>CM068824.1:84889198-85506698 GCA_028554795.2 Sinohyriopsis cumingii | reverse complement strand
TTAGCACTTGTTTCCAGATATTCCAACAGGAACAAAAAATTCTACCAGACGTTGAAATAGTGGATTATACACTAGTGAAAGAACATCCTTACAGGATGAATCCTCTTCAGCAAGACTGTTTGAAGAAAGAAGTTCAGTATTTGTTAGAGAATGGCTTCATCGAAAAGAGTAAAAGTAACTGGAGTTCACCATTTTTTGAGTGTGTGTCTGCCGAAACCAGATAATACTTTCCTTATGTGTACAGAGAAGTAAAGCGTCACTTAGAGTTTCATTTCCAATACCCTAAAACAATGACTGCGTTAAGAGAAATGGAAATGCAAAATATGTCAGCAAGTTTGACCTTTTGAATGGATTTTGTCAAATTCCTCATACTAAAAAAGCAAAGGAAAGTTCAGCATTCGTAACTCCAGATGAAATTTACCACTATAAGGTTCATTAGTTCGGGATGAAATGTTCCCTCAGTATTTTACAATGTTTGATGGACATGATAACATATATGTAATTGTGATGCTTAAATCCATGTTGTCATCTTCTACAGTGACACCTGGAAAGACTACTTGAAGACTAACCAAAGTTCTTTGATCGACTCAGTGATGCAAATTTGACAATCAATTTACGTAAAAGTGATATTTGACATGCTTGTGTTACACTTTCAGGACGAGTTGTGGGACATGAACAAATAAAATCTATAGAAGTTAAGGTTAAGCTATTTCCGAATTCCCCATGCTTATCAGTAAGAAGCAACTGACGAGATTTTGAGGCCTGGTTGGATATTAGTGGAAATTTTGCTCGAATTTCTCCATAATTGCTGAACAACTCCGACCAGTTTGTTAAGAAGACCATGTTTCATTGGTCTGATAAATGTCAGGAGGCTTTTGATAAATTAAATGCCCTACTTAAGAGTGCACCAGTTCTTTCAGTTCCAGAATTCAATAAATAACTTAAAATGCATGTAGAAGCAAGTGTTGGTAGAGTACTGATACAGGACAACAACAATGTTGTGGATCATTCAGATCTTATTTTTTGTTTAAAAATTGAACAAGCACCAGAAAAATTATTCTACCTTCGAGAAGGAATGTTTGGCTTTATTAATGTCCTTAAAACATTCTGAAGTGTAAGTGCAGCTCTTTGCTTGACTGTTACGTTCAGTGAGCCCAAGCCCCTTATTTTCATAAATGGGATGAAAAACAAGAATCAAACGTTGTTAAGAATGGAGTTTCATGCTCCAGTCATACAACATTAATTTTAGGCACATCAAGGGAAAAGCAAATTTGATAGAAGGCTCACTTTCACATGTACTTTGTACTTTATTGCATTATTCTGTATATATGTTGTATCATTCAAAAGTATATACCTATTCAATAATTATGTATGTTTGACTAATATGCTAAAGAAAGTTTTTTTTTGTGCCTAGATCTTTTTTTTTCATGAGGGGAGGTGTTATGTATATCTATCTGTATGATGTATATTTTTTTCATAATAATAGTTTTTGTAAGGGTCATTTATTCAATGACATAATGTTAATATCCTATGAATATGTTTGAATTTTAAGATGAGACGTGTATCAAAAGCGTAAATTTATTCATTCATAAGTTCCAAGGTTAAGAAGATGATTGCAGTTTTTTCTTTCTTCTATTTCATCAGCAAGTTCATTTTAAGAGTCAGTGAAGTTTGATCATGTATCATTTTTATTGCATCTCTGGATAAATCGTAATCATTCTCATAGATCTAATCATACTTTAACATTTATTCTTTGGTCTTTGTTCTTATCTATTGTTTGGGTTATTTTTGTTAAATTATTCTGTAAGCAGTTATCTTCCAACACTGCATTTTTTAAAATCACTAAGTCTTTTATGTATCCTGTAACTGACAAAATGTTACTATAAGCAGTTTTATCTTCCAATTTCAATAGAGCATATTTAAAATCAGTAATGAAGTCTTTTATGTCTTGTTTTTCTTCATTATTTAGGTCTTTCTTTGGATGATCTGTGATTGCAAATTAATGCAATCTTTTGAACATTTCATCATTTTCTCCAAGTCACTCTCTACTGCATCAGAGTTCATAGGGTTTACCCTTGTCCAATGTGGTGTAAGTATTGTTTAATGTTTGGTATTTCATCTAGTCTTTCAAGTTTCTTCCATTTTGCAGGGATTTTATAGCATTAGACAGGGTAATAAATCTCTTTAGACACGTGCATCTAAGATATGTTTCTTTTTTCTTCTTCTGTCAATCTGCTTTTGTAACTCTTCTACTTTAGCAGCACCATCAGTACCACACCAATCCACAACCGTTAAGTTACTATTTGTTCCCTCCTCGTTTCGATAACCTTCCAATTTTTATAAGCAAAATTTTTATGTATTTAAATGCAGTTGATCTGATTAAGAGAAAGGTAACATAATTTTAGGTTTGAAAAACATGGAAACCATTACCAGATTCATTCAATATTTGTACATATTTCTAACTAGTGATTTATAGTTGCATTTGGTTCTATACATTATGTAATCATAGCTCAGACTGACTGAAACTGTTTCCAGCACTCAATATGAGTACATTCTTTCTTCAATGTCATTATTAGCATTTATTCCATCTTTGACTTTGTAACATTTCAGGTCGTAAAAACCATCAGGAATGAAAGGTTTCTGTTTTTATTCTTGTTGCTAATGTAATAAAACACATTTTCATTTCACTGGAAATTTTGCAACCGCCGTTATACTATGTAACTATGAAATTAAATTCCTTATTGATTTCCTCATCATATATTGATATACTAACCATGTCACCGATGCTGTATTTATAACCTCCATATGGCAGTTTACTATCTCATTGTTATTGGAAACTGTTCTTGATCAGCTTTTCCCTAAAATAAGGACCTGGCAGCAGAAAGCACTCATTCAAAATGGTATGATGATATGAAATGCAGTCACTGTTTGGAAGAGTGATTCAATGACAGGTGGTCAAGACTAATGTGTGTTTAGCAGAATCGACCAATTGTAATGAAGGCAATTTGAATCGACCAATTGTAATGAAGGCAATTTGAATCGACCAACTGTAATGAAGGCAATTTGAATCGACCAATTGTAATGAAGGCAATTAGTGTATAAAATGGCATTTTGTCCAAGCAATGAGCTGGTGGATGGCCATGGGTGAGGATGGCCATATGACACAGGTATTGAAGAGCTGGAAAATCCATACTGGGATACTGTTGACAATAAGCTAGGGTGCTAGTATTATGAACAATGTAATAATTGGCAATTTAATGCATGGTGTTAAAATTAGTGTATTTTGGGAAATGATGTATCAGTTTCAGTTTTGCCTGTCACCTCTGCCGGGGTATAGGCTGCCCACAAAAGATCGCCAGAGGCTTCTGTCCTTTGCCATCCCCTTGAGGTAAATCCAGGTGTGACCCATCTTAGTGATGTCTGCCTCAAGGTCATGTCATCAGGTGTTTCTTGGTCTGCTCCTTCTCCGCTTGCCTTGAGGGTTCCACCTCAACGCCTGTCTGGTAATGTTGGTTGGTGGCTTACGTATGGTGTGTCCTATCCAACCCCACCGCCTCTAATTGATCTCTTCCTCTACCGAAAGCTGGGAAATTCTCTGCCACCGGTTGGTGTTGCTGATGGTGTCTGGCCAGTGGATCTAGAGAATTCTTCTTAGGCAGCTATTGATGAAAGTCTTAACTCTTTACGCTCGACCTGGTGGTTCTCCAGGTCTCTGCTCCATACAGTAGGACTGACTTCACAATGGAGTTGAAGTCTGATCTTGGTAGTCAAGGGAATTTCTTCGGATCTCCAGGTGTTCTTGAGCTGTATCTATGAAAGTTGGTCTGGCCTTTCCGATCCTTGCCTTGACATCTGCATCTGTGTCACCCTGCTGGTTGATAATGCTGCCCAGGTACGTGAAGGACTCCACCTCTTCCAGAGGGCTTCCATGCAGTGTGACTGGTTTGTTGATGAAATAATGGATCTTGGTCTTGTCTTTGGGAATGTTGAGGCCAACCTGTGCTGATGTGGCTGCCAGTACATCCATCTTGTCCTGCATTTGCTGCTGTCTATGGGACAAGAGAGCTAGGTCATCAGCAAAGTCCCGATCCTCAAGTTGTCTCCACAATGTCCAATGGATCCCATTTCTCTGCCCTTTGGTGGACGTCTTCACCATCCAGTCGATGGTGAGAAGAGAAATGGCGACAGCAAGCAGCCTTGCCTCATGCCAGTCTGTGTGCTGTTCTGCATGATCCTGCATGAATGACTCTGCAGGACATTCTGCTAAAGCATTGTTGATCCAGTCCATCAGCATGGTTGGGATGATGTAGTGGCGAAGAAGTTTCCAGAGTGTGTCTCAGTCCAAATGATGTATACTTTTTAAAAAACTCAATCACAATCTGAAATACAGGTGTATTCAGACTGCATAAAGAAATGAGACTCTGACATTGGTGAAGAATTCTTTATTTAAATCTTAAAATACAAATGTATATTCTCTAATAACTATGAAAGATTGTAAGAGTTTTGCATGTATACAAAAATATATGAATCAAGTCAGAGACATTCTTTTGCAATTTTTGATTGGCACTTACTTGTGATGTCCTGTTTCTGCATCACATGTGACTTCACATTAATTTTATCAACAAGTTTCATTAAATGAAACTGCAAGCATTATGATCAACTTAAGCATCTTCTACATTTGTAGAATAAAGTAATTCAATTGCAGACTCTGTACAAATGACCTGCATGCTTTATACAAATATATTTGATAAATTTTAAAATGTTTTACATAAAAGCCTGCTCTTCAGTAAAGATGCAAAGAAATCTTAGGCAAGTGTGAAAATGTACATGTCTTAAATCATTAAAAAGTCATCACAGACAATCTTCAGATCTAACGAAAGATGACACTATCCATTCAGACAGACTGTAGCATCTCTCTATAGAGTACATCCTTGCAACAACTAAGCCAGTACTTAAAGACTGTAGTCAGAACCAACCAAAATAAAAACACTGCATTTAATCTTTTTGGTCAATAGGAAGGTGCAAAATCACATGAGGAAGCAGACAGTTTGTCATCATCCATGCAGACTTCAGATAACTGTAGTTTTAAAACAGGTACATATCTTTAGTCCATGGTGTTTTACAAAAATTAATGTTCTCTCTATCCAAATTATAGTTAGCACCAAGTTAGCTAAACTAGTCCTCACAAATTTAAAAGTTCATGTTGGACAAGTGCGTCCAATGCTATGTTCAAACCGAATGGATAGTAATCCTCTTTTTAACTAAGTATATTACACATGTCTTTCTAATGCCACCTAAAAAAGTAACTCACAGGCACAGTGGTTGCACGGTAAGAACTTTAGCATACTAAATGAATTTGATGACTATATACATGTAATTTGATTTATGTAAAACAAACATTCTGCATAAAAAAATGTAAGTTTGCATAGAAAATTTAAAACTGAATGTTATTTTTCTTAAATTAATAATCCTCTAATTTTATAATAAAACATTTGCAATATAAATAGTATTAACAGTATCAGTATCTTTCAAAATATAATCTCTAAAAATGTATATATATTTCTAAAAAATCGTGTAGATAGATGTTCATCCTGTTATTATAACAGCCCAATACAATCAAAACTTACCAAAAAATTAAGAATATTTTCTAGAGGACAATGCCAGTTTTCAGGACATAACAGGCTGTCTATACATGGTGGCTAATATAGTTGGTGGAGGAAGAACCTGAGAAAAACAGGTTAGAACCACTGACCCATAGGAAGAAACTAGCAAACTTTCTCACATACCCACACTGGCCAAGCCTGTGAGAATATTCATGTAAACACAAACAATTTTATTCAGGCTGATGAATGTAGAGAAGGATGAGGCTTATTTGTGACAGCTTTAATATGCTGCCTTATGAGGTGTGCTTACAATTTCATGTAGTTGAATATAAAAACAAATTTTGCATAGAAAATTTAAAAGTGAATGCTATTTTTCTTAAAATAATAATCCTCTAATTTCATAATAAAACATTTGCAATATAAACAGCATTAACAGTATCAGTGTCTTTCAAAATATAATCTCTAAAAATGTAACATATATTTCTAAAAAGTCATATAGATGGATTTTACTCCTGTTATTATAACTGCACAATACAACAAAACTTACTCAAAAATTAAGAATATTTTCCGGAGGACAAATGTCACGTATCACTGATCATCAATAATACAAAGCAAAAAAGTAACCAAAAAATACAAATCTCTGCATATCTTCTACTTTTGATACATAATACTATGAAGCCTACACATGCAGAGATTTGTCTTTGCAAGTACAGGAAATTTAAGTGAAAGTGTCTGGAGATTCCACATAAATTTTTACTATGGCGGAGTGATCTGAACCATATTTGCCATATTCCCAGACAGTTGTTTTTTTCTGAGACTCAAAAATTGTTTTGAGGTCCAAGTGGGGGTCAGTGCAAGTGATCCTCAAAAATACAACATGATCCAATTGAGAATAAGCTATCTTTTCATATAAGTCTATGGAAAATGACTGGAAATTCAAATGTAAACATTAAAAGAAAATAAATTCTGTTTTATTTAAAGCATTTCGTACACTTGCAAAGGATAAATAGTTGGTAGAATCTGCACTGTCAAATATCATCACCATACGCATATGTGCAAACATTGACATGATGACAAATCACATTGATATTAAACACAAAAATACAGCAAGTTTCTGTTTTAAAGTCCATTTGAGAGAAAAATATAAGATACCGATTTTGCTGTTCTCAATAGTTAAATAGCAAGTCTGAAGGTAATGCAAGTGTCATTTGTGTTCATCTTTGTACTTATTTGAGACCAGAAGGTACTGTTCAAACTTCCCTGCTGGATTCTTTGAGTGAAAGTAAGAACAAAGTTGTTTTTGCCAACCATAGTGTCAGCACTGTATCCCATGCAGTTTGACCATCTTTGCAGAGAAAAAGAATATACATTACATTTGGGACTGATCATTTCATTTGGGGTGGGGGCATAGTATTTTCAAACTTAATGAGGGTCTTACAGGTACTAGAGTAGTAACAAATGCCTCTGTCCAAAATGGCTGTTAATGCTTTATCAGTACAAATCAACTACGTAAACATGAAGTGTGCTTATTACTGTTTTTGAATCAATCTATTTCATGCCAAAATCATCCTAAAAAGAATTGGATCAATTCATAGTTCACATTTTAATTTAATTAAAATAATGAATGATAATATTGAGAATTAATTGGAATGTTCGACTCTGCATGATGAGCATGTTTTCGCTTGTCTCAAGGCTACCAATAGGTGGTGCCACTATTTCAAAAGATGTCATACATCCCAAAATGACCTACCTTGATATTTTGTTTGCAGTATGTGCAAAGAATGAAATCCCTGCCACCCCCTCCCCCTGCTGTCCTTTCCAAGCTCAAAATCCGTAAACTAGGAACTGAAATTTAGTTTTACTGGGCTTTGCATACTTTGTTGTTAGCTGATTGTTTCCTGACTAGCAAATGCATTTTTACATTTTTTCTTCAAAAACGAATGACATTTGAACACTATTCTGACAAACGAAATAATCATGCTTTGCATTTTTAAATGTGGAGTAAAATCTGACTTTAAAGAAATGTTTCCGCTCTTGAAAAACTTCCCAATAATCAACACTGCACTTCTTCAACTGTTCAACACACATTTATTTATCTATAACTTAAAACAAACTGGGTTTTTCTACTGAGTGAACTTTATCATTTACACATGCTATATTTTACAGGCATATACTGTGGTGTATTTTTTCCCCAAAGATTATAGAAAATTGTTTTTTTTTATAAAAAAGATGACTGTCCAGCAGTTCAGGAGAAAAACATGTTTTCAGCATGACACATCATGTTATGGCAAGCATGCTTTAACACTTGTATATATAAATGTACCAGGATGTAGCGTCTCCCCTCTCTCCTTCTAGCTGAGAAAATGACTATGGTCCTCACACCCACCAGCATATACAATTTATTAAAATCAAAGGTTTTCAAGTAAAAAGATTCCACATTTATTTCAACTGCAATGAAAATTCTGCCAAACTCTGGTAAACATAAATAAGCTGTTAAAGCTTCCTGGCATATGTTTATTCAATCTGAGAATACGCAAGATGATCTAACTGCATGATGTCCCACATTGTCCTGACACCAGGCTGACCCGTCCTAACACTAATCTCTTAAAGCTGAGCACCTAGCAAGGCAGCATTTGGTACCATTTTTATAAGTCTTTGGTATAACTTGGCTGGGGTTCGAACCCACAACTTCCCATATCCAAAGTGGATGCTCTAACCACTAGGCCACCAGAGTGGTCAATATGGTGGTGCTGAACTATAATTATTTAAGCTCATATTCAGCTTGATAACTTAAGAGCAAAACGTTCAAGAAACTCAACTAAACTTGAAATGTGTAAATGACCACACAAGAATTACTGTGGTAAAGAAACATGAAAATCATTTATATTGAAACATTAAATGTATATTACCATGACCTAATTTTGGTATGATTCTATGACCTAGTTTTGGAGTGATACTTTTCATATGCATGAACATATATATTTTTATAACTATATAAACAATGCACTCAAAAATGACGTGAAGAAAAACAAAAATATAATCACAAATTAAATAATTCATCTCTAAGAGGTTTTAAGTAGTCTCCTGCAGCCATTATACAATATGATGGCCCCTGTGACTGGGCATAAAAAACAAACAAAAATAACAACAGCAGAGGTATTATAATGAGTTGATAAAAACCAAATGTATTTTTTTAATTTGTTTCTTTTTTCAAATCATTGTCGATACAATTTGTTTCAGAAGCTATTATTACTGTACAGTTCTAGAGGTCATATTTTACGGGGAGGAAATCACAAGTTTTGAGCAGCATTGTAGTGACACCGAGTATGACCACTATTATAAGCACAGTTCATGCATCAGTAATCACATGATTTATTCACCACAGCTGAGGCCTTACATGAAATACAGTTAACCAGTTGAAACTAACCTATTACAATATGCAATGCCATCATAATTATGGAAAGTTTACCACTGCATTGAACTATGTTGTTACAAGTTTAACACAAATACTTTGTTAGTAAAGCATAAGATGTAGGTCACACTGACCTTCTTTGATTGTATAAGTTTAGTATCACAAAGACATGCATTCAATTAGCAAATTTCATTACTCTAACATAAATAGTACCCAAGTAATAACTTTAAATACAAAATTTCTACAATGTTAATTAATGCATGAAATGCAGGTCACAGACCTATTAGCAATAATGGTAATACTTTTCAAAATGCACCCCCTCCCTAAGTTTTAGGATTCTATGTGGGAAATTATACAAGAAGCATGCCTAGCTCATATGTGGTCATCACAAGCTAAACACATCATTTAACTAAATTCAGTAAAGGTTGTTGTTGTTGATGTTATTGTTGTGAGGTTTAATGCCATTTTTCAGTACACGATAGGCTATACATGGCGGCCAGTATTAATGGTGGAGGAAGAACCTGGGCAAACCCCGGGAAGAACCACCAACCCACGAGAAGCTACTGGCAAGTTTTCCCATATACCCACATTAGCCAAATCCTAGACTTGAACCCACACAGACAGAGGTGAGATGGCAGTGATCCGTAACGGAGAGCACTTTAGACCACTCGGCCACTCAGGGCCCCTTCAGTAAAGGTAAAATATAGGTCACAGTGACCTTTTATTTGAAAGGTATGTAATAAAAGGTATGCATATCATAAAGTTTCAAAAGTCGAGCATGAACAATGCATGAGAAATGAATTAGTCATGACAGTATTATATATCATGTAAATATCTATTTGGGAATAAGCTAAATGCAAAACACTAAGTCAAATGTTGGTCACAGTGACCTTGCTCCAGTACAATGAATTTAGCATCAACAGTAATTGAGATAATAACTTAAAACACATTATTTTCCCAAACTCATCACAGTGGAATACTTTTGTGATGCTGAGAACTGTAATCTTTGAGAAGTTACCACACATAAGACCCCCATATCATCCATCAGGATCAACAATGATCTGGCCAGGCTGATTTGTGACACAGTCATAAGATACGTTTCAACAAAGTTTCCTTATTTGATTAAAATACCTTTTGTGGTTCAAAAGTTATACCCTGAACAAGAACACAAGTCAGAGAGTTACATTTTCCCTCTTGATACTGAAACAGATGGCCTGGCTATGGTAGGCAACACACTGTCTAGTAATAAAATATATCTGAGCAAAGTTTCATGAAACTCTGCAACCATTACATTGTTATGGGCTGGACAGGCAAATATTTAATGGGAAGAAGTATATATAATGTCATCACATCTATGCCCAACCTAACATGGGTGTAAAAATAAAATACATTGTCACTGAAGAATTTAAATTAGGTCAGCTACCTAATTTTGGAACAGTGATATAAAAGTCCTCATAAAGGATATCTTTTTAGCTGATTTTACAATCACGTGTCCATGAAAATGATATATAGATAACATGTGTACCTGATTACTAGAGCAAGACAAATAGGTTACAGCAACCTACATTTGGTATGATGGTGTAGTACTCCTATAGATATATGCACATACAGTATATAGTTTCATGAATTTACAAAAAAACAGTGTCTGAGAAAAGGACAAATTTAAAAACAAAAAATGTGCCTTTGCAAAGGCTAATGTTGACTGATGACAACAACACTGGAAGTAGAGCATTAACTTTTCTGTGCTAAAACTGTCAAAGTAGTAACAATACAAATGTTTGTACAAGATGTATAATGAAATCTGCTTCTGTGTTCGAAGCTCTGTTAGTCATGACTGACAAACTAATGCTTCTGGGGTATTCATGGACAAACTAAAGCTTCTGGGGTATTCATCGACAAACTAACGCTTTGGGGTATTCATGGACAAACTATCACTTCTGAGTATTCATGGACAAACTATCACTTCTGGGGTATTCATGGACAAACTAATGCTTCTGGGGTATTCATGGACAAACTATCACTTCTGGGGTATTCATGGACAAACTAACGCTTTGGGGTATTCATGGACAAACTAACCCTTCTGGGGTATTCATGGACAAACTAACCCTTCTAGGGTATTCATGGACAAACTAACGGTTCTCGGGTATTCATGGCATTATTTGCAAAGGCCAGCAATATAAAAGTCAGCAGGTGACTGGCATAAAATTAAGTGGCTACTCAATGACACTCTCAATAGGTCATTTCTTGTGGAGTGTGAAAACTAAGAACTTGACTACGAACACTATGTAACAAAATTGCTGACTAACAATCCAAGTTTCCACATCTTATTTCCCAAATAGTTCTATGGTAATTTACAGGTTTTGAGAATTTATAAATATTTTTAAGACTAAATAAAATTAAACATCAGAATACACATTTTCACCCAACTGCAAATTCTTAATGAAAATCTTATAAAAAAAATGAAGATGCATAGCGACTTAGAGGTAAGAACTAACTTCTTATCACAAAGTCTTGTGGGGATTTTACCACCAAGAAATTTTTAATGTTGATGGCATACCCATAATAGTCCATTGGAAATCAAAGAAATATTTATTTTTTAATGATGTCTCAGTTATCTAAAATTAAAAATGGATGAAATGAATTTCACTTACACTGTCATAATGGTAAACAATGAAAAAAATATGATAAAAACGCTACAGTTTGATGGGAATTGAAAACTGGAACTTCAAGTTAGTGACTGCTGCTCCAACGGATAAAAAATAAATTTACAAGAGTTTATGAAAGTCTGTTTATTTCCTCATTTTATTCTTTTTATCTGTTGAGTACTGGAACTATCTCTGATATTCTTAAGAAAATCAGACATCACAAATTGGTCCAAAATTGTTAGAAAATATTCACCTTCTTTTTTGATGTATTTTAGGGTTTAATGCCAGTTTCAGGACATAATAGGCTGGCTATACATGGCTAGTATAGCTGGTGGAGGACTGAACTGGAGAAAAACTGGTTAGAGCCTCTGACCCATGGGAAACAACTAGCAAGCTTTCTCACATACCCACACTGGCCAAGCCTGTGAGAATATTCATGTAAACAGAAACAATTTTATTCAGGCTGATGAATGTAGAGAAGGATGAGGCTTATTTGTGACAGCTTTAATATGCTGCCTTATGAGGTGTGCCTACAATTTCATGTAATTTAAATTAGCGAGGTAATACAGTAAAATATTAATAGGTGATGTGTTTGCAAGATTCTCATTCGTATAAGGCTGCAAATAAATTGAAATGACTAGGAGAATAAAGAGTGATACACATTTGCAAAGAAGTGTGTAAGGCTAAGCAAAAACACATAGCTATATATTGCTGTAACACACTAGCACTTTGGCATAGAATTGAGTTACAGTATATATTGCTGTAACACATTAGCACTTTGGCATATAATTGAGTTACAGTATATATTGCTGTAACACATTAGCACTTTGACATATAACTGAGTTACAGTATATACTGCTTTAACACATTAGCACTTTGGCATATAATTGAGTTACAGTATATATTGTTGTAACACATTAGCACTTTGGTACAGAACTGGGTTGCTCTAAATTGCTGTTGCACATTAGCATTCTGGGTTATATTATCATAGAATCTATGAATAGCAAGCAAGTAAATTAAAGTTTTTCCAAATTGACACAATTTTAAACAAATATACATAAATGGTGTTATAAACTTTTGAAATGGTGATGCATGAATACAAAATGAAAGCTAAAACTGTCAGCTGTTTAATATCACTGTAACTAACCAATACACATTTTAGATTTTAAAAAATGTAGATACATGTACTAATAATTGTGAGCTGAAATGTTATTTGTGTTACATATATAACTGTCCTGTGTTTAATAGTAATCTATTTAGAAAACTGAAATATTGCAAAACCCACATTTCTTCATTCAGTCACAATGATCTTGTCCTGTTACCATTTGATAAGAGGGAGCATTCTACAAAGTTTGGTAACTGTAGATGGTGGACAACTACAGTTATTGTGCAGAATTGTTTTCCTGTCAATCAAAGTGATCTTAATCTTTGACCATTTGACCCCCAGAGTACTGGGGTTGTTCCTTACTCCAAGGGCAAACCATCCACAAAATTGGTGATTGTAAATAGTGGACAACTTGAGTTTAAGTGCAGAAAAAAAGCTGCTAACTGATGGATGGATGGACATCATAAGATAATGCTCTGCTTCTGGGTGGCATAAAAAAGGTGGTTTAGTATTTAAAGGAACATGTACACACATATTTACAACAAAGGAAATGAACAGAATCATCTATAACTTGATTTGACTCATGAACCCCTGCCACCACTATAACTCATCATACTTTACCTCCCTCATCTCCCGCATGCCATGATAATATGACTCAGTTTACCTGGTTGTATCCCAGGCACCAAGACTGAGTGGTCGTATTAGTCTAGGTCTGTATCCTGCATGACGAGTTAAACTGGTGCAAACCATTGGTTGATTTCAAGCCATTTCCAAATTATGCAGGAAGTGTAACCAATAAAATTTTAGTTAACACAGATATAGTGAGCATTGCTGAAGAAAGGAAAAAAAAATTGACTTCAGTAGCAACAGAAATAGTGAAAATATTTAGATATGAAAATGATTAAAATTACGAGAATCAGCCGCTGGGAGTAGACTTTTACTTGACAAACTCTGACTGAGTACTCATAAGGTTAAGTTTGCAACAGAGATGACAAATAGAATTTATGTATACATAAGATAGAATTGATTTCATGTGTTGATAGTGCTAATTATTCAGTGTTAATTCATAATTGATTTTATGGGTTATTCATGGCAAATAAGACAAATTAGTAAGTAAATCATTTAGTTTTACCTTTATGCATGAGTTTTATTTCTGCATGCAGCATGAAAGTTATACTATTATGTACAAAAATGTATGGAGAACTGCTGTGCCAAATTTCAGCTTAATTGAAGGAACATACAAAAAATATTTTATTGCAAGTAGCCCCTCTGTAAAAATCTGCAAGCCAAGTGCTGTCAGCAAGTCTCAGGGATACAGACACAGGTAAGGCTAACACTGCTCTAAGTGATCTCTCTGCAAGTATGCTGTAGGGACTGCCTAGCTGTTTGGCTCAGGGTTTAATGAGTTGAGAAAACACTTTATATAACGACCATAAACTTATAACAAACAATAACAAAATATATTTGTAGAATATCTCATTAAAAGATCTTAAATCAATATAGAATTCTATTGTGTACAAAAACACAACTATGATAAAATGTTATAAAATTGGTGACTATATACATATGTATACATAGGATAATGGCAAATAAATATTCAGAGAGAAACCACATGAATCAAACAAATGTGGAGCAAGTAAGATAGTAAAACAAACAAGAAACTCTAAATAAACTTTTCTTAAGAAACTTCTACCTTGAGTTTAAAACTCAAACAACTGATATTATAAAAATAATAGGAGTGAATTGTTTTGGAAATTTAGCATGAAAGCGAAATACAGCTATCAATATAACTAAAGTTCTGAGATCACATAATGATGTATTTATGTGGTATATGTCTTTCAGATTAAGAGTTCAACAAATAGGAAGTGAGCCACATAGCCTAGCTAGATGAGGGTTGGACTAATAATCCAAAAAGGAAGCAGGTTCATTATCCACCCTGACTAACCTGGACTGACTGTCTTAGTGTGTCCTTGGGAAAGGTACTCAGTTTCTGTTTCCTCAGCTCATATAGTCAAAACTGTGTTGAAAGTGCTTTTAAAAACAACCAACCAAATAAACCACCAAAATAACAACAACTACAGAAAAAATTATAATAAAATGTTTGCTACATGGATTCAAGCCAGAAAAGGTACTTACTTGGTACATTGGTTAATCGTTTCATTAGCTTTTGGCTTAATTAGATATCAAAGGAGACAACCTCTTGGTTGAAGCTTGAATATGAAAAAGCACTGACACAAAGTCTGCTTTAAAGCACTATAAAAGCTACAAGCTTACTGATTATATTGAAGATATAATTTAAAATGCACAAAAGCAAGATAATTATGTCTTAAAAGACAGAACATACAAATTCATATCTTAATGTTTTCACAAGCTGAAATTTTATGGCTGACCATTACTGAGATTACTAGGTATATACCCAAATATGAATTCTTGAAACAATGTCTATAAAACAGCATAAAATACATAGTAACATAAAACATGAAATCACAGTGCTATGAAATACATAATTCAGCTAGAAATGTGTCAAACTGTTGCAATGGAAAAATTAAAATTAAGAGTCTAAAACCTGGGCCGCAATTCAGTGTAATTTTGTCAGAAAATAGTGAAAACTGAACTTGACCTTAAACCCTAATACTAAATTTCATTTGAATGCAAGAAGTTTGGCTTAATTTTTATGAAGTCCTCTCCAAGTTCCTGAGTATAAACAAAATCTGTAACATAAAGTGACATGACATGAACCGATAGGGTGGACAGACTCCAGTAACATTAAACACCCCATCCACACATATGGTGAGGGCATACAAATTTGTTGTTCTATACTGCACATTTTCAGGATAAGTGCTTCTTTTTCTTCCTTAATGAATTTTTATACTATGATGACATTTTTAATAAACAATCAGCATAAATTGTGCACTAGATACAATCCCAATATTAACAATTACTTGTCTGTTTTAATTTGCACCATCAATGATTTTATCTGATAAAGAATATTTTTCTTTTAGTTAGTATGAAAAAATATCAGAAGTGCTTTAACTTTGTGGAGTACTTTGCAACACTACCACATCTTGTGCTGGGTCTTTAACATGGCATGTAGATAATACCAGTAACTACACTGAATAACCTTCCTGTATTGCTGTGCTGTACAACACAAAATCAAGTAAAACATATGGATACATTTTGTACATTTAGCTTGCAACCACATAGACCTACCTATGATCATGAAGCTTGTAATGGAACCCAATCAATGGCAGGTGTATGGACAGATTACAAGGTTTCATTTTTGTCAAAATGATACATTAATAGTAATCTTGAATAATACTACATCTTCACGGCAAAAGCAGGTCACTATGGCCCATATTTTATATTCACTGATTAGTTCAATTCTGTGTCATTCTTCTATCCAATTTCATTTGACAATCAAAACAAAAACCCAACCAATGACAACAGTATGGCAGATTATAAGAATATTTTTTTCAAAATGGTACAATAATAATCATTAGGTATCAAGTAATATTTCAAAGACAATAGTGCAAGAAGAAGTTTAGTGCAGATTATTAGCGTAGCATGAAATAAGGTCACAGTGATCTAGTTTAGACTGGAATTGTACAATTCTTCATGATTCATCAATGTTAAGACAAGTTGAAATATGTTTTATTAAGCATCTGAAAACCATGTGAGAAATAGGATCTGAGACAACGAGCTAAAAGGCAAAAGTTGATGCAGACAACTGGAGTGTGAATTTAGGTCACTGGAACAGTTTTCACAAATGGGTTCAGTAGTCTTCATGATACATCAAGATACAAAGCTGCATGACTGCAAGCAAGCATTTGTAAAACTGAGCAAAACACAAAGGTTAATGCAGATCAGTGAATCATTAAATATAAATGGAGAAAAAAAACTAGTTTTGATAAGTGAAAGGTGTGGTACTCTTCCTGTTATATCTACACATCAAGTTACATAACTCTGCAAGCATTAGTGCCTGGTTAGATTTAATTATACTGTACAAAAAGTATGGGCAATATAAAAAGTGTAAAATGTTCTAATTAAAGGTGTAAAGCAAATTTTACAGGTGTAAAAGACTCAGAAGAATATTTTTTTTGGTAGCAAACACATGCATTTTCTAAGACTATGGAAATTATGTACCAAGTTACAGAACTCTGCAGGCATCAGTGTCTGAGGTAAACCCTAACAAAAGTGTTGATACCAAATGAAGAGTCATCATCAAATCAACAGACCTGGGTTGCTTTGAAATTTGGAACCATACAAATATGATTATGAAGCTGCCAAATAAATAATCAGATTGACCACACTGCCTTCGTATAACAGTTATAAAAAAAACATGTACACTGTTTCCAAACTACTTGAATAAATAGCATTATAAGTTTTTGTATTGTTCTTCATCATTTTTCAGAAAAATTAGCAGATACAATATTTTCTCATAAACTATATTCAGAGGCAAGTCACAATCACACTAACTCTAATAAAAATTGCAAGAGCAAAGTGATTTGTCAATAAGCACATATTTAGATGATGTCCATATTAAATGCCAAATTTCTATAGTTGTGTCCATTCTGCTGCAACACAACAAGGGTAATACAACTGCTGGAACTAACATACTTGTCATCATGCACGTTTTCAAATGATGACCATAACATCTACCAAGTTTCATGGCAATCCACTAAAAACTGAGACCAGCTGCAGTCGCAAGATTGTATGATAGACAGATAAATGGACAGACAGACAGATATATGAATTTCTGTACAGCCTCACCTCCAGTGCCTCAAATGTTACAACTGTTTGAACCTTTGGTTGGTAGGTTTCTGGCATGATCTGTGGACTTATGATAATACTGACTTAATATCTGGCTGGTACCTTAGAAGGTTGTCTACACCGGTAATCGTTTTGGGTTTAATGATTTACCGACTTAATAACTCACATCTGTCTGGAACCTTGGTAGGTTGTTTAACAACAATGGTAATGGTCTTAGGTTGATAATACTTACATAATTACTGATATCTTACTCTGACCTTGGTAGGTTATCTAACTACACTGATAATGGTCTAAGGTTGATAAAACTTAATTACTGATATCTGGCTGGCACACTGGTAGGTTGTCTAACTACACTGGTAATGGTCTTAGGTTGATAATACTTACATAATTACTGATATCTTACTCTGACCTTGGTAGGTTATCTAACTACACTGGTAATGGTCTTAGGTTGATAATACCTACTTAATTACTGATATCTGGCTGGCACCTTGGTATGTTATCTAACTACACTGGTAATCATTTTGGGTTTAATGACATAGTTGTCTAACACAGTCAATGGTTTAGGTTTAATGACAATACTAATTTGATTACTGACAGATAGCTGGTTGTTGAGTAGCTTGTATGTTTGTTAATACTAGCAGAGGTTAAATACCCCTATTTTTAACGTAGCCTTAACAATTTGTGTCATATCACTAGGATGTCTGCAGTGTGGAAGTTTATAATCCATAACTGCTGGTTGGACCTGGCTTTGTTTATTCACTGCTTGGCTGAGGATTTGTAACACTTGTGACATAATTGCTGACAGGTGTCTGGACATGGGGATTGACATCCACAGAGACTTGCTGCATAATTGTGGTGTCACGTATATAGTTATCTTGTGTTGCCTGATATTTATCATTTAATTCAGCTGGTTCTGCATTTATGGCATCATGGACATAATTGCTGAGAGCTGGTTGATTGTGGTTGTCACTGTCCACTGACATGGACTGTGTATTAAAGACATGATCATTGACAGCTGGTTGAAGTTGGGGTTCATTCATAGCTGGTGGCAGCCGAAAACTGGGGATATTAGTGACATAACCAGTGTCAGATGACTGACACTGTCTATTCATACTTGCTAACACTGGCTGGGAACATGTGCCATTGGTGAGAGAAGCAAGAGTGCTATTACTGGACAGGGGACAAGAATTCATGACGTTACTGATATACCCACTGACAGCTGGCTGACCCTTGGTACTTCTATCTGCACATATTTGTTGTGGTTGAGGGATACTAGTGACATAATCGCTGACAAATGATTGACCGTCTGACCCTGTTTGTGGAGTTACATCACTAGTAATGCAATTACTGACACTTGAGTGACCCATGCTATTGCTAGCTACTTGTACTGGTTCTGGACTTGTGACATTACTGACATAATTACTGACATCTGGTTGGCTCTGAGCAATGCTATCTGCCAGTGTTGACTGAGGATGTGAGACAACTGGTATATAATCAGCTGCTTCAGGTTGTCCTATTCCATATGGTTCTGGGGATGATTTAATAATGTCATTACTTTGCACAGAGTCAATGACAGCTGGTACTTCTAACAGTTTAGGAGTTATAACATCTTTGATGTTATCACTGGCTTCTTTTACCGGATGTTGATTGTTTGGTAGTGATGGTTCAGAATTACACTTAACATAACTGCTGATGCCTGACTTCTTATCTGATTCAACATCTGTGGACTCTTGGACAGCATGATAAGGAATTTTCCCTATGGTTTCCAGGATATTATCTGTCTGAGGACTTTGGACCTGAATAATAACAATAATTCATTGATAAGTCAGAGTTAACCATGTCATTAAATTATCATTGTCATCATCATCATCATCACCCCAATTATCACCATTATTCACAGTCTCCCATCATTTAAAACATTAACCCCTGGAGTTTTTTTGTCATTTCCATCTGAAATTCGAGTAGGAAACAGAATTTCAAAGCTATTTCTAAATACATCTGAAAACACCAACTTCCAGGTGATCTTCCAAAAACACACTGCCTAGTTGTGTTAGAAATATCATTTTTCATTTTTTATTTGGCTTGCACATGAGCAGAAGAGTAAAAGTTGGAGTTCTTTCTTTTGTTCTTTTTTTTTGTTTTGTTTGCTTAATGGACCCATTATTTTCGTATCGAGACCACTCTTTATTCCAAATGCCCATCTTATCCTAATTTTTGCAAAGGTTCATCTGTCTGCAGTTCATACTGGTCTGCCTTAGATCTGAGACCAAAAAGTATAAAATGCGGACACAAAATTGGATTACGACCACAGGTGAATTTTGGGTAGAAGCAAATCGAGTCCGAAAAATGAGGTTTCTTTCCCTCTATATTTTGTAGTGCAACAAGATATTCCTGATTATTTGGTACCACTGTAGAGCTACATCTGTCTACCTTTCTGTAATACCACCCAATTTAGTGTATCATACATGATCTTGATGTTACAGAGCTCGGCAGTAGGCTACTACCTCCTGACACTTAAACTTGTCACCAGGGGTTAATGTGTTCTCTGAGAAATGAACAGGTAACATTTTACCTGAAAATGCATACCAACCCTTATGTAATTGTTTTATAATTAAAGATATGCAGATAATGGATAATTTACTTTATTACAGGTGTGAGCTGAATTTAATGGAGATTTTCTTATTATTATATCTCACTATTTCCTTAGGTGAAAGACTGCAAAATAAATAACTTGTGAATAATTTTTCACGTGGCAGGTGTGATAGTTATGAACTGTCAGGAACTAGTTAAATTGTGCCAATGGTTTGTTTTTTACACTGGCAAAACATGTAAGAATTGAGTGTACTTTATTTCCTCACTGGTGAATATCACTAATAATGTTTTCATAAAACCCTTTGTGAAATACCCAACTTATTACACTGATGAAACAACGAAACATTGCATTCAACATCTTACTTTTTAAGTATTGTGTTTATCATTCTTTATTATCTCAGAATTACTATTTTCTGGGTATAGATTTTGCTATGTTGCATATCAGATCATGCATATATTAATAGCATATTAGTGCCTTCCAAAATGTTCATTACCTCTGGGTGTTATTTGCTGTGTGATTTGGTAACTGTTTATACCATGACAGTCTCAGAAGAAAAATTAACAACATTAAACTCCTGTTTCAGTTTTTTTCTTCCATTTTGTTTGTATTGCGATACTTCATATCATCATTTTTTATATATATCTTCATTCAGTGATGGATACCAGTATGGGGTGTTTAACACAAAGCTATTTATACTACACAATGAGTGTAATAACTACACAAAGCTATTTATACTACACAATGAGTGTAATAACTATGTCAACATCAAAAAGAGCACTTCAACCAATAACAGCAAAGTTTAGGCTTTGAACATTCATAGCAAGTTCTTTATCTAATTGGACTTAGGTACACTAAGTGGAAACTGGATATTCAAAGCAAAGATGTGATGTTCTTTCCAACATATAAAGGACTCGAAAAAATGATGCTTTCATGGACTGATTGAAAGTGATCTAGCACACTCAAGATGGTCCAGATTTGCAAGTAACCCAATTTCATTCTTTGGAACAAAATTTTTGTGCTTATAAAAAAGGTTAGGCTAATTAACTAGAGATATATGTAGATGCAATCAGTTGTAGAAGGCTTCTACAGTATTGTGATCAGTTTTTGTTTACGACACACACAACACACAAATGCATACACATAACACACACATGCATACACATAACACACATATACACACACTCCTGTAAAAATGATCCATATAATTATTCCAAGACTTTCATTCTGTGAAAAAAAGAATTGCTTACAATCTTTCCCCCTTCCCAATCAAATATGTGACATAAGTTTAGAAAATAAAAAGACACATAGAAGGAGTTGGATAGAAATACAGATTGATGTTTGTGTGTAATGTTCTAGATGTAAGAAGTTACATAACTCACAAAGGAAATCATAACAGCAAGCCTAATTATTGTTTATTTTTTAAATCTGTGTTTATTATTAATACACTTTTCTACAATATTGTAATAAGAATTAGAGCACAACAATTAAATATTATTACTTAAAAAATGAAACAACTTTATAACAGACTCAATATATTTACTTATTTAGTATTTGCACTTATTCATAACTATTTGTACCACATTTTCTTAATCTGCTGATAACTGTTAACTGGAAATTGGCATTTTGATTTATAATAAAAGCCATAAGTGACAGATAATTTATATAACTATTGTTTTGGCAAGTAATGGTTGTCACTGCTCTGAACCTAAAAAGCCTGTATTTCCTTAACTTGTTAAGGGACATGAATTGTTTTAGTTAGAATTAAATTGGAAGGCACAGTTAATGAAATTCATGACCTTTTCTTACGAGCATGAAGGTATGTGATAACTGATATAAAAGAGACTTTTAACCAAGGATTCACTCTTTAATGAAAAATTCTAAATATAACAAGAAATCTTGGTCAAGATGATCACATGACCATTACGTTCATTGTTTTCATTTCTCAGAGAACACATGTACATCAAATGACTACTACCATAGGAATTTCTTTGCATGAAAGTCATGCAAGCTCAACATAAATTGATAATCCCTGCATAGTTACAACTGCAGTAGTGTAGGTACTTCAGTATTATGAAATTGGCATTGTACAAGTAGCCATATCATTTCCTTTTGTGAATATTTCAAAAATTATTTTTAGCCGAGATTAAAAGTACACTTGCTGAATGTACATTGCCATTCTGTACCATATGCTGAAGACATCTAAGCCAAAACTTACAAAATGGACTATGTACCATTTACCAATGAAATTCAAGCCCCCTATTTACAAAATGAAATGCCATATGTACCATATGCTGAAGCCCATACTTACAAAATGGATTATGTACCACATACCAATGAAATTCAAGCCCCTTAGTTACAAAATGGATTATATACCATATACCAATGAAATTCAAGCCCCCTACTTTTGAAATGGATTGCCAGTATATGCAGAATATGACTGATTGGATCATTTGTTTGCAAAGGATGAATAAACTCCAGATCTAGATTCAAAATAATATCCTTGTGTTTAGTTGGTTGGGAAAGGCCAGGCCTCATTGTGGCATTCATCATGTTATTAGCCTGTTTAAATTCCATATCATTTACAATGTCTATGTCTCTATGTCTTTGAAATATCTGTCTGACAGCACCATGTGCATTTTTTCAGAGTGTTCCTGTGAAATTCTGTAGATTGCATTGAGGTGCCATATAACACTACAATACCCATCTTTCCCTTAATAAATCACACCCAAAAGCTTGTGAACCTGCTTATAACACATGGTCATGTGTGAATCCCATTTTTATTCCAGAAAATACCAATGGATTTGGTTCCTAATTGTAAAATGTGAAGAAAATCATGATAAAACCTGGAAAATGAAACTGATATATCACTCATTTTATCACTGAAAATGTCAGTTAAGTACCTGAAAATCTGAATAAACATCATGAAATTTGCAAATTTAAATAAATTATCATATATTTTGTAAAGTGTTCCTTTCAAATAAAATTTCTCAGTACACTATAAATATCAATATTTGATGAAATTTTGATCCATGAAAATATCAGTAATAACTACTTGTGGCTACACTTTAAAAAATAATTACCAATTAAATACGTTTTGTCAAGCAAAATTCGTGTTTTAGTTCTATCTTTAAGTTTGGTTTCAATGTAATCATAATAAATGTGATATGCCCTCTTGTATTCCACCATAATAAATGTCAATCTACCATCACAGCTATGTCCATGAGAATTTCTGTGAGAACATAAATAAGTGCCAACTGTGTTTTGATGTTTGATATGTCATAGTGTTTTTTGTATTGTTACAATCAATTAAAAGTATACATACTCTGTATTATCACATTATGTCTTCTGCATAAAAAAAAATGAAGGGGAAGGAATCAAAAACAGTTACAAGACAGGCAATTCCTCAATGCACAAGAGCTAGCAGTCATATAGCATGTCAGGTCAACTCATTATTAATTGACAACTTAATCACTGTTATACATAATATTATTATGAGGGTAACAAATAAAGTATCTACCATAATCAGTGGTTGATCCTCATAATTCGCAGATGTGATCAATGATAGCAAGAGAAGCAAATGAGAGGGTTACTCAGTGCATGAAAAGCTTTGTTTCACAGCTACATTTTGTTATGGAGAGGCAAGGGCCATAGTTTATAGTGAACTTAAAATTCCCAAACTGGCACTCAAAAGTTTATTCAAGGATGAGCAAATATTTCACTATTACATGCACTGAAATTGCGACATCAGCATTTTACTTAGTTTCAATGTTGATGGTTATTGTTTCTTGAATTAAATGTCCATAGTTTTTGAAAAAACAAAATCTTGTTTTGTTATGAATCTCCAGTAACATTTGAATGTATCCTCATTCACTTGCAAAAGCAGTGATGTAATACACAATGTTTTCACAGGTACATATGTTGTGTGCTAAAACTTCACTTCCATATGAGTCATGATAAGGAATAAGGTTTCTATTTTGCATTGGTGTGCACATTTGCATTTTTCTTGCAATTTATTTCATTTTTTTTTTTTAACATCACATTACAGGATTCAAAAGAATTTATTCATCAAATTATGTCAGTGACAAAGTTATCAATGAGTCTTTAAGAATTCATCAGTTTCTTAAGGTTTGCAAATTACGGGATTCACAATTTTGGGGTTCCCCATAATAAATGTATGAATACATTTAAGATATAACTGAATCTGTTTAGAATAAGACTTTTAATAATTGTGATAATTGGAATTTGCAGTATCAATTTTCTTTAATGATTTGTTTGGGTGTTCATTTTCAAAGGCTTTGTCCCAAATAGTACTTTTTATATGACAACAGTTTATAAACATCAAACACTTATTTATGTAAGTTTTAAAAATATATATATTTATTTTTTTAGAAAAGTCATGTACATGTATACTAAATGGATGGTGCTTACAAAATGACATTTGAATTAATATGACAAATTATCCATGTTTTTTAAAGTTGGACATGTCAGTAATAAGTTTCATTTATCAGTTTGTTTGTAGTATGCCCAACTTAACACACAATTCTAAAGACAAAAACTTACATTCATTTTTTTATGAAATTTGCGAGTAAAACAACTGATTTTGGAGGAAGTCAACTTGTTTGCATAGCAGACAATCTGCTAGATCTAGTTCTCATTTTACTGAAGGTTTACAAAATGTTGAGGAAATTTTAAAAAAAAAGTAACAATAAAAACCCTCAAACAGAAACAAACATTTGAAATCTTTTCATTTTTATAACACTGAAATGAGACAATTATGGTAGTCATTTATTATTTTGTATATAAAGTAGTTCCTATGATATTAGTCATTTAACAAACATGTATTCATTGAGAAATGAAAACAATCAACATTACAAACAGATGTAAGTCAATAAAACATGCCATCTGCATTACAGTGAATTTTCAATCAAGCTCAGCTCAAAGAAATTAATCTGTGAATCTGATGGTACTTGTATGTAGAAATTACCTCATAATTTTGGACCTGCCAATATTCTAGAAAGTTGTATGTGGTTTCTCAGACTTATTCATTGGATCTTTAGATCTGTTTATTTTGCAGCAATTTTAAATATAGGGTGATGATAATCATCTATAGATATACTAAACTAAAAAGTTCCTTTACAAAATGATTAAAGATGTGATAACAAACAAGATGTGATTCTATCAATGTTAATATTCCTTGCATTGTTATTTCATCTTGTTTGCAATAACTATTAATTTATTCATAATAACACAATATATCATGTTTTTATTAATCTCCATAATTTTATTATAAATAGTTTTATAAAAGACATGCCCCAATTTTAGTACCACTTACAGAATCTTGATATTGTATCTGAATCAACAAGTCTCTTTTAAACTCTATTACACAGTTACTTCCCCTGCCAACTGCATCTGTTTTCCAACCATACATCTGGATGTCCTTTCAAAGATGACTTGGTTTTAGTTATGTTTCATAAAGCCCCAACCTCCTCCATTTGTCATGGAATCATGACTGTATCAGTATTTTTTGCAGTTTAAAGTCGTGTTTCTCATGTGAAACAATTTGACTTGGCCACTGTGTAATTTATACTTGGTGTTACATACATAGGTAAAAGCACCAAAGTTTTGTGCCTATGATAAAATGAAACATGAACAAGTGCAACAATTTGCCATGGCAGATCCCCATGCTGTTTACGGCATATTTCAAACAGCACTCCTCCAACCCGACAGTGACCCAGGGATCATAACAGAAAATCTGAGTGATCCAGATGCATA
Source organism: Sinohyriopsis cumingii (assembly GCA_028554795.2). Lineage (NCBI taxonomy): Eukaryota > Metazoa > Mollusca > Bivalvia > Unionida > Unionidae > Sinohyriopsis > Sinohyriopsis cumingii. The sequence continues at coordinate 85,480,798 of CM068824.1, read as the reverse complement.
ACAGGAAATCTGTGACATATATGACATTTTTGCTGCTATGGTGGCGCTATACAGTTTCGAATTTTGCATAGGGTTAGGAATTTAAAGAAAAAGAATGTCCCCGGCTTTCCTCACTGGTTATACTGGCTATTTAAAAAAGACCTTGTATATCTTAGGTATAATGCAAAGAACCTTTAATTCCCTTTATTTTGGTGTATGATTGATGGGTGTACTATGGGTTATAGAGTATACAGCTTGGCCTTACTTCAAATGTGCACCTTTCAAAAAAGTGCTAGCTCTACTTGGTCATTTTCACTTCCTGAACTTCAGAGGTCAATTGTATAAAAAAGAGCCGATAACATTTTTTACATTTTATATATTTGGTAATTCATTCATTGCACTTTCAGAATCTGGTATTGTCTAGTCTGGCAAAATTCATTTTCCCTATTTTAATAGCTGCTATGTATAGTGTACTTTAGACTAATTCAGACTGATTTTTTAACACAAGGGAGCAGTCATTTTAGTTAGCAGTGTGCTTAAATCATGTAAAATTTCCAAAAGTACAATATCCAAAAGAAATATCATCCACATTACATTAATGTAGCATAGAGGTATGCAAACGTTCTCTCCAATGTGCATGTTTTAAATGCGAACTACTTCACCTTACATACGTCACTCTCTCAAAAGTACATATTATCTGGTGAGCGCCACCTATGATGGAATTTAAGAAATTTGATCACAAAATATTTGAAAATGTCATTGTAACTGTAATGATTATACATCTGACCTTTGACCTCTCTCAGAGATGACACCCTTCTTGTTCATAGTAAACACAGGGCGAATATAAATGTTCCATTGATTTCCAAGCAGATGTGGTAATGGACAGACTGGCACACAGACAGACAGAGGGTATTAAAATGTCACCAACACTTTAACAAAACACATGAGGATAATTAGGATTACAATGAAGATTAGGGCTAATCTAGGCTAATTAGGATTAATTTAAGGTATATCATGTAGGTGTGTCAAAACAAGCACCAGAATTTCACACTCAATTATGTTTTATAATTTACTGATGCAGCCAACCTTGCAGTAAGCACCTTGTACTGGGGACAGGTGGGTCAGTGGCAGAGGCAATGTGTCCACCATGGGGGCCATATTAAGGCTCAGTTTGAATTCGTTTTCATTCAGAACCAACTAGACATGATAAGAACTCTTCTGATAAAATCCCCAATGTCAAAATGACTTTTCATTTAAGAGGAGTAGTGACAGCAAGATTTTCAAGACGTCACCACTGTGGCCGTATTGAACATCAATTCAGTACCATTTTAATCCAGGACCAACAAGACATCATGAGAAATCTTCTGGTGAAAACCCCATAATGGTTTGACCTCCATTTTGAAGGAATAACAAAAACATGATTTTCATGAGGGATGTCATGGTACATTATTTCCATTTGACCAACTAGGCATCATAAGAAGTCTTCTGGTTAAAAACACAATGCTGATATGGCAAGCCAGCTAGAAAAAGTAGTTGTAAGATTTTTCCGATGGCCATTGTGGCTTTCAGTGAATACCCCATGCTGGTATGATCATTTATTCAGGTAAGGTAATGATCACAAGATTTATAAGATGATCCTCATTGGTGGCCACACTGGATGTCCAAGCAGCAGCAATTTCATGGCCACACTGGATGTCCAAGCAGCAGCAATTTCATGGCCACACTGGATGTCCAAGCAGCAGCAATTTCATTTCGGACCAACTTGAAATCATGAGAAGTGTTTTAGCAAAAGGTCTCTTGCTGACATGACCTTTCATTTAGTAGAAGTAGTCATAACAAGATTCTCAGGATGGCAGCAGTGGCAGCCACATTGGATATGTGAGTTGCACCATTTCCATCATAACCACTAGACTTCACAAAAGTCTTTTTGTCTTTTTGTTAAAACCCCATGTCAATATGACCATCCATTCTGAAGGAATAGCACAAAAAAAGATTAATCTGATGGACACAACAAGACATAATAACCCTTTACCTTATGCAAGCGCCTTTGGATGCCCCTACTCCATGTGCATACAAGCACCTTTGGATGCCTCTACTCCATTGGCATACAAGAGCCTTTGGATGCCTCTACTCCATTCGCATACAAGCACCTTTGGACGCCTCTACCAGAATAGCATACAAGCACCTTTTGATGCCTGCTGTAAACATCAGCCATTTTGAGTGGGTTTTTGTAGTGCCACCTTTGGGGGAAAACCCTTATTAGACACTACATTCATTTCTGCGAATGACCATTACGTCAGATCTGTGGTCACTGTTTATGCTCTGGTTGAAATCTACTATTTAAAGTAATGGGTCCTATTCTTCACTCTCCAAATGGTGGTTGCAGATTTCGTTCAGTACTTATGAAGTTTTCATGATTAGAATCACAACTATGAAATCTTCAATAACTTAGGTTAAGGCTCTAATATTGATGTAGGCAGCAACTGGCTTTGATAAATTATCAAATTCAGATGACGTAGTGATGTATATGCAGACAAACAACTTGTACATTTCGAGTATGAAAAATGGCAGCTACGGTTGGTCATGTGGCTTCACTGACTTGAAGGTGAATGAGTTCTCTCAAGATTATACAGCACACAAAAATAAAATACTTCCGTGAAAATTAATTACACACCTATAACGATCGGACTTTACTGTTAAATTTTTCCATACATAATAGATGAACACCAAAAATGTTTAACAGCAGTTTTAACCATTTTACATTTTTGCTATTTATCTATTATGTATGGAAAAATTTAAGAGTAAATTGCTTAACAGTTAACAGGCAGGCCTATGTGTAATGAGTCAAATAGGTAACAGGTGTTCTATTTATAGTGCACTGCACTGAGTAACTTTGATACATGTGTATTGAAGGGCTAAAACGCCATATACTCTATGAGATAAAGGGATAAGAAATCCTCAGGTGAAAGTCCATGTCAATATAACTTCCTGTTCAGTAGTAGCAATAAAAGATTTTCAAGATAGCTGCCACTGCTGTCTTATTAAACATCAGACTGGCACCATTTCTATTTAGAACCAACAGGACATCATAAGAAGTCTTTTGGTGAAACACCATGTTGATATGACCATCCTTTTTGAAGGATTAGCAATACAAAAATTTCAAGGGATGGTCACTGTGGCAGCCATATTAGACATCAGGATTAGCAACATATTCATTTAGGACCAGCTACACCATGGAATGAATGATTGTGTAAAGTTTCATGACAAAAGCAGCTTTAATAGGACAAGTAGTGAAAACAAACTTGTGCTAATGGACAGACAGACAGACAAACAATGGATGAAAAACCATCCCATACGCTCATCTGGACTATGACCAGTATAGTTAAAAAGTAAAAAGTAAAAAAGTAAAAAAATTTAAGCAGAATTATCCTAGCTGAATCCCTAAAGTAAAAATCCTGAATTTGACCCTAAGGGTCTTGTGTTTCAATCCCACTCTGGCTACTGATGATTTGCCATTATGCAAGGCACAAAGCCTTGCATGCTAATTTTGCAAAACTGGAAGTAAAACTGCATCTGCTTCAAGACAGATGAATAAGTATTAATTTGCAATGAACTAGTATCACAGCAAGAGGGAGTCATGCACTCCCAGTCACTTAAATCATGGAAAGCTGTATAAGTTCCAGCCTAATGTGCCTATAATATGTTCAAGATAACTTTAACTCCAACCTATTTTTTAAAAATTGTCATTAATGGAAGATATACCTTTAATTCCACAAATCCCACAGTATATTTTGTGCTTGATCCATCAAAAGGATGATGGCCTTCAACTCTTGTGTAGCCTGGCGGCAAAGCAACCCTCTTGGTATTTGGTTCTTTCTCTTTCTCCTTTCCTACCTCATCTTCTTCTTCTGAATTTCTATTTTTATGTTCTTCTGCAAACCCACTATCCTTACTTAGTTGTCGCTGAAATAAATGCAAAAGGAAGTTGTCAAAAAAATGCCAACAAACAACTATGAATATAATGCAAAGAAACAAAATGTAGACCAAGAAGAGCCTACCATAACATACAGTAAATTCCATCAATGAGTCTTGGGGATCTAACAAATTATCCCATTATATACTGATATTGTTATATGACAATATGAAAATGAAATTTCAGTTTCCCTAGAATTAAAACATGATCATTATATGGTGTTTATTGCTTCATCTGTTTTCACTGTATGTGGGTTTTACTGATATGTAGTCCAATCACAGGTGTCAGCTCTGTGACACTGATAATTCCTATATGTTATCCAACCTCACAAAATGTCCTTTTTTGATGGACTAGCAGTTGATACTGGGTGTGAAAGATTATATAATTTGTCTTAACACAGGTAAACAAATTTGCTCCTATCCCTTATTTGTAGGGCAGGCAATGTGCTCTGCCATCCTTGGCAGCTGCCATGTCTTAGATTTCTAGAGCTTTAATATACTATACCTGGGCATTTTGGGTTTCAACCTCGCATCATGACCCTATATTCTTTTTCACTTGCAGTGTAAATATTATCTTAAATGCACTAAGAGTGCATAATAAATATGTTCTCTTGCAAAGTGGATGTACTCAGAAGAGACCTTTGCTGTGCTTCAAATGCCCTCATAGACAACTAGTATCCTACATTGACAAGCAGCCAGTACCCTGCTCTGACATGCAACATGACTAAAAAATTTTGATGTCTGATCAGCTAATGTCAGATCAATGTCAATCAGCTGTCAAACATTTTGATTTGAATATAGGACTGAGCATAACAATGTATTTATAACTATTTGGTTCTAGGTTTGAGAACATCAAACTCTATCTGCTTTACTTTTTGGGTCAGTTTCTGGAAAACTTTCCAAAAGTTCTGCCCAACATATGCTTATTGTAAAATACAAGCAAACTTTGACATAGTTTGTTTTGTTTTCCTTTGGTTGGCATGGTGTTCATGGCGCAGCAAAAAAAGAAGTTTTTCCATACCAAATCAACTGGAATAATGTGCCTTGTCCAGGCACACACAGCATTGGCTGACCAAGGCTGATCCGATGGTAGAATTCAGGTCTGTACCTTTATGATAATGAGTATGAGTACAGCATGTTAGTGACTGCCACAACAGCTCCTAGTTTTGGATTAAACTCATTTATGAATACACAAGCATAATTAATGACTAATAATCAATTTGGAAAATTATTATATGCTCTTGCTTAAACGTCAACTTCAAGTGCAAATTGTATAGAACTGGATCTGATATAACACAATGTGCCAGAAGATCCGAGTTTTAGCGGATTGTTAGGAGTAGTTAGTTAGAACAAACATAGACCCTGATCTGCTGGCACATCATGTCATGGAAGATCAGAGTCTATATTATTTGCAGTTGGGTTCAACTTATAAGCAAATATGTATGGCATACAGATTGAAATGCAATCTGATTACATCAGACTTTTGCCTTTGTAAATCTGATGAAACAACCCATAATGATACAGAACATATAATGATGTAAGCATTGTGAGACAGACGGATAAACATGTAAATAAAAAAGCAACTCACACAAGAATTATGTGGACTACTTTTTGTGTATGATGATGCTGCATAATCCAAATATATTAAAATTGTCATAAGGGCAAGACAGTAGGTCAATGTGACCTATTTATGAAAGATATAATTACCAGTTTTCAGAAAGAATGCACTGATCATTATTTTTATGATTGTATAAACTATACCACAATTGATTTAATATGAATTTGAATAAAACACTGGCATGGCATGACTCTCACATTTTTACCAACTTTTCACTGATTTATTTTGATTGCTGAATTACTGCAATTGTTTACTGTCAAATTAAATGAGTCTGATTTGTGAAGTTGATAATTTTTAATCTAATTTGCAATGAAACATTAACAAAAACACTACAAGATTTTATATGTACTTGTCTTGAATGCATTGTGCAAATGCTTGCTCAAAAAATCAGCATATGTGCCTTGGCAACAAGCAATGCCATTGTTAAAATAAGTTTATCATATGAACTGATGAACTAACTGATCAACCTAATAAGTAACTGCAATTCATCAACATTAATCCCACTGCAAAAATGTACTGCAACAGTTATTTAACAAGTGCCACTGCAGGTTGTCAGCCAGCGGTCATGTGATAAATGAGATGACAACAAATCAATTAGTTCTTTGGCAAACAATTAATTCTATCTCTTATGTCTATTCTTTAATAAGAAAAATGAGATGTTTTGTGTGTAAACATCACCTGGTGGCCGTATTGAGGGTCAGATCAGGACCATTTTCATTTATTACCAGTTAGGGGTTCTAGTGAGAAGTCCATGTCGATACTGACTTTACATTTAGAATCAAGTGGGGTGCTGGTAAGAACCTAATACCAAAACAACTTTCCATTTAGAACCAAATGGGTGCTGGTAAGAACCTAATGCCAATACAACTTTCCATTTAGAACAAACTGGGGTGCTGGTAAGAACCTAATGCCAATACAACTTTCCATTTAGAACCAACTGGGGTGCTGGTAAGAACCTAATGCCAATACAACTTTCCATTTAGAACCAACTGGGGTGCTGGTAAGAACCTAATGCCAATACAACTTTCCATTTAGAACCAACTGGGGTGCTGGTAAGAACCTAATGGCAATACAACTTTCCATTTAGAACCAAATGTAGTGCTGGTAAGAACCTCATGCCAATATAACTACATTTAGAGGTGCTGATAAGAACCTAATGCCAATACAACTCTCCATTTAGAACCAAATGGGTGCTGGCAAGAACCTAATGCCAATACAACATTCCATTTAGAACCAACTGGGGTGCTGGTAAGAACCTAATGCCAACACAACGTTCCATTTTGAACCTACTGGGGTGTTGGTAAGAACCTAATGGCAATACAACTTTCCATTTAGAACCAACTGGGGTGCTGGTAAGAACCTCATGCCAATATAACTGTACATTTAGAGGTGCTGGTAAGAACCTGATACCAATACAACTTTCCATTTAGAACTAAATGGGGTGCTGGTAAGAACCTAATGCCAATATAACTATACATTTAGAGGTGCTGGTAAGAACCTAATGCCAATACAACTTTCCATTTAGGAGGAATGACAGTAACAAGAGTTTCTAGAGAGCTACCATGATGTCCATATTGGATCAGCAGCCTTTTCCTTTAGAACTATACCTTAGCATAAATGTCTGCATAAAGTTTCATGGTAAAGTAGTCTAGCAGAAGTAGCGATAAGAAACTTATGCTTAGGGATTAATAGATGATAGTCAACAGCCCATTCTAGAAACTGTTCTGGTTAATGACCATCAGAGCTAAAACTTGGGGTTAAGGTCACAGAGGAAACATATATAAATTTAGAACCAACTGGGGTACTGGTAAGAACCTAATGGCCAATACAACTTTCCATTTATATAAATTTTTTTTTTACATTGTGTTTTGTGATTTGGATGTTTACCATACACTTGGGATCACACTTCTCTATCAATCCATTAGGTAAGTTGTAAATGGTATCTTCCTTTTCATTATCATCTTTTTCATCTTTGTCATCCTGTGAAAAAAAGACAGATGAAAAATAAATGTTACAGAGCTGAAGCATGCCATATATTTTGTGCACAATGAAACATACAGTTTGGTCAAGAGCAAAATGCAAATGTTTTGTCCCATCGCCTAGTCTTCACTGTCTGGTTTTATCTTATGGTCAGGTTGCTATTCATACAGAGTCCTGATAAATACCTTCAACAGATTATTGGTCTCCATTCAAATTACCAATGATTAGTTAAGAAATGTGCAAATAAGACATTGTACAATATTTTAATTGTTAATTTTCGATCTTCCATTGTTATGATATTTTCTTTCTAGATCATTACAAGCATAGTTCAGTGAATAATTCACTCACTAAAATATTTATAAACTACAATTGCCATGGATCAGCTACAAGTCCTATGCTGACCTACTCTTTCACTGGGGGGAGGGGGCTACAAGTCATATGCTGACCTACTCTTTCACTACAAAAGATGCCTTTTCAACAGGCGAAATTGTTTTTTATTTTTTTATTTTATCTTCACAAAAACTGTGCAACTTGCATTAAATTTTACTAACCCAAAAATAACTTTTATTTGCCCAGATTAGTTACGCACAGCATCAGATGCCTCTATGAGTCAACATCACAGATTTAGATCTACCATGGCATGTTGCATTAGACAGATCAGAGTACACTATTAATGATTTTGATTTTGGACAAACCATGTGAACTTGCTTCTGCCCACTTGAACATGGGTGCACAGTCTGCTAAGTAAAAAATTGCCAGGAACAAGATTCTACATCAGGAAGAGGGGATTTAAATTCTAAAAATAGCTCAGAATATCTTGCATTTTACACAAACTTATAAATTCATAGCATATACTGACTATATCATTAACAATACATTGAGATAACAAAGAAATACAAATCTTGAGTCATGCTGGAGGGGGGTGGGGGGTTTGCATCATACATGTGTCACTCATGCTTGAATATCTTAACAGTATTTGTAATTTATATAAAGTAATGAGCCATGGTCAAAGAGGCTTACAAGTACAAGTCCAAATGAAAACTGTACAGACCAAGATCTGTGGTCGCATAATGTACCACATCATAGATTGATGAACAAGTAATCAGTGGAACAAACAACACAGATCTATTGGCGCATCAGGCAATGGCAGATCAGGGGGGCCTATGTTGTTCACAGTTGGACTCGACAACTTATAAAAGATTATATATGGTACATTGATGTCAAAAGCAACTGAAAGACTTCCTGTTTTTCTTTTGTGCCATTAAATTTCTCTTACTTCAACCATGAAATCAGAAGTAAGAAGCACCCAAACTAAAAAGTAAGTAATATATAATGCTGATTCACATTTTTTAAAAACTATATCTTTAATGTATTTGAAAGTAAAACTCTGGGAAAAGATACAAGTCAGTTACATTTGCCATGCTGTACCTTCATCTTGGGGCAAGGGGGAGTGGCACTGCATGATATGTGAAAAACTGTCTATAGATGATATATAACTGGCTAAGTTTCATTAACATATCTTCAATGGATCAAAAATGATTCTTTGGAGAAGAAACAAAGTCACAAAATCACATATTCCCCTGCTGTGACCTTTGGTTTGATGAGGTTATGGTACATAACACACCAATGATATTTAATTGCATGTGTGTGTGTATGCAGAGGACTTAATATATCTAATGACCAAACAAATAGACATACACCCATATGAAAACAATCATTTTAATTTGTACAAAACAGAAGGTGGCCACAGTCTGCATGTCAAGATCAAAACAATGCTGTTACATGTGTGACTTCTACGTTCAAAAGTGGAGTGCAAGGATCATGTTGCAGAATCACGTGGTTCATCTTAATAATAATTCATCCATATATGAAGAAAATCTATCAGGGTGTCTAGGGAATATAACTGAATGAAGAAACTTTAACCAAAACCTTAACACAATTTTCATTGTGACCTTGAATCCAAGATCAAAGGGGCAAAAGATTTCTATGACTGTGACCTTAACTCCAAGGTTAAAGGGGCAAGAGCATATATTGTGAAATGAATTAACTAAGCTTCATAAGAATGTGTGATGAATATCCATCACATGGAAACGTAGGTAAATTAAATTTTTTAACCAAAAACCTTAGCACACTGTTGATGTTACTGCTGCCACAATTGGAAAAGTTATTGCTATGTCTCACTTCACACAAAAGTGATCTTCACAAAAATATACACTACTGAATATAAGAGGAATGTAAAGTTTGAACTTTTTCATGTTTTCTTCTTTTGCAACAAAAGCAAAGACATAATGCAAAATACACAAAGTATATGTACACATGGAATTGCAATTTTTAAAAATTATCTCATATTGTATTTTTCCATCCATTTATCCTCTTAATTTGACCATCTGTGTGTCCATGTATGGACCCATCCATTAACCTGTTCAACCAATTAAAGGAGCATTGTTCAAGTTTAATTTGGATAAAGGAAGTTACAGGATATATATATATATATATATATATATATATATATATATATATATATATATATATATATATATAGATATATATATGCACACACACACAATATTGCACATTTTGTAAATAACTATGTCAATTTTGTATACTTTTCGAATGCATGGCATTCAAAAAATAAAACTTCAAACACACTTGCTATTTATTATATTTATATTTATTGCTTCACATCTGGTCAAATATTGAAGTTTAGCATAAATAGGAAATATCAGCTAGCCAGGTACATGATTTAAGAAATGCAACCAAGGTGTAAAGAAGCAAAATACTACATGTGTTAGAGTTTATTTGTGTAGATGATATACACTGAGAATGAGAGAGAGAGAGCATGCATGTGTTACGCTAGATGTTTTATTACTCGGAGGAAAATTAATGCTATTGCATTGGCCGGTATTTCAGTCAGGTTTCCTTTCTATAGTTAACTTTAATGAAATATATACCCATTCTAAGTACTCAACCCTACCTTCTGAGCCATAGTAAGGGTTAACAACTCCAAAAATGGTGAGGAAATTAAAAAAATTTAAACTATGCCCAAGAAACACAACTTTATTGTCCCCCCACTATCTCCATTACTACTATATAGTTGTAGATATGTATTACTATACACCCATATTTTCCAGAATACAGACAATTATAAATAAAAGTAAAACTGAAAAGGAATTCCGGTGTTTGATGTGATCAGATTTGATATGAAGGTAGGAGACATTAATGTTATTAACATTATTTCTACAAGAGTCACTTTGAAGCAACGGCGGCTCAAACTAATGGCTATGCAGCAAGAAGTATGGAAGAAAAGCTCGATTCCCTCTGGCCGAAAAACAATAGATCAAATGCTGGCCTTTCATAGCATACTTTTGATCATGTCAATTCTAGCACTTCCATCCTAATAGCACATTTACACGCTATCTACATTTCTCAAGTAATCCCACAATTATTAACTGAGTACAGTTTGAAAAGTCCTAGATTTTCATGTTACTGACACTAGGCAGAATCCACCACGATGCCAGCCTGGACATGACAAGTTGTGTCACATATGACCCATTATTGATGAAGTTTCCAAAATGCAAGGGTCATAAAGAGCGGAGTGGATGTAGGAATGGTTGCTTATAACCTTCAAGCAATATTTGCACGCAGACTAAGTTTGGAATAAAAGTCTGGGAACGAGCAGACCCACACATAATGGTTATGTACACGAGTTCCAGGTGTATACAGGAAGAGAAGAGAGCCAGACTGGACAGATGAAATAAGAGGGGCCTTGGTATCCGCATTGTCACAGATTTTACTGAGAAAATATGCTGCAAATCAGATGTAGTTTACATGGACAAACTTTTTCTCGATCCTGGCGCTGTTTGAATCACTAAGAAAAGATCAAATTTATTTCTTTAATACTTTATTAGGTAACAGAAAGGAAATACCAAGTGCAGTAAAATCTGTCAAATCAAAGAACAGAGGAGACAGTATGATGATGGCAAAAGGCAATTTATATGCTGTAGCATAGAGGGACAAAGAAACTGTCCATTACCTTTCAACAAATTGTGACTCAAGACAGCAGGATTGTATGAAGCAAAAAAATGGAACCTATACCTATAACTGTTAGGACAATTCTTCCATATTCCCAAATCAGCAGCTATGAAGCTATCATTTGGGTACAGAAGCATCAGGCTCTGGTAATCAGCCCCCAAATCAGCTGCAATAGTAACTCATGCAGCCAAGCAGAGCAGACAACTACTACAGCAGCACTAGTAGTTCAAGTGTTAAAATGGATTTTACCCCCACCAAAAGCTACAATTTAATATTAGTAATATATAACATGCTGCTACTGCATAGCTGAATTCATCAGTTTGGTAAAAGGCTGATAATTCCACAACTGGCAAAGGAGATTTTATTTTAGAAGGAATACTCATCCTCAATACTGAATGGAAGCATACTGCTGAATGGTATTTGCATGGGCCACTTGTTCTGCTATGACCAAGAAAATATGCCTTTGCTTAAGTAAGCCAGTGAATGATGGTAAAAGGAGGAAACAGCAGTGTCATATCATCAAAACATGGCTTTCATTCAGAGAAGAATGAGTTACACCGGTCCATGATTAACAATGCTTGATGGGATTTAATTTTCATGAATGAAAGGCCCCTCTTGGCAAGATACTGATAGTTATTGCTTCCTGCCTTGAAATATCAGCTGAACCTTTAAGGGGAAGGAATAGACACATCCTACAATTTCTTCTCCCTTTAGAAGCTGATGAATAAAAGTGTAAAGCCCTAACATAAAAGTCTGTCTTGATCATTTCCAGCGCATATATGATTGAGACTGGGGATCTCACTAAGGAGTGCAGCAACCTATGAACTTGATTTTTAAAAAAACCAAATAGTTGGCCAAACAGAGAAACCAACTTGTAATTTCCCCAGAAGCTTATTCAACATTTTTCTACATACGGGACATAAAGTTCACTCCTTCATCTCATGGATGCTAAGGACAGCAAGAGAACAGTCTTTTAGGTAAGGTAATTGAAGGAAGCAAAAAGGTTCAAAGGAGGTTTTAGTAAGCATCCACATGACATAAGAGAGATTCAATAAAGACATTATCAAGCAAGTCACAAGTCTTTGCAGCATGAAATACAAGATCAGGTCTGATAAGTTAGTGTCTGCCTTGATAGCCGGGTTGTTAGAAAATGTGATTATGTTGGTCAGGGCTGCACCTGTAGCCCTTGATAGCAGGAACTGACCATCATTACTCTTTACAAAATGAAGAGAAGAAAATCAGCCACTGCACTTATAAAGGGACAGCTAGGATTGACAAGTTTCCTATTGTACCAATTACAAACAATTCACCACTTTGCGTCACAGTCCTAAGACACTGACTGTCTCGTGGACTGAATGATGCACCCGAAAACTTTGCTTGAAAACTTGACTTGGCAGAGAGATCATTGGAAATGAGCCAAGCATCAAGGTGGAGAATCTGTGGGCTCTTATACAGGAGTAAGCCCCTGTGCTGCAACAGAAGGTTTATCCTCTTGGGTAATGTCTTGGGATTTGGACAAGAAGACTACTGAACCACAACTGTTGGGGCCAAAGAGGGACACTCAAAATGAGCTGAGCAGTGGAGTACCTTTCTTTGTAAAGTACCAGTGGGATCATCCCAAAGGGTGGGAAGGCACAAATGAACAGATGATCTCAATTCAAGCTGAAAGCATCCACTGCCCAGGTTCTCTGGTCAAGGAAATGGGAAATGTAAAAGGTGAGCTTGTTGTTGAGCCTAGTCGCAAACAAATCCACCAGTAGTATCACCCAAAGTCAGAAGAGGAAATCTGCTATGGACTGGTGTTGCACCCATTTTATTAGGACTATCTTCATCTTCCTTGACAAAATGTCTGCTAAACTATTATTTTTGTCAGAAATGTGGCAAACTCAGAGGATAAATCATTTCATGGCTACCTAGGATGGTTGCTCCAAACCTTCATGAAGAGAGAGGGTGCATGTGTGCCTCCTTGTCTCCAGAGGTACACAACCACTGTGTTGTCAGAAGAGACCTTCAAACAGCACCCTCGTATTGTGCTGACACCCCCTTGATGGGCTGAGATCACCCATTACCTAACTGTTGATGAAGATTCTTTACAGGACTAAAATCACTGAAGAATCAGTACTTCCAGCTCCAAATGAGTGCCCCATCCAGTCTGTGAAACATCTTTGATAATACTGGAGTGGGGTTTGGGGTCTTCAGACTTGCACCTGTTCTGATTAATCCACCAGATTAGATTATGATGGAAATCCAGACCAAAGAAATTAGACGATCCCTGTGCAGTTTCCAGTTAACCATAAGGAGAAACTGGAGAGGATGGAAGTGCAGTCTGCCTCAGGGAACATGGTCTGCAGCAGAGTCCAAGATTCCCAGAAGACAAAGAAAAAGACAAGCTGACAATGTGGTCTTGACACACAGTGTCATGAACTTGATTCCTACATAGATGAAATCTTGAGAAGGAAGAAGCTCCAATTTCTCTAGGCTGGGTAAAAGACCCAGCCTGGTCATTATGGACCATCAGCAAGACACATCTGGCTGGAAGAACTGGACATTTTTGATTAACCAATCACTTGAAATATTGGAAGATTGGGATACCTAGTGACTTTAAATGGGCTGAAACTACTCTCACAACCCTGGTAAAGGCTCTGGGTATGGAGGCTAGGCTGAATGGAAGTGTGCAAAATTGAGCAGTTAACATGTTCCAGTCACATTGGGAAACACAAAAATCCATCAGTTTTCATCACTTTCATTTAAGTTTGGTGCTGACTTCCTTTGAAGAAAATTTCTTTGTTTTTATTGATGATTGTAATCAGCTTTCTTTGATGAAGGGTGCATGTGTTATTGAAGTTACTGCTAAAGGAAGCTTTGAAGAACCAAACAAAAGCCCATTTCATATTGTGGCAGCAAAATCAAATAACTATTGCACGAGTGAGACTGATTTTTTTTCCATTTACTGAGTACATTTTTATAACAATCAGTGCTTCAAAGGTATGTTTCCTTTGATATTTTAGCAAATTATTTTATCTGGGTACATTTTTAAAAAGAAATTGGCTGTTGTTTGGTCTATATTAGTTACTGTTCCTCCCTGCCTATTGAATAAAACAATAAGATGTGTTTTTTTTACATTTGTGGTAGCAGCGTGATGCTGCCTTCCACGCATGCATCAACAATTTAACAAAGGGGTATTCTGAAGGCTATAATTCTGACCGAAAAGAAGAGGAATTTTACGTACCATCCACATATAAATGTCAGTCTTTGTAAATATATTAATTACTAGCAAGTGGCCAAAAATCCAATGAAAGATAGACTGCAAGATAATGCCTTGTCCGGTTTATCTCCGTTACCAGAAATGTCAACAACAAAAAGCAGATATCTCACAACATACAGTACTCATGATAGATGTCAAGATAAGCAGATTATGATATAACAATGCAATGTTTAGATGGTTTGTCTACATGGACACAGAATATGTTTAAATAACAACAGATAAATGTCAATGCATTTTATATCCAGTTTGCAGCTTCCTTGCCAATAAAAAAAAACGCCAGATGGTATATTTTGCTGCCAATAAGAAGAAAAAAATCCAAGTCTGCAACATTGGTGAAGCCCTACGCAATCCCAGAAAAAACTTTTTGCACGTTATTTTTCATACATTTAAGAAGAAAAAAACTACTTTTTTGTCCACGAGAAAAATACATATAAAATTTCAGGAGTCACACCACGATCATCTTTTTTTGTTCATACATGATCTCTTTCCCACAATGATAATAAACTTTTTTTGTTTTTTTTTCCTTTTAAGGAAGAAAGTTTTTCATGCACAAGAAAAATACATGTATATGAAATTTCAGGAGCCACACCACATCTGTATTATATATGAATTTGTGTTATAATGGAGCGTGCTATAGCAGCAGTCACATTGCATATGTAAAAATTATTTGCATGGACTAAGACTATACTAATTTACTAACAGGGGCATTCTAGAATTCTACTTTCCAGTCCAGAGGTTGAATCATACATTAGGGATATGATCTGTCTGAAAAGAGTAATCTATGCAACAGCAACAGGTTAAGTATTACTTATTTTAAAACAGTTACTATGTCTATCACATTGTTTTAAAAGGTTGGGTACAATAATAGTGAACAATAGAAGCTGTTACAACAATCAGACATACATTCTTTTAGTACTGCATGATGCAATTAATTAAAAATAAACTAAAATGCCTTACCTGACTCATCAGAGCTTGAGTTTGACACTAAACATTAATACCACATTATTATTATTATTATTATTATTATTATTATTATTATTATTTTTAGTATTATTATTACTATTATTATTGATTTTAGAATAATTCATCAATTTGATCAACCTTCATGTTCTTTTTCATAAATAAAAGTAACATGATATATCAAAGAAAAGCAATTATATAACTATGTACCTAACTGGGTAAAAAGAATAGTCCTGAATTATGTTGAAATGGCTGTCTGACCTCAAATTCTACAACTTTCCTTAAAATGTTTGTGGGTGTCGGGGGAGGCTTTCTATAATTGGTGGTGGGTGTAGGGGTAGGCTTTCTATAATTGGTTGTGGGTGTAGGGGAATGCTTTCTATAATTGGTTGTGTGTGCAGGGGGAGGCTTTGTTTTTCTATAATTGGTTTAGACAATCAAAAGCATTACCCTCATTTCTCATCTATTTCACTCTAAAGTGCAAATATATAAACAGCAATCCTATTTTCTCATGTACAAAATATACCCAATTGCAAACAGAACCCAGAAAATCAGCTACCAAGCCTCATGGGCATAACTTATTTCTGAGCCTCATGGGCTAAAATGCATTATTGAGTCTTACTAGCATGAACTTCTCACTTCACCTTATGAGCATACGTTCATTAATGGGCACGAACTCACTACAGAGCTTTACTGGCATGAACTTCTCACTTCACCTTATGAGCATACGTTCATTAATGGGCATGAACTCATTACAGAGCTTTACTGGCATTAACTTCCCACTTGCCCTTATGGGCATACATTCATTACTGGGCATGAACTCATTACAGAGCTTTACTGGCATGAACTTCCCACTTGCCCTTATGGTCATACATTCATTAATGGGCACGAACTCATTACAGAGCTTTAATGGCATGAACTTCTCACTTGCCCTTATGGTCATACATTCATTAATGGGCACGAAGTCATTACAGAGCTTTACTGGCATGAACTTCCCACTTGCCCTTATGGGCATACATTCATTAATGGGCACGAACTCATTACAGAGCTTTAATGGCATGAACTTCCCACTTGCCCTTATGGTCATACATTCATTAATGGGCACGAACTCATTACAGAGCTTTACTGGCATGAACTTCCCACTTGCCCTTATGGGCATACATTCATTAATGGGCATGAACTCATTACAGAGCTTTAATGGCATGAACTTCTCACTTCACCTTATGGTCATACATTCATTAATGGGCACGAACTCATTACAGAGCTTTACTGGCATGAACTTCTCACTTCACCTTATGGTCATACATTCATTAATGGGCACGAACTCATTACAGAGCTTTACTGGCATTAACTTCCCACTTCACCTTATGAGCATACGTTCATTACCAAGCCCATTGGGGATGAACTCATTGCTGAGCCTCATGGGCATGAACTCCTTGCTGAGCCTCATGGACATAAACTCATTACTGAGCTTCATGGTCATAAACTCATTACTCAACACCGAGTCTCATGGGCATAAACTAAATTTTTATCCCATTGCTTTCAAAGGGTTGTGGGATATTGTGATATCAATCATCCAAGTGTTGATCAACACATACCATATCAGACTGGGACCCATGGAATTATCTCCCTACTGTAAATAACTTGGGAACTATGTAGATCCCCATCCTATAAACACACACACACACATGCACGCGCGCACATGTGCACACACACACACACACACACACATTTAAAGTGCTGGTAGAAAGCAATTTGACATACCTATATAAAATTGTGAGATGGAACTTGAATATGCATACATAAACTTGGTTTCAACAGCGGGTTATTGCTTTTATATTATCTAGACCAGTGATGAATTTCCACTTATTAAACATTATCAACATAAGAAAGTAAAGTGAAAAAAATATAACCCCATTGACTAAATTAATTAAGCATGGTAGACAATTTCATAAAAATCCCTTCAGCATTCATCACCCCTTGTCTCTCATGCATGAGGGACAAAAATACATGCACGTTTAAATTTGTAGAGTGAGAGGGAAGAAGAATCTGAGTTGCACAATACCCTTGAACTTGAATTTGCACCAAGTAACCTATCAGAACCTGGATCAACACAATAGTATGTGTATACTTTCCACTGTATATATCTACAGTGTTCACAATACTAATGACAAAAAGTGACACATACTGCTATTTAATGCTTTTTATATTGTTTTATTGTTTACTTTTTAAACTCATATTAGGGTTCTAGAAACATTACTTTTAAATATTAAAATGTCTGAAGTCTGCCATCCCTCTATCTCTTTGTCTCTCAATGTGTTAGTTGGTCAAGCAGCAGAGTAATTGATCAGCTAAGAAACATAGGGGTGCAAAATAAAAAAGATACTCTTATGGTAAGTGTTCCCAAACCACCCTCCCCCTCCCTCTCTGCTGACTGGTCTGTTAGCATATTAGTTTTATTGTAGTGTTTCTCTCTCTCTCTCTCTCTGGACCATCATCACAAGCTATGAGCATGAAACAATGAGCCTAGCAAATTTTCACCTGTGTTATTTGGCAATGTTTCTGGATCCTTGAATGGTGGAAAGATTTATTGACCAAATGAAAGAGGACAGAGAGAGATGGAGGATAAAAACAGTCTTAAATTAATTAAGCATAATAATGACTTATATCAATTGTAAATAAATTTAAATGTTTGAATTACCTCTTGCTGGTTTGTCATTTAGTTTAGTCTATATTCCATATTTGTTTCAATATACTCCGTGGTGATTGGATGGCTGCACATTCTGTGTTCAAGAGCTAACCATGCTGTGTTTGTATTGTTATACTTTCTTCATTGAATTCATCTCTCATGTTTAAATCATAAGATTCTTATATTTAATTAATCAATATGAAAGAAAATAGAAGTTAAAAAAAACAACAAAAAAAACAATTTATCAATTTGCAAATATGATTGGTAATAGCAACATATAGGTACAGAACTGCATTTTGTAGCCGACACAATGGACAGAGATGTTTAGAGTTTATATAGTTTACTGTCATCAATTTTAACTCCAGTGGAAAGGCAATTATGTGCATTTGCTTGTAACATAAATAAAAATATTTATGTATGTACACTGTAGATTTTATATACCACTCACTGTATAAATGTTTCGTCAAAAGGAAACTTGGCAAGCCTCATGCCCCTTTTATAAAAAAGGTACACATCTCATGGTATATCGATAATATATATGTATACACACATATGCACGCTTGCTAGGTACTAAATGACAAATCTATACATGGAACTTTCATTTGATCTAGGTCACTCCCTCAATCCCTACCTGCAGGGATTTTACACCTTAGTCTCAGTTCTTATATGGTTCCAAAATGCATCCAATTATCAAAAGTCCATAAAATGAGGTTGTATTTTGTGATGCATGGTGATCTTGATACTGTCATTTCTAGACTAAGTCATGGTTTAGAAAGAGTGTCCTAAACTGTCTTATCAACAGTTAATTGTTCAATGGACCTTTAGATTTAAGATATGGGAGCAAGGCTTCAAATCGGATAACATCTCAATTAAATATTTACAGTATTTATCACATCCCATGCACGTCTGCCATAATGAAAGAATCAACATTAAGAGCAAGATACATTATAATAATAAATTATATATATATATATATATATATATATATATATATATATATATATATATATATATATATATATATATATATATATATATATATATATATAAAATCAATCCAAGTCACTCACACTGTCTCACTGTTGAGTAAATTGTCCCTGCAACATTTAACAACAAAGTGCCAGAGTTATATGATCCAAGGCATCCAAATGGACGTGTGTCCATTCTTGTGTAATATTAGACAATTCCTCCAACACCATTTAATATGGTGACTTTAAACCTTAACATATGACTGGGGATGTTAATGTAGATGTGCACAATGGTTTTCAATTTGGATGCACTTTTGGAAGCAGGGCCAAGGGCTGGGGATGGGGAGTTGTTTAACATAAACGAAAATTCAAACTGTGTGAATTGGTGCATGTGACTACTGATTCAAGTCATATAGGATGAATGGGACTGTTGGGATATGCTATGTGGGCATACAGTTGTGATCCCTGAATCATGGGCTAGGCTAATGATGGTATGTGAGAAAGCTTGCCAGTAGCTTCTAGTGTGTCGGTGGTTCTTTCTGGGTTCTTCCTCCAACATTTGTACTGGTTGCCATGTTTTGCCTATCTTGTGCTGAAAAATGACATTAAACCCTACACACGATAGGCTATACATGGCAGCCAGCATTAATGGTGGAGGAAGAACCCAGTAAAACCCGGGAAAGAACCACCAACCCACGAGAAGCTACTGGCAAACTTTCTCACATACCCACATTGGCTGAATCTGAGACTCGAACCCACACAAACAGAGGTGAGATGGCTGTGATCCGAAACGGGGAGCGCTTTAGACCACTTGGCCACTCAGGGCCCATTATGCAAAGGAAAATAAAGTATTTTCAGCAAAAATTCAACCTGAAATTTAAAATTTGTATCTGTTTGGTGAGCTTGGGCAGCTGCATTATCCAATCATATTATTATGAGTTATCCCCAATTTTTATCATTTTTATCCTGCCATAAAAAAATGACCTGGTGATGCAATGTGAGATTTTGAATATCAATTTTTTGCATTCTTTCACTTGACAGATTTGCTCATGGCAAACGGGGGGGTGGGGGGGGGGTAGGGGGTAATTTTTAAATATGGACACAAAAATTGGGATATCAAATGAACTTAGGAGTATGCATGGAGATGTATAATGGAGTCTATAAATCAGGGCTACTCTATACACCAGTAAAACATATTCAGTGAGTAAGATGGAATACATGTACATACCATTACTAGGTTTGAATATATATGGGACGTCTCTGGCACATCTATTGGAGGTATCTTAAATTTTTTTCTCTTGACATGTCTGCAACCAATAGAGAAATATGCAGTATTAATATAAAGATGCTTCTGATAATTTTTATGCAATACAAACACAACGAAGTAGTTTTTGGTCTTCAATTAATTTTTAAGTATATGCAAAATGTTCACATCCCAAATGCAATTATATTAAAATGTTAACAGTAAGTGCATGAATATTTTTGAGAAATGGCAGACTTAATACAAAGTTTCAAACAATATGGCCCCATTATATCTCAATGAACTATTTCATGCTAAAAAAACAAGGCACCACTTCCAATATCAGCTAACCACCTTTCCATCCCAAAACCAAATAAAGGACTCTTTAAAGAAAGTGTTCATTATTCAGTATCACTAATTTCAAACAAAATCTCAAAGGAAATTAGAAAAGTACAAATTAAATGCATTTAATTATAACCTAATTCAATGGATGAAAAGTGCAACCTATTCGATTTGACAAATACATGACAACTTAAAGTATAAATTCACTAACCTTCCACTTTGTTGTCTCACTATTTTTACTCTATACATGTATGCACAATGTACTTGGACCATTGTCATTTACATTTTCTGTTTATTATATCTATATATAAATAGAGCTTATTATCAGTGCTCTGTGTGTGTGTGTGTGTGTGTGTGTGCATGTGTGTGTGTGTGTTGTGTGTAACTATGTACATATACTTTGAATGTAAATATGCATATAATAAAGATCCACAAGCAGGACTGCTTCCATGCAACTGTGTAACTCTCTTTAAATAAAGTCATTATTATTATTATTATTATTATTATTATTATTATTATTATCATTATTATTATTATTATTACATGAGAACATGAGAACTTTCATCAAAATCAACTAATCTATTTTTACTATACTAACATCTCACTGTGCAGGGTCAGAAAAAAACAGACCAAAGCATACACAGGGGCCTGATGACAGCAGTTAGGTTCTATACTGGTTGTAGTTGGAGTCAACTTATAAGTGATTATATATGGCAGTCAGCAGGAGACTGAGGAGAACCACAAGTTTTCATTTCATTCAGCTGACACTGTTCTAATGAAATTTTCTATGAAAAGAATTAGTTCCACAGAATGCTAAGTCTTGCTTGGTCCTCCCATGGCATATTAAAAACCTTGCAATGTTACCAGTGCAAAAAAAAGGCCACTGTGACCTACTTTTATTCATGGTGCGTAGTACTCTCTAACATGAATATACCCATCCAGTTTCATAATTGTACATACAACTGTGTCAGTAAAACTGATGTAAAAATTTAAATTTTAAATGCTCATGTTCAGACCTTGGGTTAATTCATTTACAGTTATTTTCAATTACTTTTAGGTCATGGAGTACGCCGTTATTTCACTTAGATCAGATTAACTCTATAAATTAAAAAACTTTTTACAATGTAATCATTAAGTTTTTAATCACTTCTAAACATATTTTATCATAATTATTGCTTACTATTGAAAGCTGCAGTGGCTCAGTGGTTAGTGTGCTGGACTTACAACCAAAAGGGTCTGAGTTTGAATCTTGCCATCAGACCAGCCTGTGTAAGCTACTGTGGAGTGTTCTTAGACAAGGCACATTACTCCAATTACCTCAGCAGCACTAAAAATAACTTGCATGGGTTGCTGTGCCATGAAGCACATACCAAACCAAAACTTACTTTTGTGTAACATAAAAGTGATAGCAATGTCTTGTTATTACCATATATACTCTATTATGATTCAAGTCCAACTGCAAACCAGCAGTTCAGGATCTATGTTGTTAGATCTACTGATTACTCATAACAAAATGCATACACCTAGGCTGGCTGGTTAAATATTCCAATTAAATGCTCTTGTCTTCAAGCAGATATAACATTGATTGTCAATTGCCCAACTGCATGCAGTATTGAGCCTGATCAATCAAGTGCTCTACTGCATACAGCATTGAACCTGATCTGCCGTCACATAATCCATGGGCAGAATAGATTTTAAACTGTTCAACTGAAATGAAGAGTAGAATAAAGAGTAAAATTAAATAATAAAAAAAGACTGCCATATTAAGTGCCGGCAGATCTGGATTGATGATATTGATTTTCATAACTTGGGTGCATTCTACACACCACTAATAGCAAGTACAATGTTTCATGTTGCATAATTATATTAGATTAAAATAATTTCATAAACCTTTCATACCTGATAATGAAAACTACACCAGCTGCTGCCAGGACCATCACAAACAGACCTCCTATCACAATACCAACAATTTCTCCCGCAACCAGATCTGTAATAAAATTTTCATTTTCTAGCCAATAATGTGGAAAATCAACAAACAACTTTGCATCAATCTATCAAAGTGATTATTTCCATTTTTAAAAATCATGTCTGGAAATTGTTGGATATTCTTGAAGAAAATTAAATTTCTCTTCCAGCCTAGCATGATGACTATCAACCAAATATTGGATAACAAGACAAATTAAATTTCCCTTTCATCCTAGCACACTGACTATCAACCAACTATTGCATAACACCTGCTTAATTATCAAGGTAGGAGTTTACTTTGCTTTTTCTTTCTCCACATGCACTGTTGTTCAGGTTGTCTGTCAGGAGACTAGTAAACCACCAATGGAGTCTGCAGTACATAACACTTTCAAACATAAATTATAAATTCAGCATCGCTTCTTCACTTTCAATAAATTTCACAACTTAAAAGTCATCTATCAAGGAGACAAACCCTGATTTTAAAGAAACAGATTTTCTAATTAGTAGGTAAAGGAATCAATTCTGAAAACAAAGTGGATGGTGATTGCTGGGGCTTTTGGGCCGTACAGTTTTGAAATCTTTAAGTAACAAGAAGCTGGTCATGGTTTGCATGTCAAGTCTACCCTGGAACTTTGATAAAGATACAGTAGTCATTAGTCAAAATACTTATTGAGAGGAAAGTAAACATAAGGTTCAAGTGGGCCTAAAGTCACTCAAGGGGTGATATCTGTCTAACATCCAAATGCAAAAGTAGTTATTAAAGAAATATGAATAACATGTTTTCTGTAGAAATGTTTTCCAATACTGTTGATTGCAGTTATTATAAAACTGTTTCAGGGTTTCTCTATATATCTTTTTTATTTTCGCCTATGTCTTATGGTACATCAGTATCATTTGTCCAGTACTGAAAAGCTTTCATCCAAATTACTTTCTGTCAAAGTTGGTCAAATTCTATTGAGCAGTTTATTTTATATAAAGCTGTTTTAAATGTTTTTCTATTTTTAGTATTATGCTCATAGCAGGTCATCATCAGCTATACAAAGTTTAAATACATTTTAAAGTTGGATGCTTGCTTTAAAATGTGGTCAAAATCTATTGAGGTGTTTTGTAAAGAAGTTGCTGAAGACTTTTTCATTGTTAATAATGGTAGCCTTGATGGTCGATTGGTATTCTTTGTATGAATCTGAAATCCCCTTATTAAATCCTCTTCATGACTGAGTGCTTCTTGTACACTCATGTACAAGTTGGGTATATCTTGCACTCAAATCTAGCTTGCCCTTAGTAGTCAGAACCAGTAAAACTGTTAAACCTAGCAGAAAGATGGTTTCTCTTCATTTCTCTGAAATATCAATGACCTACAGATACATTACCATAAGTAAGGAGGACGTAAATGGGCAACATTAGTTTCACCTCCCTTTAGCTTGTTAATTCAGCAAACAATTTTAATTATGTAATACTTACCTGCTATTACTGAATTACTTTCCTTTCCCTGGAAGCCAAGTGTTACGTGTTTAGGCTCGAATAAACAGTAACAGAGAAAGAGTGAAAAGAACGAACTTTTTTAAATTTAACAAATAATTTATTTTCCTGGAAAATTCTGTAAAAATGAAAAAAGGAGAAGAACTTACAGTTTCAAGAATCAAATCTAAAAATAATCGAAGAATAATCCATGAATTAAATTGCAAAAGTCCTAGTAATTTCAAGTTCGAATCCTGATCGAAAATCCAAGATGGATGATGATGACGTATGCTGTAGTCAGTACTGTGCTTCTCTACAGTTCCTTGTAGAAATACAAATAATGGCATTCCGGTGTTGGAAATCCAAATTAAATTTGTAAGCAATGTCTTTCCAAAATTTCTGTGTGAGCACTTCTCAAAATATTTCCAGAGAATAAAGAATTAATCCTTTTGAAATCCAACTGATCTAAGAATTATTATAGCTCAAATCTGGCTACAACAAATTAACTTGACATCAGTATGAAAAGCCCAAAACTGAGAAATCTCTCTCAAAACAAAGATTATATTGTATCATAAGATGCAGTTTTGAAATTGCCCCAAGTTGCAAAATCAGAGGGGTGGGGAGGGGTCACAGGATCATGTTTATATCACATACATAAAATATGGCCTTGATTAGACCAATGATTTTATTGTCAGAATAAAAATTTTAAAAAAAGTGTTTACTTGTTAACTCACGTAGTCCCATCATGACCTTGACAACAACCAATCATTTTAAAATAAAACAGAACTTTGTTTACTAATTCTGAATCCAGGTCAGAATTTTGATCAGCACCTGTTGTTTATAAACTAACAATCAAGGTCAAACAATTTTCTAAAAAAGTATCATCTCTAGTGAATAAATTTATATTACAATAGCATTTAAGAAAAAGAAAAATTTAAAACTGATAAACAAGCAATTAAATTGAAATATATATATATTAAATCATAACACAAGCTAAATATTCCCTTCTCCAAATACTAACTAGAGGATAAGAACTGAAAAGAACATGACAACAGTCTGTCTCTATAGTCTTAGCCAACATATGGAACATCTTCCTCTCTTGACTTTAATAAAAACTATAGGATGGGGTGGGTAAGGGGGGTAATTAAGAAGGACTCATTAACAGTAGTGCATAATAATTAACAACAATTTGATTATGTCAACTTAATTCCACTGAACTATATATACCCTAACCATAGGCAAAGATGTCCTAGCTCCCAAACCATAAATTAGTGTAGAAGCTGCCGAGGATCTGAACAAAAATTATGCCCCAGAAAGCTCTAAAGTCTGGAGAAAATCCTAGTGACCCAAAACCAACAATAGTTTGGGGCATAAGTTGGGGGGAAGGAGGCAGTAAACCTCATTGACAACCTTATCAGAAGTCCATACTTCCTCCTCAATTACCACCTGACCTGAGAGGTGGGTTATCATTTTACTCTAATCAAAGGGAAGGCTCTGCTGCAACTGGTTCTTCTGGGACCTCATTTAAGTCTGCAAGAAAGAAAAGGGTATCCCAAGGCAAGATGGAACTGTCATTTCTGTCCCTATCTCTGGACTGGGAGACAATGATATAGGGTTTTGGTTGACCAGTAACCACTCATCAACAGTAATGCTACAAACCCCATCTTTCCTTTTTGGAAAACAGAACTGACTATCCCTTCTCAATGATTTTGGGAGAAGAGTGGTGCCTCCTTGCTCTTTTTGTATGACAAAATTGAAGGATGGGGCAGGTCTACAGCCTTCTATGTCCAACACATCTTGAAACCAAGCAGAGATATCCAAGACTGCATGGTGGAGGTGGGGTGGGAAAAAGACTTACAATCCGGAGGACGGTTTACAAATATTGTATAGATTAAATGAGAACATAAGAAAGGGAGGATGTGGATCTGATCCCTTTCCCTAGACAGACAAACAAAAATTCCCCAACTCACTCTCCTCACAGCAACAGAGTAAAATCTTGGGAAGCATGGTGTGTGTCAACTTGGTCCCTGCTCCCAAACCCTAAATCAGAACCCAGTTTCAGGTTGTTCATATAGTGTTATTTTATGATCATGGCCTTTTAGTGAAAATGACCATCCAGTCAGGAGACTGCTCCTGTGGCCTAGTGATCGCTTCAGTGACCTAGTGACCACTCCATTGGCCTAGTGGTTAGAGCATCTGCCTTTGATGTGGGAGGTCGTGGGTTCGATCCCCAGCCAAGTCATAACAAAGACTTACAAAAATGGTACTAACAGCTGCCTTGCTTGGCGCTCAGCATTTAGAGGTTAGTGTTAGGACTGGTCGGCCTGCTATCAGGATATTGTGATTGGGTGGAACATCATGCTACATGTCTGTGGCATGATGCCCCAGTGCAAGACATCACTATAAACTGCCACAATGCAGACATCATAACGATATGACTGAAAAATTGTTAAAGCCATATAAAAAATCCAGATCACATCACACAACACCATCCAGGCAGGAGAAGCACTGATAAGATTTTTAAGATAGCCATGTGGAGACCATATTGGATTTCCGATAAGCACCATTTTCATTTAAGACGAACATATGTGTAACACTTAAAGGCAATCCTTCAAGTAGTTTAAGAGGAGTGATTTACAAATCTTTTCATATGGATGGGCAAACAATTGCTGATGGATGACCAACGATAGTTCATCACATACACTCTTCTTGGTCATGACAAGTAGAGGTAAAAATTATACTGGGTGCTGGGCACCTAATTAGCACTCATCTGTCAAAACGGGGCAATTGCAAGATTAAAGTGATTTGTTGATATGTACAATTATAACATAGTAATGCATAAACTGACAACTAGAGCAAACACAAAGGAAGTTACTTTCAATACATTCACAACATCATGCAAATTAGTAATGATCAATGCATGTCACTGACTGACGAAATTATATATATTTCAAATAAGTAGAAATGACAAGAAAACAGAGCAAAATCAGAGATATTTTATTTTTCAAACAAATTATATTAATTTATAACATGCATTAAATAATTCAAAATGATTGACCTATAAAAACTGCAAAGTCTGTATTTTTAAAAATACTTTTAAATCAACAGAGCAATCAGAAGAAAAAATTTATTAGGTATTAGGTGTCCCAATAATAATAATACATGAAAAAATGGCTAGAATTTTCATGTTTTGCCTATTATGAGAAATAACAAATTAATTTTGAGAATTAAGGGTGTCCCAAGACTTACAGTAGTATTCACATGAACATACATAATCTTACAAAACTTGACTTGTATTCTTAAAACACTAAAAATGGAACTAAACTATAGAGGGGAGATAACTGCTTGCTTACTGTTATCAACAGGAGTACCATAAACCCAATTACTTATGGGGCTTTCTCCCCATTCAGATGAAGCAGTAACCCATAAGCCATATTCTTGATCTGCCTCTAGGTTGTTTAGTTTCAGGAAGTCCTCTTCAGGCTGCATGTAACGTCTATGTGCTGTATCTGTAAATATCAACAGAAACATAAAAGTGGGCACCATTTTACAAACAAAGAGCAATTGCATACAGTTTAGTTTATCAAGTTCAATGAACACTAATCCCCTTAAAACTTCCTTAATCAATACAATGTTCAATAAACAGATTAAAAATTTTGCCAACTATATAGAGTTATTACAAATTTTACCATGTAATGTACCCATCATTAAATGCTCAAGTGTACCCAGAGGATTTCATGGAATTCATCTATTCAGCTGAATAGAGCAAGGATGTCTAGCTCATTTGCTATGGCAGGCCAAATTTTATATAAATGTACTTCACTCATGTCATACGTATCATAAACTATGATACACATACAAATCTGTCACTAACAAGAGACCTGGTCTACAGACCAGACTAATCAGTCTGGTGGGCCGTATATGGCCTGTGGCCATATGTTTGATACCTCTGCACCAGAGGATATGATAGAATATTCATATAAATACACAAGAGGATCTGATTAATTATCTATTGGCCTGAATACACGAGAGGATATGATTAATTATCTATTGGCCTGAATACACTAGAGGATATGATTAATTATCTATTGGCCTGAATACACTAGAGAATATGATTAATTATCTATTGGCCTGAATACACAAGAGGATATGATTAATTATCTATTGCCCTGAATACACTAGAGGATATGATTAATTATCTATTGATCTGAATACACTAGAGGATATGATTAATTATCTATTGGCCTGAATACACTAGAGGATATGATTAATCATCTACTGGCCTGAATACACTAGAGGATATGATTATCTATTGATCTGAATATACTAGAGGATATGGGCAAATACAGCAGAAGCTATGACAGAATATTTATTCATCTGACTACACTAGAAATATGATATATATTCATCTTAAAACTAGATTATATTGATCTGAATACACTAGAGGATATGACTGATTATCTATTGGTCTGAATACACTAGATGATATGTGAGAATATTTATTCATCTGAATACAGAAGAAGATATGATAGAAATATCCATTTATATTAATATACTAGCAGATATGATACAATATCTATTAATCTAAATAAACTAGAGGATAATATAAAATATCCATTCATCTGAAAACACTAGATATGATAAAATATCTATTATCTAAAGACACACAAGTGGATATGATACAATGTCTATAAACCTAAATACACTAGAGGATATGATACATTGAGTGAAGCCTATAATACGATGCTTGCAATGCAGGGAAAGATGTAAGGGATATTTCAGTAGTGTGATAAGGCAGGGGTGCACAACCCATGGCCTGCGGGCCAGATCTGGCCTGCAAACATGTTCTGTCTGGACCTCAGGGCAAATTAAAACAACACAGAACTATGGCCTTGGCTGAAAAAGGTTGTGCACACCTGTGATAAGGCATATCTTAAAATAGAAACATTATTTATAACATTATTTGCTTTCTCGATCAAATGCCTTTTCTGATCACATTATGGTATGTATATTTTATTTGTGTACTTGATCTTTGTCCATGGCTGAAGATAATAGTTTTGGTGTGTACCTGCTTTATATTTTCTTTGTAAATTATAAACAGATGTTTACCTGGGTTTGAGTTCGAGACCTAGCCTTGATTATAACCAATGAAAGTTTGAAAAAATAAATCTGTTTACAGTCTGGAGTAATCTTCAATTAAGATGATTGAGTTTTTCAGAAATAGGTCATGTGGAGATCGTTATAAGTCAGAGATCAACAAGATTGTTCATTCTTTCATTTAATATCAGTCTAGAATTGTTTACATTTGTGTTCAGATGTAATTTGAGAAGCTAGATTTATTTAAATTATTCAATGGAATTATAAACTGCTCACTGACTGTTTAGACAAAAACACTGTTTTGGGATTATTGTAAATTCACTCCGAGGTATCAAGACTGTTGACACATCAGCTCATTCAAGGCTATTGGTACAGGAGATGCCTCTGGGATTCCACATTTGATAATTGTCCCACCATAAATAATTTTCAAGGCAAATCCAGTGAAAGTGGCAAATTCATGAGTGGGTCTAAGGCTGTGCTTTCATGAATGGGGCATGGTGACTATGTGCTACCACTGACCAAGTGAGATTAATATCTCTTCTTAGCAAGGCCATTTCACACAAATGGAAATTAGAGATGGTAGACTGGGCATGTCAGTCAGCTGACTCCACAATATCCCAAAATGAGATGTTAGGTTTGTGACTGGCTCAAGGAAATCATTTGCATTTCATGGGCTGACATCTTATGAGTCATACCTGATCCTGTGAGTTCATGTTTAATAACTCCCTTTAGCTAAGTGGCCAGTGCTTGTGGGGTTAAGTTTTGCTTTCTTGCCTTCAGTAGTAGGAATAGTCCTTTATGGCAGCTGCAGATACTGTCCAGACATCTCATGTAGTATTTGAGGAAATGTACAGAGTCCTGCCATTTTGCTTCTCTCAAAAAGTATGCATAAAATTTCTTATACATCTGTTTATGAACCTCTCTCTACTTCTGAACCTAATAATGTTCTATACTTTAGCATAACTCTGATGTTAACCAATTTTGTCTACTAAAATATGTTTCTTCAATAATACTCAGCCACTCAAAATACCTTAGTAGAACTATTACTACCTTGCGTATCTAGCCCTCCCAGGCTAAAACTTACTAGCTAAAAAGCTAAAAGTTATCTGCCACCTAGGTGGTAGTTAGAATGATCTCCCTTTGATACCTGGATTGGCCCCTAATTCCTGTGAAATCATCAGTTACTACTGGAGCAGAAGGCATTATCTCTATAAGGATGTAACCAGGGGAGGCTGTGAGGATGTGTGTATTATGATTGGGTAAGTGTTAAAAAGAAACAGCTTACTAGAATAAATTGGTTACTTCTTCAAATACAATACCTAATCATAACTCCCTTATAAGAAGATCAAGTAGCAGGTGGAGGGGGATACATTCCCTAAACCTGGAGAGACTATATGTTAGACAGCTTCTAGATAAACTGACTGGAAAATAGACTCCATATGTCGGTGAGAGGCTTCAACAGTTGTAAATATTTTAATCACATACCTGTTGTGCAATATCTTTTCAGGACATTGTATATTTTATTGGAATGGACTCATGTCTGAATTGATTTATTCAAAAAGTTGAACAGTGGAATTTCAACCTGCAAGTGCAATTTGTTCATATCTGCATTCAACCCTATGAGAGGTTTTAGATAGTTGTAGGTCTGGGTACCCATTGCTGATAACAATTAAAATGTCATATCTATTATTTTGTACTTAAGTACAAAACTTCAAGGGGCCCCGAGTGGCCGAGTGGTCTAAAGCGCTCTTCGTTACGGATCAATGCCATCTCACCTCTGTCTGCGGTGGTTCGAGTCTAGGATTCAGCCAATGTAGGTATGTGAGAAAGCTTGCCAGTAGCTTCTCGTGGGTCGGTGGTTCTTTCCGGGGTTTTCCTGGGTTCTTCCTCCACCATTAATACTGGCCGCCATGTATAGCCTATCGTGTGCTGAAAAATGGCGCTAAACCCCACAATAACAATAATAACAATAACAATAACAAAACTTCAAAATATAATTAATTATACAAAATGTAGATATCAAGAGTTTTCATTATGGTTTATGGTATGAGCCAAGAGATCTGTACAAAAGATTACATGACCACAAATTAAGTTGATTGGTACCAATGAAATAAAAGAAAGATAATTATTTACAAAATCTAGGCCTATATTGGTTCTACTTATCTTCTTCCAATGGTCCTGTCAGGATTACACCCATACAATGCCGAAGAAAGAAAAAGAATAATTCATATAATAGAGGACTAAACTAACCTTTACATTTCTTCTCCTGAGTTTTGCAGTAGTAGACTGTGTACTTGATGATGAATGGAGAATTCGGCTCACAAGTCAGTCTGGTCCAACGTACTGATAAGGTCTTGTCCTCCGAAGTTGAGATCAAGGAAAGCTTTGGTGACGTGTCTGGCTCTGTTGGCATCAGAGAAAATATCATGGCATCAGGTTTACTAAACTTAATTGCTTTCTTTCTTTCTTTTTGGTAACTGGTTTAATTTCTTTGTCAATAATCATTTAAAAGTATAATTACAATAATAAAAATAATATGTGCTACAGTTGATGAACAGAAAAGTGATTTAGTACTATGTAACTATTTATATATTTATTGCACAGCTCTGGTTGGCCAAGTGGTCTAAAGTGCTTGCCTTTACAGATCAATGACATCTGACTACTGACTACCATCCATATGGCTTTGTGTAAGGCTAAACCAACAAAGGGTGTGTGAGAAACCTGGCTATTTGCTTCCTGTGGGTTGGTGGTTCTTTCTTGAGTTTCCCCAGGTTATTCCTCCACCAAATATACTATATAGCTATCATGTGCTAAAACTTGGTGTTAAGCCCACAACAACAAGCAACATTTATGTCCACAAAAGATTTGAAATGATCAGAGCATTTGCTTACAACAGAGACCATCAGTTCAATGACAATATTAAACTGTCCCCTAGTTTAATGCCTGTCAACAGTCTTAAATAACCTGATAATGAAATATCTACTTTCCTTAAATACTAATTTGATTTGAAATCTTTAATGCAGAAATCCTTATTGCAGTATTATATTTTCTCATTCTCATGTGTGATACAGTTTACCTGTGTGACAAAAGCCTGTGTGATACAGTTTGCCTCTGTGACAGCCATATGTGATAGAGTTTGCCTATGTGATGGTTTTGTGTGGTATAGGCATGCACTTATAATGCCATAGATCATGTCATTAAGCTTTGATGTCATGAACATCTGCATTTGTTTTCATGAAGGTTTTTAATATTGAGAAGAAAGAAAAAAACATTTTGACAGCAAATCTAGTAGATATTCACTTAAAAGTTGCATTCAACTGTAAACTGCAAAGACTGTAAATTTGTGCACAATATTAACTTTTTCATGTCCTTATTTAAGCTGTGCCTATGAAATCCAGGCATGGTTTGAAATAAAATAGAAAGAATCCATCATATGCATTGTGTGGGGCATGAGAAATGCCATCATTAAGACACCATAATGTGATTGCATGAGTTTAACAATTAATTTCCTGTCAAAACATTCTGACCCACAGGTGAAATTCCCCTATCCCAACCAATGTGAATGATGGAGTGTTATTTATTTAGCTTTTGTAATTTGGTTCGCCATGTGGACCTTTTGTGACATCAGCTGTACTCAAACATTTGGAATAGCATGTGACATTTGAGCACAGATTCATGTTTCAAAATTTCCATTTCCTATTCATGTCATAACTGTTCATGTAAGAACACTGACTACACATAGATTCCAAATTCCCTTTTCACATTCATGCCATAACTGTTCATGTAACAACACTGACCACACATGGATTCCAAATTCCCTTTTCACATTCATGCCATAACTGTTCATGTAAGAACACTGACCACACATGGATTCCAAATTCCCTTTTCACATTCATGCCATAACTGTTCATGTAAGAACACTGACCACACATGGATTCCAAATTCCCTTTTCACATTCATGCCATAACTGTTCATGTAAGAACACTGACCACACATGGATTCCAAATTCCCTTTTCACATTCATGCCATAACTGTTCATGTAACAACACTGACCACACATAGATTCCAAATTCCCTTTTCACATTCATGCCATAACTGTTCATGTAACAACACTGACCACACATGGATTCCAAATTCCCTTTTCACATTCATGCCATAACTGTTCATGTAACAACACTGACCACACATGGATTCCAAATTCCCTTTTCACATTCATGCCATAACTGTTCATGTAACAACACTGACCACACATGGATTCCAAATTCCCTTTTCACATTCATGCCATAACTGTTCATGTAACAACACTGACCACACATGGATTCCAAATTCCCTTTTCACATTCATGCCATAACTGTTCATGTAACAACACTGACCACACATGGATTCCAAATTCCCTTTTCACATTCATGCCATAACTGTTCATGTAACAACACTGACCACACATAGATTCCAAATTCCCTTTTCACATTCATGCCATAACTGTTCATGTAACAACACTGACCACACATGGATTCCAAATTCCCTTTTCACATTCATGCCATAACTGTTCATGTAACAACACTGACCACACATGGATTCCAAATTCCCTTTTCACATTCATGCCATAACTGTTCATGTAACAACACTGACCACACATGGATTCCAAATTCCCTTTTCACATTCATGCCATAACTGTTCATGTAACAACACTGACCACACATGGATTCCAAATTCCCTTTTCACATTCATGCCATAACTGTTCATGTAACAACACTGACCACACATGGATTCCAAATTCCCTTTTCACATTCATGCCATAACTGTTCATGTAACAACACTGACCACACATGGATTCCAAATTCCCTTTTCACATTCATGCCATAACTGTTCATGTAACAACACTGACCACACATGGATTCCAAATTCCCTTTTCACATTCATGCCATAACTGTTCATGTAACAACACTGACCACACATGGATTCCAAATTCCCTTTTCACATTCATGCCATAACTGTTCATGTAACAACACTGACCACACATGGATTCCAAATTCCCTTTTCACATTCATGCCATAACTGTTCATGTAACAACACTGACCACACATGGATTCCAAATTCCCTTTTCACATTCATGCCATAACTGTTCATGTAACAACACTGACCACACATGGATTCCAAATTCCCTTTTCACATTCATGCCATAACTGTTCATGTAACAACACTGACCACACATGGATTCCAAATTCCCTTTTCACATTCATGCCATAACTGTTCATGTAACAACACTGACCACACATGGATTCCAAATTCCCTTTTCACATTCATGCCATAACTGTTCATGTAACAACACTGACCACACATAGATTCCAAATTCCCTTTTCACATTCATGCCATAACTGTTCATGTAACAACACTGACCACACATGGATTCCAAATTCCCTTTTCACATTCATGCCATAACTGTTCATGTAACAACACTGACCACACATGGATTCCAAATTCCCTTTTCACATTCATGCCATAACTGTTCATGTAACAACACTGACCACACATGGATTCCAAATTCCCTTTTCACATTCATGCCATAACTGTTCATGTAACAACACTGACCACACATGGATTCCAAATTCCCTTTTCACATTCATGCCATAACTGTTCATGTAACAACACTGACCACACATGGATTCCAAATTCCCTTTTCACATTCATGCCATAACTGTTCATGTAACAACACTGACCACACATGGATTCCAAATTCCCTTTTCACATTCATGCCATAACTGTTCATGTAACAACACTGACCACACATGGATTCCAAATTCCCTTTTCACATTCATGCCATAACTGTTCATGTAACAACACTGACCACACATAGATTCCAAATTCCCTTTTCACATTCATGCCATAACTGTTCATGTAAGAACACTGACTACACATAGATTCCAAATTCCCTTTTCACATTCATGCCATAACTGTTCATGTAACAACACTGACCACACATGGATTCCAAATTCCCTTTTCACATTCATGCCATAACTGTTCATGTAACAACACTGACCACACATGGATTCCAAATTCCCTTTTCACATTCATGCCATAACTGTTCATGTAACAACACTGACCACACATGGATTCCAAATTCCCTTTTCACATTCATGCCATAACTGTTCATGTAACAACACTGACCACACATGGATTCCAAATTCCCTTTTCACATTCATGCCATAACTGTTCATGTAACAACACTGACCACACATAGATTCCAAATTCCCTTTTCACATTCATGCCATAACTGTTCATGTAACAACACTGACTACACATAGATTCCAAATTCCCTTTTCACATTCATGCCATAACTGTTCATGTAACAACACTGACCACACATGGATTCCAAATTCCCTTTTCACATTCATGCCATAACTGTTCATGTAACAACACTGACCACACATGGATTCCAAATTCCCTTTTCACATTCATGCCATAACTGTTCATGTAACAACACTGACCACACATAGATTCCAAATTCCCTTTTCACATTCATGCCATAACTGTTCATGTAACAACACTGACTACACATAGATTCCAAATTCCCTTTTCACATTCATGCCATAACTGTTCATGTAACAACACTGACCACACATGGATTCCAAATTCCCTTTTCACATTCATGCCATAACTGTTCATGTAAGAACACTGACTACACATAGATTCCAAATTCCCTTTTCACATTCATGCCATAACTGTTCATGTAAGAACACTGACCACACATGGATTCCAAATTCCCTTTTCACATTCATGCCATAACTGTTCATGTAACAACACTGACCACACATGGATTCCAAATTCCCTTTTCACATTCATGCCATAACTGTTCATGTAACAACACTGACCACACATGGATTCCAAATTCCCTTTTCACATTCATGCCATAACTGTTCATGTAACAACACTGACCACACATGGATTCCAAATTCCCTTTTCACATTCATGCCATAACTGTTCATGTAACAACACTGACCACACATAGATTCCAAATTCCCTTTTCACATTCATGCCATAACTGTTCATGTAAGAACACTGACTACACATAGATTCCAAATTCCCTTTTCACATTCATGCCATAACTGTTCATGTAACAACACTGACCACACATGGATTCCAAATTCCCTTTTCACATTCATGCCATAACTGTTCATGTAACAACACTGACCACACATGGATTCCAAATTCCCTTTTCACATTCATGCCATAACTGTTCATGTAACAACACTGACCACACATAGATTCCAAATTCCCTTTTCACATTCATGCCATAACTGTTCATGTAAGAACACTGACTACACATAGATTCCAAATTCCCTTTTCACATTCATGCCATAACTGTTCATGTAACAACACTGACCACACATGGATTCCAAATTCCCTTTTCACATTCATGCCATAACTGTTCATGTAACAACACTGACCACACATGGATTCCAAATTCCCTTTTCACATTCATGCCATAACTGTTCATGTAACAACACTGACCACACATGGATTCCAAATTCCCTTTTCACATTCATGCCATAACTGTTCATGTAACAACACTGACCACACATGGATTCCAAATTCCCTTTTCACATTCATGCCATAACTGTTCATGTAAGAACACTGACTACACATGGATTCCAAATTCCCTTTTCATGTCCATAACATAATCTTTATGCCTCTATTATACATATGCATTTAAGTTACAAAGTTACATTTTATACTTAAGGTCAATGTGTTCAAAGGAACAATATAACGTATTTTATTCCAGGCAAAAGAACTGAAAGAATTTTCATTGTAGATCATTGCAGTGTTGCCCTACAGATACATTCAAAATTAAAAAAGAACCACAACATTTATACAAACTCAGAGTAATTTTACAAACTGTCAAAACAGCACTGAAGATATAATTAATTTCACTTCTCTTACTCAAGTAATTCTTTCCTAATCATACAAAACAAAGTAATTTTCAAGTTGCAGCTCTCCCTTGCAACAATGCAGTATGCAGTAGTCAAGGTTCACAACTGCTAAGTAATTCTTTACCAAATGATGGTAAAGCAGAATGACTGAAAATTCAATGATTGCATTTATGTGACTGGAGGTGAGGGAGGTTTATAAACAAAGTTCCAGTCAAACCTTTAGTAATAATTCAGTATTTGGGGTCCATAACTGCAGACTGCATTATATACAGAACTTACAGAACTACACTATAGTGTGAATAATCAAAACTTTTATGACTGCATGCATGTGGTGTCCAGGGTAGAGAGAAGGAGAAATGAACAAATGGATAGTAAAACATAAAGTAACAATTTCAGGTTTTATTTGTATACTGTAAATTAAATATATTTAATTTTATAGTACCTGTGCATTTAATTTTGTCAAATAATTATGTTTTAATAATGTTAAAATGGTATAGTTATGTGTACTATAATGGGTGAGAGCTCTAGTATTCTACAAGAGCAACATGTCTTCTTACAAATATGGATCTACAGAGGTTGTTCCAAAAATTAATGGTGGTGGAACCCATATGCTTAAATTAAATGTGATTGATACTTCTGGATTTTTGTTGATCAGTGCCTTCTGCCCCTCCCCTGTCCCAAGTTTAATTTGGGAATGTCCTTAAATGCATTACTGATTTCTAATATGCAACCTGACTATACCATTTACATATGAACATTTTTTAAAAATATTTCTACTCACGTTTGTCTTTGATATATATGCAATCTTCCCACTGCAGTCCAGTGCTTTTTCTATCATCTGTATTTTCAGTGTATGTTTCAAGGGAAACACCAAATGAATACTTATCTGGTGAGTCACTTGTGTTCAAATCAGTAGATGTGTTGTTACTGCCACATTTCTTCCAATACACTGGTCCCTGGTATGAAAATAAAACCTGTTTGCGGTATTTGAACATGTCAGGTAAATTGTGCACATTATTAACTTTTTATAGTATGTAAAAATACCTGCATAGTTCCAGTGATTACCTGCAGTGGTTTCCAACTATAACTCAGCTGAATTCAACAAGACTATCATTATACATGGCAGTAAGACACTTCGACCCCATGACATTTAAACCCTAAAAAAATATCTCAAGACATTTTGACTCCAAGCTATTCCAACCCCAATCATAGGACAATTCGACCCCATTTCATGCATTTTTAAAACAGTAATTAGCACACTGCTAATGGTTATTCCCACTAATCAAATGCTTACTCACTGATGTCTGCAATTAAAGATACCAACATACCAACAGTTAATTATAATTAATGTCACTTTTATTAATCTGATGAATGCACCCTAATTTGAATGAAAAAGAAATCCAATGTACCACACACTGTAAATTGGTATAAAAGAGCCAAAATGTTTTAAGGCAATAACTAGCACACTGCTAATGGTCATTCCCATTAATCACATGGTTATTCACTGATATCTGCAATTAAAGATGCTGACAGTACTGAGGTCTTTAATCTTAGGTTATTACTTGTGATAATCATAATCAAAACAAACTGCTAAGTCGCTTCCCAAAAATGCCAACAGTTAATTACCATATTTGCTGGCCTACAAGATGATACATTTTTACCAGAAAATCTTAGGTTTGTCTTATACTCTGAATCGACTTGTATATGGATTATGTCACCCGAATCACTTTATCATATTTGTTTTAAAATGGAAAATAATTTGCTAAGAGTACAAAAAATAATGTGTAAAGAATATTACATTTTGGGGAAGAGATTGTGTATGAAAAAAATAATAATGGATCCGGGGCCCCGAGTGGCCGAAAGCACTCTTTGTTACGGATCACTGCTATCTCACCTCTGTCTGCGGCGGTTCGAGTCTAAGATTCAGCCAATGTGGGTATGTGAGAAAGCTTGCCAGTAGCTTCTCATGGATCGGTGGTTCTTTCCGGGGTTTTCCAGGGTTCTTCCTCCACCATTAACACTGGCCGCCATGTATAGTCTATTGTGTGCTGAAAAATGGCATTAAACCCCACAACAACAACAAAACAAAAAAAAGGGTCCCACATTGAGTATTTTGAACAATTACATGATTGGCAGTATTAAAAATTAACATAGATCAGATGTACTTTTGCTAAAACAGCATGTACCAGTAATGTACATTGTTTGTAATATACATTTAAATTTGATTACATATATATGTGCATTAGAATATACAAGTTAGAAGATGAATTACCAATGATAAAGACAAATTCCATCACAATTATTTTTCTTGCACCCAATGATCAAATAAAACATTTGCTCCATTGAGAAAGAGAGAAAGAGACCAAGAGTTAGAGATGTCTTCACAATTGTAAATCTGTATTGTTAACTTACCTGATGACTGATCTTACTCATGTACAAGTGCAGTTACCATATTCCATTATCAATTAATACCACCAAGTAAGCAATTCCTTCTAGATTTGTTTGCCACTTCCATTATTAAAAGAATCACATGGCTTTGTAGTGGTATTTACATGCTAATTTAATATGCTATGGCTGTATTCAGTCATTCCAAGCTGACACCTGTTTGAGGTCAAGATTCCGCAGACCAGATCATATTAGTGAGGCTACCAATAGCAAAATGAAGCTACCCATGGGTTTTATGAATACTGTACCATATAATGAAAGGAAATGCCAGGTGGTTACTAGTGTAAATTTCTCAGTAAGTGACATATTTTAACTTGCTGATGGAACTGACAGCAATTTAAAGTACATCTAGCATGAGCAAAGATCAAAAACAATTGCTGCCTAAGTACAGGAAGAGTACATGCACTTTAAACAAAATCTTAATTGTTGGGAATGGAGAGGTCATTATGCATGCAAAGAAAATTAGACAGCATGCAAAATGGTTATTCTTGGGATTTAACCTAATGGAAACTATATGGATATAACTATTGTGAATATTTAAACCCTAAAGGAGTATGGTATGTATTTTCATAGTTCACATTTACTGTTTCATTTATTAATGTTTTTTCTCTTTGACAAAAGCTTCACAACAAGGGGGCCATAAGGTATAAAGAAAACAACAAATAACCCATAAAGAGCTTAACTCTCTCTC
This sequence comes from Sinohyriopsis cumingii, assembly GCA_028554795.2. Classification (NCBI taxonomy): domain Eukaryota; kingdom Metazoa; phylum Mollusca; class Bivalvia; order Unionida; family Unionidae; genus Sinohyriopsis; species Sinohyriopsis cumingii. The sequence continues at coordinate 85,440,169 of CM068824.1, read as the reverse complement.
TCATATACATCAGATCAGACCATATTTTATTTTGATCACGAGTTTCAAGAAGAAAAATGTGATGGAATACATATGCATCCTTCTCTCTGTATCTCTCCCCCCCCCAAAAATAAACAAATGGAAAAAGTATTTTAGTATTAATGATGCAATTTCCCTATTGCTGGCAATCTGAAATAGCATACAGTTATACTTTTAATATTTATGAAACCAGAAGTTATTAATTACACACAGCATTGCAAGTTTTGTCCTATCTGTAACTCGAACACTTTTCAGGTCAGTGTCATTATATGTAGCTAAAAGTACATAATACATTTACAATACTTTGTGTGAAACAAATTAGGTACTTTTAGTTACATTTAATGATCCTGACTGGAAATGTTACCGAGTTACAGATAGGATAAAACTTGCGATGCTCTGTGGAACAAAGTGAAATAAACAAAATCTGAGGTATTGATCTGGCCTCATCTTATGCTCAGCATCAGCTTATATAAGGATAAAGGATGGACAATTTACCGAATTTGCTGATTCGAATTATACTCCACATTGACTTATAGGCCGGCAAACACAGTATAATTAAAGTCACTTTTATTAAGCTAACGAATGCGTCCTAATTTGAATGTAAAGAAAACTATGAAAATCAAATGTACCACACACTATAAATTTGTATTTAGAGCCAAAAAATTATCAATCAGTACAAATTTGTATTGTAAACTTTATACAGGTGTTTAGTATACTTGTGTGTAAATTTTGGATTAATTTATATTTGATAAAGTTTATATTGTGACATTTCGATTGGATATATTTTGGTATACTAATAACTGAATTGTGTTAATTGTACCTTAAATGAGGAATGAATGACACAAGCAATTAAATACCTTTCTGTTTCTTACACTTTACTTGTATACGTATAGCTAGTTTATCTTTTTAAAAGAGTTTTATTGATTTGTTAAAAAGGGTCATAGTCTCTATGGTACTAGAATTGCAACATATTTGTTCTTTTAATTATGTATCATAAGCAAACATACATGTTTTTAAACCATTTAAATTGCTGATGTTCAGCTTCACTTTAAGTACTCATGTATTGCATTGCATACACCAACAATGCTTTTATTGTGTGTTAAATTTCAACAGCTTACCTAGTCATCTTTGCTAAATTTTACTGATCTTATTTATAGAACAAAAGAGGTCACTGACCATGCTGCACTATTATATGACCAACACATACACACAATAATAAAGCTGAAGTCGAATTGTCTTTGGTGTCAAAATGTCCATGCCATGTCTTTGGGGCTGAAATGTCTGTGAGCCATTAAACACTATTTAAGATCAGAGGAGAAGACTATCATTATGCACTATTTAAGTAGAGGACAAGACTATTATTATTTACTATTTAAGTAGAGGACAAGACTATCCTCATACAATGTTTAAGTAGATGACAAGACTATCATTATACACTATTTAAGTAGAGGACAAGACTATCATTATATACTATTTAAGTAGAGGACAAGACTATCATTATATACTATTTAAGTAGAGGACAAGACTATCATTATATACTATTTAAGTAGAGGACAAGACTATTATTATATACTATTTGAGTAGAGGACAAGACTATCATTATATACTATTTAAGTAGAGGACAAGACTATCATTATATACTATTTGAGTAGAGGACAAGACTGTCCTTATACAATGTTTAAGTAGATGACAAGACTATCATTATATACTATTTAAGTAGAGGACAAGACTATTATTATATACTATTTGAGTAGAGGACAAGACTATTATTATACACTATTTAAGTAGAGGACAAGACTATCATTATACAATGTTTAAGCAGATGACAAGACTATCATTATATACTATTTAAGTAGAGGACAAGACTATCATTATATACTATTTAAGTAGAGGACAAGACTATCCTTATACAATGTTTAAGTAGATGACAAGACTATCATTATATACTATTTAAGTAGAGGACAAGACTATTATTATATACTATTTGAGTAGAGGACAAGACTATCATTATACACTATTTAAGTAGAGGACAAGACTATCATTATACAATGTTTAAGCAGATGACAAGACTATCATTATATACTATTTAAGCAGAGGACAAGACTATCATTATATACTATTTAAGTAGAGGACAAGACTATCATTATACACTATTTAAGTAGAGGACAAGACTATCATTATACAATGTTTAAGCAGATGACAAGACTATCATTATATACTATTTAAGTAGAGGACAAGACTATCATTATATACTATTTAAGTAGAGGACAAGACTGTCCTTATACAATGTTTAAGTAGATGACAAGACTATCATTATATACTATTTAAGTAGAGGACAAGACTATTATTATATACTATTTGAGTAGAGGACAAGACTATCATTATACACTATTTAAGTAGAGGACAAGACTATCATTATACAATGTTTAAGCAGATGACAAGACTATCATTATATACTATTTAAGTAGAGGACAAGACTATCATTATATACTATTTAAGTAGAGGACAAGACTATCCTTATACAATGTTTAAGTAGATGACAAGACTATCATTATATACTATTTAAGTAGAGGACAAGACTATCATTATATACTATTTAAGTAGAGGACAAGACTATCATTATATACTATTTAAGTAGAGGACAAGACTATCATTATATACTATTTGAGTAGAGGACAAGACTATCATTATACACTATTTAAGTAGAGGACAAGACTATCATTATATACTATTTAAGTAGAGGACAAGACTATTATTATATACTATTTAAGTAGATGACAAGACTATCATTATATACTATTTAAGTAGAGGACAAGACTATCATTATATACTATTTGAGTAGAGGACAAGACTATCATTATATACTATTTGAGTAGAGGACAAGACTATCATTATACACTATTTAAGTAGAGGACAAGACTATCATTATATACTATTTAAGCAGAGGACAAGACTATCATTATATACTATTTAAGTAGAGGACAAGACTATTATTATATACTATTTAAGTAGAGGACAAGACTATTATTATATACTATTTAAGTAGAGGACAAGACTATCCTTATACAATGTTTAAGTAGATGACAAGACTATCATTATATACTATTTAAGTAGAGGACAAGACTATCATTATATACTATTTAAGTAGAGGACAAGACTATCATTATATACTATTTAAGTAGAGGACAAGACTATTATATACTATTTGAGTAGAGGACAAGACTATCATTATATACTATTTAAGTAGAGGACAAGACTATCATTATATACTATTTGAGTAGAGGACAAGACTATCATTATATACTATTTAAGTAGAGGACAAGACTATCATTATATACTATTTAAGCAGAGGACAAGACTATCATTATATACTATTTAAGTAGAGGACAAGACTATCATTATATACTATTTAAGTAGAGGACAAGACTATCATTATATACTATTTAAATAGAGGACAAGACTATCATTATATACTATTTAAGTAGAGGACAAGACTATCATTATACACTATTTAAGTACAGAGGATGAGACTACTACAGAGGACAAGACTATCATTATACACTATTTAAGTACAGATTACAAGACTATTATTATATACTATTTACTCTGTCTGCGTGGGTTCAAGTCTCGGGCTTGGCAAAAGTGTATATGTGAGAAAGCTTGCCGGTAGCTTCTCGTGGGTCAGTGGTTTTTTCTGGGGTTTTCCTGGGTTCTTCCTCCACCATTAATACTGGCCGCCATGTATAGCCTATCTTGTGCTGAAAAATGGTGTTAAACCCTATAACAACAACTACAACAACAATATACTATTTAAGTACAGAGGATGAGACTACTACAGATTACAAGACTATCATTATATACTATTTAAGTACAGATTACAAGACTATCATTATATACTATTTAAGTACAGAGGATGAGACTATCATTATATACTATTTAAGTACAAATTACAAGACTATCATTATATACTATTTAAGTACAGATTACAAGACTATTATTATATACCATTTAAGTACAGAGGATGAGACTACTACAGAGGACATGACTATCATTATATACTATTTAAGTACAGAGGAAAAGACTACCATTATACACTATTTAAGTACAGAGGATGAGACTACTACAGAGGACAAGACTATCATTATATACTATTCAAGTACAGATTACAAAACTATCATTATAAGCAGAGGTACCTAACTATTCCTCCAAAAGGACATAAGCCTGACTCTGTGGCAGTAAACACATAAGATACAAAGGTATGTTCAGCCACATTGGGTTGATAATTATCCATGGATCAAATTCATCAACTCTGAAATAAAGATATTTTGCAGTTCTTGCAAAAAATATTGCAAAATGGCACAGGTTGAAAATTTAGCCAAGCAAGTCTCTTTACAGTTTTAGATGTCATAAAGCCATGACACTAGCCATCATGTGCTGAAAATCCCTGAGGTTAGAGCTGATAACACTCCACAATGACAGGTCATTTTAAAACTAAATGAGAGTGATATGAAAAACAAATATAAAATGAGAGCTCTCTTTAATGCAGCATACACATTAACCCAATTAGGAAAACCATTTTCTGATAAGGAAACACTCTGTGCACTCATAGAGGAAAACAGTCTTAAACTTGGTGCTAATTATAAGAACAGAGCCAGAGCAAGAGGCTTTGTTCTGTCAAGTGATCACGTCTTGAGAAAAGAAATTGGGAAATGTCTGAATTCCAAAAATTCCTTTCCATTCTTGCTGATAGAAGTATTGAGGCTTTAATATCAGATAAAGAAATAGTGTATATATTAAGATACCTTGACAATTACAAAATAAAAAGAATTAAGCCCTTTTGAAAAAATATATTTTGTACATCACTTCTTTTGTTTTAAAAATGGATTAAAATAAATGCATCTCATTGAACATTGGCAAGATATTGCAATTTTGGAACAAGTGAAAAGGTAATGAATTCTTTAAAACCTCTTGTCCTGGACAAGTGGTTGAAAACAAAATTTGATCAGCCATGGTGGCTATAGTGGATTTTTCGTTGGCACCATTTTCATTTTGATGCAACTAGATATGACAAGAAGTTTTCTGGTGAGAATCCCTTAATCATCTATCTTGGAGAAGTAGTGACAGCAACAGTTTCAAAATTGCCGTTGTCGTGGACACAATAAATGTCAGATCAACACAATAGTCGTTTAAGACTAACTAGACATCAAAACAAGTCCAACAGTGAAAACTCCACGTCAATCTGACTTTTTGTTCAAAAGGAATAGCAATAACAAAAATTTTCAAAATGGCAGCCATGGTGACAACACTGACTATCAGATCAGGACCATTCTGATTTAGAATCACCTATAGCACAAGTCACTCAATTTAAATTAAATATAAATTGTTCTTTTAAAATTTAACACTTATTTTCTTTAACCAAAATCTATTCGATCCTGATTATTGAATGCTATCCACCTTACCTGTCACCAAGAAACTTCCAGATGAAAATTATCAATCGCTTTGGACTTTTACAATGGCGGCATTTACTAAACTTGGGTCAAAATAAGAGCATGTCAAGCAGAATCGTCACAATCGAGGGTAGTACGATTATGTTTATCAATATGCATAGCTTTCATTGTGACATAACAGCATGCACCATTCAGTCCGGATTGTACTAGATTGCACCTTTAGGTTCATTTTGTCAGAAAATGTAAAAGTACTTTAACAATGATTTTGCCATATGCATACAATGACCTTCCAATGGAATTTGGATATATATTAATCCAAATGAAGTGAATACTTGCCACTTAAAGGTATATATAATCAAATCTCTAAAAAATGACACCCATTACTGAATTAGTGATGAATGCATACATGACCCGTGTGACATACTACTGAGACCATAAGAAATCTTCAGGTGAAAACTCAATTGATATGATTTTCTATCAAGGAGTATGGGACTGATCAAATCACATAGCTTCATCTGGACTAAACATTTTTGAAGTCAGACAAGTAAAGTTTTCCAAGGTGCAAGTCTGGAACAAATGTCTTTTTCTCATTTTAAAGCAAGTTGAGCAATCATTAATTTTCAAACTTTATTTACTTTGCCTCCCTTTATCTGGCTATTAATGTCATTGGAGCATAGTGAATGCTGGAATCTACCTTTGCTTGATGCACATCATTGACAAAATAAAAATATGACAAAGCACAACAGTAGATTTGAAAATTGTTCCCAATTTCAACACTAATCTCCTAAGACAACCGAATGCTCCTACAGAGACAATTTTATTCAAACACCACCAGAGTGTCCACTGAATATTACTCACAGGTGTAGATGATAGACTGGTGATAGCTTCAATGATTTTAAACACATTCAGCTTAGAACAGACATGTAATGACTGAATGAAGCTCTCAATATACATGATTCTTTTCTGGATATATGAATCAAACTGTGAGTAAAGATCCAAGAAAAAAAAGAAGAAAAAAAAAAAAAAGAAGACTGCTTTTTACTCTGCTCTACTTGGATAACATTTTACCTGAACACTGTTTCCTTTCAACAGCATTGCAATTGTGGTACATATCACTTTTGGTTTATACTACAGTACTAAGCAATTTTAACAGATTATTTATTGATCCTCATACCTATTGTATACTTGCATTTAACTATCTATGTCTGAACATCAGCAAAGGCTTTAAGAATAGAATTTGATAAATATTTTAATTTAAAATATAAACTTCTAATTTTGCCCAAATTTATTTAATGTAATATACAAATTGTTATTCATTTAGACTCATGCACACCCAAGCACAACATGGTAGAGGTGAATGGGATACTGCATTGACAGCATTTAAATCACCTGTTTCGAGACATCTTGGTTTAAAAAAGGGTGATAAATAATCTGTCATTTGCATGCATTGCAACACATTGTTAAAATACAGTGGCAACACCACTAATATGAAGATTCACATGTGTAGACACCATCCAGTACAAAGTACACCATCCACATCATCCACTCCATTTCTAACTCTATAATGTCAGTGATCCAAAACCATCCAACACTTTCCAAGTCTCTAAGACCTATTTTAGTTCCAGAAATCCTGGAAATTACTCAAGCCATTGGAAAGGTAATTGAATTGGATCTGCATCCATTCTCGGTTGAAGAGAACAAGGCTTAATGATATATGGTGAATCTTCTGGAGCCCGAGTATAGCACACCCAGCATAACTCATTTTTCGGTGATTGATTTTACTACAATGTACAGGAACATAACAGAAAGTATGTTGGCTGAGCTGAAGTTTGCTTTATATGCTGCTATTACAACTGATTCTCTGACCGTCAGAACAAATTCTTTGACCTTCTGGTGCACGGAATTTTACAGTACCATTACTTGACATCACACTGATCAAGCTTGGACTTTAATCACCTTCATACTTAAGTCCAGTAGACTGACAAAAGTGGCATGGATGAGAACACAGGGAAGGTTATAACTGAAGCACTGAGTAAATGAGATATTCGCAAGAAGAATGTGCTCATAGCCAGTTTTAAATATGCATGATACTTGTCAAGTTTTTCAATCAGGTACTAAATTAAAAATTCTAGATTAAGAATAAATAATAATTTTTTTCTACTTTTGAAAAAGGTAGCAAGTGTTTGCTTTGTTTTTATCACTATTAAATGTTAAAGTTCATTTAGCTGTGTGTTTACTATAGTGTTTAATTTTATCACAAAAGAATAGAGTAAACTTTAAATCTTAATAAGATGACTTCACTGTAGCATATATTTGTTTAAGTGAATATGTAGCAGAAGGGTTTTGAATAGGCAAATTAGAAAAGAATTTTCTTCGGATCAGGATATGTGTTATGGAACTTTCATTTATTAAACTTTTAATATGCATGTTTAAATTTTTCACCGCAGTAACATTTATTGTAACAAGTTGACAAATAAATAATCAGTTGTACCTATAATGCAAAAGTCTTGAAACATGAAAAAATGTATATTATGGTATATATTGTGATACAGATCATATTGCAACACAAGTATCATGATACATATTATATTGCACCTAGCTGGTGATACACACCTCCAGCTCTGAACCAATGAAACATTTCTAACTGGGGGCAAAAATGAGATTTCTGAACAAAACAACTGATGATAATTTCTTCTATTATTTATATCAGTACTTATTTTAAATAATGAAATATTTAAACTTTTTATATATAGAAAAATTAAATTCAAATGGCAGTGATATTTTCTTGCTTAACCTGCTAAGACAAACAAGCATACTTGATATGGCACCAAATCTTGGCATTTTAATCAGTTTTAAACTAGCAGTAAAAAGAGCCCCTACCTCCTCCAGTCACCTTTACAGTTTTTGGACAATTCAGTAGACATCAGAAATTTTACATCTTGAGTTGAATTCTTTGGTCTGTGCCTAACACCACCATAATGAAGACCATTAGCTTATGCAGGAGTGGAATTCTATGATGGTTTATCGTCATCAAAATGTAGACCACCAGCTTATGCTGGAGTGAAATTCTATGATGGTTTATCATCATCAAAATGTAAACCATCAGCTTCTGCTGGAGTGAAATTCTATGATGGTTTATCACCATCAAAATGTAGACCACCAGCTTATGCAGGAGTGGAATTCTATGATGGTTTATCACCATCAAAATGTAGACCACCAGCTTATGCTTGAGTGGAATTCTATGAAGGTTTATCACCATCAAAATGTAAACCATCAGCTTACGCTGGAGTGGAATTCTATGATGGTTTATCACCATCAAAATGTAGACCACCAGCTTATGCTGGAGTGGAATTCTATGATGGTTTATCACCATCAAAATGTAAACCATCAGCTTACGCTGGAGTGGAATTCTATGATGGTTTATCACCATCAAAATGTAAACCATCAGCTTACGCTGGAGTGGAATTCTATGATGGTTTATCACCATCAAAATGTAGACCACCAGCTTATGCTGGAGTGGAATTCTATGATGATTTATCACCATCAAAATGTAGACCGCCAGCTTATGCTGGAGTGGAATTCTATGATGGTTTATCACCATCAAAATGTAGACCGCCAGCTTATGCTGGAGTGGAATTCTATGATGGTTTATCACCATCAAAATGTAAACCATCAGCTTATGCTGGAGTGGAATTCTATGATGGTTTATCACCATCAAAATGTAGACCATCAGCTTATGCTGGAGTGGAATTCTATGATGGTTTATCACCATCAAAATGTAGACCGCCAGCTTATGCTGGAGAGGAATTCTATGATGGTTTATCATCATCAAAATGTAGACCACCAGCTTATGCTAGGCACAAGAATGAATTCATAGTATACCTGCAAGAAGATCTTACATATTACCTCACAAATACCTCCCACCAACTTTTTGCACCAGAAGACTGTAGCTTCCACTTTACTCGGGTCAAGCCTTGATGTTACATTCCATGACACATACACTTTCTTGGTATTGCCATCTTTTGGAACTAGAACTTCAACTTTTGCCCCAGGAGGCTGGAAATCTGTGAAGAAAAAGATATTTGTTACCACTTTCAGTTAAAATGAATTTCTGACACACATCAGAAGGATAATACAAGCAAAGATATTTATATCCACAAAGTCCTGTTATGTCTGTGCAATCTATACAGTCCTAACAAACATTTCTGACAATGATATTAGTTGGAAATAAAACTTCTATCTTGCTATCTACATATGTAAACATGACAACAAGACAAAAATAATAACAGTTAAAGGAAAAATACCTACCATAAATACTCATTTATAAGTTGAATCCAACTGCAAACAACACAGACCCTGATCTGCCATTACCTGATGCACTGGCAGATCAGGGTCTGTGTTGTTTGTTCTACTGCTTACACCTAACAATCTGTCAAGACCCAAATCTGCTGGCACATTATATGACAGCAGATCTGGGTCTGTGTAGTCTATATTTTAACTCAGCGTATAAGTGAATACAGATGATAATTTAAACAGTACGATAGGAATCATGGATACAAATATACAGTAAATGTGAACACACTTTTATTCAAGAGGTACCATCTATTCTTATTTATAAATTGGATCCCATTGCAAATATAATGCCTTTGCTGATCTGGGTCGATGCAGTCTGTCTGGAATAACCAGTAGAAACACCACAGACCATGATCTACCAGTGCATTGTGATGGCAGAATAGAGTCTATGTTGTTGTTTCCAACTAGACCTGACTTGCAAGTGAATATATATATATATATATATATATATATATATATATATATATATATATATATATATATATATATATATATATATATATATATAATTGAAGTGTAATCTATTGCAAAACTATGACACACAAAAGGAACCACATATTTTCTGAAACTGGATATTTTTGAGATTTTAGATTTCAGATTTAAAGCAATTTTTGTTGCCTATTTTAACATGACCATCCATACAGGAGAAGTAAAGATATTTAAATTTTCAAGATGGCAACAATGATAGCAATATTGGACTCTATATCCACACCATCTTCACAAGGACCATCTATATAAGGATTTTAGTGAAAACCTTATGACCATCTACTCTGAAGTAGTAGCAATAACACAGCCATGATGGCCATGCTGGACATCAGGATGGCTCTAATTTTATTTAGAACTATCTGCAGATCATAAAAAGTCTTTTAATGAAATCCCCATGTTGAAATGATGTTTTCGTCAGAGGGTTTAGTAATATTTTTACAGTGGAAACTATGGTGGCCATGTAGGTCATGATATTGGCACCATTTTCTTTCAGGACCACCTACATAAGTAATCTCTTAGTGAAAACCCTATATTCTCATATCTCGTGTCTCATTCAGGAGAAGTAGGCGGTCAAACAAAATCTTAAAAATGGCCACTGTGGCATTCATGTTGGAAGCATTTATTTTATAGAACACCAATACAATTTTCAGTATAAACTCCATGTTGCTAAGACCATAATTTAAGGCTGTAACAAGATTTTTGATTTTAAGATTGCCACTGTGGTGGTTATGTTGGACACGAAGCAAGAATGATTTTCATGTAAGGTATCTAAGTACACCACTCCCTTGATAACTTGTGCCCTGATAACTTGCAAACCTGCTTATAACGCAGTGTCAGGCATGGATCCCATTTTTTAAACCCGAAAATGCCCCAAAAATGTATTCCTATTTGTTGAACTTGAAGAAAATCGCGATCAAAATTGGTAATGGAAACTTTGATGTATCGCTCGTTTTATCGTTGAAAACGGTAGATAGGACCTGGAAATTTTAATCAACACTATGAAATATCAAATTTAAAAATAGCTCATACAATTTTTTTACATGTTCTTTCCAAACAACATTCCAAGTACACCGCAATTAAAGATATGTAAGGAAATTTTGTTCAATGAAAATGTCACTTACACCGAGTGGAGGCAGTAATTTATATTAAAATTTGTGTCCTAGTTCCATCTATTAGTTCCTTTTAAGTGTAACCATCATAAATGCAAAGTGTCCTCTTGTAGTTAAATGTAAAATGGGTCAATCTACCGTAACAGCTATGTCCGCTAGTGTTTCTCTGAGAACCTAATTAAGTGCCGACCGTGTTTTGATAACTGACTTGCGAAAGTATTTGTTGTATTGGTGCACTGAATTAAAAGCTGGCCTCCTTTGTATTATCACATTAATTATGTCTTTTGAATAATAAAAAAAGGAGGTGGAATAAAAGAAAAGTTAAAAGGCAAAAAAATCAGACTAACTTAAAGTCTAGCGGCCTCGGTCGTATGTCGGGTGAACTCACTTCATTTCATCAATCAAACACTGTAATAAACGTTATTCTGTATGTAACAGAGACCACCTTAACTTAACCGACTCTTTCATAACTGTGATCAAAGATAACAAGGCAGCCAAGCGAAATGAATATATTGTAAAATATAGAGCCTGATTTCACAGATACGGGTCATTGTGGGCATGCAAGTTTCAGAGAATTCTTGAACTGGCATTTAGAGGTATCCTCAGCGATGATAAGAAATTTCATTATTACTTCCACTGAAATCATGACATTAACACTGTACCAATTGAACAATAAAAAATTGAGTTTTGACGTAGACGTGTCATGAAAAAAATGTCACATGTTTTTTTAAAAAAAGGAATCTTGTTTGGTGGTGTATCAACAGTTAGTCTAGTTCCTAAATTATGGACTAATGATTTGGCAAGATACTATTAAACACCACTATGGGAACCAGTCTCATCAAGAAAACAAAAAGCAGTGACGTAATACACAGATTTTTTGTGTACACGTGACGGTTGTTCAAACCAGTTGGAACGATCATTCATATGTTGAATATTTTGAAAAAAATGTTATTTAAACAGAATAACAAACAACTTCATTATAAAAAGCGCATTATTAAAAATTATTATCGATGTGATTGTAAAATGAGAATTCAGTCATTAAACAGCCCAGTTCCCTAACGACACACTCTCTATGATTTTATCAATGTCAAAGCAATATTTTTCTATTTTTGGAGGTCCCTTGGTAACTTGCGCCTCGCTTATAGTGCAGTCTATGTTTGTGGACTCCGATGTGCGCGAGTGTGTATCATACAAAGTCTTTTAGTGAAAAATCCATTTGGATATGACCATCCATACTAGCCCTGTATTCACAAAACTGTTCAACCTGGCTGTACACTCAAACTCAATTCATAATGCTTATGAGAGAATGAATTTCATATATTTATTAAAGTTTTATCAAAACTGAATCAGAAATACAGTCTACTGGCTGAAAGATTATCTTAATAATATAAATAGATCTTGTTCATTACTAAATCCATCCATGTTCTGGATGAAATAAACCCATATTGCAAGTTTCAGTGAAAATGGATTAGAAATATGGACTCCAGATAGGTAACAAGTTTTTTGCCAATGGATCTTCCTCATTACTGAATACATCTAAGATCCAGATGAAATAAAACCATACTGCAAGTTCGATTAAAACTGGATTAAAAATATGGACTCCAAACTGATAACAAGTGATTGTTGATGCACGGTGCAACAAGAATGATGAATTGACACCATACCATTAAAACCAATGGCCCTACAGTAAAATTTCAGTACAAATGCACAATGTTAAAAACAGTATCATATAACACTACTGAATAAAAATGGGAAATAAATCTAACAAATTTGCAGGAGCAAAGTGATTTGTCATTATTGTATATTCAGTTGATGCCTAGAATATTACCAACAATCCATCCATCACACACTACAGGACTAGTTACACTAATGAATACAAAGACGGATGGACAGGTGGATCATAACCACATATAATTCCTAATAAGTTGAGTACAACTGCAAACTACACAGATCCAGACCAGTTGGTCAACTGGGACTCCATTGTTGAATAATTTGTATGATTTACAATGTTGTTACACAAACAGTTTTTAAATTTTTTCCATGTTAGATTCAGTGCCAAAATGATGCAAGTACATGAAGAGACAAACTGACAGGCAGGTAGAGATATGTGCATACATACCTGGTTCATATTTTGGTACACGAAGAAATGAAGGTGGGAATGATGGGCCAGCATCATTCTCTGCTGTAATATTGATTTCATATGCAAGATTGCAGTCCAGCTGTATTGTATATGCTGAGGTATTCCATAAAACATTTTCGTTTGTTGTCTCAAGGCCACCAATCTTGCTGTATTTGATGGAGACACCATGGGGAACTCCATACCAATTCTTCTCCTCAAGTGGCTGGAAAATGTGTGTTTGTTAAAGATATCAGATGTGATGACAAAAACAACTCCAAAACAAACAAAATCTAAGTTAACTTATCACTCATGTTTATAAAATAATCTAAAGAAACTGACTTACATCAATATCTTATAATATAATACAAAAAGTCTGAATTACTTCATATGGACCTTTTATATATCTTCAGTTAGGAAAGGTTAAAGAAAATTGATGAATACCACGAATGGTACATTATAAGCCCACCCAGTCATTAATAATCCTCGATGCAGGCACTTAACACACCAAGATTATGGTGCAAAAATCATTAATTTCTTATTAAACTCATGACTATGACTTCTGACCTATAGACTCCAGAATCTAATTGTTTTCTTTATTAACTGAAGTGCATGCCATCTGCAAAGCTTGGTCAAGCAACTTTCCTTATAACAATTGTTTTCTTCTGCAAACAACTTTTTCATTGGGCCACAAATGGCTCTAACCTAACCTCTTGACCCCAAAATCAATAAGCATCTTACATATCTTAAATGGAAGAGTTCCAACAAAACCGGGTCAGCGTATAAGGTCAAGAAATAAAGTTATTATGGAAAAGGCCATTTTTTTTCTTGTTTCAGTCAGACTGATCCTGATCTCTGACCTTTTGATTCAAAATTCAATAGGCTTCTTTCTTACCTAATGTGTAAGTCATCCACTTATTTTGGTGAAAATACATGGTCAAAATTTTTTTCCTTGATCTAAGTACAAGCCATTAAAAAAATTTGGTCCAGGAAGTATATCTTAGATGTCATTATTCTCTGTCACAGTAACTTTAATATTTGACTCTCTAATCCCGAAATCCTCTGACATATTCTTTACACTAAGTGCTAGCTGTCCAAAATGTTTGGCAAATGTAGATGGTGGAGAACTCTAGTGCATGGATGTCATTTTCCTTCCTTTAGTCACAGATACCTTAATCTTTTAAATCTGACCCAAAAATCAACATGGTTCTTCCTTATCCCAAATGTAAATTGTCCACAAAGTCTGATAATGGCAGCATGTGGACAATTCTAGTTACTGTGCAGAAACAAAACTGTCAACAGACAGATCAATGGATGGACAAAGAACATCATAATATGGCAGGCATATAATTTTTTTTTATTGTGATGTCAAGTAAAATTAAATCTTCAGACCGACTAAGAAGTCTGGATAACTGACACTAGTATATTGTATAGTTTATTGTATTTCTTGTTGAATCTAGTCTCATTACTATCAACTTAGACCAGTTTGTCAGATGTGAGATGTACAATTCATCTGATGACAATAGCCCATTTCAGAAAGAGCAGAATCCTTCGAGTTGAATTATTTCTTGATGATATCTTTACACATCAAGATACATAAATATGGCATGATTTATATTTTAAGGAAATTATGAATAAAAAATTATAAAACAAAACTGGTATAAATGTGAGAATGGACTAAATTTTTTTCCAGAAAATGATTAAATCCATGATTCAACATGTTAATTATGTTCACCTGCCAGTAAATGGTTACATTCCGTAACTTTCCCTGCTGGCACTCATGAGCCTTGTAATACATGGCACCCCCTGTCGTGTTTGGTGAATGTAACGGCACTGAAAATGAGAAATAACATTGTGTATTCTAATATACCAGTACTCCCTCCTTATAATGTTGTCTCTGGAAGCCAATGAGTAGGCCACTTTACTTAAAACGAAGTGCATATATAACTTTACGGCCAATCGCTTGTTATCAGTTTGGAGTCCATATTTTTAATCCACTTAATGAGTATCAACATTCTGAAATATACGAGGTAAATTTTAATTACTGGAATTTTACTTGCCATTATTTCTAATACTTTCACTTTGAGGATTATTGAAAATAATTAAAATACTGGTCATGAACATTGAAAATAATTAAAATACTGGTGATGAACACAAGAGCTGTCACAGTTATACATGGGAGGGGCTTGATTAAATTATTTGTTTCTTGCTTCATTGTTTAAATTGTACTGTTTGAGATTATGATGCAATCTGATGTACCATTAGCAGAAGACTGTGCATGGCCTTTTGGCCTCTGCTAATCAACATTCTGTTGGTTACAACAAAGTCATTTTTGTCCACAACTTGCAACCATTTTCTTGGTTGCTGCAATGTCTAGCCTTTATGGCCTCAGCCTGCGACCAGCCTGTTGGTTGCTACAAAGTCTGGTCTTCTTGGCTTCAGCATACCTCTATGCATAGTCAGGCATTTTGGCCTTAGTATACTACCTTTCTGTTGGTTACTACAAAGTTAGTTGTCACCTTGCACAAAGTGAGTTGACACTACTACTGCCCAACTGTTGATGGACTTGTGTGAAATGTATTTTTTAGGGGGTGGGGTAAAACTAATTTTAATGATGTAATACTTGCCTGTTGCTATTGCATAGCAAGTACTTTTCTAGGAGGAAAATACCTGACTGAATAACAAAAATTCCACCCTCTCATTATGGTTAACCAGAATCTTCCAGAACACTGGATTGATCCTGCATAGAACCTCATACATCCTAGGCATGTGTGAAAGACTGTCATCATATATTTGAGGGAGCAGCCTAAAGTGGGATATCAGTGTGGGGAGGGAGGAGGGAATCTAGCAATAGCAACAGGTAAGTATTATATCATTAAAATTAGTTTACCTCTCCCCCCCAAAAAAAACATACATTTTAAATTTAGTAATAAAATACCTGTTGCTACTGCATACCTGAATTTGTCAGTTTTAGTGGGAGGTCTGATGATCCCTAAACTGACAAATAAAAATCTACTGCAGCCACATTTTGAGCAATGACGATTAGGGCCAGTAAGATAATGCCTTTGTTTCTATGGGCTAACAAGTAAAAGAAGAAAGCAGTGTGAGACAACCAAAATGCAGCATTTCATCGCATCATCTAAAGATGAACAATTTAGATAAGCCCATGAGGCAGCTAGGGCATGAAAACCAAATGGGCTTAAATTTTCATAAACTTGGATACGTCTCTATCAGTAAGATGCTCTATTGATAGTTAATGCAATCCACCTAGAAATGACAGAAGCTGAAATAGCAGCTAAATCATTAATGGGTAGGAAAAGTAGTGTATTTCCTTCCTTTCCTTCCACCTTTAGAGCTGCCAAGTAAAAATGGAAAGCACTAACTGGATATCAAGTCTATCTTGGTCATCCCCAGCACAGATATGGCCAAGATTGCGGATCTCATTTGGGAGTGGGGCAACCAAATCAAAGCAGATTTCTTTTTGTTGCTACAAAACCTGGTTAGCTAAGGAGAGAAACTGACTCATAATTCCCACTGAACCAGATACATCCCTCTCCTACGGATATGGTAAGAAGCTCCCTCCTTTGTCGCAATGTTGTTAAAGACAGTAAGAAAGCCATTTTGAGGGAAAGATACTCAACAGAAGCTTTACCCAAAGATTCACAGAGTGGTTTATTTCGAGACCACAATACACAGGAGATTTCATCTGGCATTAGAGACTGAGACATTGGTCTCTGGAATTTGAAATACCTAGTAATTAGGTTTGCTAAGTGATAATCCGACCTGACTGCAATTTGAAAATTTTAGCATGCTGGAAAGGACAGCTTGATAGCTCTTAAAACTAGAAATCATTCATTGTTTCTCTTCAAAATGAGAAGAAAATTGGCCACTGAGCTTACAGAGGGACAGCCAGGTTTGACGTATTTCTGTTGGTTGTTTAGGGTGATTTTTCACCTGCCTGGAGCATTTTGGGGAAGGTCTATCCCACTCCCTCTTTTTAGACTCAACATCATATGCTGAAGTAAGCCTACAGTCCAGAGACAAGACCTCACTAATATGCCACACAGGTCTAGAAGTCCATGGCTGTGTGTAGGGAAAGGGTCAATCACTTTCGTGTGGAGGAAGGCCCCATATCCCCATGGAATTAAGAGGAACAACAGGGAAGGGGGATGCTGATCTAATCCTCTGCTCTAATCTGGCATCTGTAAGCCGATTCCCCGTTTCCTGGATGATAAGGTAATGTAGAGAGAGAGTGGAAATGGCCTGACAACTATCTCCATACCATATGGGATCCAGTGTACCTAGTGACAGGCACCAACACCCAGTGGCTGATATCTGGCACTTAGTGAGCGATCAAGGACTATGCATATGACTCAGATCTGCAGTACAAGCCACCCTCAGATCTGATAGACTAGAATCTGAGCACTCCCTTCCTCAGAAGACTAGATTTCATCACTAACAATGGGTCTCTAGGACTGAAATGGTGCTGCTGCCTCCTTAGAGGGGGGCTCAGTTCACAATCAGCCATTACTGAGCTCTGCTCCACCCTATGAGGTCAGTTGGTGGGGATGAAATCACTTGCTCTTTGTCCTTGTGAGAGGGTACTGCTCCTCCCCAAGGAAAGGATGTGACTTGCTTTCCATCCTAGTGGTAAAGCGAGGGTGCTGCTCCTTCCTCTCTTGCCTCACAGAATGGAGATAGTGCTGCTCCTCCCTCTTGAGAGCGCATAACTCACTCTTCACCCATTTATAGCTTCCCTTGTGATGGGACTCATAAAGCTTAGTAGTTTCCATGGACACTTGGGTTATCTTTCACTGAGACCTGAGGGGCTTTAAGAAAACCAGGAAAAATCTGACAAAGATAAGGATACCTTTTTCCTTACATAGCAGATTCGTGAACACTCCGTGAGATCCGATATCTCATCAGACCAAAGACTACAAATTGGACAACCATCTGTCCTCTTACAATGCATACAAGATAAACAAGAAGGGTGCATCCCTTTTCTTGTGGCCACACTTACCAAAACCATTCTGACGTGGAAATAATTTCGCTAAGAATAAAAGGTAAAATGGAACCAATGCTAAAATTTTAGGACAGAAGAAGCAAACTTTAAGACCACCAGTCTTTAAAAAAAAAAAAAAAAACTGCAAGGACTATGAAAAAATGTGCAAAAAACAGTACATTAAGATTGCTAATAAGGTAAAATTTACTGGAGGCTATCTGAAACTAAATAAAAAGAATCTGAATTCTTGATAACCAAGTTTAATGACAGATGAAATCAAGAAGTGGAGTGCATCCTGCTTAGCATGTATCAAAATGTCACAATTCAAGATATAGACATCGTGACTAAAATGATTGGTAGGCATGTCTTTTGTCTGCCAAATGCAAGGTTAGAGAAATTAAAAGAAATGACCTATCTGGCAAATTAGGAAATGTTATTTGAATATATATAAAACAACCAATTTGAAATACTAACACCATCAGAAAGAAAAAATAAAATGCCAGGATGTACACCATGCTTATGGAACAAGTCTAAGAACCTCTCATGATAGATTCATTAAACAATGATAAAAATTGATCATTCACAAAGAATATTTAGCACACATGATGATAATAATTCACTTGCTGACATAGGCTAGTCTTCTGTAAGTAAACACTGTTGAACCTTACAACATAGTGATCGATGAAATAAATGAATAGGCTGTTTCACACATGCTTGGGATGCATGGGGTTCTTACACAGGGCTGATCCAGTGATCTGGAAGACTCTGGTTCACCCTAATGGGAGGACAGAATTTTCATCATTAAGAAATTAAGGAAAGTGCATGTATGTGTATGGTGGATAAATGTACTCTTAAGCATTACACTGATTTTTTAAAAATATTCTCAAATTTATATGATGTTTGGTACCAAAGAGATAGTAATAACACTTACAAACAAAACTTTTAGTGCTTTATTACTATTTTTGTAATGTACCAAAAAAGCATAATCCATATACAGGCATGTATAAGATGCAATTGGGTGGAAAAAGTCATAATGATTATGCCAAAAAATGTAATGGTTGGAATGCATTTGGACATATCCATCAGATTTGAAACACAATTTTAAAGAAATGATGCTATAGGTAAAAACTAACACAAATAGGAACAATTACAACAACATTAATACAGTAAAAATGTTGGTCTTGTCTCTGCTTCACATGCAGGGTAACAAGTATATTTAAAATGAAGAGCTAATATACATACCAGATGGGTGGGTTTTTTCTGTGCTAATGTTGATGGCCTCACTAGCATATCCCTCAAACTCAGGGTACACAGTAAAATTGAAGGCGTATTTTGTGTATGGCAAAAGTCCACATACAGTTTGGGCTACATAAGTGTCTTCTTTAAAAACATCATATGTCACAATTTCCTGTAAAAATCAGAATGATATAATGATGGATGACATCTGAAACAAGAGAAAAAAGTGGGGCTAATATCACAACTGGTTTATGATTCTCAGATGAACATGTAAGTTGGCTTTATTTCTTCTTTTTCTATGGTTTCACTCAAGAAAATAGCATTTTTAAAGAATATGTATCTCACTGATTTTCCACACTGGAAATTCTTGTTATAAAAAGCGAAATGTGTATATCCTAGAGTTAATTAAAAGAATCAAAGTTCTGTTTATTTTGGTATCTGAATGATTGGGTTGATTTGGATTTGAGAGTACACAGGCAGGCATTTCTTATGAGGTGTATCTAATTAAAGACTGCTAGATCTGTATGGCTTTCTTCACTTCCTGAACTGCAGAAGTACAAAGATGATTTCAACAGTAAAATTTAAGACCCACATCCCCAAAACTGTAAATTTATATCATAAAATGAATACTTTGGGAAAATAAATTTTCTGCAATGGCTTCTGGTTTCTGATCTCTTTATCATTTAACACTCACATAATGTGTCTTGCAATTTTTTTTAGAGTTCTCTTTATAGCAGATAAAAAGATTTATGTTACAGCATATAAAGATTTGTGTTCAGTGTAAACAAAACACATAATATTACTTTGCTCTTGCTTTGTAACTCTGTGGGCATTTTTTGTGGTAGTACTAACAGCTGAGTTGCTGATGCTGTATTCTTTTGTGTCAAACAAGAACTATCTTAGAAAAAGTCCTTAATATGACAGTGAATAATAACAGCCGATGACTGTACCTTTATATTCATCTGATGTAATGGAAACATAGGATGCATTATAATAATCCAGAATGCTACTAATTAGTTGTTATTGAAATATAAATGCTTTTTGATGATATGGCACTTTTAGTGAGTTTCACAATCAATTAAACCTCTACTGTGATCTAAATAATAGGAATCTTTGTTACCCAATCATAATACTCTGTTGTGATATAAACGAAAGGAATCTTTCAAAATCAATTTTTTATTGTAAAATATGTTTTTTCAAGAATACATACCAAGAGAACTACTACTTCCTCGCAAATGCAGCCCCCTCAGGTTAAGAAGATAAAAGTTATCTGCCCACCTAGGTGGACAGGCAGTATGATCTCCCCTTGGTACATGGATGGAGACCATATCCCTAGAATATCTGTTTTTACTGTGTGAAAGGCATGCTCTCTATATGGATATAACTGTGGGGTGGCTTGGAGGATTTATATGTATTATAACTGGGTAAGTATTCTCAAAGAAACATTTTACTGGAAAAAAATTAGTTTTTTTCTTTAAATATATTACCCAATAATAATACCTTAGGAGAATAGGTAAGAGGTGGAGAGAGGTACATCTCTTACCATGGAGATGGCATTTCTGGTACCCTAAGGTATGTGAGATAGCTTCTAAATGACCCAACTGAAGAAAGCTCCATCTGTTGGGGAGCGGCTTGAAAAAGGAAAAATTTTCCTTTGCAAATCCCGTGGAAGTCATGAAGCTGTCAGATGACCTGGAAAGGTGACCTGTTGCACCATGACTATAGGTCCTACCAGATCGAGCTGAGCCCTCTGGGATGAAATAGCTCTTAGATATAAACTAAAGAATACAGACTCCAATCTCCGTCCCATGGCCTGGATAATGTCAGTTAGAGAACAGTTACAGTCAAATGCTATGTTTGTGGCAACTGCTCCATCCTCAAGAGCCAAAATGCATAACAAATTCACTGAGCTGGGGTTATTTCTCAATATGCAGAGTAAATAATTTACTTCATCCAGTGTGAAAGGTTTGTGTGATATTTCTTCCTTTTCGAGGTAAAATTAAGTGTGATCTCCCTCAATGCAACAGCATCCGTCAGATACCATTTCAAAGATCGTGATGGATCTTGTAGGCTGTCTTGAGCTGAATTGTCTATAGTAAACAGTGATTTCATTACAAACGTCTGGCTACCCGTGGATGGGAGCCTGTTCATGGCAATAAAAGAATGTACTGTCATAAGTGAAACTGACCCATCTTGTTGGAACTGCATGTAATCTGGGTCCACTGATAATATTTTTCTGATTCTGCCTGCCATAACTAATGCATATGAGGAAGCAGGACTTGTATGAGAGGTGAACTAATTAAGCTCTTGAAAGCAGTTCAGCTGGTGTCTAGTTCAGCCAGATTAATCCCCATGAAAAGTCCACTTGGGCAAGGGTCCAGTGCCTGTGGCCATGTGAAATCCAAATGAATAAAAGATCAGACAGGTCTTTCATTTGTGTGATATCCTCTCTTCTATGACAGCACAGATAGGACGAGATTACTAGATTAGAAAGACAGACTTGGCTGAGTGCTTGCCATCTTCCTGGAAAGAATAATGTAGAAGCAGATCACCTATCTAGGAATTTCAATGATGATGCAGAGTGGATGTTAAACAAAGCATTCTTTAATAAAAATTAATGCAGTATTTGGACAATTTGATACTGATATGTTTGCCTCTAGACTGAATCATCAAATTCACAAATATGTGCCATATAGACCAGAACCACATGTGTGGGCTATTGATGCTTTCTCTATGACATGGTCAGACCTAATTTTATATATGTTCCAACCTTTCAGCCTAGTGGGATGTAGAAGTGGTTCTTGTAGTTCTTGCAGCACCACTGTGGATACCGCAGCCCTGGTTTCCCTGCCTTTTGTGACAAATTGTTCAGGCATCGTACGTTCTTCCACAGATTTGCCTCCTGTTGACCTTGCCTCAGGATCCACTCAAGGAACATCAACTGTGGAGAAACCCAGCTAGGTGTGTTTTGCTTAACAGGAAAGCCTTGTTCCACAAAGGCATATCAGGACAAGCTGCAATGTCATACTCGACTCAAGGAGAGAATCTACAAGGAAACAATATTGGACACATCTCCAAAAATGGTTGCATTTTCAGATGGGAAACATACTGATCCCCTTGATCCACCTGTAAATTTGGTCCTGGCCTTCCTGAGAGATCTGTTTGACACTGGTTTAGGTTACAGCTCCATCAACACTGCCAGATCTGCTATATTTAGTTTATTTAAATTGAGTAGTAATTCTCCTAAGGTATTATGAATGGGTAACATATTAAAGAAGAAGCATATTTACCAAGCAAACTCAAGTTAACAAACTTGGAATAGTGGACAGTTAAAAACTATATGCTCTTTTGAATAAAAATCATACAACAGAAAGTCATTAAAAAAAACATGATTAAGTTCATCTTAATAATATGTAAAGTCCTTTAAAAAGCCATTTTAAATTTTGTAGACCAAATGAGGTGTCTCTCATTAAACACAGCAAGTGCAACATGGCCATTTTCACTTCCTGAACCTCAGAAGTACATCGATGATTTCAACAACAAAATCTGAAAGTTTGCAACCCTCCCTGTAATGCATCCACATACCCATTTTCATGAATGTAGATAAAATGGGTGTGAGATAATCGAGGGTGTAATAAACGAATTAACAAACAAATGAACACAAGAATGAATGAGCAAAATACTACATTGATTGCTGTCAATTTAATTAATACATTTAATCTTTTCATATTAATAAATTTAATCTTTTCATATTAATAAAAAGTGACATAACTGATACATACCTTCGGGTCTTTCCATTCAGATTCATATGTGACACTGACAATCTTTTTGCGATAAGGCCTTTCATTAGTCCAGTTGAGTAAAATACAAGTTGAGTTCAGTATTTCAGGCACAACAGTCTTTAGTGGTGGAGGTTTGACTGCAATTAGAGTTTCAAATCTTAATTGATGATTGATCTGGAATAATTTTGATATGTTGGGTACTCACTAAAAATCTACAAATATCAGAACTGTAGATATGTTTTCTTTAAGTTATTCATTTTACCAGCACCAATACTCCCCTCCCAGCTCAAAACTCCTGACCTCTAACATGTCTCTTGGGGTGGGGTAGGGTACAAGACATTAAAACTCCAAGCCTGGTGTGAATATACCGTATTTACCGTATGTTTTCAGACACTGTTTGTTTTCGGACACCGTTTTTTTGTGAAAAATATAATATTTAAATCCCTTGTAAGTTTTCGGACATTGCACTGCTATAATTTTTTCTACAATTTCTGTTTTTGGACACAATCTAGGAAGATCTGCTGCTTTGTTTTATTGTAAAATTCACAGCGTGTTTACCGTTAATTTAACTGATACAAAATTTGCTTCATTTGGTAGATAATTATTTATTGTGATCATGAACTTCCATGAACTAATATAATTTAAATTTTTTAATCGTATGTATATATTTATGTATGTATGTATGCAGATAGATAGATAAACATTGTTATATTAAGCCATACACAATAAGTAGCAATATCAAAGAATGAAAAGAAATATGATTTAATGCTGTAATATATTTAAATATATTATTCAATATCAAGTAGCTTGTCCATAGCCTTTTGTAAGTCCTCAGGCGAAAAGCCCTCAAATTCTGTATCACTATCATCATCCATATTGTTTAATTGTTTGTCATTTCTGATCAGCACGTTTTCCCTTCTGCTCAGATTGACACTGATGCCGCACACCTTGAAAGATTTAATAATCACTGTGCGCTTTTCCTTCAATGTGTCCATGGCATTTACAACCCAGTCCAATACAGTCTGTTTGCTGGCTGTCTTGATCCGTCCGTTGCTGCTTTCATTAGATGATATTAATGCATTCGTAGCATCCCTGATGTATTCCGTCCAGCTGCGGCGGAGGTAGCTCTTAACAGATTTATTGATGCTCACATCAAGAGGTTGCAATTTGGATGTGCAGCCTCCAGGTATTATTGCTGGCACAATGTTTCCACGCCGCAACTGTTTCTTCACGTCATCAGTGGTGTGAGCCCGGAACGAGTCCATAACTAACAGTGATCGCTCTCTTCTGGTGAATGGCAAATGAATTTCTTCAATCCATCGCAGCATTAGCGTTTCGTCCATCCATGCTTTCTCTTGAACTGTGATAATCCACCCTTTTGGAGCCTTCAGATCTAGCTGTCTCTTTCCTTTGAAAATAATCATTGGAGGTAATACGTCGCCAGAACCTGCAACGGCTAAAATGACAGTAATGTGCCTCTTCTCTGCACCAGTTGTATGAATCAGAACGCTTTTCGTTCCTTCTTTGTCAACCGTTTTCCCTGGCACAAGATCAAAGTACATTGGTGTCTCGTCCATGTTAATAATAAACTTATTGTCAAACTCGTCCTCCTCACGTCTATCCATCACAAACTTGTGGAACAAAGCAATCTTTTCTTCCAAATCCTTTGGTAAACGTTGGGCAAGAGAGGTCCTGCTTCTGAGCACAAAGTCATGTCTTTTCATGAAACTCTCTCCCCATGAACGACTGGCATGGAATTTGCTTGCCGGAAATTCTGTTGAGACAAGCTCCTTGGCATATATACATATTCCCTCAACACTGATTGGAATTTGTAAGTCACGTTGAGTGAGCACCCATTGAGCTATCTTATCATCCATAGCTTGTCCATATGAAATGGGTCGTCCACACTTAAGCAAATGTCCGCTGAAGTTCAGATCGGCAGAAAAGTCAATTTTCATCCAGGTACTCACCGTGGATTTCGGAATTTTGAATTTGTCTGCTGTAGGTCTAATTCCCAGACATTTTGCATTGTTAACGATATCATGCTTTTGCTTTAATGTATAATGTTTATAGTGACCACGTACAGAACCGGGTGGAGCACAATCGGGTTCAAGATAATCAGACTCGTCATCTAAAGCAGCTTTCTTTGTAGGCGGTTCTTTTTGTGATGCATCCTCAGAATCATTAGTTCTAGGTCGCTTCTGTGGATGGCCTACTGGCCTCTTTGGAGACGATTTCGGCAAGGGAGAGTCCCTCCACGAACTAGGCAGTGCCTCCTCGCTTGTTGCATAGCGTATGATAAACTTTTCCATCAAAATTATTACAGTACTAACAATATTATGTTTCACAATGACAGCTATCCAGTATATAAACTTTTGATAGTGGTGGGTATTTTATTTATACTTTATATTTTAATAGCTTGATTGGCTAACAAAAATATGATTGGTTGTCAGTGTAGACATTATTACACACGAAACCACTTCAAACAGGTGTGACAGTTATGGCTTTGATTAGAAACCATGACCCCTGCTTTATATCATTAAACAATACATCTGAGAGTCGGTAGGGATTAGTAAAATTCATTGGCACTGTGCAACAAAACAGACCCCTTATCACTGAGGCATTATATACCAAGGTTTAAACATAGTTATTGTTCTATTGGTAGTAAACCTCTTTGTAGACAACAAATATTGATTGTGGGTGCTAAATGTTTGGTACATCGTGTGCTCTTTAAATGAAATCCAGATGGCTGCATTTTATTTCTGAACACACGTCAAAGAAATCCCACAAGTTTTATTATTAACAATTATCACCTAGACACCTTGAAATCTCCGACATACCGGTACATCAAAACAATCTTTGAGCAGTCGATTGTTTCAAGTCAGCAAGCTGTACTCATTTTGAAGCTACCCTCGGCTAGGTGGGGAGGAAAAAAAAGAGAACCACAACAAATAGACCACCTTTATTTTTTTAAAATACCAACATATTAAACACGCCGACTCGTATACTGCAACTTGCTTGTTATTTTTACCATTCCTATGTGTGCATACAACACTCACCCCATATGGAGCCTCTCACCTTTGGTGCTCTAAGATTAGCCATCATACATGTACCAGTATTTCTACTCTCGATATACTAATGTTTCTGTCATAAATATCTTAAAAATTATAATTCCAAAATCTTTTTATTTAGTTTGCATTAATATCTTAATTACACAGAAATTAAGCTTGCGCACATTGGTAATGTAGATTTTAATGATCACCGATTAACAGAGGGTTAAACTGGATTGCAAGATTATATAGTAATATGGCGGTTCTTTTGGAAAATACACACACAATCGTGGCTCTAATACATGTATGGCTGTGTTTTCTGGTGGATGGACATGTATCACATAGACAAAATAGGCAAGTAATGCCTGTTTTTCATTCATTATCCTTTCCGTGGTGCTTGACAAAATACTTGTTTTACTTCATGCAGCACATTGTCCTGTGAGCTAACGGTAACTTCGTTACAGACATGGGGGGGGGGATAAATCTATCTTCAAATATATGTTTTCAGACACCTAATTAAAGAATTTGATATGTATTCGGATGACAAAAAAGTAATTATTTGTTGCAGTCTGAAAACATACGGTAAATACGGTATAACTGACCACAACGTGTTACCTATGAACCATATAATGATGTAAATGTCAATCTAAACATTGTTGATATTTACTCATAAACAAAAGTCTCATCAACAATACACAGACCAGTAAAGAGATAGTTCCGACTTATCAATCAAACTGGTCACTTTAACCTACCAAAGACAGGCATCAAGTTACACATTACTATCCACCAAATTTGCTCACAAACATGAGACCATGCTTGATTACTTTCTTATTATACTGCAGAGGAATATGAAAGATGCTGCTGAAAATCACAGAACATTTATCAGCAAAAAGTTCACCATTGTGCTTGAGTAGTTATTATGAACAGATTCAACAGGGATTTTGTAAAAGAAATTTCCCAAACGAAACACCAACATGGAAAAATCTCTACCCTGAAAGTGATACATTTTGTATAATCATATTTCATAAATAAATACATAAAAGTTATTTTAAATAATGATATGTGTTGTGCTTGTGAAAATGTTGAATACAATTTTATGCTAACTGTATACTTATGATCAAACTGTATATATTATTTCAGTCATAATATTACATGGCATAAAGAAAATGTTTGTTCATGTGTTTTTTATTTTTTCTTCTTTATCTTACCTTGTGAATTTTTTTAAAACTTCTATTTGGAACATTGGAATCCTACATCATGATTCATTAGTGCTTATTTTCCTAACATTTTCAAAACTGAGCATTTACTAGTAATCTGTGTCAAGTTGACAAAACACCAACCTACACATTAAATTCTGTGTCAAGTTGACAAAACACCACCCTACACATTAAATTCTGTATCAAGTTGACAAAACACCACCCTACACATTAAATTCTGGAATGGCCCTAATCCTACTCATATCTATAATTGTAAATTGGATTTTGACATCAATGATTTCAAAATTTAAATTTAATTATTTTGAATAAAAATTTTATTATGGAAGGTTTTAAAAAGTAATAGAACGTATGACAAGTTGAAACTGTAAAGAAATATTTATTTTGTCTTTAATAGGTTTGAGTCTATAAATAACAGCAATCTGTGTCCAGCTGTTTATTTAATTTTATGTCATGCTGACTTTAAAAAAAAACTGATCTCTTAAAAATTACTGATTTTATAACATCTGCAAACTGTTACAACATAATACGAGTCACACTAATTAGCAAACATAGGTAAAAGGGGATGCAAATATATCCCCTGTCAAGGTTCCTGTAGTGTTAAGAAATTATGATAAATGATCGTTTTACATGTATCAAAGTTAAATTTATTGGTTTATCAATAATACCCTTTTAAAATGTTTTACATGAGGATATATTTAAACGATGCATAAAGAATATAAAACATTCCTTTCAATCACTCAGGTAACTTTGTATAAATTGATTATTTATTTTGTAACTTTAATATTTTTTCTCCTAAGAATAAATAAATTAATAATTTTAGATAAAATTAAAAGTGTTGATTTTATTCTTTTATGACAATTATACATATACGATATTAATTTAATGGGTACAAATACATAACAAAGTTTTTTTATAAACCTATTTAAATAATACTGAATCCACAATAGAAATTCTGCTAATTAATAAGCCTGTGTAACTTTACAAGAACAGAAAGATTATGTAATTTTGTCTTCTTTTTTCACCAATTTGTCATGATGCTTTTCTTCCACACAGATTGCCAGCAAAATGTTGCAACTTTGAACGGATTTGTCTTTCTTTTCTATTCTGTTTAAAGCAAACATGGGTGAGAAAAATACATAATGTGGGCAAGCAATGAATAGGAAATCCTCACCCTGGAGTTATAATTTTTTTGTCTTTTGCATAATACGACCTTGCACAAGACAACATAACCTGTCATCAGGATTTACATGACTTGGTGTCAAATCCAATGTACATTTCATTAGTCTTGCCACTTTATAACCCAGCTGGGAATATATTATAACACATATATTACAGCTACAGTAAGTACATACCAATTTTATTTGGATCAAATTCAAATGTTCTTGTGGTTGAAACATTTAACCTGGTGTTCTTCACCTCAACAGATATTGACATGCGTCTGCTGTTGAAATAGCTCCCTTGAGTCAGGTTGCTGTAATTGTAGTTGCTCTCAGAACAGTTTGCATAAAGCTCAGCATACTCACTTTTCCTAAAAGTCCAAAAAACAATCATGATAAATAAAATACAAGTATAATCACTGACATTATTACATCAACTGCCAGATATATTATCTTAATTTCTGCATAAATTGTCATAATTTGTTTAGCTAAAAACATATTGCCAGTAATTATTAGCCTTAATTTTCACCTGATTTCTTTATTAACAAATTGAATTACCAAATGTTTTCTTAATTACAGCTCCCTTTCCCACTGATAATCCATAACTTTTTAACAGGAAACCAATTCAAGTTATTAACTCTAAAGCTTTTCATACCAAGCAAGCACAGATACAGGAAAATGAGAATCTGTGCTTTGAAGGCAGGAAAAATGTTAGAGTCATAAGGAGACTTTTGTTGTCATGGCAGATGTAAACATGCAGTAAATCTATGTCTGGCTTGACTTGTATTGTCACGGTAAATGTAAATGAAGGAATCTAACCATGCCTTGGTTGACTCGCATTGTCACAGTAAATGTAAACATGCAGTAAATCTGACTACGTCTGGCTTGACTTGTATTGTCACGGTAAATGTAAACGCAGGAAATCTAACCACACCTGGGTTGACTTGTATTATCACAGTAAATGTAAACATGCACTAAATCTATATCTGGGTTGACTTGTCATGGCAGATGTAAACATGCAGTAAATCTGACTACATCTGATTTGACTTGTATTGTCACAGTAATTGTAAATGCAGGAAATCTAACCATGTCTGGGTTGACTTGTATTGTCACAGTAAATGTAAACATGCAGTAAATCTGACAATGTCTGGCTTGACTTGTATTGTCACGGTAAATGTAAATATGCAGTAAATCTAACCACGTCTGGGTTGACTTGTATTGTGATGGTAAATGTAAACATGCAGTAACTCTAACCATGTCTGGGTTGACTTAAAATGTCATGGCAAATGTAAACGTACAGTAAGTCTATGTCTGGTTTGACTTGTTATGGCAGATGTAAACATGCAGTAAATCTGACTAGTCTGGCTTGACATGTATTGTCACGGTAAATGTAAACATGCAGTAAATCTAACCATGTCTGGGTTGACTTAAATTGTCATGGCAAATGTAAACATAAAGTAAGTCTGTGTCTGGGTTGATCTTTATTTTCAAGGCATATGTAAACATGCAGTAAATATGACTACGTCTGGCTTGACTTGTATTGTCACGGTAAATGTATACATGCAGTAAATCTAACCCTGTCCAGGTTGACTTAAATTGTCATGGCAAATGTAAACATACAGTATAAGTCTATGTTTGGGTTGACGTTTATTGTCATGGCAAATGTAAACATACAGTAAGTCTATGTCTGGGCTGACTTGTATTGTCACGGCAAATGTAAACATGCAGTAAATCTGACTATGTCTGGGCTGACTTGTATTGTCATGGCAAATGTAAACATGCAGTAAATTTATGTCTAGGTTGACTTAAATTGTCATGGCAAATGTAAACTTACAGTAAGTCTATGTCTGGGCTGACTTGTCATGGCAGATGTAAACATGCAGTAAATCTATATCTGGGTTGACTTGTTATGGCAGATGTAAACATACAGTAAATCTGACTAGTCTGGCTTGACTTCTATTGTTACGGCAAATGTAAACAAGCAGTAAATCTATATCTGGGTTGACTTGTCATGGCAGATGTAAACACGCAGTAAATCTATGTCTGGGTTGACTTGTATTGTCACGGTAAATGTTAA
The DNA here is from genome assembly GCA_028554795.2 of Sinohyriopsis cumingii. NCBI lineage: Eukaryota > Metazoa > Mollusca > Bivalvia > Unionida > Unionidae > Sinohyriopsis > Sinohyriopsis cumingii. The sequence continues at coordinate 85,409,119 of CM068824.1, read as the reverse complement.
CATGCAGTAAATCTAACCATGTCTGGGTTGACTTAAACTGTCATGGCAAATGTAAACATACAGTATAAGTCTATGTCTGGGTTGATGTTTACTGTCATGGCAGATGTAAACAAGCAGTAAATCTGACTATGTCTGGCTTGACTTAAACTGTCATGTCAAATGTAAACATACAGTAAATCTGACTATGTCTGGGCTGACATGTATTGTCATGGCAGATGTAAACATGCAGTAAATCTGACTATATCTGGCTTGACTTTTACTGTCACGGTAAATGTAAACATACAGGAAATATGACTATGCCTGGGTTGACTTTTACTGTCATGGCAAATGTAAACATACAGGAAATATGACTGTGTTTGGGTTGACTTTTACTGTCATGGCAAATGTAAACATACAGGAGATATGACTATGTTTGGGTTGACTTTTGGGTTGACTTTTACTGTCATGGCAAATGTAAACATACAGGAAATATGACTTTGTCTGGGTTGACTTTTACTGTCATGGCAAATGTAAACATACAGGAAATATGACTATGTTTGGGTTGACTTTTACTGTCATGGCAAATGTAAACATACAGGAGATAAGACTATGTTTGGGTTGACTTTTATTCTCATGGCAAATGAAAACATGCAGTAAATCTGACTATGTCTGGGTTGACTTGTATTGTCATGGCAAATGTAAACATGCAGTAAATATGACCATGTCTGGGTTGAGCTCATGCAGTTTAACAGCATTTGTTCTATCTTTGCCACATGAAGAGACTGATGCAGCTCTACTGGCCAAAAATCTTTTCCACAAATTCAAGATAAGACTATTTCTTCTTTTTAACTTCAGTAGTGTAAAGCAGCAACAAGGCTTTTAAATTACTGCATCTCCTGTAATTTTTCATACATTAAAAAATAAATATGTTAAAAAATGTATTGCATCTTTGTGGGAAAGAGATAGTGTACGAAAAAATAAATGACAAAACATTGAAAAGGACGCAAAATATGTATGATTGTCCATATAAAATGCACATGCTTCAGACATAACTGTGTACATGCACTAACACAATCTATGTATCTTGTTTGTAATAGAGAAGATCAAAAACAAATAATTATCGCATGGACATAGATAATCCACCAAATTTGTATTCCAAAACCTTGTGATTAAAATAACATCTGCCCTGAGATGAGGGAAAGGGAAAGAACAAGTCAGAGATGTCAGCCCTTCTTCATGTCAGTTTGCTTTATATATCTAACTGATCCTGTTTAGCTGAAACTTATGTCAAAGAGTAAATAGTAATAAACTAGAAGATCATGCACAATACATGCCATACTCCTTCATTTACAAAGATATATAATTAAAATTTTATATTATTTCATCTTTGGACTCCATGCCAAGGATCACATGGTCGGGAATCATGGGATCATTATTTTATTATCACTGGTAAGAATTGTAACAAGCTATTGATATAATGTATGGTCTTAATCTATGTAACAAAACAGAGTGAAAAGCAACAAGTTTTGTAAAATTCAGCAAATAATTTATTTCTTTAGATTACTATATGAAAATTTAAAAAGAACTTAAAAGTATTGTGATTTAAGACCAAAATAGTCCCAAGAGTTCAATCACAAGTCCAAAGGTATAGAGGTCCTAATGAATTTCAATGGTGTTCCCAAAAAATTTCAATATTTAATGTGTTGATATTCCAATAGCCTCAAATTCGCTAACGTGCTAACAGTCTTGATGTATCACAATGATATAATCAAAAATGTCCTTAAAGGAATGCACAATAATCCCCAAACAGTGATTTAGTCAGACACAAATCCTCCCAAACTAAAAACTGAACACAACAGTAAAACTGATTCAACTTTGGATGTTAAGGTAGGCATAATTAATTTTGAAGTAAACAACATTAATTTAAAAGCTACAACATAATTACAGAACCAGGATGAAGGTCAACTTCCTTTCTATACATTTCTATGTTGTCAACAAGATCAGGAATTTCCAAGCGAAAAACTAATGCCCTAAACTCAGATACAAGTAAACATGTTTACTTCCATTAATAATGATCTGAATATTTAATCTATAATCATAGAGAAATATTGGCTATGTATTATGTTCTTTACAAAATAAATGACACTTAGTCAGTAGGCCCTTAACTTAATTACTGACAAAGGTCAATCACAAAAAAGAGATGTACATAACATATAAGCATGAATAAAAGTCAACACATAAGGCAAATGATGAAATACACATAACACTATACACAATGGGTAAGTAGCAAAAGTCAACTGAAGATGTCAATTTCGCTTCAGTCAAAGGCAGCTGCTGCTGTACTAAATTCAAAATGGTGGTGTTATATGAAGTTAAATATTCGATAGGTACAACAAGCATTCATGTCATTTTAAGAATATAAAAAAACATGAAAGCTGCAGTATTCACATACCAAACACCTACACGTCTCGCTCAATAACTCACGCACAAGGGGGTCCACAAAAATAGACCGCACTATAAGCAAGGGTGTGAATTACTAAGGGACCTCCAAAAATTCAAGGGAAAAAAATTACGTTGACAGTGAGAAAACTGGGGGGGTTGAGGTGGCGTTAGCGAACTGGGCTGTTTAATGACTGAATCCTCAATTTACAATCATGTTGCTGATAATTTTTAATAACGTGATTTTTCTAATGAAGTTATTCGTTATTCTGTTTAAATAACATTTATTTTCAAAATGTCCAACATGTGAAAGATTGTTCCAACTAGTTTCAACAACCATCATGTTTACGCAAAAAATCTGTGTATTACATCACTGCTTTTTGTTTTCTTGATGAGTCTGGTTCCCATAGTGGTGTCTAATAGTATCCTGCTAAATCGGAAGCCCACTGAGCAGGGAACTAGACTAACTGTTGATAAACCACTAAACAAGATTACTTTTTTTCAAAAACATGCAACATTTATTTTGTGAGACAATTGTCTAAGCCGAAACTTTTTTTATTGTTCAGTTAGTACAATATTGATGTCATGATTTCAATGGAAGAAAAATGAAACTTCTTATCATCCTTGAGGATATCTCTAAGCGCCAGTTCAAGAATTCTCTGAAACTCACTTACCCACAATGGTCCGCATCTGTGAAATCAAGCCTTTTATTTTATGAAGTATTCATTTCGCTTGGATGCCTTGTTATCTTTGATCACAGTTATGAAAGATCAGTTAATTTAAGTAGTTTATGTTATATACACAATAACATTTATAACAGTGTTCAACTGACCAAATGAAGTGAGTTCACCCGACATATGACCAGGTAGATTTTAAGTTTGTAGGATTTTCATGCCTTTTAACTTTTCTTTTATTCCACCTCCTTTATTTGATTCAAAAGACATAATTAACGTGATAATACAAAGTAGGCCAGCTTTTAATTCAGTCTAAGATACAACAAATATTTCCGCAAGTCAGTTATCAAAACACAGTCGGCACTTACCTGTAATTATGTTCTCTGAGAAATGCTCACAGATATAGCTGTTACGGTAGACTGACACATTTTATGTCGACTTTATAAGAGGACACAATGCATTTATGATGATTACACTTAAAAGGAACTAAAAGATAGAACTAGAACACAAATTTCAATTGATAAAAAATTATTTAATTTGTATTTATTTATTAAAGTGCTGCCTCCACTCTGCGTGACATTTTCATTGATCGAAATTTTCTAAAATATTGTTAATTGCTGTGTACTAGGAACATTGTTTGAAAAGAAAATGTAAAAAATTGTATGACCTATTTTTAAATTTGATATTGTATAATGTTGATTAAAATTTCCTGGTCCTATCTTCCATTTTCAACGATGAAACGAGTGATATATTATATCAAAGTCTTCATTACCAATTTTGATCGCGATTTTATTCAAGTTCAACAAATAGGGATACATTTTTGGGGTATTTGCTGGTTTTAAAAATGGGATCCACAACTGACCCAGCATTATAAGCAGGTTTGTGAATTATCAGTGCCTGTTATTATTGAGGAAGTGATATATCTTACCATATTGGTGTTACTTGGATATTGCTCAGGTCCAAATATTTTACTGGGTGACTCCATGTACAGTTCAGGAACTTATCCCATTCATGATTGATACAACTGATCTTTGTAATGTTCTGAGGTGCATCTGTAAATAAATTCAATTCATGCAAGAATGATATTTTTAAAAGTTCTATGCAACATAAATATGTTAGGGATTTGCCATGAATGCTCTATTGGTTGAAAAGAATTTCTTCTGTTTTTTTATTTCTTTTTAATTGTGGAGTGTTCAAACCATCTTAGACATTCTTGTCATGGCCAAATCTATTAATTATACACCATACCAGTGTTTAATAGTCCTCTGTGTATTTAAGTCATATGAGGCCCCGAGTGGCCGAGTGGTCTAAAGTGCTCACCGTTACAGATCACTGCCATCTCACCTCTGTCTGCGTCGGTTCGAGTCTCGAATTCAGCTAATTTGGTTATGTGAGAAAGCTTGTCAGTAGCTTCTCATGGGTAGGTGGTTCTTTCCGGGGTTTTTCCGGGTTCTTCCTCCACCATTAATACTGGCCGCCATGTATAGCCTATCTTGTGCTGAAAAATGGCGTTAAACCATACAACAACAACAACAATTTAAGTCATCCACTGAGTTTGGTCTATAGCATGTTGTTTAAAACTAACATTATTGTGCAAAAAACATTCTTCTTCTTTCAATCAGTGACCTTGACCATTGACATAAAACTCGATGGGCGTCTCCTTATCCAAAGTATAAGCAATCCAAAAAGTTTGGTCCAGGTATGCCATGTTGAACTACTTTTGAAGACACAATCTGTGTTCCTTCCATGACAGTGACCTTGATGTTTGTCTCCAAAATCAATAGAGTTCTTTCCTTCTCAAGTGCCCACATGTTTTGTTTGCTAAGTATACAACTTGAAACTGATGCTAATGTAGGGTATAGCCAGATGTCTGTAATGTTAATGTAGGGTATGGCCAGACGTCTATAATGCTAATCTAGGGTATGGCCAGATGTCTGTAATGCTAATCTAGGGTATGGCCAGACGTCTGTAATGCTAATCTAGGGTATGACCAGATGTCTGTAATGCTATTCAAGGGTATGGTCGGACGTCTGTAATGCTAATCTATTGTATGGCCAGATGTTCGTAATGCACAGTGATGCTAAAGTGATCACTATTTCAAGCTTCCACAAAAATTGGAAGGTATGAAAATTTATACACATTACCATATCTGGGTAACTTTTTTCATCCAGTCTGAGCTTTATATGGAGGGGTTGGGAAGTTGAACATGGTGCTACCTTAGTGAGAACAAGAGATGAAATGAGATTAATCATATAGCTAACATCGATCTCAAGCTCAAATCCCAAAGTAGCTGGCAAAGAAATCTGATTTGAATAATGGTTTCTGACATTTTTTTAGTAAAAGCAGATTGGCATCATTAGTGCAAACTTGAAAAGCCTTCATGCCAGAATACTTCGTCATATTGCCCAAAGACTGTTTAGTGGGTTTTGATAAGAAATCGCTTAAAGATTTTATTATTGTTGGTAAATGTATCAGAGGATCAGCATCATTTGAACAAACTGAAAGACTTTCAAGCTTACTGCCAAATTTGATTATATTCTATTCAGCAGATTTGAGAATTTTTTTATAGAGGTTTTTACATGTTTAGTAGCATGGCCATACTGGATGGTGGATCGACATTTTTTGTACCAACTTGAAAGGATAATATGTTAAATCTTCTCATAATATCTGTTAGATCTTCTCTAATTCTGTTCAACAGTTTTTGAGACATTATTTAAATCTATTTGTTTAATTTATAGTAATGGCAGCCATATTTGGTGGCAGGTCCACATCAGTTATATACAATTCAGAGACCAATACAGTGATCTCACAAGAAGTCTTTGAAAGCATTGGGGTAAGCATGCTGTAGCATAAAGAAATATTTCATGTGTTATAATAAAAGTTAATATATATTTATTTCCCTAAGTTATAACATAATTTAATGTCAAAATACTTTAGCCTCTGAACTGAAATAAGCCATCAAACAAACCAAGTTACATATATTCCAAATGTCAAAGACATAATGTGATCTAAGTTTATCTGTGGCAATTAGGAAGATTGCAGAAATAGCTTGGCAATTGAGGTTTTGAGTGCTATCGTTTGAATTTCAGACAAATAACATGCTGCACATTAATACAGCAATGGTGATTAAAAAAATATCACGTCTTAATTTATGCTGTAATCATTCCAACTGCAAACTATCTGTTTATTATTGGAGATTATTTCCCATGTAAATTAGGGAATAATCAAATTATTATTATTGGCCTGTCTGTAAAACATGTAAACTGGAAGATAAAAATTGCTCCTTTTCTTAATGGGATCGACAGAAAGTAGAAATTCATAGGGCAAACCCATTTGAGTAAAGGTTAATTGATAAAACTATTTTTGTTTTCTTGCAGGGAGTATGCTGTGTAAATATAAGAGCAACTCACGGGTAAGATTCAATTTTCATTCAAGATATTTTACTCGTCACATGTTCCAGACAATAATAATGAATACTACTACTACTACAGCTTTGGTCAAATTCTTTTCAACATACTTTCAGGAGTGGCTTTTTTAATTTTTATAAAAGTTGCCATTTTTGATAACAGTTTGTCATTATTAGTATAAAAAAATTCCAAGGTCTTTATGCCAAGATTTCTATCAAATTGGGTCAAATTCTGATCAGCAGATTTTAAGAAGATTTTGTTTGAAGATTTTAGGTATATATTTAATATTATGTAATAGCAGCCAAACTGGATGCTGGATTATCATCGTTTGCACAAACTTAGAAGGAATTCTTACAAGAATGCCCTATGTCAAGTTTGGCTGAAAGAGTACTTTGATCTGAGAAAATGGTAAAAGCAACAGTTGATGGATGATACATGTGGACACAGGACTCTACCTTAAGCTCAGCTTGCCTTAAGGCTATTAACTGGACTGATAGGGTACACTATTTCCAAGAATAAATTGCTCAAACCTGAATTCTGCATAATTTTCAAATAATTCCAATTCAGATGAGTCACAGTTATACTGGTTTGTGGGTCTAATTCTGGCCCCTTAAAATTCTGAGAAAATCCCTAGTAAGAATGTTCACAGTAATAAAAATTCAATTACATTCAACACTTATTATTTTGGAATCAATACGGGTAAAGTTGGGGTTGTAAACTTGGCAGTAGATGTGAGCTCCATTCATCTCTGGCCCCTTCAGTTCCAAAACAAGCTTCTTCGACTTTTCACCCAAGATGAATGTATTATTCAGCTCGGTGTTGTTCAAAAAGAATTTTATTTCTGAAGCATTTTTCTGTATATCTCGATTTGTTATGTTGCACGTCATGTCCAATGTCCCTCCAATGAGGCCATATCCAATGGTTTCAATTTCTGAAAAATTAAATAAATAACAGACAGTTCAAAGGGTGATAAGTAACTGCATTTTAGTATGTCCAAAGTCATGTCTCTATAAGTAACTGCATTTTAGCATGTCCAAAATCATGTCTCTATAAGTAACTGCATTTTAGCATGTCTAAAGTCATGTCTATAAGTAACTGCATTTTAGCATGTCTAAAGTCATGTCTATGTCCAAAGTCATGTCTCTATAAGTAACTGCATTTTAGCATGTCTAAAGTCATGTCTCTATAAGGTGGCGCTATACAGTTTCGCATTTTGCATAGGGTTAGGAATTTAAAGAAAAAGAATGTCCCCGGCTTTCCTCACTGGTTATACTGGCTATTTAAAAAAGACCTTGTATATCTTAGGTATAATGCAAAGAACCTTTAATTCCCTTTATTTTGGTGTATGATTGATGGGTGTACTATGGGTTATAGAGTATACAGCTTGGCCTTACTTCAAATGTGCACCTTTCAAAAAAGTGCTAGCTCTACTTGGTCATTTTCACTTCCTGAACTTCAGAGGTCAATTGTATAAAAAAGAGCCGATAACTTTTTTTACATTTTATATATTTGGTAATTCATTCATTGCACTTTCAGAAGCTGGTATTGTCTAGTCTGGCAAAATTCATTTTCCCTATTTTAATAGCTGCTATGTATAGTGTACTTTAGACTAATTCAGACTGATTTTTTAACACAAGGGAGCAGTCATTTTAGTTAGCAGTGTGCTTAAATCATGTAAAATTTCCAAAAGTACAATATCCAAAAGAAATATCATCCACATTACATTAATGTAGCATAGAGGTATGCAAACATTCTCTCCACTGTGCATGTTTTAAATGCGAACTACTTCACCTTACATACGTCACTCTCTCAAAAGTACATATTATCTGGTGAGCGCCACCTAAGTAACTGCATTTTAGCATGTCTAAAGTCATGTCTATGTCCAAAGTCATGTCTCTATAAGTAACTGCATTTTAGCATGTCTAAAGTCATGTCTCTATAAGTAACTGCATTTTAGCATGTCTAAAGTCATGTCTCTATAAGTAACTGCATTTTAGCATGTCTAAAGTCATGTCTCTATAAGTAACTGCATTTTAGCATGTCTAAAGTCATGTCTATGTCCAAAGTCATGTCTCTATAAGTAACTGCATTTTAGCATGTCTAAAGTCATGTCTATAAGTAACTGCATTTTAGCATGTCTAAAGTCATGTCTATGTCCAAAGTCATGTCTCTAAGCAGTAAATCACAGTTTTATTGACCATACAATTCTGAAGAATAGGAAATATTCTTTTGTGGAATCATATATGTAATCTACCCACATATCAGGGTGTAATATGTTTGCTTTAAATTATACACATATAAATACATGCTAAAAAGAGTGTGTACTGACCTGCCAGCACTACAATATGGCAGATCTGGGTCTATGTTCTCTGCCTGCACTTGAATGCACACTGTACATGAATTAATAATATCATAATTATCTCCTACATGCAACTGTCTCCACTACTATTAACATAAAGTGAAAAGAATTATCTGGGTTGAAAAATAAGTTATTGGGTATTTTATAAATGCAAGCTAAATTATAGAGTACTTTGTACACAGAAAGCAAAACAGAAGAGAACAGGACAAGAGTGACTCAAAGAGACTAACAATCTACAAGCTGAAAAGAATATCCAGAAATCAAAGATAACACTGTTTCTCCTTTGTAACAGCTGTTTGCAAAATCATCTCTAATTTTCTTGAGTGGAAACAAGATTTTAGAGCTGTAAGACTGGCCCTCTTTTACGTCTTATGACCAACAGAGTTATAAGTTTTTCTGTGAAAAACCCCATGTTGATATGGCCATCCATTTAGAAGTACATGTAGTAGCAATAAAATTTTCAAGACTGTCCTGGTGGTGGCAATATTGGCTGTATGATTGATACCATTTTTATCAGAGGTCCCGAGTGGCCAAGTGGTCTAAAGCACTCTCTGTTACAGATCACTGCCATCTCACCTCTGTTGCATGGGTTCGAGTCTTGGATTTAGCCAATGTGGGTATGTGAGAAAGCTTGCCAGTAGCTTCTCGAGTGTTGGTGGTTCTTTCCGGGGTTTTCCCAGGTTCTTCCTCCACTATTAATACTGGCCGCCATGTATAGCCTATCATGTGCTGAAAAATGGCGTTAAACCCTTCAACAGCAACATCAACAACCATTTTTATTTAGGACCAACCAGATAGCATGAGAAGTTTTTAAAATTAAAACCCCACATCAACAATTAGTTATTAGACATCATTTAGAACAAATTCAACACTACAACAATTCATAGGACAAAAAAAACATCCATAGCCAAACTTCCACTTGTCTGGTCAAGCATGTGAAGTGGATTTTACAGTTCATTTAGTACTAAGGAGTTAGGTAAGTGAAACGACACATCTGACTGTAATCAAGTCAAGAAGTAGAATCAAATGGAACATATGGCCCATTATTAATAGTTACTTTGTTTATCAGTAACCTGATATGAAATTATACTGAATCAATAGGAAATTTACGAAGCAAGACAGCTGCACTGAGCACAGACAAGCATCTTACAGTATTTGTATAATTCCATGCCATATCACTTCAACACCATTCAACAAATTCACCCCATAGATTACCATCCTGAGCTCTTTTCACCTTATTTTCTATCATTTACATGTTGAAGCACAGGCAAGAAATATCGAGTGACTTTATGACAAAATGATATTATTTATGATGCAGTATCACAGTGACCTGGTATTTTATCCAGTGACAGTGTATGATTCCAGATCTGACTCACTCTGTCCAATGAAAATGTTAGAAACTAGACAGAGATGGGTTAAATGGGATCAACGAACTGATAATATTGATTTTATATCAGGATCAGTGCTTTATAGTGGGGGGTTATACTCTGTGTGTGTGTGTGTGTGTGCAGTATATGCACTGCACATTTTGGAAAATCCACGTTAACCAAAATGGAAATTAATCTGTCCAAACAATTGTCCATCAGAGGTGTAACATAGTGGTCATTGCTTTTGTCCACATAACACTACCTTCAAAAGGATGTTCTAAGTTTTATTTCAACCATCAGAATGTCACATATATAAAATTATGTAATAGTGGATGTCCGCTATATCATGTGGAATTTTTCTGCCCACTGAGCTACATAAGATAATGCATCACGCTTTTTTAATGCTGTACAATCTGAAATTTAATATACAAATACTCTCCCCCCAAAGCACATTGACAAAATTGTACTGCCAGAGATGAAGGATAAATGTTTGAGTCTTAGGCCAACATTTCTGTGTAACACTAAGTATGATGGTCAGTATAAGTGTGATTTTTTCAGTCATATCGCTATGATGTCTGCAGCATGACAGTTTATAGTGATGTCTGGCACTAGGGAATCATGCCGCAAACATTACGCATGATGTCCCACCCAGTCACATTATCCTGACACCAGACTGACCAGTCCTAACATTAACCTCTTATAGCTGAGCTCCAAGCGAGGCAGCTGTTAGTACCATTTTTTAAAATAAGTCTTTGGCATGACTCGGCCGGAGATTGAACACATGACCTCCTGCATCCAAGGCAGACGCTCTAACCACTAGGCCACCGGAGTGGCTGATGGTCAGGGATGCCACTGTCGATGTCATCACCCTCTCCTGATCCACCTACACCTTCTTCCAGATAGATAAAAAGTTGCAGATCAAGAAGACATCCTACATGATAAAGCCCATGCAGCCCTCCAGGTAGTGCAAGCAAATATTAACAATGGCAAACTGAGCACTTTGACTACCCTGCAAAATGTACACAGGCAGAGTGGAGGGCTGAACAAACCTATTTGAAAATCAGTGTATCCACAAGAGATTATGCCTGTGATGTGGATGTAGTCTCTCACCCAGTTGGTTCCTAGGCTCTATCAGCAAATGTAGTATTCCCTTCTGTCTTGGAATGCCTTGGTGTTGGCTGGCATCATGACCATTGGCCAAGGGCTGGCTAATACCTTGTGGATGCCTACCTTGTCTAGGCTCCAAAAAAAGTTAGATACCATGCCTTTTCCTGTTTGACACAGGCTTGTTGGTTTTACTATTGCAGTTGCAAGCATGCAGCATAAGCTGCAAGGGGGCTGGTTTGTATTGCTTTCCAGGATTGTGGTGGTGGTGGTGGAGGGTCACTGTTGGGCTCTTCCATTAGTATGTTTAGGGCCTTGAAGTCTGCTTAGGTGTGATTTATCACACTAGCATTTAGTGGAGCAGGTGCTTGAAGCACAGCTTGTTCAATCCAAGCTCTGGCAGCACAGTCCTCTGACACTCTGCACCTATGCCACAACCATCTATCGCATGGTCCTAGAGCAGGTAAGGTGTGGAGAATACATACAGGTATCAGCAGCAAATGTGTTCTCATTGCTTGTGCTTGCTGGTACTAAAAGCCATCTGGAAAAGGCCTGTGAAAATAGATTTATAAGTATGATCTAATCGAGAAGGATTGAGACCTTGGGGTTGTCCACCCTTGTAAGGGTTAACACATATTGTGTTACCTTTCAATCCTGGTTAGTTGCAACAGGATGATATTATTTTCCAGTATCTTTTCAGAGATGTAGATTGGGTAGAGTGCATACTCTCATCTAAAGACATGTATGGCCATGGTGGGGTAAAGTCTATTAAACTTAGTAATATCAGATACCTTCATTGGAAACTTTAGCTTACCGAACCTGAGCTCTCTCTGATACCAGCTGTATTTGCTTGTTTAATGATGATCGTGGTCATCAGTGGGCTGTATCACAGACAATATGGCACACTCAGAGTATCAATAATCTCAGTTTTTCAAATTTATGACCCTTTTTTGGGACCAATGAGGTGTAGGGATATGTGTTTGACCTTGACACAGATGGTATTGCAAAATGTGTAGCTCTGTTGACTCACACTCACTAGATGCCAGCCTGAACCCTCACCAGTGAACTTTTCCAGTGGCTCCTCAATATCAGTGACAGCTACTTTGACTAACCCCTCTAGGTCATCATCTGACAGTAACACTTTATTGACTTAGTCATTCCACAGGGACACGGACATAAACAATAGAGCTGTTTGTCAGTTGTAGCTTTCTCTAGTATGGTTTAATGAGGTTAAATTTGACCCCCTTCTCATCTGTATCAAAAAGAAGAAAAGAAAATTAACCACTGCACTCAGACAGAAACAGCTAGGATTGATTCATTTTCTACTACACCAATCACGAAATATCTTAGATGATTCATCTTCTCCTGGAATGAATGATGCACTTGCAACTTTGATGAATAACTTTTCTTTGCAGAAAGACCATTTGAGATGTGCCATTAGTGTGAAGGTGGAGAATCTATGGGGTGTTGTGTAGGAGAGTGAGGTAAGGTCCTGGGACAGTCCACCAAAAGAGCATGAAAATCAATGAACCATGATCACTGTAGCCTCAAAGTGTAATCAGAATGAGCTGAGCTGTGGAATCCCCGACTTTGTGTAGGACCTGTGGGATCATAGTGAAGGGTGGGAAGATGTAAGTGAACAAACGATCTCACTTCAGGCTGAAAGCATCCACTGGCCACACCCTCTGGTCTGGGAATGGAGAAACAAAATGGGAGCTTGTTGTTTAGTTTGCTGGCAAATAAGTCTGCCAAGGGAGTTCCCCAAAGTTGGAACAAGGAGTCTGCTAAAGACTGGTTGAGTGGCCATTCTGTAAGGATTATCTTCCTTTTGCTTGACAGAATGTCTTCCAAAATGTTCTTCCTGCCAAGAATGAGGCAACTCAGGAGAAATATTCCTTTTGAAGTTGCCCACTAATGGAGGCTCAAAACCACCACAATGAGAGAAGGTGCATGTATGCCTCCTTGTCTCCTTAGGTATGCTACCACCAACATCTTGTTGGAGGAGACCATCACAGTGACATCTTAATTAATAGGTGGACATACTTTATTTTCTGCATCTCCAACAGGGACAGGATCTTACTACTCTGTCATGAGGGACATGGAATCATCAAAATATTGGATAATTTGGACACATAATGATCTTAAATTGGATGCAACTACTCCCATGACCTTGGTAAAGGCTCTAGGCAATGAGGTTAGGCTGAACAGCAGAGATTGAAATTGGATAACCTCCCAATCAAAGTAAAACTTTAGGTAATATCTGTGTGGAGGAAAGATAGTGATGTGAAGGTATGCATCCTGAAGATCGATGGAGACTACCCGATTGCCAGGTCTTCACTGACTGAGTCCAGCAGAAATCTGTTATGGGTAGAAAGTTTGATAATTACATGAGACTTTCACCCTTTCTTGGAAACAAGGAAAATCTGGGACTAGAAGTCATAGATTGCTCTTTCAAAAACTTCCCTATGGCATCTTCCATAGAAAGGAATAAACCTCTTCCTTTCAGTGCATCAGATGTAAATGGCAGAAGCAAATGCGGTAGCTTACAAGAGGAGGGATAATTTGGAACTGAAGCTAACAACCATCTCTTATGATAGAAAGGACCTAGCCATTGACTATAACTGCTCAACAAGCCTGTGAAAAGAGATTTAGTCTGGTGCCAATGGTAACTGAAGGAAGAGGTAAGCTCTGCTGGAAAGGGAGCGAGTCACTAGTGCTGTCCACCCTCATCCTTAGAAAGGATGAGGGGGAAGGGACTATGAATTTCTTCCCTGGGCCTTTGTAACACGTGCTTCTAGGGCATACCTGCAGTTAGGGAGCTCTGAAATGGGGCTGTTGCTTTGACTGGGGATGTGTGATGGTCTGGATAACTCTTGCTTTTTGGCTTCTTTCAATGTGCCAGAAGTGGATGTAAGGGACCAGTGTTGGTGGGCTATCAAATCCTCAGACAAAATGAAGAAAATAAGGAAAATAAGCCCTATGAAGTGAGTCTCTAGGTCCAGGGTGGCAGTCCTCAGATGGTTCTTACTGTGCTCTAGTACAATTAGAACTATGAAAGAGTCCAGAGCAACATCCCTGTGGAGATGGAAAAACTCTGCTGATAAGGCCATGGACAAAGACAATGCATGCTTGGACACATTTACCACTGCTTACAACAAACAATGAAGAGCCACTGTCTAGAGTGATTCTTCCTTTAGCAGTCTGAAAAAAAGGTTGGCATGTAAGGGTATGATTGCAAGTGAGATAGCCTTTTGTTCCATGGATTCCAGTGTTTTCAATGGAAGACAATCCCAGGTCTCCATAGAAAATACACACTTGAGCTGCTTCAGAATCCAAAGTGGGAGGTTTAGTGAGCCAAAAAGGGGATATAAATCTTGTACCTAGAAGCAGCTACTAAGGATCACATCATGGGAGGGTAGTGGGATCAAGCTACCACCTATGTTGTCTATCAAAAGCTTGGCCCTTGTTAAACTTGAGACAGCTTGACTGTAACTGATTGAGGAAGGAGCAAGAGATCTGGTAGAGAGTTAGCCCCAGAACCTGAAAGTTTGGGACACTGATTGCTAGGCAATAGATGAAAACCTCATTTACTGCTTTATCAAATGACCAGGATTCTTTCACCTGTGCCTCTTTAACTGAAGAGATGAGAAGGTGCTCTAAGTCAAACTTGTTGGCTTCAATGAAGACAGAAAGAACATCATCCTGCACTCTCACATGGGAGGCAATAACTCTCTGTTCCATGGAAGACATGGAAGAAGGAGAAACTTTAACTGTTAATTCCTCCCATGGAGTTAAAGGACAGTTTATAACAGTAGCCTCTGCTAGTGGTTTAGGGAGAAATTCTCTGCCAATCTTGAGCATTTTGAGGTAGAAGGTCAATCTTCTTAACTCTTTTTAGGTCCAATCTCAATTGTATCACTGACAATGGACCCCGGCATTAATGGGGTGCTGCTTCCTCGCTTTAGAAGTCCATGGTTGTGTGTAGGGAAAGAACTAATCAATTCCATGTTGCAAAAGACCCCATATTCCATAGAGATTTAGAGGGATAATGGGGAAGGGGGGATGCCCATCCAATCCCATGCCCTAATCTAGAACCTGAAAGCTAGTTTCCATTTACCCATGAGATGAGACTGTATTTTGGAGAGAGGAGAAACTCAGCCAAATCCCAGCTGGGAGGAATCGCAACACAGAATCAGCCCTCACTGAGCTGAGGGTCAGTAGAGGGTGCTGCTCCCCCTCTCATGGGATTGGTACAAATCACTGTCATTTTGGATGCAAGAGGATGTTGCTGCTTCCTGAGGGGAGGGCATAACTCACTCTCTAGCCTAGTCATAAAAAGAGATGGTGCTGCTCCTCCCTCTTGAAGGGGTGCAATTGGTTCTCTGCCCTCATGGAATGGGGACAGTGCTGCTCCTCCCTCTCAGAAAGATATGACTCATTCGCCACTCTAATCATAGGAGTCTGCAAGGAGACTTGAGTAATCTTTCTCTCAGAACTGAGGGACTCAGAGAAGAGAACTTGGAAAACTCTGAAGAAAATGAGGATAGTATCTTTTTCACTTGGTAGGTTCATGGATTCTGTGGCATTTCATCAGACCAAAGGCTAACAAAGGACAACCATCTGCCTCCTTACAACACATACTACATAAACAAGTGAGATGTATGTCCCAGGCCACGCTTACCTATACCTTGCTTAGACATTGTTATTGAAATAAAGATGCTGAAAGGAAGATCTGATATACAAAAAATCCTACAGGTCAAGCATGGACTAAGTCCATGCTAACATAATTTATTCAGTAAAAAAGGCTTCCAGGACAGATAAAGCAATAAAATAAGTCTAGCAGGCTTACAAACAGCAAGGAGCTACTAAAATTAGCATAACACCAGTAGGTTACGATTGCTAATGACAAGAAAAAAACTAAAATGAAAAAGTACCTGAGTTAAATAACTAAGCACAATAGATTAGGGGTCTCAAATAAGCAGCCTGTTGAGTTATTTCATGTGGCATGCAACTACACCAGGAAGTTGTAAAATAATAATAATGCAAATGTTTTCTTTACAACCAATCAATGTTGACGAGTTTAACCCTGAATTTGGCTGTGCCAATAAAATCCCAAAGAAGATTTTTCAAACAACCTAATATCCTTAAGACGATCTGGTTAAAAATCCATCATTTAAAAAACATTTTCAAATGGGTCGATTTAAATTTTGACAAAAGACCTTCAAAATTATATACTGTTGTATAAACAAGGACTGAATTTTCTGAAAAATCAACTTGTCTTCTTGTCATTCGTTAAACCAGTCTCCAAACCTGTATTGATACAGGGGCTCATATCATTTTTTAATATAAAATACAAGGGAAGACAATATCTCATTTCAGCTCTGAGATTCAACAGTTTGGACTACAAATTTGGCTTAAAACAAACAGCAGTCCGTTTTCTAATGTGAGTTTCCTCCAAATACTCCCACCCCATTTTTCATATTTGGACATTTATGTTGGGGTGTGGGGTCATTGCAACTGCATATAGAAAATTTGGAATTTGCCACTACTGTGCAGTAGCGACATATGGTAGCCTAAAAAAGTTAAAATTATGTTATATCGACTCATATCTGCATGAAATCAATAGGAAAATTATTTATTTTCTCAGAAATGTTAAGTATTATAATTGCTACGTTGTGAATCTGCTGCCAGACAAGATGAAACTATGATGTAGATCAAACCTGACCTTGGACTCGCCATTTGAATTACTAGTCACATGACTTCCCAAATCTCAAACGACGACAGCAGAAGTCCAATAGTCACGTGATATCAAACAGAAAACTCTTTTATAATGTTGATGTACAGAAATTCAATTATATTAAATGAAAGTCAGATACTTTTTGTAAAAACCAGCAATCTGGTCAGTATGATTTATCAGGCCGAGAGCACATGTCAACGTGGTAGTCATGTGATACAACTAAACTCCAGAAGTTGTTCTCAGAATACATAAATATGGAGAATTTTGTGTTCTTTCGTTTTTGTATTTTTATTACAACCAGTATGCGACTTTCATTTAATATATTTTTATTTTTTTCTCTACAACATTTGAAAATGTGGGTTGTTAGATTTGTGTACTCATGCAGCTAGCAATGCAAATTCTGAGTACCAGGTCACATTTCATCAACGACATAGTTTTATCTTGTCTTTCAGCAGATTAAAGACATAACGATTTTAATACTCACAATTTCTGACAAAATAAGTAATTTTCATATCGATTTCATGCATGTATCACTCGTAACAACAATTAAAGTTTGCTAGGTCATCTGGTAAGTAGCTACGCTTTGCCACCACCATGTTGGCCTCGTGTGATGCTAGACTGGTTTTCATACCTTCCATGTAAGGAAAGATACGGATATCGAGCTGACTGAAAATAAAAGTCCACTATATGAATCTAATCCAATGGGCATCTGGGTTGACTCAACATATATGTTTACTGCAAGCAACCAAATGAACTCAATATATTTAACTCATGATCAGTACAGTTACTACTCAATTACGTAATTGTTTCAGTCGTCAAGTGGTGGCTGAAAATTCCCGGGGTTTTCCCGACTTTCATCAATATTTGTGAAATTCAAGGACTTTTCACGATTGGGGATAAAATTATCTGCAGTTCTCTCGACTTTTTCCTGATTTCCAGAAGCATGGGAAACCTGTTCTTGTTTTCAACATTTCAACTTGCTACCTTTCATATGAGCTGCTTTTGCTGTATGAAAAGGTTTCAGTGATGCGGCCCTTGGGCCAATGTACTAAACCTCATGTGGCCTTTGTAGTGATTTGAATTTGAGAACCCTGCAATAGATGAAGATAACAAGTGGTGTGCAACCTGCTAACATACAAAAATGTCACAATTCATGATATAGGTAAGGAAAATAAAATGAGTGGCAAGTAAGTCTGTAGACTGCAAAATGCAAGGATAGAGAAATTAAAGTAAAATATCTACCCATTGCTGCTTAGAAATTGTTTTGAGACTAAAAAAACAACCAATTTGAAATCTGAAACACTAACACTCAAGATCGGGTAACAAGGTCAAATTAAAATGCTAAGATATACATGAGTGTGTATGAAACAAAAGTCTTAAAAAAGCTCCAGAGCTTTAAAAAAACTGTGATAAAAGCTGATCAGGGTATAATCCTAATGTTTAAGAAGAAAACAGCACAGAAGACAATAATTTGCTCGTTGAACTGCAAAGCAGCTGCTGATCTTCTTTAACGTAAGCGATCTTGAACATTACAACATCTCAACCTAAACTGTAATGAAGAGACACCAGTACAGTACATGCCCAATATGTGGGGTTTTCATGCAGGGGTGGTCTAGTGTTCTGGACGTTTCTGGTTCACCTTAATATGAGGACAAAATTTTAGTCATTTAGCTGTGACATTTTCCTACTGGAAAGGTACTATATAACTATGCAATAGCAATAGCTAATATGGTATTACTGACTCCCATGAGGAAGGTTGTAAACAATGTTACATGTATACAATATTGATATGTGTGATATATATATATATATATATATATATATATATACACACACACACACACACACAGACACACAGAGAGAGAGAGAGAGAGAGACAGACAGACAGACAGAGATAATGAGAGTACTTACTTCCATTTGTAATGCTACCAAAGAAGCTCTGTACATGGTGGGGGTACAAGAGTATGAAACTGATACACCAAAATGCCTTCATGATAGATATTTTAAAGTGTCATCTGAAACAAATAAAATAACACAATAAACACAATATATTGTATCACACCAGTGCAAAATCTAAATCTGAAGTACAAATGCTTTATTTAGATCTAATGTATGTTGTATCACACTGATTTCATCTACATTATCAACTGTTAAATATGACTCATCATTATGACTGGTTTCATCATGATAACTGTACTTTGGTAACTAGTCATGGTTCATAATGAAATCATAGTGAATGCCTTCTTAATACAAATAAATGCTATACTAGTTTATACTGCTGATGTGTTGGCAAAAGCATCCAAAATGTGAATAGGGCCATTCATTCATTCATAATGACTGCTTTGGATGAACTAACTACTAAAATATATCACAAGAAATAAATCTGAGGTGTCAAACAAATACATGTAACTGGGTAACAATACACACATTTTCCTCTTGAAAACTGTTTTGTTGGTCTATATCAGTCAACTAGTTTAATCCACTTTAAACCAAACAGTCACTTTTGCAACTTAAAATCTTGTATTGATATCTGAAAACAGCCTTGGATAATAATTTTTGATTGTAAATATCAAATTTGTATCATGCAGAACATATAAAAATGTCAGTGTCTCTTCATTTTATTAAAAAGGGATTTAGACAATTCCACAGTGTCCGTAACAATTTTTTTTGTTTACTTTTTGGACATCGACAATTCTTATATTACTGTTATATATAAGTGTCAGGTCAAAGGTTGCATTAACATGAAACCTACTGAAAAAATTCTGAAAACTTTCCATTCATTAGTAAAAAAAACTGGTCATGGACACTAAAAAAAGTATTACCAGAACATGTTTATCAATCCTCATGGGTTATTATCTTCTGATTTATTATGATATTTGCAAAAATTTGATAGCATCTTTATTATATCATCTTTATCTTGAACACTGCCGCGAAATGGAACGATGCAACATTTTTATGAAGCTACGCAACATTTTTATGATGCAATACTGCATAATGAAATATACCAAAATGAAAGTAAGAACAATCACTCCCTGCATTCATAAACATGAATAGGTTTCAAGGACCATGTCTTTTGTTATTATGTTCTCATTAGAAGAAAGAGACACTAAATGATGTAGCAAGAAGAAACAGTGTCTGGCAGCAGTAATGGTATGTATGTATATATATAATTTGGAAATCCTATTTTCTTTTGTCCATAACCTAAATTAGACTTGTGCCATTTTAGTGTCTGTTATGGTCATTTCAGGGAAAAAAATAAAAACCATGTAACTGAATTATGTTCAACGATACAAAGTTATATAATATACCTATTTAGAGTGTTTCAGCCATGAAAATTAAAATATTTCTATAAAAATTACATTTTGATGAAGAAATAAAGATAACTTCTCTTGTTATATACTGTCTATGACTAACTAAGGTGGCTTTGTAAATGTGTATTATACAAACAGTAAAAAGAAACTGCCATGGTAACCTCTAAACTATACTTAATAAAGGTACTACATGTATTATAATGCTTAGAAAAGGTTATGGACACTACATAAAACTTGTTTCTTTATTCAACTCATAAATGAACCCTAATATTTTAGAAAATGAGATTAAAACATGTTGAATGATCTCTTCTCAGCTTGCTCAAGCAAAAGTTCTGATTTAATATATCGCAGGACTGAATAAAGTTAAGACAGAACAAATGAAAGTTCATGGACAGGTGTATTTCAAATAGAGTATGTAAAGTATATTCATGTACTCTAGAAAATATTAAAAAATTATTTTGCTTATTTCTTGCATTCAGGTAGTGAATTTTCATGCTTACCACAGGTACACTGCATTGGACACTTAAAACATAAATTTTAGCATATACAGGGATATATGAATCATACATGGTGTCCATAACCTTTGGACAACAACATTAATAGCCATGTGTAATTCCAATTAATCATCTTTTAAAATTATAAGATGGAGTCTATTATTAATTTTTCCACATGCATATAATGTCCAACTGAAAATTCCATGCAAGTTTGTCAGAATATGTTTTGACTTGTCAAATTTCAGCAGAATTCAGGTCAGAATAAAAGTTACTTTTGATAAAAAAAGCTATATCTGTAGCATTTATTCTTTTTCAGTCACTGCATGCCAATTAACAAAGAAGTTGAGCAAAGACTTTTGATAGATTGTTTCAATGAAATATAGTTTTGTTGTACTTTTCAAATGAGAGTACATGTTTTGTCCATAGCCCTTTCTATGTACCTAGTTAATCAATTGATATTTTTATCATATCGTGTTGTTAGAAGGCAAGAACACATGCTTAATTGATACTTATGGCTTCATCAACTTTATCAAAGTAATATAAATATTTTTATTTCTTATGTGAAATAGATACAATTTGTACTAGTTGCAAATTATGTTTTAACACATTAACCCCTGGTGATGAGTTTACATGGCAGGAGGTAGGAGCCTACTGTTGAGCTCTGCAGCATCAAGGTCATGTATGATACACTGAAGTGGGTGCTATTATAGAAAGGTAGACAGATGTACGTCTACAATGATACCAAATAATCAGGAATTTCTAGTTGCACTACAAAATACAGAGGAAAAAAACTCATTTTTTGGACCTGATTTTTTTAATTCCACCCAAAATTTGCCCGTGGTCAGAATCCGATCTTGCAAACAGACAGATGAACCTTTGCAAAAAGTAGGATAAGATGGGCATTCGGAATAAAGAATGGTCTCAATACAAAAATAATGGGTCCGTTCAGCAAAAAAAACCTCCAACTTGTACCCTTCTGCTCATGTGTGAGCCAAATAGCCAATGAAATCTGATGTTTCTAACACAACTAGGCGTTATGTTATTGGAAGATCACCTGGAAGTTGATGTATTAGGATGTATTCAGAAATAGCTTTCAAAATGTGTTTCCTACTCAAATTTCAGGTGAAAACGACATAAACCTCCAAGGGTTAATGTGTTAACTGTCAGAAAGAAAATTATTCTTTAATTGTGTTCTTTATTACTACAAAATGTTATTGTTTTTATTTGTTTCAGTTCTTAATATGTTACTTTACATAAAATTGCGTTTTAACCTTTTAATATACTTACTTATATATTATATGCACCTTATAGTGTCTGCAATCTCTTCCCTGGACTTCATGTAAAACTAATATAGACAAAATGTGTTTATAGTCAAATATTCAACAAAACATGAAAAATCCATAGGTCTAAGATAATGAACTTCGTGAAAAAATTATTTGTGCAACAACTTGGGCCAAGTACTGCATTTTAGCCGAGTACTAAGAATTGAGATTGTAACTGCATTGCCTTTCCTTTTAATAATTAATAATTTTATTTACCAGAAGGTACATGATACATATGATATTACAGTCAGTGGTCTGGAAGCATATTCTAAGGAAATTAGTAGTGCAATGTAAGTCACTGGTCTCATATATATAATTCGTGACACAAAATGTATTCATCAACAGTGATAATTTCTAAGTATGACCATAATCTTGATAATAAATAAAATTTTACAACCGATCAATGCACCTTTCAACATTCACATTTTCAGACCATGCCCTACATGCAGTGGTGCTACAGCTACCTAAAAAAATCCCATGACAGGGAGGCCCAGGTCAAAAGGGTGACCAAAATTTCTATCAAACAATGTATTTTATTAGGAGTGAGTCCCCAGAACTCAATTTTGGTGGAGAAAGAGCAGAGAATTTCTTTCTATGTCACTGCCCAATGTTTGACTTATCTTATGATGGTCTTCTTAAATAAACCTATGTATTGTGCAATTTGCACACTTGAAATAAAAACAGATACCAGAAATGTATGAGCAATATGTCTGATAACAACGTATGAGCAATATGACTGATAACAATGTATGAGCAATATGACTGATAACAACATATGAGCAATATGACTAATAACAATGTATGATCAATATGACTGATAACAATGTATGAGCAATATGACTGGATAACAAAAAAAATTGAATAAACTTCATAAGCATGTACGAACAAGGTTTTTCCTCTGATGTATCTTTTAATATATGCACACGGTAAGTTTTATACTTGAATTATGTACCTGAATAGGAATACTATGTTATGAATGCAACATATTCCATCAAGTTGAGAACAAAATCTTGGATGTAAATTGCAGCCATTAAGAACTATATTCTGAACTACTTTTTTTTGCACAATATGGTGGTGGAAGGACATGATAGGAACGTTGTTGGCATTATAATCTTTCATAACATGTGGTACAGTTTGCCAGTACAAATCAGCAAACTTGTCAAGCTAATGTGCATTTATACAATTACTTCTTCGGTATTTTAATTCTCAAATTGAGTGAAATGGCCAAGCAATGTTCCAACTGATACCTTGTAAGACACAAGCATAATGTAAAAATCAGCCATATGTACTTCTGAGTCTTTTCACTCCATCCTTTTGAAGTTTCACTACATAAAATCAGTCTTTTATTTTCTATAACATTGTGATAAATAAAACCTTAAATCTGTGATCGTTTTGTAAATGAAATTTGTTGAATACTATCAATTCATTTATTTGTGTGCATAAATTTTTTCATTTTTGTCAAAATTTTTATTTTCATCAAAACTTGAAATTGTGGACTGGAGAAAGAATCCTATTGTTGGTATTTTATTTCATGGACTGGAGAAAGGGTCCTATTGTTGGGACTTAATTTCATGGACTGGAGAAGGGGTCCTATTGTTGGGACTTAATTTCTTGGACTGGATCAGAAGGGGTCCTATTGTTGGGACTTAATTTCATGGACTGGAGAAGGGGTCTTATTGTTGGGACTCAATTCCATGGACTGGAGAAGGGGTCCTACTGTTGGGACTTAATTTAATGAAATGCAGAAGGGGTCCTATATTTGGTACTTACTTTGATGGACTGGAGATAAGTGTTCTACTGAATGGACGTAATTTCATGGTATGGAGAAGGGGTCCTATTGCTTTCAGAAAAGGCTGTTCATTAGGTGTTTAAATCTGTACTTTGCACAAACAACAAAATCCTTAAAAATTTTAAAATATTGAATAAACAGCATTTATTTAAATCTTTTGCTGATCATGGCTTGCACAAGATATAAATCATTCAAGTACCAGTTTTTTAAATTTCATTTCAAATTAGCACTCTTATCTGCTTATACATATAGCATCAAAAGCAAAGATAACTGGAGATCAACATTTTAAATCTGCCGATAAAGAAATGTGATTAATACATGTAGGAAATGAGATAAAATAAACAGCTAAGTATTTAAATATTACGTAATTGATTTGCACTGTCTGCCTGTCCATTTTCTTCCCAGTACTGACAGTTTTCATGATTGTAAAGAAAATTTTTGTATCATGGCAAGGAAATTAAATTTTTAATCAATTATACATCAAATAACATTGATCCTTAAATTTTGATCTCCAATACAAAAAACCCAAATGGACTAGTACAGAACTTGTATACCATATTAATAAAGAACCAAGGTAACTCAGGAGCCAGTATTACTGAAGCAAGGCTAAAAGAGGATACAATTCTGTATGCAGTTAATTTTCCAAAACTCAATTATCTCAATAATCAACTGTTTTCATATTGGCTTAAAGGTTCTCTGCCAGCTGTATCTCCCTTCAGTTTACAACCTCTGGCTATTTGGGCAGACTCAGGTCCTTCAACAGAGTCCAATAATTTAAAACACTTGAATAATACACACCAGTGACCCAGTGTATGAAATGAAAAGAAGCAATTATCTATCCTTACACTACCCAATTTAACCCTTAGTTAACTCATGCATGCACTACAGTTTGTACATCTATGTAGCATTCTAGGCAAGAAAAAGAGGATCTCAAATAGTAATGATTTAATATTGAGTTTATGAAAAGAGTTGTGTAATGTCCACTTTTTGCGAGTCTTGACTTGAAAAGCTGGACATTATTCAATGAGTTTCATAAATTTAATATTAAATCATTAAACATCTGAGAATCTGTTTATCACATAGTTTTTTTTAAAATTGTAATGGAGATAGAAAGAAGAAGAAATAATTTCGTTCATTCTGACTCAATGTACCTTTATTTTTAGCATGTAAAAACTAGTCCCAAAGTATTGTTGATTTTTTTGGCAGTTTTATAACCAATACAATTTAAAAACATTTTCTTTTACAAATAAGAATTAAAAGAGTTATTGTCCTTCAGAATGAATGAAACAATTGACTCAGAGAACATCATTTCTAAACATAAACTGTATGGAAGTTCTGTGTAATGTCACATAGTTTGATTCATTGAGGTCAGATCAATGTAATAATGTTGTTACCTAAGGTATGTCACTTTCAGTACTGGAAGTTGGTGGATATTCATGTGAAAAGATTATTACTGGATAAAGAAATTCCATATTTACTGTAATGTATTTGTGACTGCATATTTGATTTAGTTGATTTGGAACAGGAGACAGTGAGAATAGCATCATATAAGAGGCATTAGATTGTTTGAGTTTTGCTACCACGTAAAAATACTCTGGTTTGATAGGCCTAATATTCTGTCATTTGAGAAACCAGTTTATGTCTACATTCTTCTATAAACAGGTGAGTTTATTTACTTATAGAAGTTAACATTTAAACCAGTCTTTTTGTAAAAAGTATAATCAACTTTTAAACGTTAATACTTGTTCAACTTTACTTGGGACTATTTTTCAAGCACAACAAATGAAAGGTGAAGCGTCTGTCTGAAAGAACAAAATTATTGTTCTTCTTCCTATCTAAATAATTTCCACTGAAATAAAAACTGTGATAAAGTCTCTAATGGGTAATAATTTAATACTAAATTTATGAAACTCATTGAAGAATATCCAGCTTTTGCTCACCAAAATATATATGGCAAATTTATTTGCAACCAATCTCCTGAAGCACAAAGTCTCATGCATACTAGGCAAGTAAATCTAAGTGTATATTTAGTGGACTGAGGTATGCAGCGAAACCTGTCTTGAAAGACCACTACTATAACAGATCACCTGTCCTGGGAGACAAGATTCGGATTTGTATTCATTGTTTTGACCTGTTATTCAAGCATTTAAAGCTAAGTTTACAGATACAGATTTAATTTGTGATCTACCGAGTCACACAGCTTTCATATGAATTAAAATGTAATTCACTGGGGTTTTTTTTCCCCAGATAAGACAATTTTTTAAAAGTGTTTCAGGACAAAAACATACTGGGATATTTTATTAAGAGCTAAAAGAACAAAATTGTATATAAAAAAATGTAGTAAAGGTACTTTAATAAATGAAATTTCATAAAATAATGCACTTGTGATAACAAAAGAAATGCCCAGTGTTTTTGGCAGTTTAACATGGCAATACATGCAACAGTCAAATTCTGTTTAACCAAATATATTCAGTTATAACTTGCATGTTGCCCATTTTAATCCCTAAGGTGAATGATTCTGGTAATTTTTTTGAATTGTTCTATTGAAATTCTGCATCTAGTAACAATTTTTATTTTTTATTTTTGGTTTGCTTCATTTTTTGTAAGGGGAAGAACTCCATGTAACCCAAACCTGTTGATCCTCAATAGTCAATATCATGGATCACAACTTTTCATTTCCTTCAAAAGAAGGTCAGCATTTTAAAAACAAAACAAGAGGTCCATGTGGACTTCATATTACTCAACTCTTTACATAACTTGTGACCATTTCACCAAGAAGGCTTGCATGTTTTTTGTAACTATATGACCTATGTAAACCATCAACCAAACTTCATACCATCTTGATATTTACCCATTTTTCATAAGCCCTATAATTAACAATTGTTATCACTGCTGGACTTTTGAAAGTTATCATCTCATGATGAAAACATACGAAGTAGTGTTTCAAAAATTAAAACATTAATATGTAAATAGCAGTGTATGTTTAGGAACAGAACCAGTTAAAGCACTGTTTAAACATATTTTTGGAACATTTTAACTGCTGTGCTTGTTATTTTCTTCATCAAATCAGGCTCAAACTGTAATTGAACCTGTAAAAGGGTAATAACGGTGGACATCATGACATCTAAGAAGTACCTCTTCACAAGACTATTTTCAAAATTTATATGGGACATATATTAAAGAAAACATATAATTTATGGAGAGCAAAGTCTAGATATTATGTGATACAAGATTTTAGCACTCCAACATTTTCTTTTGTTACAAATGTTCAGGAAAATGGTGTCTTATGGAGTCTTGTAAGGTGAAGCTCGTTTTCTTGCATTAGCCATTTTTAAAAAAAATACAAAATAAGCAGTAAAGTGAATAATATCTAGCCAATTTACAACAATATTACGAGCATGCAGACAGTCTCAGGCTTGGCCAATGTGGGTACATGAAAAAGATTGCCAGTGGCATCTCGTGGGTCTGTGCTTTTTCCAGGTTCTTCCTCCACCATTTATACAGGCCACCATGTATAATCTATCTTGTGCTGAAGAATGGCATTAAACCCTACAACAACAACAACAACAACAATTAACATGCAAACAAATATCAAATCCATATATATGCAGTCCTATCCATGGATTGTTGTAATGAAGCTATTAAGTGTGACTGATCATATTAGGAAAATCCATTTCTAAATATAGCTGTACCCACATGGCATGCATGGCACCATTTTTGCTTCTGGTTGTGTACTAATTCAGTTGGAAGATGGATTTACTTGATTCAGATAGTAACTTTAATACTTTAGTTCATTATCAATGAATACCTAAGGAAAAGTTTTACTGACTAACATGAAATCAAACATCAATGTTTTGACATTATTATATATTTAGACTTTGAAAATTTGACAGTTCAGGTGTTACTAACTATACAATTCTCATGCACAATACAGTCACCTTATAAAATCATATTTTCTCTGGTTATTCGTGGCCAGGACCTGCTTGATATACTTGGGCATATTATGGGTTATTACAAACATATGTCAATATGTGTTTTTGTTATTTGTTCTCTCAAAATAGCATGAAAGAATGACACATGTGCCATACATGGTGACTGGATAAAGCTATGGTAATCAGTAAAAGTAACTGCAGATGTAAAAAGAAATTCAGCTTGATCATGATCAGTTTGGTGCTATATCATAATGACAGTGTTGCACCACAGAATGCATTTCCTGAATGCTGAAATGTCGAAGCCTCAGATGAGTCAAGCATTTTAGGCTTTTCTAAGGAAGAGACTAACCATATCGTACCGTGACCAGACTGGTTGTCAGATTCTGAATTATAAGAGACTGAAGAGAGCAGCGATATAGATTTGAATGATCTTAGTGACGTGGAGCAACCATCAGACGAAGAGGTAGTGGAGTGGGAGACTTCCCTGACATGATGACTTCTGGTCATTAGCTGCTGTAGCTGTTGATATCTAGGAATTTATTTAACCCAAAGGACCAACCTCTCGGCTATAATGTGCCACACCACTGTATTATATTTTGAGTGGCTAGCTGAGGAGCACTTACCATATATACTTGCTTATAAGTTGAGCCAAACTGCAAACAACAAAGATCCTGTTCTGCCATAACATAATGAGCCTGTAGATCATGGTCTGTGTTGTTTGTTCTACTGATTACTCCTAACAATCTGCGCAAATCTAGGTCTACCAGCACGTTACGCGATGGCAGATCTGGGTCTGTGCAGTTTGCACTTGCAGTTGTCTTATAAGCAAGTACAGATGGTTCTAGCAGACCAGATTAATACCTATGCAGTAAATCAGCATGAAGGTGAACAGACACCAACCAAAGAAAAAATTATTTAGTGAACTCTTTATCCTCATGGAAATCGCTTTTGAATACATAGGGCAAATGTTGCCCTACAGTGTATTGAAAACTCTACAAGGGGCTCAAATGGAAAAGTCATCATATGTCCATGTATATATTTTGACGAGCACTAAGCTTCCCTCTTCCGATCTCATTATTTATACATCTGCGTTTGATATTGAACTTCCAAGAAATAGACTATAGGTATAGGTAAAATAAGTTTTCCACTCTAGTCAAGAAATAGATTGTAGGTCCATGTAAAATATTTGTCTCATGGACAGCAAAAAAACAACTCTCAACATTGTATATATTGAATTATAGTAGGTGAAATACATGCAAGTAATTTTTTCTGAAGTTTCAATTTTGTTTTTCCACTGGTCTTCTTTCTGTCCACCAATACTATGGTAACTGGAGAAGAAACAGCCTTTCAAAAAGAGAGAGAGGGATGAATAGAGGCTCAAGATTTCCACAACTGCCAGATTCATATGGGTAGATTTGAATGCAGTTTAGGTTCAAATATCTGGTCAGAAGGAACAGCTAAAATGACGGAAATATTTTTCCATTTCCTCATCAATACTTTTATTATACTCTATGAGATGGCACTTTGAAGAAGATTAAGATACATGCTTCCGAGGAGGGGAGGACTGATGTCAGATATATATAAGGGACTTTTCTATGTGCAAAGAAAGAAAAGTCCTTCATCAACTTCACTGACACTCTCTCAGGCTAGACTGAACTAGAAGTGAAACACATGCAAGAAGTGCTCCAACAATCAAAAAAAAAAGCTGACAGTGTATAGAGGTGCTAAAAATGAGGTACATGTTTGTCTAATATGTGTTGCAAGCATATCACCAGAAGTTCCATGTACAAGGAAATTAGTAATAATAATGCTTTATTTATAAAGGGTGACTCATTAGTCAAGGACTTTTCTCCCTTGAGGCCCTCTAAAGGAGAATATAACAATGCTCATTATATGAAGATAGCAATAATTATTATTTATATAACATGTTTAGTATCAAAATACAAAATTCCATTATCTATTAGAAGTACATACATACTCATGATATCTCTTCTTAAATACTCTAATAGTATTGATATCAGTTTCTGGCAATTGTTTATTAAATACTCTAATAGCATTGATATCAGTTTCTGGCAATTGTTTATTTATTTGCCTCTTCACATTATTTGAGTTAAATCATTATCAGTGAACTTTAATATTTTTGTATTTACTTTCTTGACTAGTTTACAATATTTGCCAAACTAATATCTCCAAATTTATAGTTGTATTTTCCCCCCAAATATTTGGAGGAAACCCATGCATGTACACTGTATCAAAAAAGGCCATTCTGAGTTCAATTAATCTCCATGAAAAGATTATTGCTACAATATAAAAACACCATTTATCAAGTGTACCCAAACGTATGAACATACAATTATAGAGTTTATACCTTTACCTGGAGTCTATGAAATTGACACGTGACCCATATATTATTTAAACAAATCTGAATATGGAAAGACTTTTTGTACAATATATGGGGTTTCAATGAGTGAATGAAAACAGGACATTAAAATTATTATAATGTGTAATTCATGCACTGAAAAAAAGTAATAACTTTCACTGAAGAAAAAAAATTAATTAAGTATTTTTTTATCATTACAAGTATTTTATAAATGCTTTCCATTACCATAGCAACCAACATTCTAAAACCATTTCTTTACCATGTTTAATATCAAAACTAAATAAAGTACATACAGTCTCCATTGAGTGGTAACAAATAAACTAAACGATGCAAGATCATTTCATTAACATATGTGAATCTCACACATGATCAAACTTATGCAGGGTGGCCGAGTGGTCTAAAGCACTCTCCGTTACGGATCACTGATATCTCACCTCCGTCTGTGTGGATTCGGGTCTCGGATTCGGCCAGTGTGGGTATGTGAGAAAGCTTGCCAGTAGCTCATGGGTCAGTGATTCTTTCTGGGGCTTTCCAGGGTTCTTCCTTCACCATTAATACTGGCCGCCATGCATAGCCTATCGTGTGCTGAAAAATGGCGTTAAACCCCACAACAACAACAACAAACTTATGCAAGATCTCAATCATATAAGCCAATATTAGAAGTTTGATATAAAAAAAACTGTCAGCAAATGGCCTCCAAAGAGGTAAAAAGTTGAACCAATCAGATGCAAGATCACCTTATTAATAGACATCGATTTCACTCATCATCAAACTCATTCAAGACAAATGCTCAAGTCTGATTTAAACTGGATCAGAAATATGGCTTTCAGAATGATAATAAAATCAGCAAGTCTGGTGGAGCAAAACCACCTCAAAAATATAAGATTTCACTCAATATCAAATTTTCCAAGATCTTCATGATATAAGCATGCCAAGTCTGATCAAAAGTGGTAACAATTCTGCCAACCACATGTAAGACCACCTCAACAACATATATGCCTCTCAGTCATTATCAAACCAGACTGAGACCTAGAGTGATAACTAATTTTAGTCATTTAGAGCAACCTCAGCCAATCAGATGCAAGATTATCTCATTAATATGCATGAATCTCACCTATTATTTAAGTTTTCATGAGATTAAGATGACATCATTTAGGACCACCTACATAATATGAGAACTGCTCCAGTGGCCTAGTGGTTAGAGCATCTGCCTCGGATGTGGCAGGTCGTGGGTTCGATCCCCGGCTGAGTCATACTGAAGACTTACAAAAATGGTACTAACAGCTGCCTCACTTGGCGCTCTGCATTAAGAGATTAGTGTTAGGACTGGTTGGCCTGGTGTCAGGATAATGTGACTGGGTGGGACATTGTGCTACATGTCTGCGACATGATGCCCCAGTGCAAGACATCACTATAAACTGCCACACTGCAGACATAGTAGCTATGACGGAAAAATTGTTAAAGCTACGTTAAAATTCCAAATCACACACACATATAACATGAGAAATGTTTTAGTGGAAATCCATATTGAGAAGAGTCAAAATAAGATTTCTCAGATGGCCACCATTGATGGCACCATTATTATTTAGGACCATTTAGACATCATAAGAAGTCATTCAGTGAAAACACCATGAAAATATGGCCATCCATTAATTAACAATATTTTCAAGTTGGCCACCACTGCTGCCATATCAGACACCCAAGGAACGCCATTTTATTTTATGATCAACTAGACTTAAAAAGAAGTCTTTCAGTGAAAACCTCATGTCAATAAGACCATCCAATCATGAGAAGTATTGGTAACAAGATCTTCAAGATGTCCACCATTGTGGACATATTTGTTTTGTTATGTATATCTGTATTGTGTGCTTAACTTTTGTCCATGATTGTATCATATAATGGTCATTTGTAAAAAAAAAAATATAGTTCAATGCTAACATTTGTCCATGACTGTGGATCATACTTTATGATTATGATCATTTGTAAACAACAAGTTTACTTGGATTTGAGTTCAGGACCTTGGTTTTCCCCTTCAAATTTTTCTTGTCTACATAATTTTTGTCTGGTTCTTTGCTAAAATTTTAAGTAAACAGGCCTAACCTTGTTTATGAATTTGATGGAAATTTGCATTGGAAATGAACTAGGTCCAGTACATTGTTTTTGTGTCATAAATCAGGTGGCAGTATGTATATAAGTTTGAAATCAACAAAATTATTCATTCCTACTTTAAGTTAAGTCTTGAGAATCATTGTTAGTTGTGCTTTGATATAATCTGCGAGGAATCATTTATTTAAAAATTATTCCTTAGAAAAACAAAGTGCTCATCAACATTCTGGACTAAATCACCATTTGGGATTATTGTGAATTCATTCAAGGACATTCTGGATTATATCACTGTGATACATCAAGACTGTTGGCATATCAGCTCATCCAAGGCTACCAGCTCATTCAAGACCTGGAATTTATTTGGAACATGTTATAATTTTGGAATTGTGACAGAACTTTTAGGATTATTTGGGATTTAATTCACAATACTGCAAATTCCCTATACATTTTCACTTTGTATTCTAGGGAAATAAATTATTTGTTGAATTTCCTAAACTTGGGTTTGGTTTTTCTTTTACTTTGTTTAAGACATTAGAGTCAGAAGAGCTGGCAGATTGGCACCATTTTAATATGTGCACAAGACATATAAGAATCCTAAATTTAGTAAAACAAAGAATTTGCCTGCTAGGTATTTGCCAGTATTTTTATAGTGGTGTGTGTGTGCATGTGTGTGTGTGTGTGTGTGTGTGTTAGGCTTGTTATCAGATACATAGTGTTTATTTTTAGAAAACATCAGTGTCATAGCTCTGCTGCAGTTGTGGTACTCAATTAAATCATTTTCAACAAAATTATTTTGTCAGAGTCCTTGAAAACAGCAATTTTATTACAGCCAGGCTTTTTATTGAATATTATTACACAGGTTTTGACCTAAAGTTGAAAGTCAATGACTGACAATTTATAACATGCTATTGTTTGATTAGTGTTTTCCAGGTGAGACTACATAAAGAGTGGAAAGAACAGTACATGGTAAATCTGTTTTTGACAAATAGTGACTGAGGATATAGCTAGACTTGCATCTGAGACAAAAAAATTCATATCTACAATTAACTAAATGATGCTGTAGCATCAAGCCTCATTGGGGAAGGTTCCTTTTCATAAATGAACATAAAGTTTATTGAATCTTGTAACAAGAGCTTGAAGATTCAAATCCATATTCCATCAAAGATCAAAACTGGATAAAAAATATGGCTTACTGGCTAGATTTCATTGTTATTTAAGCTTATCCAAGATAATGATGATGTAAACCCATATTCCAAGTTTTGTAAAAACAGGACTAAAAACAACTAATGATTGAAAGATGACAGACAACATAACACTTGTCCATACTGTAAGCTGACTAGGCCTTACTGCCAGATGAGCTAAAAATCAATTCTGTATATTGAAATGGGCATAAATTAGCATGCAATTCATTAATCATCTTAATGCTTCCAGTCAGTTCCTCCACTTTCTTCCTGAAAATGGCATAATATTACTTTCTTGTAAATTAAAAGGGTTTGCTTACTTCATTTTCCATTGGTTATAATTATCATTATTAAATATCCACGGTAACCAAAACAACTAGCAACAACATTGGCCATGTTCTAGATGATGTATCTACATGTACACTGAAAGAAGAGTCCCTCAAAGGGATTAATGCTCTACAGATCACTGACAAAACAAATTCCAGGAATTCAAGATAAGATCATTTTTTCATTTTAACTGCTCAGAACTAAAATTATCTTTGACAATTCTGAGAAAATCAAACATACCAAATTAAGAAACAAAATGATAGTCTTATATTTGAGTTAACATGTTCACAAGATACCTTTCAGAGCAATGCAAAAGTCATTTTCAAGGCTTTTTACCTTGAACCTATCATTGATAGAAGACCACTGAACTTGTATCTGATAATGTCACACATGGTAATTTTGGTTCAATCTATAAGTAATATGTATTTGGAAATTATTATCCTTCAAGGCAATCTTCAGATATACCCATAAATGACTTTAAATGATGAAAATTCTATTTATGTCTGTTAGTGTTATCATACTCACATGCCAGTACAACTTAAAACCTTGGTGAAGACCTTCAATGTTAAATCTGTCAGAGTACGGACCACAAACTTATTCACTGGAATTAAATTTAATAAAAATTATGTTCAAAATTCACTTGTATACAGGGCTGGCCTTTGGCCAATTGGACCATACAGTTTGGAATCAGTCCCCACATTCACAGGGGGCCCATGTGTTAGTAATTTTTAAAAATATATAAATAAAAAGTAATTTTGAAGCGATCCGAGAAAAAAATATAAGTTCATTATCATATAAAAGCAATGATAAAAAGATTTTCAAGATGGTTATGGTACCATCTTGTTTGTACATCAATCATATTCATTACAACTAACTACAAATGATTACTCTAAGATAATATCTGAGCACAAACCCATATAAAAACTACCATTCAAAAATGTAGCTATAAATATACTTTCAAGATGGCTATCAAGGTAGCCATTTGGAAGGTTATAGCTGCATCATTGTAACATAGGAAGGGCTACATAGATGTAGTATTTAATTTTTTTAATCCTGGTATGGCCATCCAATATTTTTTGGTTACTGCATAACCTTTTTATTATATGCTCATTCTTCTTATTCTACCAAAGGCTTAATTATGTAAACAAAATACACTACAAGAAACAACATAAATGAATGTATGCCATATTTCAAACTAAATACACAAGCACAGATTCATCATTGCACAACAACTTTATTAATGCGCACATAACTCTGCCCAGATAAATTTGAACTTATTGCGCATTAGACATGTTTCAAAAGAAAATGGCATTTTTGTCTAATTAAAATTGAAATTTGGAGTCCTACTGTGTATGAATGCGCATTGCAACAAGTTTTCCATTTGATCTGGAATGAATAGATTTTGGTATTTTTGTCAATTCTACAAAATTTCGTGATTGTGGACTGGATTCATCTGTGCAAATTGTACATGAAATACACTGAATTGACGCAGCATGGAAGAAGCATATTTACAGCTGCAAGTGTGTTTGTTCTGTCACTGACTATTTGAAATCATAATGTGGGAAAAATATGAAGTGTTTCAATAGCAATTATCAAAAAGACGCTATGAAATATAATGTTTATTTCATTTTGAGTGCAGTAAGGAGGATGTAACTACACTTGGAATTTAGTTGAAATTACAGTACAATTTCGAAATGCATAATCAAGCTTGAGAACTCATGACACAGCTCATGTAATTCGGATTTGCAGAACTAAGAAAGTACATTTTGAGGAAATTCAGGATGTAAAACTAAGTAGAGTTTTTGCCATTCTCAGTACCAGCTAAAGGAGACAGTTTATGCCTTGTAACTTGCATGTTATTTGTAGGTACCCACCAATTGTATGAAATATGGTGTCTATAGCCAAAATTCGAAACACTGTATCAAAAAAGTAAACGCAGAATGTAGCAAAGCAGATTGTATGTGGCAGTCCACAAAACATCTGCTTTAGTTCATTCAGAAACAAATTTAATCAACCAAACAACATAAAGCGTCTGCTACACGAGTGTACATGATTTGTTTTCAAAGTAGTTCCTAATACACCAATAGGCACACCTGTCCTGTACATGAGTGCAATATGAAGGTGTGCAAAATCGTAAAATGCTGAACAATTATGACGATGTAAAGTTAACGGAGAAAAAATTGATCATATAATAAAAGATTTTATTGACTTTTGTGTGAACGTTAGGCATGGAAGAAAATGACGTAGTACAATGCTGTTGGGCACTTCGGCACACCTAAAGTTTCCATCACCAATACTGAAGCAAAACACATACTGAATTTGACCGATTGATGAAAATAAAATACTGCAATGCTTACCATTTGAAAAGAGGCAATTGTCACCAGAAGGTTATGTTCAAAATCATTTTAAGGTATACATTTGCAACGTCTATATAATGTATTCTATGATTCTAAAAGATACATAGTAAATAGGATTTTCTGGTTTAACAATTTCAAGATGTTCATGGAATGGGTCTTCGTGCTGTCATTTAGAAATCACATTTTCATATGCATTTTGGGTAGTAAATGTGGGTTATTTTTGTACACTTTATGAATATCACTTCTTTAATAAAAGGATGATTGTTCTTTCTTGATACAAATTGTTGTTGTTGTAGGATTTAACGCCATTTTTCAACACACGATAGGCTAAACATGGCAGCCAGCATTAATGGTGGAGGAAGAACCCGGTAAAAACCCTGAAAGGACCACTGACCCTCGAGAAGCTACTGGCAAGCTTTCTCACATACCCACATCGGCCGAATCCGAGACTCGAATCTACGCAGACAGAGGTGAGATGGCAGTGATCTGTAACGGAGAGCGCTTTAGACCACTCAGCCACTTGGGGCCCCTGATACAAATTGGATTTTCAACCAAACACAACCTGTGATTCAGTGTTTACAGGAATATCTTATCGTTGCGCAGAATTACCCAATGTGCAGAATTGGCTGACATGGTGGAAAATGTAGTTCTCCATATCTTCCGGAAAAGGACTTGAAAGTTTATTAAGCCAAAGGACTGTACATAAAATAAAAAAACAAAGCAACAGCAAGTGCAAAATAGAAACAATGTCTATTTGACAATAATCAGGATGCATGACATTCAACATCTGCACAAAATATTTAAGTCCAAATTGCTCATGTGATAACTTACAAGAAAAAATACAACTCTGAATAAATTTTAAATAAGTGTTGCAACAGAATCAAACTCCAAGTTTCTAACATGATAATTCACATGAGAAAGTAGAACTTGGCCTTATTTTTAAACATGGTTGTATTTAATGGAAAAGAATGTTTTCTAAGTTCTACTTTCTCATGTGAAAATTTAAATTTTCATGTGAGCAAAACCAGCACATGTGAAAATCAGGTTTAAGTTTTACCTTGGCTCACAAGATCTAACAAACTGAACACATGAGCTTGCAAAATCTACCCAATTTATATACATTTCTAACAAGGTTCTCATGTGCAGCTTATGAGCAGCTCATGTGAACTGGTGAGATTTTTCTGTATGGGTGGCTATAAGTTCAGGGAGTGTAGTAGCAACATTGGTAGAGCATTAGACCTGTGATCCAAAGGTTCAATATCTTGTCAGGCCAGCCATTGTCCACTGTTCTTGGGAAAGGTACATGTACTAGGCTCCAATTTCCACTGCATGATATAGCTAATAATGTGTTAAAAGTGCTATTTGTCACAGGATGAAGCCGGGTTGGGACTGGATTAGTGAAGACAACAAAAGCAACTGCGTTTACATGATGTTTATTTATAAATGCAATTTAAATATAACAAATCTGACACCATTATAATCAAAAAGATAAGGAAAATTATAAAGTTCCTAACATGGAACTATCATCAACAAATAACTCAATGAGAGAAAAATGCAACATTAATTTAACAAATGTAATTTCAAAAACAAACGTGAAATCCTATCACCGACTAACAAAATAAAAGTGACCTACACCTCAATATAAAAAGTCATGAAGGTATCGTTCAAATAACGATTTAGAAGAGAATGTAATTATGAATGTATCGTTCAGATAACAATTTAGAAAAGAATGTAATCATGTACCATTCAAATAACGATACTGAAAAGCAGTGCAAATTACGAACCTATCGTTCATAAAATGATATTGAAAAGCAGTGCAAATTACGAACCTATCGATTGTAACCAGATATTGAAATAAGAATGAATGAAATGATGAACCTATCAATCGTTCACACAAAGGCATTGCAATAGGAATGAACAACATTATAAACCTATCGATTGTTCACACAACGGCATTGCAATAGGAATTAATAACATTATAAACCTATCGATCGTTCATATAACGATATGAATGAATGAAATTATTCGCCTATCGATCATTCACATAACAGTATAGCAATACGTGTAATTATTAACCTATCGATCGTAAACCGATATTGAAATAGGAATAGGAATGAATGAAATGAGGAACCTATCGATTGTTCATATAACAACATAATAGGAATGAATGACATTATGAACCTATTGATCGTTCACATAATGATATAATAGGAATGAATGAAATGATGAACCTATCAATTGTTCATATAACAACATAATAGGAATGAATGACATTATGAACCTATTGATCGTTCATATAACGACATAGCAATAGGGATGAACTGACATTAACCTAATGATCGTTCATATAACGACATAGCAATAGGGATAAATTGACATGAACCTACTGATCGTTCATATAACGACATAACAATAGGAATGAATAACATAAATGCAATTGTGGAAATAACATGGAACACTACAACTATCGTGGCGCCCATTTGACGACCAAGATGTTAACTCCGGTTCCACGCGCTCTAGTAAATGGCCAGAGAATCACCCTCGCATGGTCCGCTCCTCTCAGTCTGCTGAAGGATCCCTCACATCACAGACCCGTTGGTCGCGAAGACCTAGTTCCTCGCACTGAGAAAACCAGTCCACTCTTCCGACCCAACGTCACCAAAACACAGCGTAGACGTCACAGCAAACCCCACAGAGTTCTGTGACTCCACATCAAACAATGTACAAGGCATGGCAGGCATGTATAAAGCAGCTCTACTGCTGGTGACTCCACATCAAATCATATACAAGGTATGGCATTTAGGCAGCTAAAATGATAACTAAACCGTGTAGTACACATGACACGGTTAAGTACTTCTTCAGTCATATATGTAGCGCATGCGCGCACATGAATTCATTACCCATTACATTAATCGTTTAATGCATGCAGCGTATAATTAAATACAAGTTGTCTGTTCGGTTGCAACAAATAGCTAACTCAAACCAGACCATAGTATTTATAATATAGCGTTGTATAACCATGGTATTGACTCGCCGTAGAATTTAGAATAAATATGTTTCCTGCTCATTAGCTACTGCATTCAATGAATATGTTTGCAGATAGAAGTCTTTTTGAAACATTAAAGTTCTTAAACATCTAAAGTATAAAAACAATTCTGTCATATAGACGAATAATAATAAAGAATTTCATTACCTCTACAGCTGGAGATTTGCTCCTGTAAAGGGGTAATCGTCCTGACAAGACTTGGCGTAATGTGATTTGTTTATCGAGAATTTGCACTATACGTACACTAGCTGTGACAGATATGCGCAGCTAGGTACTTAGTTTCCCCGCTGCAAGCAATTTGTTCATGCAGCATGGTCTGAGTTTCGCTCAGGATTTCGAAATAAATAAGCCAAAAAAAATATACCATCCTATGGTGATGCTGTACGTGGCAACGAAACCAGAGTACATTTTTGACAACATATACATATTGATGTAACTCCTACACAATTCCATGACACTATTAAAAGTGACAAACACAAATAAGTTCCAAACAAAGAAAACTTTCAAAGCCATCATTTCAATGACAATCAGTAACACATTATTGGATATACTATCATGGTAGCTGCCACTCTGAATCGCCAAATCAGAAACATGCTGATCAATATCAGTTTTTGTTGCTGAAATAAAACAAACAAGGAATAACCATGAACATGATTTACTCCCTCATAAAAAAAAGAAATGTTTATTTAGTCTACTCTCAGCCTTGCAGAATCCATCATTCTCATGACTGGTACAAATAAGCACTGAATGTGAAAGCAAGTTCTGTCTCTTTCTAGCATGTAGTCATCTCTAGTCCCTTTAAATGAGCAATTTTCATGGATTTCATCAGTATGCTTGAATATGAATTTAAAGTCACAAATATAACACCAACCAAGTTCATATTCAAAGCATTTTTCTCTACCCACCCTCACCTTTCTGTGTACACAATGGTAAAGCAACACCCATTGGTTTCAATACACAAGCATAAACAATTACAATATGAATTAAAATTTCTGTCAAAATGAATCTCTCACATACACACACATACAAACACACATACACATATATATAGGACAGTTTATTTTTTTGTGTTAATACTGGTCTTGTGTTGATACTGGTAATACATGTACTGGATATATTTCAATATGTGTTACAAAAACATGACATTTTAACAAGTATCAAGTTAAATTATATCAATTTTGGTACCACAAGATTAAATATATCTGGTATTAACATAGGAAAAGAACATTCAGCAATGGATCACTGGGTTTATCATTGTAGTCAAGTAAACAACTTCCGATGGACAAGAATGGCCTGGGATCAAATTTCCTTATCACTGAATAATGTCCATGTGTGTAATGTAAGGCTATGGAACGCCAGAGCTGTCTTAAGATGAGAATATTTATTATATGCTGTGCTTTTGTACTTATATGATGTGCAAACTTCTTTATATGCTGTACATTTATACTTATATGATGTGCAAAGTTCATTATATGCTGTGCTTTTGAACTTATATGATGTGCAAAGTTCATTATATGCTGTGCTTTTGAACTTATATGATGTGCAAATTCTTTATATGCTGTGCATTTGTACTTATATGATGTGCAAATTTCTTTATATGCTGTGCTTTTGTACTTATATGATGTACAAATTTCTCTATATGATGTGCATTTATACTTATATGATGTGCAAAGTTCATTATATGCTGTGCATTTGTACTTATATGATGTGCAAAGTTCATTATATGCTGTACTTTTGTACTTAAATGATGTGCAAACTTCATTATATGCTGTGCTTTTGTACTTATATGATGTGCAAACTTCTTTATATGCTGTGCTTTTGTACTTATATGATGTGCAAACTTCTTTATATGCTGTGCAAACTTCATTATATGCTGTGCTTTTGTACTTATATGATGTGCAAACTTCATTATATGCTGTGCTTTTGAACTTATATGATGTGCAAACTTCTTTATATGCTGTGCTTTTGAACTTATATGATGTGCAAACTTCTTTATATGCTGTGCATTTGTACTTATATGATGTGCAAATTTCTTTATATGATGTGCATTTATACTTATATGATGTGCAAAGTTCATTATATGCTGTGCATTTGTACTTATATGATGTGCAAAGTTCATTATATGCTGTGCTTTTGTACTTAAATGATGTGCAAACTTCATTATATGCTGTGCTTTTGTACTTATATGATGTGCAAACTTCTTTATATGCTGTGCTTTTGTACTTATATGATGTGCAAACTTCTTTATATGCTGTGCAAACTTCATTATATGCTGTGCTTTTGTACTTATATGATGTGCAAAGTTCATTATATGCTGTGCTTTTGAACTTATATGATGTGCAAAGTTCATTATATGCTGTGCTTTTGAACTTATATGATGTGCAAACTTCTTTATATGCTGTGCATTTGTACTTATATGATGTGCAAATTTCTTTATATGCTGTGCTTTTGTACTTATATGATGTGCAAATTTCTTTATATGATGTGCATTTATACTTATATGATGTGCAAAGTTCATTATATGCTGTGCTTTTGTACTTATATGATGTGCAAACTTCTTTATATGATGTGCAAAGTTCATTATATGCTGTGCTTTTGAACTTATATGATGTGCAAAGTTCATTATATGCTGTGCTTTTCAACTTATATGATGTGCAAATTCTTTATATGCTGTGCATTTGTACTTATATGATGTGCAAATTTCTTTATATGCTGTGCTTTTGTACTTATATGATGTGCAAATTTCTTTATATGCTGTGCATTTATACTTATATGATGTGCAAAGTTCATTATATGCTGTGCATTTGTACTTATATGATGTGCAAAGTTCATTATATGCTGTACTTTTGTACTTAAATGCTGTGCAAACTTCATTATATGCTGTGCTTTTGTACTTATATGATGTGCAAACTTCATTATATGCTGTGCTTTTGAACTTATATGATGTGCAAACTTCTTTATATGCTGTGCTTTTGAACTTATATGATGTGCAAACTTCTTTATATGCTGTGCATTTGTACTTATATGATGTGCAAATTTCTTTATATGATGTGCATTTATACTTATATGATGTGCAAAGTTCATTATATGCTGTGCATTTGTACTTATATGATGTGCAAAGTTCATTATATGCTGTGCTTTTGTACTTAAATGATGTGCAAACTTCATTATATGCTGTGCTTTTGTACTTATATGATGTGCAAACTTCTTTATATGCTGTGCTTTTGTACTTATATGATGTGCAAACTTCTTTATATGCTGTGCAAACTTCATTATATGCTGTGCTTTTGTACTTATATGATGTGCAAAGTTCATTATATGCTGTGCTTTTGAACTTATATGATGTGCAAAGTTCATTATATGCTGTGCTTTTGAACTTATATGGTGTGCAAACTTCTTTATATGCTGTGCATTTGTACTTATATGATGTGCAAATTTCTTTATATGCTGTGCTTTTGTACTTATATGATGTGCAAATTTCTTTATATGATGTGCATTTATACTTATATGATGTGCAAAGTTCATTATATGCTGTGCTTTTGTACTTAAATGATGTGCAAACTTCATTATATGCTGTGCTTTTGTACTTATATGATGTGCAAACTTCTTTATATGCTGTGCAAACTTCTTTATATGCTGTGCTTTTGTACTTATATGATGTGCAAAGTTCATTATATGCTGTGCTTTTGAACTTGTATGATGTGCAAACTTCTTTATATGCTGTGCATTTGTACTTATATGATGTGCAAATTTCTTTATATGCTGTGCTTTGTACTTATATGATGTGCAAATTTCTTTATATGATGTGCATTTATACTTATATGATGTGCAAAGTTCATTATATGCTGTGCATTTGTACTTATATGATGTGCAAAGTTCATTATATGCTGTGCTTTTGTACTTAAATGATGTGCAAACTTCATTATATGCTGTGCTTTTGTACTTATATGATGTGCAAACTTCTTTATATGCTGTGCTTTTGTACTTATATGATGTGCAAACTTCTTTATATGCTGTGCAAACTTCATTATATGCTGTGCTTTTGTACTTATATGATGTGCAAAGTTCATTATATGCTGTGCTTTTGAACTTATATGATGTGCAAATTTCTTTATATGCTGTGCTTTTGTACTTATATGATGTGCAAACTTCTTTATATGAAACTTCATTATAATGAGATGGCCAATAGCTGCTGCCAGAATACAACATCAAAGTAACATGAATCTGTCATCAACTTGTTATTAGCAAGTGTGAATTTCATTCATGTCAAAATTAATTGCTTTTAGACTCCAGCTAACTGTCCAGCTAGAATGCCACTATTTCAGTTCCCTGTGTTTGAAAGCTAGCTTTAAATATGAGATTTCTATATTGTATTGTCAATAATAGATTGTAGATGATATTTTGTACCAAAATAAGATTAGCTGACTGTTATTGTGATGTGTTTGATTGACAGGCACTCCAAATACATTGTCTGAATAGTGTTGTGATTTTTTTATATGCAAGAATACTTAGCTTTATCTTGAAGACACGGAGTATGTAATATAATCAAGAATTCCAAGAGGAAGAAATGATAAGAATTCTATATTATTTGTA
Organism: Sinohyriopsis cumingii; assembly: GCA_028554795.2. NCBI lineage: Eukaryota > Metazoa > Mollusca > Bivalvia > Unionida > Unionidae > Sinohyriopsis > Sinohyriopsis cumingii. The sequence goes on along the minus strand of CM068824.1, from coordinate 85,365,215 downwards.
TTCAGTATTTTGTAATATCACATATTCAGTGTATCACATACCTACACATACTAATGTGAGCCTCAGTTTGATATATATATATATATATATATATATATATATATACAATTGTAGCAATTACAGAGCTTTATATGACAGTAAAAAAAATTCTGTTTATAGTATCAGTTAAGTTCAAGTTCAGTAACAGTTCAATAAGTTCAATAACAGTTCAATAGCAATAAGTTCAATAACAATGCTCTCTTCAAAATCAATTTTGACAATTTGTTTTATTTACATATCATCAATAGGAAAATAAATATCAAGTTCGTTAATTGGATGGGGAGGTAACATAAATACGTAAGCCAAATCGGCAGCTCATTTGCAGCCCAAGTTATGCATTTGATCTCCAATGCTCATCTAACACAGGCAGTCACCAACATGTCAACCTGTTTTCAAGCCTAACTCAAAGTAAATCTAAACCACATTATAGATTTAGCTTATGTATGAATTTATAAATGCTAGGCTTGTGATAATTAGGTTCATGCTGAAAATTAGGGGGGTGTCAAAATACGAAACTATCCATTGAGACCTTGAACTATCTCAAACATACTAACTATGTAAGGCTGCATCTGATTGGAGGTTGAATTCTTTGGCTGGATTTGCAACTTGCAAGGTTCGATATATTAACTCAAATTTGATTGGTAGTTTAATACTCTTGTAGAAATTTAACTTGTAATATGCAACCAAGATTGAATAAATGTAATTGAGGGCTGATTTCACAATAACTTAATTCTTTTAGCTGGGAATATTTGGTGTTAACTATTAGTGGAAATGCTAATTGAATTTAATAAAACGCTCTTATTAGTTGGCAGATTGGAAATTGTTTGTTTGGTGTTGAGGGTCTATCCTAAATTTCTTTCCACTTTTGCCTCGTCCAGACAGACCAATTAAGAAGTGTGACACTCAAACATAAACACGGAACTGTAGTGGTACCATTCATACAGTTCAGAATCTCGACATTCGAGACTTAACCAGTCACAAAAGCACCCAATGCATAGGTGACTTTAATTTTTTTTATCATTCATTCAATTCCATTAACTAGCAGTAATAACAAGATTTCAAGATGCCTGCTGTGGTAGCCATATTAAATGTCGGAGTAACACCATTTTCCTTTACAACCGAGTAGACCATAGAATGAACAGGTGTGCATAAAGTGTCATGATAATCCTCCAAATTAGAATACGATAAGTGGTGATAAGAAATATACTAATGGACAGACAACATGCCATCCCAAAAGCTCATCTTTTCTTTAATAACTTGAAGATAAGAAAAGAAATTATGCACATATAATAAACCTTTTGAAGACAAAACAATCATTGCTCTCAATTAAAGGTTTTGAAAATATGCATAAGTAGTATTCATTTACTAGGTTGATTGCAGTTCAGCAACAAGATGACATCACACGTGATATATATATATATATATATATATATATATATATATATATATATATATATATTCACAGGCGTCGAAATTACTGGTAGTCGTGAAGTCCAAGACTAGTACATTTTCTGTCCGACTAGTAATTTACATAATTTCAATAGTTCAATGGCTAGTTCTCTTGATACCTGTCTGACAGTATGTTGTGTGAAGGACTAGTGAAGTATTGAAAGATCAGCGGGACAAGTAAATTTCTCACTCTACTAGTCCTTATGGCTACAAAGAAATTTGTTTCCAATTCTAAGCATGTATGTTGCTCATTTCAAATGAACTTCATCAATCAAATAATTTGAAATGATGAGACTTCTTAAAATGTATTTTCTGATTTTTATTTCCAAGTGAGCAGACGTAACATTCTGTTTCAGATGTGTAGACAATCATTGCTTTATTTAAAATTCAAGCTAAAATAATGATGACCAGTAGGTGAATAGAAGAGAACGGAGACCCCTGTCAGTGTTCTCAGCCAAGTTCTCATAAATGCCTAAGAAATGAGAACAGGTTGAAATATAAAATATAGCACTCTACCAACCATGTAATAACTATTTTATGCTACTGCAATATACATGGGTGCATAATCAGTATCTGTTATTTTGTATTGTAATTTATATTTACAGGACCGGATTAAGGCCTTTGGGAACCCTGGGCACAGCCAACATAGGGGCCCATAGCTATCCTGCCTTGTCCATATACAGTGGAGCCTCGTTAATCCAGACTCCATTTATCCGGAAACCTCGCTATCCGGACATAATTCAACAGGAACGGAATTCCTAAACGTTAATTTGCTCCGTTAATCAAGAAATTCGGAAATCAAAATCGGGGACAAAAGTGTAAAATTACATTAAAACTTGTCTCGATAATCCGGAAATAATCTGTCCAAAAATAAGAAAATTCGAAAAATCATATGTGAAAATACAATCAAAAGAATAATACATAAAACACAGTAGTGAAGCCCTTGAGAATCTATGGCCACTATCAATAGCTAAGTAGCGTGACCATATTGTAACCAGCGATTGAATAAACAATGTCTGTTTTAGTTAGTCGCCGACGGGGGTGTTAATAATTAAATAAACACACTGGGATCAAATCGTCCACGCTTTTTGACATAACATATGGTAAATAAATTGTTGTTTACCAATTGTATGTAACAATCACAGTTTATTGTTTGCTGTGCAAATACAGTTGACAATTTTAAGCTGTGGACAGTATAGGGCTTCAAAGAATCCAGGCAAACAAAGGTTATACAGACTTCTTCAGGAAATTGACATAATAAATGTATGTACAGTACATACATGTACATGAACATAGTGTGATGTGTTCAATGTGTTAATTGTCTAAACTTCTATTTACTGTATATGTACGTACAAGCACATGTTATAATAATGTGAAATAAACACAAATTAATAGATGTATTCATTAATTTATTTCAACCATTATTGAATATACAGTACATTACATTTAAAGCTAGCATATACATGTACATATATACGGTGTGATGATATCATAAAATAAAAAATGTGCATGATTCAATTATCCGGAAAACTCGTTAATCCGGACATATTTGCTGGGAACGAATGTGTCCGGATTAACGAGGCTCCACTGTATATGGTTACAGTACTATTAACTATACTGCCTGTGAAATCAGACGATACTATACAGGGCCCCTTGAGCCTCGGGGGCCCTGGCCATGTTGCCCATTTTGCAATATGGATAATCCGGTCCTGTGTGTGTGTGTGTGTGTGTGTGATATAATGGTTTGTGTGTACGCATGACAAGTAAAAAAGTATGCTGTCGAAATAAATTTTGTTTGAAACATTATTTCCTTATGTAATGCAAATAAAAGTAAATATGCTGTACATTAGTAGTATTTCCGGTTTGATAGAATTCCCTCTCGCTCTTACCCCATTTATGATTATACAAATATTACATTTGTGGACTTGCCTATATCTTAACACATCTCTCTTCACTCAATAAGGCAAAACAATTATATTCTAAACTCTAAAATTCTTACCTATTCATATCACTCCCTGGATATCACAAATACCAAGAAACATTGTACTTATATGTTGACAATAAAGAAACTTTAAATGATTATACTAGTAAAAATTTACAAACATCCAGTACTTAAGGCTGGGACATCGAAACCTGGGAACACGAGAGACCTAGTGGTCTAAAACGATTGCCATACTAGCCGCCATGTATAGCCTATTGTGTGCTGACAACTTGTGATAAATCCACAAAAAAACGTCCAAACCAATAACCATGATGTGACTGGCTGCCTGATTCATGAACTATAGTCCCTAATACAAATGTGTAACATAATATACCACAATGATATTAAATGTTACCTCCCCATCCAGTTAACGAACTTGATATTTATTTTCCTATTGATGATATGTAAATAAAACAAATTGTCAAAATTGATTTTGAAGAGAGCATTGTTATTGAACTTATTGATATTGAACTGTTATTGAACTTAAACTTAACTGATACTATAAACATAATTTTTTTTACTGTGGTATAAAGCTATGTAATTTCTACAATTATATATATATATATATATATATATATATATATATATATATATATATATATATAAAACTGAGGCTCACATTAGTATGTGTAGGTATGTGATACACTGAATATGTAATATTACAAAATACTGAATACAAATAATATAGAATTCTTATCATTTCTTCTTCTTGGAATTCTTGATTATATTTCAAGATAAAGCTAAGTATTCTTGTAATAAAAAAATCACAACACTATTCAGACAATGTATTTGGAGTGCCTGTCAATCAAACACATCACAATAACAGTCAGCTAATCTTATTTTGGTACAAAATATCACCTATAATCTATTATGCACAATACAATATAGAACCCCCATATTTAAAGCTAGCTTTCAAACACAGGGAACTGAAATTGGGGCATTCTAGCTGGACAGTAGCTGGGAGTCTAAAAGCAATTAATTTTGACATGAATGAAATTCACACTTGCTAATAACAATTTGATGACAGATTCATGTTACTCTGATGTTGAATTCTGGCGGCAGCTATCGGCCATCTCATTATAATGAAGTTTCATATAAAGAAGTTTGCACATCATATAAGGAAGAAAGCACAGCATATAATGAAGTTTGCACATCATGTAAGTACAAAAGCACAGCATATAATGAAGTTTGCACAGCATATAAAGAAGTTTGCACATCATATTCTCATCTTAACCGATTCGGCCCCGATCCCGTCTGTAGGCGTGATGAGGCTGTACCCTACTTCAAAGCCCTGCAGCATCAAGGCCATTTAAGATAGACCAACGTGGATGGTATTAAAAAATAGCAGACAGATATAGCTCTAAAATGATATCAAATAATCTGGAAGTTCTAGTTGCACTACAAAATACAGTTAAAAAAAGCTCATTTTTTGGACCCGTTTTTTTTCCACCCAAAATTCGCTCGAGATCGGAACGCGATTTTGTGTCCGGATTTTAGACCTTTTGGCCTCAGATCTAAGGCATACCGGTCTTAACTGCACACAGACAGGTGAACCTTTGCAAAAACTAGGATACGGTGGGCATTTGGAATAAATTGCGGTCTCCATACGAAAATGATGGGTCTATTAAGCAAAAAAAAAAAAAAAAAAAAAACAACTCCAACTTTTACCCTTCTGCTCATGCGCAAGCAAAATAACCAATGGAAATTGATGTTTCTAATACAACTAGGCATTATTCTCATGGATAATCCGTTGAAAACCGCTGTATTACGATGTATTCAGAAATAGCACCCCAAATCTCGTTCCTACGCACATTTCAGGCAAAAACGACAAAAACCTCTGGGTCTGAATGAGTTAAGACAGCTCTGGCGTTCCATACATTTAAGTACAAAAGCACAGCATATAAAGAAGTTTGCACATCATTTATGTACAAAAGCACAGCATATAAAGAAGTTTGCACATCATTTAAGTACAAAAGCACAGCATATAAAGAAGTTTGCACATCATTTAAGTACAAAAGCACAGCATATAAAGAAGTTTGCACATCATATAAGTACAAAAGCACAGCATATAAAGAAGTTTGCACATCATTTAAGTACAAAAGCACAGCATATAAAGAAGTTTGCACATCATATAAGTACAAAAGCACAGCATATAATAAATATTCTCATCTTAAGACAGCTCTGGCGTTCCATATAAGGCAGTTTCTATTTATTTGCTATAGCTCACAAACTGCTTGTTTTTCTTGCTGCAAGTATAACGTTTCTAAATACATGTACAAACAACCAAGAGTTGCATAGCATGATGGGAAATCTTATATTTTCACATGTTTGTGTGCGTGTGTGTGTGTGTTAGTGCAGGATGAGGAGCAATGGAAATTGACTGATAATACACTAATTCACACACAAACTTTCTTAAACTTGCAAGCTCTAAAATAAAGTAATGACTGTTTGATGCTTTGTTAATGCTAAATTACTCTAGCTTTGTGTCATTTTAAATTTACAAATAACCTGCTATATATATGTAGTTATATTAATGAATACTCACAACAAATTTTATACAAATCAATTAAGGTTTCACGCATCTGTGAAATGCGAAAGCATCAAATTTCAAGACACAAAAATGTATTCTCAGTCTGCACCTTTCAGGAAGCAAAAATATCTTTGAATAATATTAGCTGTTTATTCATGAAATAGTCCAGCATACAGATAATAGGGACACTGTATATCGACAGTTGTAACATCATTCCATGCTTTGAAAACATAAAAAATCACTAACACATTCTGTTCACGCTGCACAATTACAGAAACTGTATTAAGCTTGTTTGATTTTTAATACTGCTAGATGTAAAGGAATGCCTGCATCTTCTTTGATTCAGATCTCTGATTTATGCTAAGTGTAAGAAATGAATAACTTGCATATGCATTAGACCAGTTTGCTCCTAAATGCATGGAAGTGAATGACAGTACTATCTTTTTGTAAGATATATACATCATAGCCCAATATTTTATCATTGGGGTAGGACGAAGACAAATCTGTGAAATTAGGTACCAACTAATGTACATTTTTTAACAAAACCACAAGATTTGATTCACAATATTATCTGCTGTGTGCACAGTGAAGAAAATGTTTATTTTAACTTAAAAAAGAAAAGAAACAAGCAATAACACTTACTAAAGATTTAAATATTCAGTAAACAGATTTTGAAAATATGGAAGATATCTGGTATCTGAGTTTTGAACTTTACCAAGTCAGTACCTTTTCCATCTAGTACCAACTAGACATCTGAAGAAATTTTGCAATGAAAACTCCATGTTAGTATGGCCATCATTTCAGTGAAATAGCAATACTGTAACAAGATTTTTAAGATGGCTGCTGTGACAGCCATGCTTGGTGTCTGAGCAGCACCATTTTCATTAGAACCAACTTGAACTTGGGATGACTGTGTGTTGAAAGTTTCATGGCAATCTTCCAACTTGTTTAGGAGGAGTCCTGAAAATGAACTTGTGTTAATGGACAGATGGACATCGTATGCTGGACGATGGATAGTAAACAACTGGCCATCATATGAGCTTTTCTGGATTGTGACCATCAGAGCTAGAAATTAACACAGAATATATCTATACAGAGTTTATTTCTTACCTGAACAACAACTGGTGCCCTTACTCTCTTACTACTGATTCAATTTTTTTCATCACTGCTCTGCAAAGAAAAACAAAAAAAGGATTTATGTGCCACTGAATTAACATTCGAGTCCATCTAATTTATATTTACACATATGACATTGATGCCAGAAAACAGTGAAAATCAAACTTGACCTTCTTAATTCAACCTTCATACAAAATTTCACTGAAATTTAATGAGTCCTTCAAAAACTACTGAGCAGAAACAGTGTAATGAATGTGACTTGATGTGCTGAATGGATGTTAGTAGTACCATCTGCCTTCTCCACAGATTTGGCAAGGGCATAAACGTAATCTGTCTATAGAGAATGCTTAGAAAAAGAGACAATGCCCTTTTATGGAGAAATACAATAAATTCAGCAGTATACAAGTGTGAGGAATCAAAATGGAGACAAGAGTCCTGACAGCCCACCCAGACATTCAGAGCACTGGCGGGATCTTTCCTGAGTGCTAGGGTTATTGCTAAAATTAGCTGCAATACCTCAGAATGGAAGGTACAGTTGTAGTAAACTCATTATTGGCAGAATATTTGACTTCTTCTGCACTATCCAAAGTTGTTGGAGGAAACAAAGACTGAAGAAGCTGTTGCAAATCTGTTGGATTATAAAAGTTCACAGAATTTTCTGGAATAAGAAGAAATCGTCTTGTTGGAGATGTTACTGGGAGGCTAGACTGCCTGGCTTGTATATCATGTTAAAACTATGTTAGAAAAATAAGCTATCTGCTACTGTAATGCTTATTATTCCTTGGATTAATGCCAAGAAAGAAGATGTATCTCAGAGTTGTCAGATAGTTTGAGGAAGCTATATTGCATCAATTCTAAGTGATTTATTGGGTTAGTATGTGTGTGCATGTGAGCAGAACACGACATTTTATCACTGACTGCATTTATACATTCACTTATATTTAAATAATGCATACATGAATACAAGCACATATACATACAGAAGATGCTACATATATTTAATTTTCGTTGTTTCTTATTTTTTTAAAATTCATTATATGCAATGTATTTTGGACCTGACCTTGTCCAAAATCAAGTTCATGATGTTTCCGACTGGAGACACTGAGGTGGTTTTTATTTGTAAACAAACAATACACAATTATTATTTTTATAGGAGAGTGGGTTTAATATTAGAGTGATTATCAATAGAAGTAAACATGTTTATCAGGGTCTGGGTTATGGTTATTGGAATTTCCCCATAAAAAAAACACATAGTCTACCTACCTAATGTTTACCACATCTTATATCATAATTTTAGTAACAGATTGTTCTTCACTGGAAGTTTCCATTAAGTAATATTTTTTTTTTATAGAAAATGCTAATTGTAATCTAGATCAAGTAGAAGGCTTTTTGATCTTATCTAGAAATTGTTCAATCCTGCTCTAAGATCTTGAAGCAGGATCATGTAGTTGTGTTCAGTATTTGATCTGGGCTATAATTATTTATTCAACTTATTATTCTCTGGAAATACAAAGTGTTCAATAATATTCTTGGACAGAAATGTTACTCTGGAATTATAGTGAATTCAGACAAGGATATCTTGGAATATATTATTGTGATTTATCAAAAGACAGCTGGCACATCATCATACTTCAGGTCATTTGTTCATTACTACATTTGAGACTACATGCACATCAACACTTTCAGTGCTAGATCTTTTTTTGAACACAACTGGGAATTAATGAGAACTTTTATTCATAATACTTTCAGTGCTAGATCTTTTTTTGAACACAACTGGGAATTAATGAGAACTTTTATTCATAATACTGTAAGCTCTTTTTTAAATTTTCACTTTGTATTCAGAAAAATGAATTATTTATTGAATCTGATCAAACTTATTGGTTTTCACTCTTTTCTATTACTTAGTTTAGGACCAAAGAGTTGTAATAATGCATTTATCACAATGCACACATATAGATTTATTTTTAAATAAATTTAAAATTCATTTATATCAATTTTAAATGAACATGTTTCCTGAAGAACATTTGTAAATGGATTTGTTGCATTACTTACAAATCAATACAGATTGTAATTCTAGCCTCAGCTTTATTTTTTCTGCACAATATTCCTTTAATTGCAGCTCTCTAGCTTTAAAAAAAGACTTTTTCTTAAACATTGCATCAAATTCTCTTACTGTGTAATTAACTACATTAATTAAAAAAAATAATTATGTACAGGTCAGGGACAAACATACACAAAGACCTGTACAGTGAATCACTTGCTTTTTTTTTTTTTTGGCCATCTAATGTGTGATATGATCTTGAGTTTTGAATCAGCTTTAATTTATCTATGATCATGAGATTGTGTACTTCTTTGTGAAGGACTTTTAATTCAACAGATTTATCAAGACTTAATAAAAAAAATCAGGATTTTCTTCTACCCATTGCGCAAATGTACCAAATGACATACTTTTCATAATCTTTCGTGTTCATAGTCTGGATATTTTATCATAACTTTAACAATTTTTTAGTCATAACCTTTGACTGCTGAGCGCCAAGTCAGGCAGCTGTTAGTACATTTTTATAAGTCTTTGGTATGACTCGGCCACGGTTTGAACCCGTGACCTACTGCATCCAAGGCAGATGCTCTAACCACCTAGGCTACTGGAGCGGTCAATCTTTTGTGTTTAATTACTTTGGAATGTGTAAAAATTATACCTTTGAGTTTACAATACCAGTCCTATAAGATCAAGTAGTAGGATACATGTATACATGCATATCATATATACTCACTTAAATTCTTGTCCAACTGAAAACAAGACCCTGATTGCTATCACATAATGCACCAGCAGATCAGGGTCTATGTTGCTTGTTCTCACAAACCACACAGACCCAGATCTGCAAGTCCATTATGTGATGGCAAATCTGGATTTGTGCAATTCACAGTTGGACTTGACTTATAAGTAAGCACATACTGTAATAGGTGCTTATTCCCCCTAATAAATCCCATATAACAGTACCCACCAAATGACACTCAACATTAGCTCAATTTTCTCTCTCTCTCATTAAACTTTTTGTTTTCTGAATCACCTAAATATTCTCATGGATTGTTTACTCAAAAACGCTACTTTCACTTCTTTCAATACATGTATATCAATGCACTTTTGTGGTGCATCTTTGAATATTAAACAGCATTGTGTACAACTTGCAAGAGAACTCAGCACTGTCTTCTGTTGATCAGATGATGGGTATGTTCCACACAATGTTACAGTAGTGGATATCCACTATTACATAATTCTACTGCAGTAACTTTTTAACTGGGGCATTAAACCTTAATCAATGCATGATGACTACTATATCTGGTCCACGAAGGACAGTGTGGGCATATTAACTTCCACTGTGGAAACACTGATTTTTCATAATCCAGTATGCATTTACTGTATGTGTTTATTCTATGGCATCATATATGTAAAATTACAATTTTTATCTTGAAGAATTCCATGGTGAATAATAATACAAGTGTTATGTACATGTATTTGAGATTTTTACAATTCCAAATGCAAATTGCACAGACCCATATCCGTCATCGCATAATGGGCCAGCAGATCTGGTAAGCATAATCTTTTATATTTCTGAAGATCAGTCTTATGCAATGTATGATATTTCTTTTATTCAATGTTTTGAACTGTATACAAAGTGAAACCTCTGAAAACCAAAACCTCATTAAACCAAAAACCTCCTAAAACCAAACATTTTTCTGGTCTCAAATTTTTCCCCATTTAATTGCAATAAAAACTACTGATCAAACCAAAACCCTTATAATTTGAAAACCAGAAAAAAAAATTGGTCCCAGATTTCAATTTAACACTGAAATGAACCTATACAAAATGAAACTTACTTAAAACATGGCCAGGTAGCTACCAGATCCCAGTTACAACTAAAAAATATGTTTCCTGTTGGCCAACTGTTCCCGTTTCTTACTGCCGACCTGAGTAATTCCCCCACCCATGGTTGGAAAAAAATCGCATTAAATATATATATATGTTTACAAGAAAATAACTGACCTGCCTATCCTAATTTTAAAACCTGAGTCCAACCAGAAATACCTGAGTGCAAACAGAAATGCACATTATTTTGTTTGGCATAAGCACCTTCAGGGTCTCTTTTGGGATGATATGGATGAGTGATCATGTCATGATTGTCAGCAATTGTGTAAAAATGTAAGGATATAATATAAATAATGCTACTGTTCAAAGCTAAAACCTTTTAAATAAAAGTTCCACTCCAAAAAAAACCTGTGCATGTGCTGTATTTACATTTTATAGATGTTACAAAATGGTTTTTAAAATGTTTTCAACTGTCATTGTCTGATGAACTTTCAGAAAATAAATAAATTTAACAGGCTTGTTAAAGGGGCAATTGATTCAATAGTTCAACACAATTGTAATTACAGTTCCGTACTCTAAATACTCATATTGGTTAAGATTATTTACAATGCATAGTTTCTGTTGTGTGCATTTTAGTGTGTGTATGTGTGTGATTTGTAATTTCAATGTTGCTTTAACAATTTTCCAGTCATATCACTATTATGTCTGCAATGGGGCAGTTTATAGTGATTTCTAGCACTGGGGCAGCATGCTGCAGACATGCAGCATAATGTCCCACCCAGTCACATTATCCTAACACCAGGCCCACCAGTCCTAACACTAACCCCTTAATGCTGAGGTTCAAGTGAGGCAGCTGCTAGTACTGTACCATTTTTGTAAGTCTTTGGTATGACTCAGCCGGGGTTCAAACTCGTGACCTCCTGCACTCAAGAAGGATGTTCTTACCACTGTCCACTGGAGTGGTCCTGTGCCCATTTTAGTCATATATGGCCAAAATGCTTTGTGTAATGGTTGTTGTTGTTGTTCTAAGGTTTAACGCAATTTTTCAGCACAAGATAGGCTATACATGGCACCCAGTATAACTGGTGGAGGAAGAACCCTGGAAAACCCAGGGAAAAACCATCGACCCATGATAACCTACTGGCAGGCTTTCCCACATATCCATGATAGCCAAGCCTTGGACTCAAACCCACGCAGACAGGTGAGATGGAAGTGATCTGGAATGGTAAGCACTTTAGACCACTCGACCACTCAGGGCCCCTTGTGTAATGGTAAAGGCACATAAAACTTGAACTGTATAGGAATATTTTACATAATATTTTAAATAAGAAAGCAGTGCAAGCTGAAATTCATAACAGCTGAAAATTTCCCACAACTAATACTTCAAAAACATTTTCTCTATAATTTTTTCAAACAAATTTAGTCTCAGACCTTCATGCTTTATGAACTGAAAATCTGGAGTAAAAGTCAGAAGGATGGTTCGGTTTCATTTTGTTGGTTTAACACTATTTTTTTAAACTTGATATGATATACATGGCAGCCAGTATATTTGGTGGCGGAAGAACATGTGAAAACCCTGGAAAGAACCATCGACCCACAGGAAGCTACTGGCAAGCTTCCTCATGTACCAACATTGTCTGAGCCAAGACTCAAACCCACGGAGACAGAGGTGAGATGTCTGTGATCTGTAAATTTGAGCATCTTACACCATTCTGCCACCCGGGACCCATCAGAGTGAAGCTTAAGGGCGGAGAAGGTTAACAATATATACAAAGCAGAGCAATTAAGGGACATGCTGAATCAGTTCTAAGTAAGGTAGACAACTAATCCTAAGCAGAAAAAAATAAGGGATCTGTTGTTTTTTTCTAAGTAAAGCTCTGCTAATTGAGTGGTAAGTTGACTATGCACTGATCATTTATACCATACCCTATGTACCAGTAATTATCACGATTTGTGAAAAACCAAGCTTGCCATGATAGCAATACTTGAGTCTATGAAAAGAAAAGATTTAAAACAGTTTTAACTACAATAAATTATTGATTTTTCAGTCCTTACTCCTTTGGCGCTTTATAGTATAAAAACACTGACATATATTATACCATGTATTCTCATATGTAAGTCGGATCCAATTGTAAACTACATAGACTTAGATCTACTAACACATTGGAAGATCTGGTTTCAAGCAGTTTGTTAGAAGTAATCAGCAGAACAAACACAGACCCTGATATGTTAGTGCATAGTCAAACAGGGGCTTAGTTGTTTTCAGGTAAATACAACTTACATTAGCGAGTATTATAATAATACAGTAGACAAGCAATGAATCATGACACACTAGACAAGCAATGAATCATGACACAATATAAAGAGTTAGTAATCCACTAGCAACCCCACTAGGTCCTTTAGAAATAGAGCCACTAATCATCAGTACAATCTATACTGAACAGGACTCATCACTGGCAGATTAAATTTGCTGTACTTCATCTGCAAAATACACAAAATAAATGGTCTTTCCTTTGACAACTGCTAAGAGTAGTATAGCGAAATGTACGCTATTTACAATCATTATAACTGTAAAGTTTACCTCCAACTGCACTGGCCAGAGAAGGTCTTCTAATTTCAGTTGGATGTGTAGGTCTAGCATGAATGAATGAATCATTATAATAATAAACACCAATACTTACCTAATCCATAGTAAAAACATAAAATGTTGGTCACAGTGACCTTCTTTGGTGGTAATGGTGGACAACATGGAATTGATCAATGAAGAAAGTCTAAGAAGAATTTCACAGGTGACCAGCAAAGACTCTAAAATTATCATATGCAAATAACACTCAGATCTGCCATCTTGATCAAATCTGCACCATACGCGGTTGACATCACATGGTCATCAATAAGAACAATATTAGGTTGGCCTGAAGATGTTAATGAAATTGATAAGGACATACAAATCTTAAGACAGGACAATACCAGGTTTATGTTCACAATTCAGATTAATTTAACCTGTGACACCATCAGTGGCAGTTACAAAAGTGGAGCTTCCACATGAGTAACTGCTCGGGGTTACATACTGATTTGGTACCTATGAATCTTCCATGCCACAATCCCCAGTTTAAACAATCTTTGTTTCACCCTTGTGGACCAGGAACGGCACATTGTATCTTAACATGGAGACACTGACCACAAAACTGCACATTAGATATCAGCCTGATGGTTAAAAAAGAACACTCATGTGTGGACATGTGATACCCATGTTAACACGAGAAGCCTATTTATATGACATATAATAAAAATGGTCTTGGCACTGTTTTCCAGGAATTGTTCAAAGGAGCCCCAAAGGTGCTTGTGCCCTTGTCTTTGTGTTCTGTGCTGATCGCTAGAAAATGTGATGCAAGTCATAGATAGCATAATAAATGTTGTTATGGATTGTTTGAAAAAAAATCTGGGATTGTGAGAAGTTCAATAAATTCCAGATCGACTACAACAATTTGTGACCTGAGTAACGTGGGTAGAAGCAACAGTGATCACAATCCCATCAAAACAAAAATTCCATTTCAGTATAGCCTTAGGTCATATTTATAAAAAGTTATATTCAGCCATAACCTGGACTATTGTATTGTAATTTGGGATAATACAACCTAATTTAAGCATAGCACAACTTTTAAGACCCAAAAAGAGAGTATGCCATTTAGTTCTAGATCAATGTATAGACACTCTCCAGGACACAATGAATATATATAAAATACTTAACAGTACATGAAAGAATATTTATTAGAATGGTTAAATTTATGCATAAAGTGTCCAGAAATGCCATCCCTGTCTACCTAAACAATATCTTTCACCAAAGAGACTCTGATGGTGCTCCAAATTTATTAGGTCTGTTAGAACAAAAATTACATTATGCCAAGGCCAAAGAAGGAATTGTTTTTTTAAAAAAGTTTTCAGGATACTAGTTCACTGGTATGGAATAATATTCCCAGTGACACAAGGTAGGCTCCCAGCATTTCATCTTTTTATAATTGATGCTTCAAATGGATGAAATCTCAAAACAATTGACAGTTCTAGTAATATCTCCTGCTTTTCTGTAGTTTTGCATCTTCTTCACAGTCAAATTTTTCAATACAGAATAATATTTTATATAAGTTTATATGTTCAGATACTTGTGCATATGTTCCACGCTTGAAACTTTGATGTTTAGAATCACTTAATTCTTTAGTATCAAGCCAAATTTATCACATTGCATTGCATATATTATACAACTAGAGTGCCTTAAAGTATATCAGTTCTGTAACTAGTTATCTTCTCTAAATATAGTTATTATTATTATTATTATTATTAATTATTAGCAACAATGCCTGTACCAGTCTGTAAGATAACCAGTATGAAGATAACTGATTCAATGATTATAAAGGATAAATTATACGTACATATCATGCCACAAAGTTCCTAAGTAGTCATTATGAGCATAGTGCTAAAACTGAACCTAAGAGTATAAAATACAGGTCTTAGTGACCTTTATTTTTGGTAAGAGCATGGTACTAACATCTACTTTGATGATTTTATGAATAAAGCTCAAGAAATAAGTTTAAGCCACAAAATTAAACATAAGTCTGTAAAACTGTTCAAATATAGACCATGTGATCTAGTTTTCTTATGAGGATGTAGAACTCATCAAGAAACATCCTCTCACTAAGTTTCACGAGTCCAGGTTTATGAGTATAAACATGTATAATGTATGCAAAAAAAATAACAAAGAATATACATTGTATGTACCAAGTTTGCCCTCACACACACACACACACACGTGTATTTGCTATGAATCCTGGTCTAAACTTGCTGAGGGACATAGGAAGAAATGACAGACAGTTAGTGACAACATACATATGTATATTCTTTAATCAGTACCATAGCTTACCTCAACTTTGTAGAGATGACCTAATAAAATCAATGATAGGTATGGCCCATTATATCCTGGTCACATGTACAGTTGGCAACTTTCAAACTGGTGCACCCTTTTTCAACAATAAAGCTTTGTATTTCTTGGAAACCCACTTCCAAGAAGCAACAGACTAGTGGTATTTTCAGCAAGTTCTTTTTTGTTAGTCAGTACACACAACCATTATAAATACCACATACTGATAGCAGTTACCTAACAAACACACACACACAAAATCAGTGATTGTTACGGTCATATTTTATCATAGCTCAGCATGCATTGTTTGTTTTAAGTTTTGCATCTAACAGTGATATCTGATTTTTATGTGGTGGAATGACTGTTATGAATTTTAGAAATTCATTACAATTGAAACATCAAACACAAAGAAATTAAAGGGCTGGTACTCACCAACTAAAACTGACCTGTACACTTGAGATAATCCCTAATGATTTTAAATTAAAATACACATTTTATATTCATAAAACTTCAAAATCAGCCCCAGTTATCTCATCTAATTTTGCATCTAACCATCAAAATTGTCAACAGACAAGAAATACATGTACAGGATTTTAAATTTTTGTGTATGAAAACAAAACATCATAACAAAAGTTAATCGTAAAATAAATTTGGGATCTTTCTTGGAAATCACATATTTATTTTACAAATAAAGAACATCTGTTTTCATTTATCTTTGTTTGTACCTTAAAACCATATGCTAATAACTACAGTTATAAAAAAAGTATATGTAAATAAAATGTGCAGATAGATACATAGCTGCAAAATAAAAAAAACAGTTTCAATGCATAGTTATAAAAGCAAAGATGGGTAATGATGCTTATACTGATTGTAAAATAAATTAATAAATAGGAGTTTTAGAAATATCTAGATTTTTGAGAGACACCAATAAAACATCTTGAACTAAAAAAATGAAACATTTCAAAGAACAGAACTGTGTTAATTTAATCGCAATCATGTTTTAATGTATCATCTTTTTCTTTGTTATTTTTTATCTTTTTTGCAAACTTTGTCAAATTTCTTCTTTTTTTTTCTTTTTGCTGGTGCCTAGACAGGACACCTGACTCATCTAAGACTTCAACTACAGCAACAATAGTGAAAGCTAGAGTTTTTGCAATGATTTATTTAAACACACAAATGCATGATTTATAAGTATTTACCTTTTATCCACGTACTTTAATTATGAAGAAATAATTGGTGACATGTATAAGAACAATCCTTTACAGACCGTCTGTTGAGAATGATTTGAGAATACCTATTTTTATATATTTAGTTATTTTATGTTATCCATCCCTTGCAATTTTTAGGGAAACCAATACACGATAAACACCACATGTGGGTGCCAAAGTCCTGGTATACTAATCGATTTTAAAGAAAACCAGATGACAAATCACGACAAATGAGTACCTTTTATTTCCAGGCACATCTATATAATTAACAATCAAAACCTAGTCACCCTAAAATATCACTATTAAAATGTAACTAAAGTGTTATAACATAAATATTCATATTTATTTTGTCAAAACCTGCTTCAAAGGAGATATTCACATCAGCATGTATGGAATAGAAAATGTGAGACAGGCCCTGATACTCAGATTACAAGATGGAAATGTCAGACAGATACTGTATTGTGTGGAATAAAGGATTGATAGATCAAATATATGGTGGGAATTTTTGTAACAGAAGAATGCAGTACAAATCAGTGCTAAATAAAGGAGCTTATGCATGTAATTACTGTTGATAAGATTGCACAGTACAAAACTTGCTGAATATAAATAAAACTAACTCAAAACAATCCCCCTCAAGCTGGCTCTCAAATTCTGGCTTCCCACGAGAGCAAGTACATTGTAAATTTGAGTAGAAATGGAGCTTGGCCTGGGTACTGAGCAAATGGATCTGCACTGCTCTTATGTATTTACTGTACAACCCAACTACTTTCACTGTGCTCTTAGGAATCTGTTATGTAGTTAAAATTATAAATTTACTTTAAATTCTGTATTTTTTTGTGGTTTTTTGTTGTTGATTTTGTTGCTTGTTAGCTCATGCATACAGTTAACCTAAGCATACAAATAATGTGTTATTTATTTGTACAATGTTGCTTATATATGAAAAAAAAATGATTTCTGATTTATAATATTTAAGGAAGAAATAAATTTACTCTTGATAAAGAAAAAATTCAACAAGGCATATGCCCAGCTGACTGAAAGTGATCAGAAGCAAGCAACAAAAAGACTACTTTTGTAAAATATTGACTAACATGTTACTTTTAATGATCAAAAGCAAATCCCAATATTCCTACCCCTCCCCCCATGTAATCTGAATTTCAAATGAATGAAGTCTATATTTAATAGCAAATAATTCATTAAAAATTCACACAACATTTTTACAAAGTCTGCTTTATAAGTATTTCTAACTGAAATGATTACGTTCAAGTACTACAGAGCAGCTGCCAAACTATAAAAAGGGAGACAACAACAGTCTAATAAAAAAAATTCTGAGGACGAGTTTTTTATTAACAAGATATGACTTTTCCAAGGCCAAAATGCCAACACAGCTAAAGAAACAACAGTGGCTATTGTTAGAATAAAAACTATTCACCAAGCCAAAAAGCTTGAAATCTACAAGATGAATTTTAATGCTTGCATACAGCTCCAAGCAAGAAAATTATAAAGTATTCGACAGAAGAAACCAGAACCAAAAGTGGCAGTTATGCCAACCAAGCATAAAGAATTATTATAAATATTTAATTTATATTGTGTGCTTGACCTTTGTCCATGATTTAAGGAAGACTTCTGGCCTATTTAATATTGAACTTTTTTTAAAAGACACTTACTTCGATTTGAGTTCAAGGTGTAACCTTATTTATAAACTTTGAATTTTCTAGAAGTGAACCTGTTCACATAATTTTTAGATTTAAAATGACCCAAGTCCTGGGCATTGTATTGAATCTTGGATCAAACGAAATTAGTATATACAGAATAGGATGAATGACTCATTCATTTATTGAGGTAAATAATTATTCATTCCTGTTTTAAGTTCAATCTGTTTAATCATATATTGTTGTGTTCGTATTTATTGGAGAGAAATACTTTATTTAAATTAATCCTTGGAATTACAAAGTGTTTATGGACTTTTTGGACTAAAACACTACTTTGGGATTATTGTGAATTCATTCAATGACATTCTAGATTATATCATTGTAATAAATCAAGACTATTGGTACATCAGAAAATTCAATATTGGAATTCATTCAGAACATTCTAAACTTTTGGACTTATTGTGATACACTGATAGAACAATTAGAGTTATTTGGGATGGAATTTACAAAACTGAAAGTTCCTCTTAAATTTTCACTCTGTAACTTAGAGAAATAGTTTTTTTTATACTAAACTTGTTG
This sequence comes from Sinohyriopsis cumingii, assembly GCA_028554795.2. Taxonomy (NCBI): domain Eukaryota; kingdom Metazoa; phylum Mollusca; class Bivalvia; order Unionida; family Unionidae; genus Sinohyriopsis; species Sinohyriopsis cumingii. The sequence continues at coordinate 85,345,890 of CM068824.1, read as the reverse complement.
GTTTCATTATTTTTCTGTTACATCATTTAAGACCACGGATTCATAGTAAAATAATGCACATGACAATGAAATAACCATACTGCTAATCAATTATGCCAAAATAAAAAAGGTTAACTTTAAATGAAATCACTTGAAATGAAACATAAGGGTTTTTATAAAATAATTTTTATATTTGTGCAGCAACTCAAAATGCCAGTGACAAAGTTATAAGCAGCCACCGTTATTTAAAGCTGTGTCTGTAGACTGTCTGTCATATCTCTATACAGATACAGATATACCCACTTTCTGCAGTATCTTCTTTTGAAAGTCCAAATATGGTAACCTATTCTATGGTATAAAAGAAAAGCCCAGTTCCAAAGGTTTGTCAAAAACATTCAGCCTAAGAAACTAACAAAACTTCAAACTAGTGAACTTCTAAACCTTTAAAAATTAAGTTATGAACCCTCAGATTACTCAACTATCAGACTATCGACTCCAATGTTCTTTGAACTTGACAGCCTTGAAGACAATTGAAATGCAGGCTAAAATGTTCAGAAATAAAGCTCTTTAACAAAATAGTTCAGGCGTATGAGCCTTTGGACAAATGAAAATTCAGAACATCAAGCAGTTGCCGGTTGGCTTAAGCTTAGCAACCAAAAAATTTACAAAACTACCAAACTTACTGTCTGAGTTAAATAAACTGATCATTATAAACATAGCACCTTTGTGTACATTACTGGATATTTGCCCAAATAACTGATGATACATGCAATATGCAGGCTGCTGTAGAGAGTGATAATAGTGACTTGGAAACTATTTGACAGGACCTTATGTCAGATGTGATATTGGGAAGAAAAAGAAAAAAAACTTCTGTGCCCAAGACCATAGCTCCCTTAAGGGTTGCCTAAAGTAAATACCAGGTTTGAATCCTGAATTAAACTTAAATACCAGCCAAACAGAACAAGTTATTATACACATGATGTTGATCATTCAACTAAATGTACAATGGATTTATTTAAACAACACTTAACTCCTTTATTCTAGGCAAGAAACAGTTAATAAAAGCTAAATATGACGATATAAAACTAAATTGTAACAAATAATAGGTAAGTTCATGATTGCTAAATATATACATGCCCTGTGATATGGCATAGTCAGTATCTGCTAATCTGATTTTACACAGGTTTACAAGACTGAATTTGACAAAATTTGAAAACTAAAAACATTGCCAAACTGCATAACAATTTCTAGAAAAAGATTCCAGTATAAATTAAAGTAGCTGAAATGGTGTGGAAAGGAATTATAATCCCTGCATAACGTAATAGACAAGCGGTTATTTCAATTCTATTCACAGTACCATGCAATACCTAATAGTAAATTCAGACCGGGCATAAATCAAACGACTTTAAATGACTGTGACTAATGAACTTTTTTAAACAAGATATTTTTTCTATTTGTCTGGAAATAATTACAGAAAAATGGTTTTAACATATTAAGTGATCTAAGAGATGTATATTACAGTGTTCCAATATATGAATATATATAAAAATGTACAATTTTAGTTGGGATGTGATATTACAATACATTATAGATACAATATGGCTGAGCCAAAATGTTGATATGAAAACAAAAATGCAATGTTTAAAAGCTAAACATGCTCGTAACAGTTGATTTTGTTAGACTGATGCATTCAAAGATGAACAGTGAGTTCTTTCAGCAGATTCAAAAATTATTTGTGACCATTGGCCAGTTGAAGAAATCAATTCTAATATATTAATTGTACAGAATTTTTCCCATCTTTCATACCTTGCAATCTTCTTCCTTATATATATATATATATATATATATATATATATATATATATATATATATATATATATATATATAATCAACCTAACAGACTTAACAGGAGACATCCTGAGAACATATTCTTCAGAGTTGATTGTTTCTCAATAATGAGTTGTCCAGAAGCTGATTTGAAAACAAGAAAACGATTTCAACCTCTGCCTCAAAATATAAAATGTTAAATAAAAGTACTTTAGGTATAATGGGCTGGTAAAGATTGTTAGACTTCAAGTATAAAATACATTTTTAATTAAAACCATTTAAATGTTAATGTTACTAAACAGAACCACTTAATTATTAAGTTAATATGCTATCTTATCTCTAATATCTACAGTTTTTTCAAAATCTAAAACAAATTATAGGTCCTCTAAATAATCATTTAATTAATTTAGATAAACTCAAATGCCTGTTGTAACTGTCATTAATACTACATAAATCATCAAGCTAGACCTGTTAAACCAAATGATTAATGTCCATAAGGTCCTGGGATAAGTGTGCTGTAAAGACTGAAAATTCCTGTATTAATTTTGGCTTGCAGAATCAGAACATTTCTTGAAATGTGGATTCTATTCAACATGACTATGTACAGGACACACTGTCTATTTGTAATTTAAAATAAATATAGACAAATTTCTACTGATGCAATTTTAGCATTCTTACAGGCTTGACTCAGGAGTACTCAATAATGATAGTAGCACCTGATTCATTTGGTGCAGAATCAATAACGTGTTTCATGCACATAAATGTAAACAAAATGCTGCGGCTCATATGGTGTTCTCCACACATAAGCTTGCACCAAGATTAGATGTGCATGGAGAATTATAGGTCTCATCATCAGCACCCAGAAATTTTAAGTTATTGAATTTTGAATATGATGGTGTTTCCATATATTTACTATTGGAGTTGAATTAGTACCATATGTCCTACAAGACCAGAAAATTGAAAACAGTTAAATCATATCAATGGTTCCTACCACAGTAATATGTGTGCATTCTCTTAAACAAATTATGCCACAAAGCCCCTGGAAATGAATGATCTTCCTAAATCTACTAGATAGTTGTTGACTGCCTTGAAAGAGATGTATACATTTAATTGATGATCTATTTATCATAATCAGATAATACTTGTGCTGAGTTTTACTCAACAAATTTTGAAAAATCTTCAGAGTGTATGTTAAATAGAGAAATTTTACTTCTATATCTTCAAATTGATAAACCTGCTTTACAGACTCCAGAACCTGAGGAGTTTAATTTGGGATGTATTTTGTTCCTGTAGCTGACACGAGTTTGGGTCATACAAATTCTTCCTTTCCACATTCGAACAGACTCACCTTCTGATGTAGTGACAGAAGATCCTTCCCGTGTGGGAAAGACGTACAAAATCTTTGAAACACAACAGTTTGGGCCACACAGCGGGCCCATGAGAATCATATAAGCAGTGGAAGTTTTGACTTTTTGTAGAACTTTAGGTAGCAGACAGAAAGGTGGGAAAGTGTACGCAAACTGACAGTAACACTGAAAGCTGAATGCATCCATCGCCCAATCTCTTTGGTCTGGGACTGGAGATATGTAAAAGGGAAGTCTGTTCTTGAGCCTGGTCATAAACAAATCCAACAGAAGCTTTCCCATAATGAGAAATGGGACTCTGTTATGGAGCGCTGAAGAATCCATTCCATGAGAACCACCGACCCATGTGAAGCTACTGGCAAGCTTTCTCACATACCCCATTAGCCGAATCCAAGACTCAAACCCACAAAGACAGAGATGAGATGGCAGTGATCCGTAACGGCGAGCACTTTAGACCACTAGGGGCCCCCGCATAAATTTGATCATGTGTGAGATTCACATATGTTAATGAAATGATCTTGCATCGTTTCGTTTATTTCTTACCACTCAATGGAGACTGTACGTATTTTATTTAGTTTTGATATTAAACATGGTAAAGAAACGGTTTTAGAATGTTGGTTGCTGTGGTAATAGAAAGCATTTATAAAATACTTGTAATGAGGAAAAGTGACTCACTACACACTGACCTGTCACTTTGATGAACTGCTCAGCGACCTGGTCATCAGTCATTGACCAGTGACCTGACCTGATAAGTAATCATTCAATGACTTGTCAGGAGATATAGACATGTCAGAGTCTAGTTTTACTTCATTTCTCATCACGTAGTGGTGCTCTTTCTCCCATTCAGAAGGACACAACATACTCCAGAAGTGTTGGGTGTGGTGCAGCTCATTCTCCTCTCGAAGGTGATACATGCTACCCTGAGATGAGTAGTGCCCTTCCTTCCTCATACAGATGAATAGCACACTCAATGAAATATTTTTGAAGGGGTAATATGGTGTCCTTGAAAAAGATGACTCTTTGTGCACATACACATGTGAGGTGCATGAATGGGCCAAGTCTTAATGACAGCTCTGCACTCCATTGGGACAATGTATTGACATTGAATAGACAGCCTTTTTCAATACAAAAATAGAATAAGCTGCACAATGGTGATGGGTAAGTTACTGCTGCTAATAAAATGCAGTATTACTTTGCATGGGGTAGCTGGATCATTTCAGTCTTCAGGAGACGGGGATGGGGTCAGTCATTGTAATGTATCTTACGAAGCAATTGTGATGTGCTTAGTTATTATACATGGCAAATAATAGTGTTGTAAAGTCCATGTGGCTGAAACCTCTACAATATTTAGCTCAGAAATGGTGTTCAAAGTTGCTCTTAATTTAAGGTTCACAAGAGGCATTGTTATTATGAATCTACATCAAGCAAAGTATGATTTTACTTCCGATGTTGTGGTTAACTTTTAATTTGAGTCTTCCACAGATTGTAGAGTTTAAAGTTCTGTCATTGAAAACAAGCTATTTTAGTACTATCTTCAACCACAAAGGATAAATATATGCATGCATCAGTTTATTGTCCAACTTCAGGAGAAGTGCTTTTGTTTGAAAATCCCTCCTTTCTCAATGTAAAAACTTTGTCTCACATAGTCTCTATTACATTATCTCAACTGAACTTAGCGTCTTAGGAAAGGCGATTGTTCCTTTCTGCACTTTCAAGTACCATGCTAATATTTAGTTGAAAGTAGTGATATGAACGTTGGGAAATGATGTGCAATATTTAAAGGCCATTCAAAACTGACATCTGCTATGTACTGAATACATCTTCCTTTGGGAAGTTCTTAAAATGGCAAATTGGACACTTATCCAACAAATGTATTTGTCACATTTGCCTGCCCGCGATTACGTAGGTCAGGAACAAAGGAATGGGTTAGCACAATGAGTATGTCAACCCTGCACTGTTACGGCGATTTTGTTTGTACAAGAACCCTTCGTTAGGTGTTATCGCTCGCATATAGATGTTAAAAGCTTCGTTCTAAGAACAAAGGACCCTCGATGCTATTGTAAATCTCTCCGCTTGACAGATGGCCTGAGGCTCGTCTTTTAAGCTGGACCGACTGGGGGTAGAATTGATATCCAATCAGAACTGAGGAAGGGTGGGGCCATCAATTCGAACCAGAACTTAACAGTCCTTTGAACTGATAACGAATTAGTGATTTGTAAGCCGTTGTACTGGTAAAGCAGAATATACTCACTCCGAGGGAGCCACTCGTGATTTGGCGGGAAAACTCTTAGTACATTCTAAGGACAGAAAGCTTCGTAAAGGTCAGTGAGTTGTTTGCTCGATTGTTGCAGAATGTTACGGCATTGTAATTGTAATTAAGTGCAGTATGTATATTTACTTACTAGACTCGTTAGCACGCAGAATGACGCATGTATTGTTTAATTTACATGCGTACTTGAGAAATGAGGTATGATTATGTAGATTGCTTGCTCGGCAGAATTAATACTGTATTTCACTATTTAGTTACTTCGTAGTAAACTAGTGTATTTATTCATGTGATATTCTAGATTTTGCCATTGTGAATTAAATGGTAGCTTGTAAAATGGCTGCAGTGTGTAAATTCAAATAATATGAATATTTGAATATTGGTGTACACTTGTGGGGGTGTAAAGTACAGAAATGCGTCGGATTATTGTGATAGTGTTGAGAATAATGAGATTAAGAATATATAAATATTGATGTGACGCAATTTAGTGATTTCTGTATGATAAGTAGGATACCGCTCTTATTGCAACGTTGTTTTTATAAGAACGTGTGTGTTTTTCGATGTGCACCAATGCGTGACCAAAGATGTAGATAACCTTGATCTGATGATTGATTGTTGATTTAGTGTGAGCGAGATGGCTAACACAAATACTAACGTCCTTGTGTTTTTCGTAGGAAGCTTTTTGGGGACAGAGTAGTGAAGTCCCGAGTCTCAGAGAGACAGGATAGAAACAGGCGGAGAACGCCGGAAGGAGAAATAGAGAATAGAATTAGGCGGGGAACAAGCCTCGTTGAAGGAAAGAGAGAAAGAAAAGGAGGAGGAGAAAGGAAGACAAAAGAGGAGGAGGACAGGAAGAATCGGAGAACGCCGGAAGGAGGAAAGCAATTGGCATAGTAAACTCAGATGAGTAGAAACCAAGTACAGGGGAAAGCCATCTCACACTAAAATCACATGATGAAATAGGTTGTCACATGGTCGAGAGGAAGTAGATTGGTTGAGAAATTAATATCGTTTAATTTGTATTAAATTGTTATTCTTCTGGATTTCACCTTTGTGTTCTTAATTTAATTGTCGGTATTGCTGACTGGGGGTTCAGAGCTTTACCTCTATCACTAATTTCACTTCCTACAAAAATGAGCCAGGGTGGGAATTCCACAGTAATTCAGATAAATATTGGGAGCACCCCACCCCAACGCATAACAAGGAGTCACATATAGAACTTCACAGTATTTCTATATAATAATAATAATAATAATAATAATTTATAGTTTAAAGTTTAAACAAGAAATCTTTTTACGAGTGGTTTTACAAATGAAGTGACAGTTGATTTTTAAATAGGTTTTGTTGTCATTTAAACATTCTAATTTATACATTTATACAGAAGGCTTATGAAAAATAATCGGCCCAATCCAAGCATATTCCAGATGTGATGGGGGGGGGGACATTATTGGAGTACGCCAGAGGCTGAGCATGTACAAATCTTCCCAATGACAATGTTTCCTACACAATTCTGTTTCTTATCAGACACAAAAGTGAGTTTTAAAATATGACCTGAAGTGTGGACAACAGCTCTTGGTTCTAATGATCTTTAAAGAGTACCTCTCAAGTTCGCATTAAGGTGACAGTGCTAATTTATACAGCCCCCCACCCCTTTTCAGGTCTAAAGTATGCTTGGAAGTAATTGAATGGGGGTCCATTTATCTATTTTTCAGAAATTATCATAAATGGTGCCACCTTTACGCTATATATAATGTACAGTGGAACATATACAGTCTATAAGGCCAATTTTTTTTAAAAAAATGTGTGATTCTGTTTACATTTTAAACAAATTAGGGTCAGCAGGTCTGTATAAACTTTTATTTTATTGGTCTTGATGGATTTAGATTAAGCATAAAAATTAGAAAATAAGTCTTCTGTATCCTGAATTTGTGTTCAGTTTTAGATACATCCCTTTTTGTCTGTCGTGAAAGTTTTTATTCTTCTTAAATCCTCCCCCTCTTCCAAACAACAATGTGGGTGGGCAGGGACAAAATGTAGTTTCTCAAATCAGATGATACAATCTTCTTGGTTTGGTGGTGTGGGGACATAGGTTATGCAGTAAACACGGTGTCACTAAGAACATAATGAATGAATAACCATAGCACAAAATATAAAATTAAACATTTTAGAAGTATATGTATTCACATATTTAAAATGGTAATGAGTCTATATAATTTGTACATCCAACTAATGTTTGAAAAGATTATGCAGACAGCTAAAACACGTTATTTTACCAGTACCAGTGAAATTCTCATACCTGAATTTCTCGACAGTATAATGGGGGCTTCTACATCAAATTCCTTACAACTTCAGAATGATCACCTGAAGGCAACTAACAAGATCACCTGCAGTAACACTGACTTTTATGCTCTCCCAGACTTCTCCTTTCATCTACATTACTAATGTATTTGTCAAATGAAACTTACTCTTCTACTGACAATGTTTGTTTTGGTGCTTGTGATGCTGGTTATTGAAAGCTCATACTTTTAAAGAGATATATCTTGTACCTTTGAAATGCTGCCATGATGTATTCAGGGAGCAATGCTCTTCCATTTCCTTTCATTACTTAATTTCCATCTCTGTTAAGTACAAGATTTAATTTCATTGATATATTTTAGTACATCAATAATTTTATCAAATGAAAGTGATAAATATTTTGCAGCATTCTGGGACAACATCAAAGTTTCAGCATAACAACCCTTATGGTCTACCATATTTTTGGCAGTGAGCAACCCGAACAGAAGTTTTTCATGGATTCCATATGGAATACTTCAGGAATCTGTACGGAAGAGATATGGACTGAAAAACTTATGGAATCAGACAATTTATTCCATATCATTTCCATAAGTACTTCACAGCAAGTGAAAATTCCATATGGAATAAAGTTGCAACTTTAATCCATAGGCACTTCTTTCCATATGGAAAGCAGGCTCATGTATTATAGCATCATGGAAAATACTCTCTGAAGAATTAATGATGTAAACTATTTGATTCAAATAGAAATTTTGGCGGGAATTAGAGTACATGTATATGTCAGTGTAGCTGATGTGGAAGGATGAATATATTCATACAAATTTGAAGAAACACATGTACGTCAGTTTTCTTTAATTTATTTCCACAGATGCTTAAAAACAGACAAAGACATGACCAAAAAAGTAGAGAAAATGTAAACACGATCAGAATGTTAATATCTGGTAGTACAAGCACAAATGAATCTTTAGACTTAGAAAATTTGATGCAAGGTGGATTTTGGGCTTGATCTGATGTTTACTCTGAAAAATATTGGGGTAAACTAGGTCAGTCATAATGGCTTTATTATACTTGTTTCAATGGAAATCATGAACTTGACTTCATTCAGTCAAGTGGGACCTGAGTAGGCTTTTGGTGCGAGATGTATGAGGATGGAGGGGGCGTGTAGTTGGAATCACAATTATTACATCCTGTTCTGAACCAATGAATGTAGACATTGTAGTCTTAAGTCTAGAGCATTATTTCCTGGTATTATGGTGGTGATACATTAGAGTTAGATTTAGGCATTAGTGGTATTGATTTAAGGGTGTTTATTCTTTATAGTATGAGCATTATGGTGTGATTGTCTGTGTGTATTCTAAGGTCTCACTGGATAGTTTGGTATTTTGACATCCCCCTAATTTTTATGGTAGAAGGCATGAACCTAATTATCACAAGCGTAGCATTTATAAATTCACACATAAGCTAAATCTGTAATGTGGTTTAAACTTACTTTGAATTAGGCTTGGAAATGGGTTGGCTTGTTGGTGACTGCCTGTCACTCCTAGACGAGCACTGGAGATCAAATGCGTAACGTGGGCTGCAAATGAGCAGCCGACATGGCTTACGTATTTACGTGTGTCTGCTCAGAGGTAAATATCTAAAAATCTAGATGGTTGAGCGGTGATGAAAAGTATGCTAATTTGTTATAGTACTAAGGAACTTTATTCATGCATAAGGCACATACTGATTGTTTTAGCTGCCTTATCACAGGAAAATATTCAAAATAGCTATTTCCTGTCAAAAATAAATGTAAAATATGGGGGTTGGTGGCAGTGTTGGTTCAGTATAAAACCACCAGTTGCATCAGGAATTAACCTGATTGCTGCAGTCGAAACATGTATGCTTTCTACAAATATCATTAGTTTGTATCTTCAGTGTAAAATTATTCTCATTTTTCTGCAACAGGTCATTGTTGGATGAAAATTCACCAGAAAAACTGTCCAGTGAGACCTAAGGTGACATTGGTACACAATGAGTAATGAGGCAATGATGCTGATTATGCCACAAGTGAAATATGTGACATGTACATTGCAAATTGATTTGTTTACAGCCAGCCCTCAAAATAAATTCTGGACAACCTAAGAAAAGAACTTGAATGAGGTAATCTTTAAAGATGCTTTAGATTAGCCAATGATTTATAAGGATTTGGACAAAGTGGAAAGTTCAGCACTGAAAAACAAATGTAGAGACTACATAGGAAAAGTGTGTGACTTGGATTTTTAATGTAGCTTTAAAACAATTAAGTCATATCACAGGAAAATGATTGTAATCTGAGTCCAGCTGGATGAAGGATAAAGGAATTGAAGATCTTTGACATTTTTTCTTGATTCATTATATTTTTTGCTGTTAATTTTCACAGAAGGAAATATTGTCAAAAGGCTTTAAGCATTTGATAATAACAGAACTAATACTATAAATCACAGGCAGATGGTGAACGACTATTTATTCGAAATGGAAATGAAATTATTTCAAATGGAAATAGTCAATACCATGAGCTAAGGTAACCCACAAGAACAGAAGACTAATTATAAATGATGAAGTCATAGGCTGGGTTTCGTAGAGATAAGAATGGCCCTCTAAAAAAATTCATGGTGTAACTAAAGCATTATTTACTTATTACAGGCATATCAAATCCCCATAATTATTAACATTCACATGAAGTTCCTGTAAATTCCTGTAGTAAATTCATGCAAGTAGTTTTCTTTGACAGAAAATTATTGTTCAGTCAAAGTCACATGTTTGTATTCCATATAAAAAAGAGTGAGAACTGCCATCTAAATACAACCTAGGGGTGCAATTTCAGGGGGCCCTGCCTATTATCTGAGTACTCACTTATTACTTTTGGGGGCCCCAAGTGGCAGAGTGGTCTAAAGTGCTCTCCATTACGGATTACTGCCACCTCACCTCTGTCTGTGTGGGTTCGAGTCTAGGATTCGGCCAATGTGGGTATGTGAGAAAGCTTGCCAGTAGCTTCTTGTGGGTCGGTGGTTCTTCCCGGGTTCTTCCTTCACCAATAATACTGGCCGCCATGCATAGCCTATCGTGTGCTGAAAAATGGCATAAAACCCCACAACAAGAACAACAACTTATTACTTGTGCATTACATTAGTGCCATTGTGAACACTTACACTAAGTTCCTTTGAATTAATACATTAAATGCAAACTTTGTTACATGTATCAAGAACTTTTTAAAAGAACTTTATTGGTTTTTCAAATAAGGTCATTTGGCCCAGGTACATAAATGTACACAAAGAAGAAAATATAAAACGGGGGTGCACATTCATTGGTATTTTCTAAGTCTACAACATGGTGGTATTAGTCATATAATCATATACATATAACAGAATATACATAATTATTTAACTTGTAACATATTCTTCCAACCAAATCACATGAACAGTGCTGTTTTTATGACTAGCTCTTCAGATTTATTACAAAGTAAATTACCAAATATGTTTTTACATTCTTTAAGACTTTTATAATACTTTTCCTCCCTGAATGTTCAAAAAACTCTTCAGTATGCCACACTGACCCTCTGGAACCATTACAGGGTTCTGTCCAGAAATGTTTGAAACTATAATGGCAGATGCTTGCAAAAACAGGGCTCTGATGTTGTTTTAAAACATGAGTTAAAATGGTTCCTAACAAACAAAACAATGTATTTTTGGTTTTAAAAAAATATGTAACAAATTCTGAAGATCTGACAAACAAAAGTCTGTCAATACTGTCCAAAAGAATTTCCACAAATTGAAGACAAGACCATTTCCTCGTTTTCAACAGCTGAGTGTGGAAACCAGCTATGATATTCTCGAGTGAAAAGATTTTCAAACTAGCCACTGTGGCAGGCATACTGTATGTCAGATGGGCCACATTTTCATTTTTGACAAAGTTTCCATTACACATTTGGAAGATTTTGTGTGCAAACCTCATGCCAATATGGCTATGCATTTAGAAGAATAAGTGACAATATTTTTTATATGATCATTGGGGCAGCCATACTTGATTTCTGCAAGGCACCATTTTCATTTACAACCCACTAGATCTTACGGTGGCCATATCTGATTCAGACCAGAATCATTTCATTCAGGACCAACTTGACACCAAAACAAATTTTTAGCAAAAACCCCAAGTCAATTTCCATCTGGAAGGATTAGCAAAAGCAAGTTTAAATTGGTCATATTTCAAGTCACCTTGGCAATATTTTCATGCAGGACCAACTACTTATTATAATTAGTCTTCTAGTGAAAACCTGCATGTCAAAATGACTTCTTAGGAGGAGTAGCAATTATGCTATTTTCAAGATGACTGCCACTAAAGCCCTACTGGATGTCAGATATGGAAAAAAGTATATTGGGTAATCTTTAGAAAACAAATTTTAAAAACTAGATATACAACGCTTCAAATAAATTATGAGTCATGGCATTTTAAAGGCCATAAAATGCACAATGCATTTGATGTTGTTGTGGGTTTAACAACATTTTTGGCACACAATTAGTTATACATTGTGAACTGTTAACTGATGAAGGAAGAAGCCTGGAAAACCCATGTGGAAAGAGGTGACATGGCAGTGATTAGTAAAGGTGAACTCTTTAGACCATTTGGCAACCCATAATGCATTTGATAAAATATAAATCATCAATACTTCAGGCACTTTAACATGTCAATACATAAGACTAGTGACTGTCAAACTCTATCTAACCAAATTTGCTTCAAAATATCTAAGAATCTGAAATGTAGATTAAGAATAATTCTCCACAAATAAATGTATAAACTTAGCCAACATTTTTGCAAGACATATGATTTTCCTGGAGCAAAGCCAATATTAATGTATAAAGAAACAAAACAAATACTTGCAAACAAGTATCTATGGTATCATTGTGCAAAACAACTATGATCATTAATTACAGCAGGGGTGTCTAACCTTTTGCAAAGAGGGCCAGATTTGATAAAGTGAAGATGCCCGGGGGCCAATAATTCCTTCTGATGTTTTTTTAACCACAAAAGGTACATGCAAATATAGACTGTAATAGAACAATAAATAAATAAAAAATAAATAAACAATAAATAAATAAACAATTTTCATTGTCACAATTATCTTTATTTTTCAAATGGCAATGTAACTAAATATAAGCCACTCAGGCAGACATGAACAACTCTAAAAACACAATTCAGCCTTTCATTCATATCTGGAGAATCAGATAACATTGAACTGTATGTAATACCTTAAATTTCCATGAGTTAGTTAATATCTTTGCCTCATGGTCATTTTAAATAGGAGTTATAACTAATGCAAAGTTTTCTGTTATCATTAAAGTTTAAAACAAGTGAATTTTGCTTAATTGTCTTTTAAAAGATCTTTCAGAAAATAATAGTTTGTGCCACATATACAGGTACATAACATCGACAGTTATAACCAAATCTTATTCAAGAGTTTAATAAAATAAGTGCCATAAGTCCAAGTGCATAAGTGTGCATCAGTTGCCATGGCAGAAATGAGCGGAGAAGGGTTCGGGTGCTAGCGGACCATAAATAATATATTATATGACTGAAGCTGCGGGCCATATGAAATCTTACCATGGGCTATGATTGGCTTGCAGGCCGGACTTTGGACACCCCTGAATTACAGCATTACAAATAGTTTATGCTAGCCAGCAATTGAACACTGTATCTAATATCATTGCATGTAACCAAATTTTTCCTCAGTTCTCTCTGTCTGCTCATTACTGGTTCACAGCTAAGATGCTGCACATTTCTGGTTTGGTGGGTTAAACAAGAATCAAGGCATTTTACCTAGTTTTGTATGTTTCTATTGGACAATAATAATATAAAAAAGTCTTCCTAATGGACACAAGAAGGGCAGTTGACCAATTCTAATATGGGAATCAAACCAAGTACTAATACATAGGAGTCCAGCACTCTAACCATTAGGCTACAGTGCTTCCACTCACCACTCACAATGTATCATTATACTAGTGTCTCAAGACTGTAATGAGTCCTTGGTTTTTCAAACTACTTTTAGAGATAATTATTTGTATCTACATGCATAGCACTTGGAGTAATGTTACAGGACTAAAGATTGCACTGTTACTGCTTTTAGAAACTGAACCTACAGCCGAGTATTTTGTCTCTACAGCTCTTGAATGATGGGTATTGTTATATTTTAAGTTCATACAGTAACAAATTACAAATAATTCATACTAATATATAGATGTGTTATTATTTGAATAAACTGTTACATTGAAATGTATGCATCCTGTATATTAAAATAAATTTCTACCTGGTTTGCAAGAATTCTGTGTGACCCAATAGTTTCAATAAGAAATATAGTAATAGCAGAAGTCGGAAATGCAACAGAAGTGGAGAGGGACATGAGGCAAGACCTCCCTCTGGTAATCCAGGGGTCAATGCCCATAGTGGGGGTATGGAAAGGCCTTGCACCAGTCTGTCAAATGTTGGTATATTAACTCAAATGAGACTGTCTCTCTTGATGGATTAATATAAAACTTCTTTGAAAATATTTTTTGTTTCATTATAGAATTGTGTATAACAATATCATACAGATAAATCATCTACCAATGTTTTTATTCCTGACAGTCTTATTGGTTCCATTGTTTTAATACAGATTTATTTTTTATCATGCATTATCATCAGTTCATTGACATCAATTAATATTTAACCATAATGTTCATAGTTGTCTGAATCAAATGAATAGATCTTTAATTACTTGTCTATTCCAAAATATATATTTCAAAATTTGTTCAAAAGAAGCATGAAAAAATGCAAGCTGACTTGTAACAAAATAAAAATGAAAAAAAAAAGAAAACTGGTTTATATATTAACTCAGCGAAAGTTAGCGATCTGTAAAGGACAGCATCTTTGATCAGTCTGCCACCCAGGGGCTCCAACAATAAAATAATAAACTTCAGAACAGGATGTAGTGTTACGTGGGCAAAGTCCTGGACAGAGGATATTTTAGTCTGTAGGCCTCCTTTATAGCATTTATATACTGTATATGAGATGAAACTGTCACATACCATATGTACTCGCATTTATGTCACTTCCAACTGCACAAACCAATATCTGCCTTTGCATATTGAGCCTGCAGAGCTGGATCTGTGCAATCTGTTAATAGTAATCACTAGAACAAACAACATAAACCCTGATCTGCCAGAACATTATGCAATAATATTTGTATATGTATTTTCTCAGTGGCGTCACTTGGGTTGGTGTCACCCAGTGCGGTAGCTCATAGTGTCACCCCCATGGTCCTCCTTCCGTAACAGACCATACAGAATCCTTAGTAATGTCATTTTGGTGTCACCCCCTCTGATGGTGTCACCCGGTGCAGTCCGCATCCCCCTAGATACGCCACTGCTGTGCCTGCTAGTCATGTATTTAACTATGATCGGTTATCCGCTTATGAAATCCAACTAGACCGAGCAGTGTGTGCTCTGTAAAATTTGCAATTTTTCATTTTGGTGTCACCCCTCTGAGATGGTGTCACCCGGTGCGGTCCGCACCCCCCTAGCGACGCCACTGTATTTTCTAAATTCTCTCCATAAATTTTATAACTGTATGTCTATGACAGAGGAGTACCTCTTTAGTCCCTGTTAAATTGAGAGGTTGAGATTCTGGGTAAATATGGTATTATCAGCAGCTACTCAAATGCAGTGGTGTCAAGTTACATTGCCAGCTGAAAAATTGAAACAAAGTTGTCAGTATGACAGTTGGATTATGTTGTTGCTGTTGTTGTTGTGGGGTTTAATGCCATTTTTCAGCACATGATAGGCTATACATGGTGGCCAGTATTAATGGTGGAGGAAGAACCCGGGGATAACCCCGGTTAGAAAAACCGACCCACGAGAAGCTACTGGCAAGCTTTCTCACATACCCACATTGGCTGAATCCGAGACTCAAACCCACGCAGACAGAGATAAGATGGCAGTGATCCATGACGGAGAGCACTTTAGACCACTCGGCCACTCAAAGCCCCAGTTTGATTATGTGTTTGTAAAGCTAATTAAAATCAATGATAGAAAGTTTGCCTTGATACTCAAACATTAAAATTAGTGGCTAGTTGTTGGGAAATTTGAAATTAAATAAAGTGCTTAAAACAGAGTTGGGTAGTTAGTTTAATCTGGAATTAATTTGCTCATAAGGATAAATTTTACAAGTAATTTCCCACTGAATATAATATTTTAAGAAATTTGAACACACATTATCAGTTGGAAAAGTTTATGTGTAGTGGGTGGATATATGGCTTTAATTTTGGATTATATAATTTAGATTTTGTGCATTTTGATATGTAGATTAGATTTTTATAAAGGGTCTGCAATTGTGAAGGAGCAAATTTCTGGCAATCTATGAAGAACACATTAGCTGAGACCAGAGAAAAATTAATTAGATTTATGGGGACAGGCGCATATCAGATCACCATACTGCCATGATCGATAATGTCTTTTCAAGGGGATAATTTCATTCTTAATTAAGCATTTATTTACTTAGCCCACAGAAGACTGGTGGAAACAAAAGCTAACTTCGATTCCATAGTGTAAATGTCAGGATTGAAAGATGGCAGAACTCTGTAACTCAAACTACAAGGTCAAGCTGACCCCAACTTTGGCGCCTCTGGAAAAAGGTGGCAAATATACTTAATCCTGATTGGTTACGCTAAATAAGGTGCAAGTTTCCCACACTAAATTTCCTAGTTTTAATATCGCCACATCGGAAATTTTAATCAGTCTAAGCTTTTCTGCAAGAGAAAAACAAGCGTAAAGAGGACCCTGAGAGAAATTCTCTCATAAAACCAACAAACAAAATTGGTTGTAGAAGTTAGGAATGCTGAAAGCTCAAAGGGAGAAAATAGCTCCTGCGATGTATGGTGCGACGTATTAATTCTGAGATGTATCATGAGACGTACTTATCCTGATATGCAGGTATCTGTGAATCTACATGCTACGCACAGAGTGAGGACCGAAAGAGGCAAAACTAACAAAAGTCGAAGGAACAGCTATAGTGGAAGTGGAGTGAATTGAAGGAACAGGTTACGCAATCGTACAAGGCATTGACTTCGATTGTTCACTCGATCCTATGATGAACTAAATCTATCAGTAAAACAGATCAGCTATTTTATTTAAATATATTTGTGTATTTTTTGTAATTTGGTGAAAGTTTTATATCTAAAAGCAGAGCATATTCCTGATGTAATGAATTTTCACTGTTGTTTTATATAATTGATTAAATTGTTTATTTACATGTACAGGGGCTCGTGTTGGTTTGTTCTATATATCTGCTCAGATCTCTATCTATTCCACCTATAAGTTTCCCCACTTATATTTATATATAACCTGGCAACAATATCGAGGGCAGTCAACTTCTAGATAACGAAATCCAAATTAAGTGGACACCTTGAAAGAAGGTACAATCCACCAACCCACACCTCTTGCAAGAAGAGGGGACTTTGTGTAAGGTTTCTATAAAGTGGACAGTGGGTAGCATGACACCAGCGCTTACAGCAATTAACAAAAAGACCATAACTTTAGCTCCTTGTAAGGGTCTTTAGGGAATGCTTTCTATGAAGTCCACTAGGATTGTTTATAAGTTAGGGGTCCACCATAGTGCAGGGAGTCAGCATAAAGAGCTTGAGGTTATCAGAGTTCCATTAAATGTAGCAAAGATAAAATCTCTTGCTTGTGACTAATTTCCCTTAGCACAGTGAAGTCGAAAAAAGGTTATATTTTTGGAGAGATTTAATAAAGCAAACCAAATGAATATCCGTTATATGACCTGACAAGTCAACTGACGTTCACAAAATAAAAAGCTTGTGCACCACAAACACAAATTTATACATTTAATTTCATGTTTGAAGGCAATTTATTTACAGCATTTGATGCTCACAGTGCAAACACATGCCATTACCCTGGATGATAATGTTGCAAAATATTGTCTACTTAATAGATTGATGCAATTCAAAATAGTTTTAATCCATGTAGTTTTTGAGAAATTCTACTTTCCATGAACCACTGTGTCAACTGTTACGGGTGGCTAGCTCTGCTTCTTAGCAAACTATTAGTATTTCACTGGCTATATACTGTAAAGTGACTATGGGAAATGAACATGCCTCACATCAGTTTCAAGAATAACACAAACCCGAAACACCTAGTTTAAAAATTAATCCCTATCTTTAATTATTAAACAATACTAGTTCAAAAAGTCACATCATAGCATTAAGTTAAGAAATTTGCCAGGGGCCAATATACCAAACTGTCACCAGTCACCTAATTGGATGATCATTAATTATGATACAGGGGTTTTCTTCTGTCCAAAATGAAAATGATGCCAATCATATGTCCAATATTTTTAATTTTACTGGTTATAGTGGCTAGTATATTGCACACTGTATACAATACATATGTACTTTTATTCTTACCTGCACGAGCTTCCACATAACACCATGTACTTTATATTGTACATTAGTCTACTCTGTCTACTAAATATAACATTCCTTTAACATTGCACTTGCCTTTGATGACTTGGTTTTTCCAAATTAAAAAATGTTTGCACTGATGCGAAAGA
Source organism: Sinohyriopsis cumingii (assembly GCA_028554795.2). NCBI lineage: Eukaryota > Metazoa > Mollusca > Bivalvia > Unionida > Unionidae > Sinohyriopsis > Sinohyriopsis cumingii. The sequence goes on along the minus strand of CM068824.1, from coordinate 85,327,548 downwards.
TTTTATTTTAAATTTGTAAGGTCTAAATGTATTAAATCATATTCAGCTAGATAAGTAAACTTACCAGGTAAATACTTTCTAAGTCTGAAGGTGTGTTACAATTCATAATGGACCAAAGCCAGATTATAGTGTATGAAATCAAATGTGTAAACTTCATCTTGAATACAACATCACAATAATTCATACCAGTTACTTGAATAACTTGTACTGTTAAAACTGTTGCACAGTTAAAACTGTTGATTTAGATCATTAAAGTCTGTGTACTGAAAAATCTGAAAAGTGTGTGCATCTTGAGAAGCAGACATCAACATGTCTATCACATGTCACTAAGACATACTTCACTCTATTGCTAGTATTATGAGAAATGTTATTGTTCACATCACTGGCATTAAGCTCAATTGCATTAATATAGTGACATGTCTAATGGCATGTCCTATTAGTCAAGCATTTCAACATTTTTGTTCATTGATGTCATTATACATAACATCTAAATAACCTGTATGTATACATAATGCCAAGAGGCCTGGGGGTGGGTGGTGGTGAGGGGTTGTCTAATGTGCTTGCCTACTCTTCAAAGACAATCGAGTGAACCAACAATTATACCAGTGAGACCAAATCCACTTGTCCAACAGAGGTACTGCCATGCTCCTTAGGAATATAGACCAGTACATAAGACTGATAAAAGCGGTTAGGCATGAGTCAGACAACTGCTTGTATTGTGGAGAACACAGTCATGTAACACAGCGGTGTCTGCATGGAAAACAGATTCATTGCCATCTTTGTAATGAACTAGGACATAAGCAAAAGTTGTGCACATACCAATAGGTAGAAGGCTATGATGTACAGGCCTATACAACACATATCCAGCAACAAAATGCATTAAAATATGTATATACTTTTCAATGTAATAATTATAGTTCTATAAACAGGTTTCAGGCACTATCTGATTTGTGTACAAAGTGCAACTTGTTAACATGTAAACAACTATGTGATATTGTTCAAGTTACTTCTCCTTCTGAGGCCCCCAAGTGTCTAATATGTCAATGTCTTCTTGTATGTATGTAAATCAGTCTTGTGCTGAACATTTTCATGTATCCACTACATGTGGTCATGGTACAACAGATGGATCTTGTATGTTATCCTCTTCATGTGTTTAAGTAAATAATCGAGGCAATGTAAAGAAATCTGTCAAGTCTAAAAACAATACATGGCATACTACCTTTTCTGAAAGTCAATCCTCTGATTAAAATTGTCACGTCTTTGGGCACCTCAAAAGTGGTCTGCAAGTAATCAACCTAAATATTCAACACATCCTCCCTAAACTGAATGAGATAAAGTTAATATTATAGCAAACTAGATCAGTCAATATTCTAGGTCTATGTGAAACCTTTCTTTCCAATGATACTGATGATTTGGTTCTCCACATACAAGGCTTCAACTTTGAAAGAAAAGATAGAGACTCCATGGGGGGTGGGGGTATTCTTCTCTATGTAGACAGTTCCATTAGTTATAACGGACGTGTCGATCTAGAGACTATTGGGGTAGAGAGTATCTGGATTGAAGTAACCCTTGCCCAATCAAAGCCAATACTCTTATGTTCAGTTTACAGGCCACCTAGTTCCACAGCTGATTGGATTGATAATTTTGAGATTCAAATTCAAAAAGCATTACTAAAGGAAGATTTAGAAATTATCATATTAGGGGATTTTAACAATGACTACATGAAAACTCCACCATTAACATGGATAAGTAGCTTTGAAACTTACAACTTTACTCAATTAATTAACACCCCAACTAGAGTAACCGATAAAAGTACCTACTATCATTGATCATGTCTATACTAATAAACCTGAAAAAATTAAGGTGCCAGTGTATGCACTGAGTGACCACTACCCAGTCTGTATAACTAGACATGTTCCGAAATCATCTAAAAATGGCCAACACACTGAAATACATACAATACAGGGACTTCAAACAGTTTGATGAGGAAATGTTCTTAAGTGCTTTAGTTTACAAACCCTTCCAATCAGTCAGCAATATAGCTGATGTCAACACTGCCTTGAACAAATGGTATCAGATGTTCAATGCAGCCTTAGACAAGCATGCCCCAATTAAAACAAAAAGGGTTAAACACCAAATTACATCCAAGTGGATTACCCCTGAGATCAATGAGGCTAGGCACCTAAGAGATAATTTCCACAAGAAAAAAGACATGAAAAGCTATAGAAAGTGGAGGAATAAAACTAAGCACCTGATAGATAAGGCAAAAGAGAACTACTATAAACAGGCTATTGATGAAAGTAAGAGTACCAAAACATTGTGGAGGCATCTAAAAGAGCTGAACCCACCCAAGAACAGTTGTCTTCCCCCTAGACTTCAGCAAAATGATGATACAGCAACATCTGTACAAGGCATTGTGGAAATGTTCAACAATTTCTTCATAAGCTTCTCCAGTAACAGTATTCAGAACCAGAATAACAGCCCAATTGAACTTGATGCTCTTTTATTATTTATAAGAGCTAAAATTCCTGATGCTAATTATTTTTCAATAGCTAATGTTAGTGAAGCTGATGTTTTTGATATGCTAATTAAGATGAATATTAATAAATCCTCTAGATTGGATGGTATTGGTCAACAAGTTCTTAAAATTGCTGCACCAGTAATAACAATGTCACTAACGCATAACATAAATTTAAGTATAATGAGTGGTAATTTTCCAGAAACATTGAAATGTGCAAAGGTCACACCTATCTTTAAGAAAGGAGAAAAGGAGGATCCAGGGAATTACAGACCAATATCATTTCTACCTGTATAAATGTCAAAACTATTTGAAAAGCATGTAGCCATTCAGGTCTATACATTTTTTTCAACATACTCTCTATTTCATAAAGCACAATGAGGATTTAGAAAGTACCACTCGTGCCAAACAGAACTTACCAAATTAATTGATCTTTGGCTGAAGGAAATGGATAATGGACATATGACTGGGATTGTTTTCCTTGACTTCAAGAAAGCATTTGATCTCGTTGATCATGAAATTCTGCTGCAAAAGTTGAACTGTTACAGGTTTGACAATCCTTCTTTAACCTGGTTTAGATCATACCTAAACCAAAGGTCTCAACAAGTAAGCATTGGCAATATTAGCTCTCAAACTCGCACTATTCATTCAGGAGTCCCTCAAGGCTCAGTTTTGGGCCCTCTCCTCTTCCTTATCTATATCAATGATCTACCATTAAATAATGAATCCACAAATACAGATTTGTTTGCAGACGATGCAATCTTGTATACATCTAGTTCTGATACTGAAGTTATCCAAATGAGATTAAAGTCAGACCTTATTAGCAGAATCAAAAAATATTTACCTATGGAAACTCGAAATCTGTACTACAAGTCATATATTCTTCCAACAATGGATTATTGTTCTAATGTATGGGGAAACTGTGCTAAATCTGAGCTTGACAGGATTATAAACTTCAGAAACGAGCAGCACGTGTAATTTTAGATGCATCTGTTGATCATCCCTCAAAAGCATTATTTACAGAACTCAAATGGTTCACAATATATGACAGGATAGATTTTTACTAGGCAGTTCTTTTATATAAATGTCTACAGGGAACTGCACCAGAGTATCTTCAGGACTTATTCTGGCCTTTTTCAGCACAATACTAGTTGAGATCAATATCACATGGAAACCTTCTAATACCAAAACCAAGAACAGAGCAATTTAAAAAGAGTTTTCAATACTCTGGTACAGTTCTGTGGAATAAGCTTCCACTACATGTAAAATCTGCTGAAAATATTAGAGTATTTAAGAAAAGATATCATGAGCATGCATGTGTTTCTACTAGATAATGGAATTTAGTATTTTAATACTAAACATGTTAAAATAAACACTAATTATTGCTATCTTCATATAATGTGCATTGTTATACTCTCCTTAAGAGGGCCTCAAGGGAGAATAGTCCCTGACTAATGAGTCAACCTGTATAAATAAAGCATTATTATTATTATTATTATTATTTATAGATCACTGACATCTCACCTCTGTCTATGTGGGTTCAAGTCTCTGGTTTGGCCAATGCTGGTATGTCAGAAAGCTTGCCAGTTGCTTCCCATGGGTCAATGGTTTTTCCTGGGTTCGACTCCACCAAATATACTGGCCACTATGTACAGCCTATCATGTGTTGAAAAATGGCATTAAGCCCATTACAAAAACAACAACATACTGTCAGGAAGTTTAAAGAGCTATGAATATTAAAAAATCTAAAAACTAAATATTCTGGGTAAACAAAATTGTAAGTTTCCTTTACATAAAATCCTATTCTTACTATATCCAGCTTCTCAAGCATAAAATCAGACCAAGCACTATGGCTACAATTAATCTGCCTCATGATTTAAACAAATAGGTGACAAAATGCGATTTGGATACTGTATAATCTACAGTATATTTGTGCACACACATATATACCTTTAATACCTGCAATGTGCATTAACAAGGCACTTGTTATCTGGGTATATATAAAGGTAAAAAAATAAATTCTAAATATTGAAAATTTTAATGTCAATATAAAGTTTTAAAAAAAAAAGAAATTACATGTACTTCAATAATACTTTATTCATATCAATAGTACACATTCATGTAGTTAAGAAAAATTAGAAATTGTTTGAAATCAAAACCACAGAACAATATGTTACTTTATGCAAAGACAATTGTGACTATCAGCTGCAAGTTATGAACTTTATAAATTATTCGTGTAATATATGATACCAAAAGAAGATACACTTTTGTCTTTGTATATTACATGTATCAAAGGTGGATTTGATGTAGATATGGGTGGATCTGGATGTTTCATGTAACCAGATCAATTTGTGTCCACATGATTGTGCACACTATAATAGTACATTTTCCTTCCTAACAATCAATGTCTATTTTCAGTGTTTACAGATTGGGTAGGGGTGAGGGTGGATTTAGACAACACAGAAAATTACTGTGACTGAACAACTGTGTGTTGTAATAAAGAATATCTAAAGTGTAACACTTTCTATGAGTAAACAAACTACTGTCAGTCAATAAAAATAACAGATAATCTATTAAATTTTATCCTCCCGAAGTCAATGGTTCAATTTTTCTTGAGCTGCATGTCTTTTTATAACACATGCCCTCACAAAAACAGTTAACACGAACAAAACAATACTAGATTTAACGTTTAATTTATTGTTTTCTCCCAAAAATATATGTGATCGAATGTTTAAAAAGATCAGTACTATGAAATTTCAAAATTATCTGGACATCAGCCATTTTGTTTACATTAATTACAGTGCCCAAGTCCATCACAGGAGTCTGATGTTTTATCAACAAAGTACGGCGATATCTCTGACAACATGAAATCATCATATCGGTGATATAAATGAACATAGTCTGACGTTTTATCAATAAAGTACGGCAAAATCTCTGACAACATGAAATCACCTTGTAGGTTATGTTAGTCCTACATGTAAGACAGCACATGTTCATTTTGTTTAGGTGCCAAAACATAAATATCAGCGTCGTGTCTTACATGTAGGACTACGGTTATATAAATGAACATGGGTTCATTTATTTAACCAATATGGTAATTTCATGTCAGAGATTTCACCGTACTTTACTGATAAAACGTCAGACTCCTGTGGTGTCCATTTAGATATTTAGGAAACGTCACCGCTGACAAATGCACTTCCTTGTTGTAGTCCTACCTGTTAGACCTGACGCTGATATTTATGTTTTGGCACCTAAACACAATCAAAATGTGCTATGTCTTACATGTAGGACTATTCCTTGTTGTAATTTTAGCTTTAATAATAGCCAACGACGCCTAATGCACTAGAAAAATAACAATACCACAAGCTCACTCACTTTTTTGCCAGGTTAGCTAACCACGGAAACTGTATTCCCCGTGGACAACCACAACAAATCAAGTTGAGGCTACGACATCGTAGCTATATGAACTAGTGTCCTAATATAACGCGATTAGTCTGAATAACAAAAAAGCAAGTTGGCATTCATACTGAAAAGGAACGGATACTGGTTTTACAATTTATGCGAGTTTCAATCTGAGTAACTGACTTTAATTTAAACTGTACTATGTATATTGACAGAAAGCGAGTAAAGAGATTAATCTTTGAATGTAATTTTACATGGTCCTTTCTAAATGATATAATGAGGCCAGCTCTTGTTTACTTCTAAAAAATAAGCTTGAAAACGGGGTTGCGACGCCACTAAGTTCAGGTCGTTAATCATATCGTTGTATTCAAAGCGTTCCCTCTCAAGTTTATGTATTACAACAGGACACATATAAAATCAAACAAAAGCACTTGTAGTTTCATATTTATATAAAATGAACAACAACATACCTGCTTGTTTTTATATCCACTACTTCGATATGGTAATTTTCACAAACATATGTTTCAACACGAGTTTAGGCCTATGACCTTTACTGCACAGCCCCACGTAGGCGGAGCTTAATGTGTAGAAACATTGAGTGTATCAGAAATAAATACCAACGCTAGCTGTGATTGGTGCATTATGTAAGAGTTGTACTTTCTGTTAGGCTTTACACAAAATTGAGCCTCCTGGCAACATGTGAGATTATATTAATTCATATTTAGATCATATTTTGTATTTTTTATGATTTAAAAAAAATGTGGTACACATGTCTGAAACTGTCTGTTGTGACTAGATAACTGTTACCATTGTCTAATGCCAGCAGAGTTATTTCTCTTCAATGCAATGGAATACCTGGTTCCGTTCTTGTAAAATTGACAATCTAACATTCTCACTGGATAATGTTTAAGGTAGAAGGCATGAACCTAATTATCACAAGCCTAGAATTTATAAATTCACACAGAAGCTAAACATGTAATGTGGTTTAGATATACTTTGAGTTAGGCTTGGAAATGGGGATGCTTGTTGGTGACTGCCTGTCACAGTTGGACATAGAACACAATTAATTTTACTATATGCTCTCTACATTTGTTTTGCAGTTCTGACCTTTTCCCTGTGTGACAAACAATGCAAATTATATGTTAATCTAAAATACCTTCAAAGATGACTTCACGGTGAAGTTCTTGTCAAAGGTTGACCTGCTCTTTGTTTGAGATGCTAGACTGTCAACAGAGCAGCATGTGAGCAGAACACAGATTTCACTTCCGGATCATCACCAAGGCCTTGTTACTCACTGTGTACTGTCGCCAAAATACACACAGACAACAATACCCTGAGCTCATATTATCAAGAATAAACAATTACCTTTAAATCCCTACCTAAAATGCATAAATAAAACTCTTCTATCACCACCAAAGTGAGAGTGCAAAAATGTTCTAAAATTAGACTAGAACTACGGGCACTGAACTGGAAGTACTAATTGTGACCTGATTCCAGTTAGGCGAGCAATGGAGATAAAATGCGTAACTTGGGCTGCAAATGAGCAGCTGACTTGGCTTACGTATTTATGTGTGTCTGCAACAGAGGTAAATATCTGAAAATCTAGATCGTTAAGGGGTGATGAAAAGTATGCCAATTTGTTACAGTACTAGTGAACCTTAAAGCACATACTGATTCTTTAAGTTGCCTTATCACAGAAAAATATTCAAAATAGCTCTTTGCTGTCAAAAATGAATATAAAAAATAGGGGTTGGTGGCAGTGTTGGTTCAGTATAAAGGTATCACGGTACAATTGTTTTTTCCATATACCTCAATGCTAATGTTTTGTGAAATCAATATACTTTTTATCCTAACTCAGCATGTATGTCACACACTGTCATAGAGAACAATGCTACATTGTCAATCTGACATGGACAAAACAAGGTACTCTGTTGCATTTAGGAGAGATAACTCTGCTGAAGCTAGACAGGGGTAAGAGTTATTTAGTCACAACAGACACAGTTTCAACCATGTGTACCACATTTTATAAAAATCATAAAAAATACAAAATATGATCTAGATATGAGTTAACATAATCTCACATGATGCCAAGAGGCACAACTTTTTTTTAAAGCCTAAAAGAAAGTACAACTCTTAGATAATGCACCAATCACAGCTAGTGTTGTTCTTTATTTCTGAATGCAATGTTCCTACACCTTGTGCTCCGCCCACCTGGACTTGCGCAACTGGTACCGTTATACCTAAAAGCCACCAGTTGCATCAGGAATTAACCTGATTGCCGCAGTCAAAATCTCACATGTATGCTTTCTACAAAAATCATTAGTTTGTTTGTATCTTCACTGTAAAAAAGTATTCTCATTTTTCTGCAATAGGTCATTGCCGGATCAAAATTTACCAGATAAACTGTCCAGTAAGACCTAACATTGTTCTCTTTGACAGTGTGACATGCCTTCTGAGGTAGGATATAAAGTATATTTATTTCACAGCAGCAGGGAGGGTGAACAGACCACCTGCTTGAAAGTCCATTTATTAAAAATAAAACTTCATGCAAAAAACTAAATATAATGTCAGTAACGTCAAACCGAAGCCTCTAACCAAAACCGAGTTTCTCTAATTGGGTTAGCTCATTTTGTTACTTTATCTTTGTCGTTCGTGTTTTTCAAAATTTGTATGTTTTGTTTACCTTTGGGACACTCATTTTTGGTTGCACCCTCCGTGCTGCTGTATTGTGTGAGTAATTAAATCCTTATATCAGTCATTCAAGCAAATATTTTATCAAGACCTACACGATATCGTGACGGAGGATCATGCAAATTTATTGTTATAAATCCGTGTGGGGTAGCTTGTGAATTTGAAAAGATTTTTTTTTTTAACTTAATCATATCCATGTCCCACTACACCAAGTCTGATGAATATTTCGCAGTGTATGTGTATCAACTCCATTAAACACAAGTAAAATATTGCAGTTATCTATGATCACCTTAGGTATTTGTATATATCTCAGAGGAACATAAATTACATCTGTATTGTTATGCCTGCCTCGACAAAATATCCGAGCTGGATTTGATTGCTTGTATAGAATTACGTCGTCATATACTTCAAGAATATTAATACATCCATCGAGGTCATCTACAAATGGGGTTTCATCAATATCGGTGATAAAATCAATAATATCATTACATCCTCGTCCAACAATTTTGCATTTTCATTAAAATCTTTAAGCATATCGTAACATTGCTGATCATCTACGGATGGCGCCACTAAATATAACTTATCCCACTTGAGCCATCTCATTATCAAATTAAGCAGTAATTGTGTTTTACCCGAATCGGATGGACCTAGCATTATCATTCTGATGGATTTCGGTAATGCTGAAATATGTTTTACTGGCTCTTGTTTTCGTGTTGCTGAAAAATAAATGATATGCATGTTGCACAAATATAATATATAATATGGATCTATATTGTCTTCGATACAGAGCATTCACCCCTACAAGTGGATTAACAACAATAATAACAAAAAATAAAAAGCGTAAATGTCTAAAATGTGGTACAAAAAACATAAATTTATCTCTGTACACAAAATGTCTGGTGGTGATATCGTTGCTTCATTAGGAACATTAACAGGAGCTCCATGGACTAAATACCCAGGAGAAAAAACATCTTCCTGGATATAATTAATGTGGTCATGGAACCTGGCTTGATATTCGACTTGACGAGTTAGATCAACCAAGAACTGGGGAGTATGCTACTGATCAAGCATGTCACGTTCATGATGTGGCGTATAAAGAACAAAGAGTTACAACAGCGACATATTGTAGATGTGAAGTTGATTCACTCGTTAAATTCCATATAAAATAAATCTCTCAGAGAAATACTTACTAGCTTCCTAGCAACATCTGCGATAATAGTTAAACTAGTATTAGGGGCCGGTAATTAATCAACCGATTATTATTGTAATGGAATCGATTTATTATAACTCAAGAGGATATTGGAAGGATAGAGCATCGATTAGTAAACTTGCTGATTCAGCAAATGTCACACGTTCTGTTGCTGCAAAGTGTTTAGCACGACAGGCAATATGGCCAAATTATCTACCACCACCTAAACAAATTCAGTAAGCACATTTTGTTATCAGCGCTCCAAATGAAGTTCATCAAGCAGATATTTTATTTATACCACACGATAACATTAAAATTGGTAGACGTCAATCACTTACATACAAATACGCGTTGACTGTCGTTGACGTTGCAAGTAGGTATAAGGAAGCAGAATCGCTATCAACTAAATCAGCAGCTGAAGTTGCATCTGCGCTTGAATGAATTTATCAGCGAGGACCCTTGTGATGGCCACATTTACTACAAGTTGATCCTGGCAAGGAATTTCTTGGTGCAGTATCATCTCTGATGAAAAAACATAACGCCAAAATCAGACGAAGACATACCGCAATTCATCGCAATCAGGCAATTGTTGAACGATTTAAGCAAAAACTTGCTAAGAGATTGTTTGGATACCAGTATGCGAAGGAAATAATTCAGAAAGACAAGAGATCTCAAAAATGGGTTGCAAGACTACCAAGTCTGATAGCTTTGTTAAATAATGAAATTACTCTTGCAGTTTCTATGAAGCCTACCAATGCGATCCCAACAAAAATCATATACCAATACAACGACATGACTCCTTTTCAAAACAACCAGTACTAGGTAATGTGACTGAAAGGTATTTATATGAACCTGGTGAACTTGAAGGTGGTAAAAAGAGAGCGACTGATCCAGTTTGGAGTGTGACTACACATAAGTTTTCCAGTGCGATAAGATCCACGGGTAGACCTGCAATCTACAGATTAGATTCAACTGCTCCTCAACACGGATTTGTACGTGAACAATTACAAGTAATTACTAAATATACTCAATTACCACCGCATTCACGTTTTTGAACTAGCGTCATCACGTCGTTTACATTCAAGACAGGTCAGCATCACATTTTCGCGTGTGTGGCCACGACTACTATTAATTCTGTCTACGGTAAACTGTCTTGGATTATTATTTGAATACTGCTACAACATCACTGTGTTACAGCTCGCACAATGAATATTCTGTAGTTGTTTTAATGTCATGATAAATTCAGCATCGAGATCAAAGTGGCGTTTATTTGGATTTTGTCACACTGTTTATAACTAACAATTTTTCTTACTACATCATCTTTATTGCCAGCAATGGTTTTCTGAGTTTGATTGTTATTTTCTGTGAAGTTTATAATAACCCTTCGCAGCTGAGATATTCTTTTAATATTGGTATCAGAAATAGTTAATCCTTGTGACGAATGAATCGTTATAGGATATCCTAGGGTCCACGGAGTTTTGTCCATCGTTAACGCGCTCTCAACAACACTGACAGGAACTAAAACAGTATCATATAGTACAAGAACCTGGAATTTCAACGTCCATATTTTGCCGTCAAGTATCATCTGGTCGATAACACAATGGTACGCGTAGATTTGAAATTTTTTCATTATGTAACATAAATAATTGTTGTTGAAGTGTATCACCAACTATCTTGCAACTTTAAATCATCTGGTCTCCACATATTCCAAAAAATTGTTCATAGAAGTTTTGGAAATTATTTCATGCATTATTTCACACGGAATTATATTTCGTTGTAGTGTGATTAATTTCTTGAACTCTCTTAAGTCTGGATCAAGCGCTCTATGATCATTAGTTATTTTCTCATAATAATCTACAAAATTCCTCAGCCATTCATGTGGAGACAATCCAACAAAAGGTGGCGGTTGACCATGATCGCCACACATTACTACAGCAGTATTTTTCGTCTACAACCAATCAATACATATTTTTAACGTTTCCAATGAAACGGTACATATTTCATCCCAGATAATAATCTTTGGAATATATTTCTCACCCATTCGTTCAGGAGTCCATTTATCACCCTTCCATCGAAATAACCTATGATAAGTACAAGATTTTACCCATCGCTCTTTCATTTCCCTGCTGAGTATATGTGTAGGTGTTAACAATAACACAATTCTTGAATCAAGCATGTATCGTAACAATACTTTTGGTGCCCACATTTTTTCTAAAAGGTATTTACCAAACCATATATAACGAATCGGATGGAGATTTTCAGCAAACTTAAATGATGTAACTCGTGCAAAACCCGTTACGTCAAGATCTAGTAGAGGTTCATTTACAGAAACTAGAGTCATTTCATTCGTTGGATGTCCAAATCTATTAAATATTCTGAACATTCTCCCATTCCAGGAAAATATACAGGATAACACACCGCTATATCAAATGGCATCATATTTCTGTAAACGTATTTGGTATTCCATACTCAACTATGGATATTACATCATCGAGAAATTCAAACCGAATTGGATTCCATAAATTTTTCTCACTGGCGAAATGAGCTGCAACAGAGGGAACAGTGAAATAATTACAGAGTAACTGTTCATTTTTGCTGATATATTTTAACACAAGATCTTTCATTTTCGTATGAAGAGACTCTGTTCCATAAATATCAGCATTAGGTCTTACAAACTGATCAAATCTGCTTTTTTCTTCGATACAAATATTTCCATCAGGCCTTATCAGATCACCATCATCTTCAGAGCTTTGAAACAACCCCACATATACAGGATAACTTTTGCTAATCGGATTAATAAAATGCGTTAGTTATTTCCACGTATCGCGTTTGAGAAATGTTCTGTAATTTGCTCAGTTACACAATTTATTTTCGAAAATTTAATTGGTTTATGATCATGAACGCTAGGTTTATCATTTATCGGATATATAGCATAAATAACTGCAGTTACAGGATACGCTCGTTCATAATACGGTTTATCAGTACCAGTCAACATTCCTGGTTTGGAACTTTTACTTAACGTAACAATATTTCCAGTGTGAAAACGGATAGGGTCACATTTGTCACGGAAAATCCAAATATCGTCTACTTCCGCATTAAATTGTATGCTAAAAGATATCTTTGATTGTCGAGGTAATTACTAATCGTCGCCGCAAGTTGCTCATTCATTGTAACATCGATAACACTTTCAATGTCGCTTATAATTCTGAATGTTGACCACACATGAGATGCGCCATCTCTGCTAAATTCTTTCTTGGCGTCACGAATACTTTTAATCAGAGTTTCCGTCGGATCAACCAGAGCTCGCCTCCGAAAGTCGAGGGTTATTTTGTCTAAATCAAATCCAGATTTAGAAGGCTCGATTGTAGATAATTTCTCAATTTCGTCCACATTATAATTAAGGCAAATATATATAAATTAAAATATAATATAATGATTCAAACAAAGAATAAATGGAAATGGCTTATGATAGATTCTACAACTTCTGTAACAAAGCTTGTGTAAGCGAGTTATGTGTACTTCACCTACAGAGCGTGCGTCACGGTATTATAGGACCAAAACCGTGTTTGAAGTGTGGTCTTGGGGTTAGAGGAGAAACGCAATTGCGTATGCAATGTGGTGTTAAAAAAATACAAAGAGCTGAAAGGATATTATGATTTTCACAAATAACACTGACAACAATGACAAGAGTCATAGAAAATGCTAAAGATTATCTCGCCAGATTTTCAAAATAACTATTTAGACAAATATTATTATTATTATATAAATGGAGCAAAATGAATTTGTAAAACATCCTATCATCAAGAATTACGAGACATCTCGCGATGATGTAATCAGGAACTGTCGACTAAAAAAGCCCAGTCGGTAATGTCAGTTATACTGGTAATCTCATGTTCAATACTAAGGGGAATACACATTTCTGTCACAGGTTCGTTTACGAGTGTTTTCACGGATTAATCGAAAAGGGTCTTGTGATCCATCATATCATTTCAAATCAGAAAGATAATTCCTTCAGTAATTTACTAGCTATTACCCAAAGTGAAAATTCCTTAGGTGGTGGTACTGGTAAACACAGTAATTTTTCGAGAGCTGTTAAATCAGTAAATACAGAGACTGGAGAAGAAATAATATTTCAATCGATGAACGCAGCTGGCAGATACTTCGATCGTTCAATTCGTTCTGTTAAACGTGTCGCAAATAAAACTACCAGATCGGCGTTTTCGAAAACAAAATATAATCAAAAAATAATATTTCGGTATCTCCCGATTGTGTTAGACACAAACAGATGAAGACAGATAACTCTGTCAAGCTAAGCTCTCTCCTATAGAGTAATTCAGTAGTTACTCCGCTTGTTACTGCGTAATATTTGATGATTAATTAACGCGATTATTTTATTTTTTGTGTCGTTATTCAGTACTAATATACAATAATTTTTATGTCTGTGTGACAATAACATAATTCAAGAAAATGTTTTACTTACATGTTCACTCCCACAAATACACATCCAGACTGACTGGGAGAGAAATATTCTGGGTGCCTTTTATATTCATCACCGCCTACACAGACTGTTGCAAAAAATCACGTGATTGAGTTATTCTGGAAATTCTGAAGGTTTTAGAATTTAATTAATTTTGAAATTCAAATAGTTTGGAAACTCAGTCAGTTTCGGCATTAAGTAGTTTAGAAATTCTGTCAGTTTTGACATCCAGTTAGTTTTGAAATTTAATTAGTTTGGAAACTCAGTTTTGGAATTCAATTAGTTTTGAAATTCAATTACTTTGGAAACTGTTAGTTTTGGAATTCATTTAGTTTTAAATTATATTATTCTGGAAACTCAGCCATTTATTCTATTATTTTGGAAATTCTGTCTGTTTTTCTGGAACTCGATTAGTAATTCTGGAACATTCTGTGCAGTCGTTAATGACTATAAAAGGCGCACAGAATCCGTCCTGGTGTTAGTCTGGAAGTGCATTTGTGGGAGTTTACAGGTATGTAAAACATTTATTTAGTAGTCTTGGGCTGTGTTTGTGCTATATTACACAATTTTATATCGTCTTGGTTGAGGAATATAATTTAAATATATGTTTATTGTGTAATGAACTATGAAAATATTAATACTATTATTTCTGCAATTAAAAAATTAAAACATGACGGTATAAAAATATGTGATGAATTAAACCCTGAGGAAATTATTTTCGATTTTGAATCACTACAACAACGAAAATTTTGAAGATTGATATACACTACCAGTACAAAACAGGTTCATTAAGCTTATTCGACAATCTATGTTCCAATCCTTGACGACAGTGAAAGATACAGAAGTTAAAAAATTCGTATCTCTCTTACGCGCGATTGAAAACATTAGATGAGAATTAGCTCATGAATAAGAAACATGACGGCATCCACCGTATGGATCATTATTATGTTTTAGAATATTTGATAGCGGAGATATTTTTTGCATACCTCTAATATTTTTGGAAAGTTTCCATTGATGACGTCGTTGAGTGATTTTTTTAATTCGTCGGTATTAAATCCTGGTACTATACAATTTGGTAATTGTTTTTCTGTGTTTAAATGTTTTTACGTTTGGTTCTGGAGGAATTTGATACGTTATATTATCACCCCAGTCAATCACAAATGAAACGATCTGTTTTGTGATAAACTCCAGGTCTGATTCAACCTGGTTGAGATATTGTATTGACTCAATGATCTGTTGCTTTATATCATCGTTGTAATGTTGTGCGACACTGGAAAATAAATTTTGTAGTTTATTATTTACTTGTTCATGTTCAGACTTAATGACGTCGGAAAATGATTTGATTTTTTTTCGTGGATGAAAAATGTATTCTCCGCGTCTATATCATGTAAATCGTTAATATATAATAACACTGGTCAACAGTGAAATCATTACTGACTTAAAAAGGCCCTAATCTGTAGTATTTTGGTGTGCCGAACACGAATATAACCGTGAAAAATTTGTATTGGCTCTCGTTTTGAAGATATTCATATACCTCATTTTCTATGTTTCACTGTGTAAATTTCTCCAGTAGGACTGCAGCAACATCCGGAATAATGATGTAACATTGCATAATACCATCATGCTCACATCATCCACAGTTGATTGCATCATTTTCTGATGCAATGCAATACTAATGCCATGCGGCTGCTGAAGTAAGTTGACGTCAGCAGTGTACTATACATGTGTAGGCCTATTATACTAATGCCAGGCGGCTGCTGAAGCTGACGTAAGCAGTGTACTATATAAAGCCCAATCAGATAGGTTCAGCATTTAAAATATTTTAGACGTTGTGCGAGACAGTTCAAGCTACTGTTACATAAAACTTATTATTTTATCCATTTACGTACAATAAAGAACAGTAATGCCTCGAAAGTGTGTTAATACCGCGGACAATTTTTGCTATATTTGTGGGGAAGTGACATTTGCCAACCAGAAGAAAAGTATCAATTCTCAAGTGAGAAGGCATATCATCTTTACTTCGGATGCAAGGTTGGTGACCAAGACAAGCCTTGGGCTCCGCATATATGCTGTGCTACATGTACAACACAGCTTTCACAGTGGTTGAATTGGAAAAGGTCATCAATGCCGTTTGCAGTCCCAATGGTGTGGAGAGAGCCAAGCAACCACCTAAATGACTGTTACTTCTGCTTGGTTCCTCCTCTTTCCGGCGGAATAACGAAGCGAAAGAAGTCGAGAATAGTCTACCCAAACATTCCGTCTGCATTGAGACCAGTTCCACATGGTGAGGGACTTCCTATTCCAGAACCTCCAGCAGAATATTCTCTTGATTCATCTGACGAAGACAAAGGTGAGTCGACCTGTTCTTCTCCTGGTCCATCAGCATGCAGTGATCCAGATTTTCACTGTGGTGCATCATCAACCCCACACAGAATAACACAGGAAGAACTAAATGACCTGATTCGTGATTTGGACTTATCAAAGAACAAGGCAGAATTGCTAGGATCATGACTCCAACAATGGAATCTTCTAGAAGAAGATGTCACAATTACTGCATATCGAAAGCGCCACCAGCAATTGGAGCCTTTCTTCAGAAAGGAAAGTAATCTGATATTCTGTTCCGATATTGAGGGCCTCATGAATGCTTTAAAAATCACTCATGACCCACAAGAATGGAGACTATTTGTGGACTCTTCGAAACTGAGTCTCAAGGCTGTGCTTTTGCACAATGGAAACATTCTTCCATCTATTCCAGTAGCGTATGCTGTCCACATGAAAGAGACATACGATAACTTAAGGCAGCTACTGAATTCCATTGAGTATAACAAGTACAGCTGGCACCTCTGTGGTGATTTGAAGGTAGTTGCCCTTTTAATGGGACTGCAGCAAGGATATACAAAATACATGTGTTTCTTATGCGAGTGGGATAGCCGAGCAAGGGAAATGCACTACATGAGGAAGGAATGGACTCACAGGCAGAATGTAGCCATTGGAGAGAAGAATATCCAACACCCAGCTCTGGTTGAGGCTCAGAAAATCTTGCTACCACCCCTTCACATCAAACTAGGTTTGATGAAGAACTTCGTGAAAGCCATTGACCGGACTTTGCCAGCATTCCGATACCTGCATGAAAAATTCCCTCGACTCAGCGAAGCAAAGATTAAAGAGGGAGTTTTTGTGGGTCCTCAGATTCGAGAGCTTTTCAAAGATGACCGGTTCAACAACTTGCTGGAAGGTGACGCGAAACAAGCATGGAATGCTTTTCGCCTAGTTTCTACAAACTTCCTCGGAAATGTTAGGGCAGAAAACTATAAGGAACTAGTAGAAGACATGTTGATGAAGTATAAGAAACTTGGCTGCAATATGTCTCTAAAGATTCACTTCCTTCATTCCCATTTGGATTTCTTTCCTAGCAACTGTGGTATTGTTAGTGATGAACACGGCGAACGTTTTCATCAAGATATCGCAACAATGGAACAAAGATACCAGGGAAAATGGTCCACTACAATGCTGGCTGACTACTGCTGGACACTCCTCAGAGATGCTCCCGAACAGCTGTACAAGAGACAGGCGAAGAAATCTAAGATGTAGTCAATGACTTGATTTTTTATAGGTAGGCTATTACAGTTGACCTTTTACTACTGGAATGCATTTCGTTATGTAAACATTAATTTCTTGCAGATTACAAAAAAACTAGAGCCAATTTTGCAATTTGACTGTCATATTCGTGTTCAGCACATAAAAATTGATAAGAATTGACTAATTTTATTTCAGTAACATGACTTTTGTAAAAATTTGTTGTCCAGTGTAACCTATATTGTCTTGTGCCATCAAACGTAGTAGTATAATAAGATATATCTGCTATGTTCCATGGATGAGTTTTTCGATACTCTGGAAGTTTTATAAATATTTTCGTATCAGTGAGGAAATCATCTCGTTTTGGTTCTGGTGGTCATTGATAAACAGGTGGTATCTCTGGCCATCCTAACCCACTTCGGATCGATGATTGATATATATCACCAACATAATCTAGAGAGTTTATTTCTATCGCAGCTGATAATGTTGGTTCGTGAACAGTGATATAAATTTTAGATTCCCTTCCAATAAAAGATCTAATTCTGCACTGGAATTCATAGTTGATTTGTTCAATATGATAAATACCCGTGGGAATTCTAACAACTTGCCAATCGTGAGTTCCATCAGGTTTATTATTATACGAAAATACCGAATAATTATTTTCTGGTAATCCACCAGATGATTTTGATCTAATATTTGGCCAACTATGATATACTCGTAATTGTGCTAGTGCTATTTCTTTCGCTAGAATTGCAGTTGGAAGGTTGATGCTAAGTTGAGCTGCTCATATCATCGTAGTTTTTAACGGAGTTCTATTAACGACAATCTGCTGTAGTAATTCGTTCGACGTTGGCATTATTTACAACCCCTGATTTTAAATCAGGATTTTAAACCCCGATTTTCTAAATCGGACGTAGATTGTGACACACTCATCGCCTCGTTATAAATCTTAATCATTTCTGAGAACTCAGAATCTGATATTATTCCATCACTAAGACCTGATGATATCAACAAGATAATCTTGAGTATGCTAGCGTCGCTGCATGCAACGTTTTGTGTACTCATGTAATTTTATATTTGTACACGTAGATCACTGGTGATTCATTGTTATTGTTGCTAGCAATACGCCTGCTGCAGCGATAACAGCGGATGCCGAATACACAATTATGTCAACGACAACTACACGTTTGAGATATTTTTTACCTTTACAGTATAATCATCAAGTACTGATAATCTGTATCACCCGGTAACTTCATCGCGATGTTTAATGGATTTATTAAGTGGTGACCATAATGTTGATCTAGATGCTACCGTATATACTACACTGTCGCTAATTTTTTTATATCAGAGAGTTTAATATCAATAATCGCTGAACTTCAAAAAAATTCCTTCATGGTTTATTGATGTATCTATGAAAGTTTAAAAACAATTGTACATGATTAGAATATTCAGATCTAAATGTCGTCATTCCATCACTGATTGTCATTAACGAGTTCATAATCGGAATGTTGCTATCATCGACATATTTCTTCATTGCAGTGTCATCCCTTGATTCTGATTCTCCAAGACCAGTAACTATATTATTAGTCATATTGAGAGAACCAGTCATTGTATCACACGAGGTTAATAAACGATCATTGATCTCACTTCTGACCGTGTTGTTGTTGCTGTATACATATCTTTTTGTTACCACACCATCATCTGATTATGGTTCTATCGCATTAATAATTGTATTTTTACTCATATTGAGATCACCATACATAATATCCCCAATTCTTCTGATGTCTCCAGCAATTTCTCCCATGATTTTGATAGAACTGATTCCTTCGAGCTTTCAATTTTACCGTTTTTAGTAAACACCACTAAGTTATCTTCGGTTGCAAATGGAACCCGCAGAATAATATAGGTCAAAGGGATATTAATAGTCTTTAATCGTCCTTGTTTATCCTGAAAAACAACGACTTCATTATCGTCCACATTTGCATGACTCAAAAGATTAGCGAGTTCATACTTGACCTTGTCATGGGTTGCATATCAAGTCGCCTTGAGATTTGCCCTGAGTCTTACTCAGAGTAGATCTTCCATAAATATATACCATTATATACTTTAAGATCTGTTTAAAACGACGGTGTACGGCTATCCCGTCTACTTGTATAATCGTGCAAGACTTTATGAAGTGGTGTTGTTAATGCTGACAAGCGTCGAGTACAGCTATTACTTTTCACGGCCACATATTGGTGGAACAGTTGTTGTTTGTGTTGGTAATGCTGAATACCAGACGGGAGTGTTTTGAAAATGAGTGCTTTGCACTGTGCCGACATATTTTAAAAATTCTTTTGGTGGTGCCAGTCCATACGAATCAAAATAAATAATTCCACGAGGATGAATCGCGTATGCAGCCCAATGAGTATCTGGACCAGAACTTTGATCAAAATTAATGACACCGGTTTCAGTATTGTTAGGTCGTTTTGGTAATTGGTAACGCATAAAAACACCTCTGAAATTTTTTATATTTAATATTCGAGCAGCATCAAGTAAATCAAAATTTGACATAGGAAGAATCAGCGAAGTGTTCCTGGAAGCCTCAGACCTTTTTCGTACCAGTGAGGGGTTCCAGGCAATAGTAGGCCCTTCTATTCTTTTAGAAGTCTTTATTCCTTTTCCTGTTGCTTTCTTTAATGTTATTCTAGCAGAGGTTCCAACAGCACCAAGTTCAGCTGGTTTTGCAATAAGTGGAGCCGCAGAGGCTATTAACACTGGTATAGCTGCAAGAAGTGGAAATATCCCACCAGTTTTGATTGAATCTTTAATGGCGCTCGCAGAAAGATTAAGTCTAACGCATGCTTTTGATTGTTTGGCGTCATTAAAATGCTTACGTTGAGGTTCTGTTAATGAATTTTGACCACCTTCGATTTGTTCTTTGATATTTTTATTCCACAGATCTTTGCTGCTTTTGATTGAAGCTTTTTAACCTGACCAGGAGTCAGACTGACACTAACATGATGATTTGACATTAAAAACAGCATGAGCGATTTAATTGCATGTTTTCTACCGGAGCATCAATAATTCTCATTCGTCCACAAACACCTTCTATAACATTGTTTTGTCTGAGAGAATAACTGAAATTGCTCTATAACCACCAGCGGGTAGTCGAGCTACACGAGCTCGGAAGTGTATATCAACGACTGAGTGTCTGAACAAATCCAAATGTTCCAGTGCAAAATAATAGATTGGATGTAATGTTGTGAAATCCCGCTGAGATATCTGCGAACCAGAATCAACATTCTGATCACGTCCCATGAATGTCATCAACCAATGATAAGCACGTGCAACATGATTTTGATCAAAATTTAGCAAAACTTCTTCAGAAATTTCTTGATGTCCATTTATCCTCAGAGCACCTTCCCTAACCCCAAGTGTGTCAAACACAATTGCCTTTCTTTCCTGCGAATCTACTGAATGAATATATGTCGTGGTGCTGAGCCCCCTGCTGTGATGCTATCTGCCATGTGAATACACCAGCAGCATTACTCGCTATCTGTAGTCATTTTCAACCATGACAATATTGATTTACCGCCTTGACCCATGAAAGATAACTATCGTTGTTCTTCATCGATCGATGGAGTCATTACTGGCATCCACAGCGAAAGTTTGGTTAGTATTATTTTATCATGATCAACTGCGTTGGGTCGCAATATTGCATCATTGTCGGTGGCTTTTCTGACAAGTACCACGGTGTGTTTAGCGCCAAATATAAATTTTCTAACATTTCTACAGAATCAAAATATATGATAGTGGAATCATACATGAAAAATTTTCTTCTTCATTTGACATTGATCTTTAGGCTACGAAACCCAAGTTGAAATTTTCATTCATCAATGCAACTTCAGTCCCAGCTGCATTGATTGTCATGTTATTGCTCTTGGGATGATCAGTGGTATCCTTTGCAAACATCATTGACAGACCAACTAACCTCGAGTAATCATCGGAATATCTTGCCAAACCCAAAATCGTCGTAGCAATATCAACATTTTCGAGACATGATTCAATATTTTTTGCATCAATCATGTATATGGCACTGTTAAATAATGCCATAACACCATTGCTAACAAAACCAGATCGATCTAAAAGTTCGTATGCTGTATCATCTGCTTTCAAAAGCCTACATTCTGCTTTAAAAAAAAACGCTTTAGCAGGTAAAAATATCGTGCGTCATAAGAATAATTAATACTGATAATCACGCACAGATTCATCTGTGAGAACTGGCGTATCCATGTCAAATGCTGAATCAGATACAAGTAGTATAGTGGGTTAGTTTAGCCTCAATGGGAATTAGCATTACAGACCCCCCCGGGCCTGTTTAGCCTCAATGGAAATTTAGCATTAACCACCTTGGGCCTGTTTAGCCTCAATGGAAATTTAACATGGGCAAAAAACCCTGGGCCTGTTTAGCCTCAAGGGAATTTAACATTGGAAGAAAAAGACGTTTGGGCCTGTTGAGCCTCAAGGGGAAATGGAATGGAACCCTATTTTTTAAAGAAAAAAGGCAATGGAAAGTCATTCTCTTTTCGAGACCTATGAGTGGCCCTGAAAAGGGCCTTTGGGTTTCTTCTTCTTCTAATTTCTTCTATTTCTCCACCAACTTCTTATTTTCTGTCCTACACTCTTTCTCTTCTTTTCTTTCTTTTCTTCCATTTTTTCTCTTCTTTCTTCTTCTTCTCCTCTTCTTTCTTCCTCTTCTCATTTTCTTCTTCTTTTTCAATTTTTTCATTCCATGCTCTTATCCTTATCCTTTCCTTTTCATGCTCCTTTTCCTCCTTTATTTCTTTCATCACATCACTTATCATGTCCTTTACTTTTCGTAAGTTGTTAATCTCCATCTTCACTCGATGGGGACTATAAGAATAGTGATCTTCGTTTAGCCTCACTAGCATTTGTTCCATCATGCCCAAATTGTCCAGGACGTCTTGCAATGTTTGCATTTTATCGAGGTGGTTTGAAGCCATCTTCTCTGTAGAATGGTTTGAACGACGAATACTATGGATTCTTATACGAAAAGCGCGGACGTGATGGAAAACATCCCCCTAGAACAAAATTGATATTACCTAGATTATCACTTAAAACGCGCGGACGTGATGGAAAACATCCCCTACTTTTCTTATTTCATATGATCTACTATCCACATACGTGAAGCATCAATAAACAAACCCCTAATCTACTATTTACACATGCAAAGCATTAAAATGAAACCCAAATTTACTATCCACACCAACCTACATCAGCGCTTACAAACTCAAACACAAACACTATAAAAAAAGAGTCAGTGTTTATATTCACACTACTCTACATACACACATTGGCAAATCGATTGTTATTTCTTTTCTAAAGGTTTGGTTAGCCCTGAAAAGGGCTGTTTGTTTTTGAACTCCAGTGACACCTGGTTAATGAGGGCACCTTCCAAGCCTGGCACCACACACACATCTTCTTCCCAGTCTCCTTTTACCTTTCTTCTTGGGAGTGCAGAGGCGGGATAAGTGGCTTCAGAATCCCAATTTTCTGTCTCTGGGATTCTGAAATTTCCTCTCTCCTTTTCCTCCTCTTCTTTTTTTCTTCTTTCCTCCTGCTCCTCTTTCATCCTTGCCTCTTCGACAATGGCCTCCGCGGCCAGTTCATTTAGTATGCGCCTGGCATATTCCAGGTGCATCTGGAGTTCTAGCAGTTTCACAATTCTGGTATTCATTGTCTTGTCAACGAATGAACAGGGTAGCTAGCCTGCCCAGCGAGTTTCAATTTATACTAAAAGCGCGGACGTGAAGGAAAACATCCCCTAAAACAAAATTGATCTTACCTAGATCATAACCAAACAACGCGCGGACCTAAAAGAAACACTCACTTTTTTATACTGCCCATCACTATTCTAAAAAATTTTATTAAACAAATAATATACTATTTACATACGCAAAGCAATCCAATAAATCCCCAAATCTACTCTCCCCACACCTCAAACAGCAAAAAAAAAAACATGATCTTAATCTACTATCCACACCAACGTACGTGAGCACTTACAAACACACAATCCTATACACAAACACATACCCTCACACTATAAAAAAAAGAGTCAGTGTTTATATTCACACTACTCTACCTACACACATTGGCAAATGGATTGCCATTTCTTTTCTAGAGTATTGGGTAGCCCTGAAAAGGGCTGTTTTTTGTTTGCTATGGCAATCTTTTAGTTTCTAAGAATGCGACGTCCTCTGAGGATAGACTTTCTGACGATAGGTCTGCTTCTTCGGAAAGAGAAGAAGAACTCTTTGGTGTCGATACGACAATCGACAAAGCCTCTCTCAGGTTCAGGTTGCTGCTGCTGTTGCTGCTCTCTCTGCTGTCTCTGAAGTCTGTACTTCTCTGTCCATTCTTCTTTCTCCCTGTTTACTTCTTCTCTGAAGAGCTCTTCTATCAGGTCTTCAGTGACTTTTAGCATTCTCACATTCTCTATCTCTTCTGGCTTCGGTATCAGACTGTGTCTGACCCTATGCAAATTCACGTAGGCTTCGTTTAGCTTAGCTAGTTTGGAGCACATCTTCGTAGGAGGATGAGTCGACAATGGATGGTTAGACTGGAAACTACCCCGGTTCTTAAAGTCAAAGCGCGGACGTGAAGGAAAACATCCCTCCACGGTTTTCGAGCCGAACCGTTCAATGAGTGTCATGAGAGAGATAGAGAGAAGTCAAAGAGCATGAATCAACATTCTTATTGCCAAACAAAAGACAAAGGCATTTTTTCAAAACACAACATTTTTTATTCAAAATCACTTAACACTAACCAACAACTCTAACATTTTTAACAATAATCCAACAATATAACATCAAACATTTTTTTTCAAATCACAAACATTTTTTTTCAATTTACACTCTACTTTAAACAGGGTTGGCAACGTTGTGAATGAAATTGTGATTTCCATTGTTGGAAGTCATTAGACCATTGATGGACACTACGTTTCCTAGCTTGAGACAAAAGATAAGCATAATGGTCACACAACCATCGATCTACTTTCACATCATTTCTAGAAGAAGAACGAGGATCAAAATGAGTCACTAAATGTTCTAAGGAATAGCCCAGGCTGCGATGATGCAGAAAATACACACAGTACTGTCCGCACACCAAGGAATCTGTGCCTTGTAATTTCACATTATTGAATCGGGTGGTCTGAGCATTTCTTCTCATAAAGTTAATGATATCGTCTTCCAAAGGGGGCAATCCGTACGAATCAAAATATTCCACACATCCTTCTTGAGGAAAGTAGACGGCTACCCAGAGGGTTCCTGGGAGATGACTGTCGTCCGTGTTGATGACATAAGCTTGATGGATTTGAGGTTTGCGATGAGGGAGTTCATCTTTAGCACAGACGACAGGATTCCAAGAAGCCGTGTACTGTGGTTCAAAAGGTAATAACGTTCCCAGGTATCCATTTTTTTCTTCTTCACAGGTAATAATAAGTCATCAATTCGATCCTGACTTTTTGCTTGAAAATGTCTGACAAATAACCGTTTCTTCGCTTCGTCTCCTCACTCTGATTCAGGAGAGCTTCGATACGATGGATCTCTTGAGTGGTTAATGGCGGACAAGAATGTTCACGCAAGTCTTTATACCACTGATGCCACACGACTTCGTCCGAGATGAGACTCCAAGCTTCGTCCAGATACTCGTCCAATTTTTCTTCTTGACTCAACATCAGGCATTTATCGTGTTGAATTTGACTGGGATGATCGTTTTGACATCCATAGCAATTTTTCTTGATCAATTCCGTCATTTTTTCGACCAAGTGTTTGGCAAAACAGGAAACTAAATGGGCTTCTTGTTCTGGCCATCTTGACTTCATCATGACAACTTCTTTGTCTTTGTCTTGGGATTCTTCTTCTTCCACAGTCTCCTCACATTCCATCTCCAAAGTTTCTCCACTAGGTAAAGAGGTATAACAGTCTTCCATGGCTTCTAATAGTCTAGAATGACTTCTCTCAAACTGTTGATTTCTATGGTATTATCAAATTCTGCATACAGGATGACGTTCACCGTGTGGGGTAGAGCATTAGCAACCTGAAGTTCCACTCGAATCTGGCCGGATTTATAGGGTGGAAATATCCCTCGTCGCTGCCTTCGTCTGGAGTGAAATCAAAAGACCGATGCACGTAGAGTCTGGCTTCTTCGATGACGGTTTTGTAAGTGGAATTTTCTGCAGCCATCAAATGGAAAGCGGCACTGCTGCGATTTAGTCTCAAGCGGATATCCACCCCGTTCAGCAAATACTTTTCTTGTAACCACATGTCTAGATGCAAGCGATCCATCAGTTCTAAACTACGACTTAGATGAATTTTCGTTCGTCGTTCTACAAATCCCGTTGTATTTTGATCATCCCCAGCAACTGTAATGCTGTTGAACTTATTCGCTTTGTCAGGTTTCCATACGACGCAAGCATCCAGATGAGTGTTCTTGGCTTCTTTTCCGTACGTCAAGAGATTTTCCAGGTACGCTCGGTAAGGGTAAGTATCCATGCTGCTGCTGAACAGTTTGTTATTCAAGTACAAGTCCACTTCGCTAAACAAGGAATGCATGAAATTATTGACGGGAGCTACTACATCATCATCGGCTAGGTTAGCGTTGGGTGGTTCGATCACTTTCACTTTCAAGTACAAGTAACTGCTATTCAGATCGATGTAATCTTCGGGCTGTCCTTTGATTTCAAACTCGATGGGAGCGGAATCCGTCAAAGAGGAGACGGGATGAAATTCCACCCACTGGGATTCTTGCATGGTCATCATGGTGGGGGGCATGGTAAACATATCCAATTCCGACTTGGAACAAGCGCAAGACTCTCGGTGCATCATTTTATTATGTTTCTCGATACATTAATAATCGAAAACGTCTAAGTCTCGAACGGTTCTTCTTTTCTTTGTCATTCTCGCTCTAGAAGTGTGAAGTCTGGTGAAAGGGTGTTTTCTTCGTCGTCTCTTTCTGCCTTGTCCTTGCTGAATGCCTGACTCGGTAGCGTGCAGGACATTTATAGGTGTGTCTCGTCGGCCCAAAAGGTCTTTGCCCGTTTGCAGCAAGACATTTTTGCCTGCCCTCATGAAGGCTTCTTTAGGGTTTTGTTTGTCGATGATAACATTTTGGAGAAATTCTTTGCCTTGTGTCAGTGCCGCATCTTTCAAGGCGTGCAATCCTCGTGTCACCATCGGTTTCAACACCGGGGCCACCGAACGAAAGGCCGATTTTAACATATCTCCTAAACCGTGTCCTCGCTGTCGAGCAACCCCTCGGTACACTGGATACATGACTTACGAGTCGTGAGAGAACCGTTTTCGAAAATGGAGTTTCACCGTGACTTTTCCTTTGGTGCATGAAATATTTTGTCCCAGATCTCCTTTTATAGCAATGTTGACCGTGTCCAAATACGACTTACTGACAGGCAAATAGTGAGGATGTACAAATTCGTGGTGGACGTGGTAAGTGTTTCCACCTTCCTCGTCAGCGTTCGTGGCAGAATCCACTTTGAAAGGAATGACACGCAGTAACGGCACAGAGGTGTGTCCCACCACGTTATACTCCACCACATCGGAGTACACAAACATCAAATTCAGTCCTTGGTTCAGTTCTACCGGGGCACGAAATAACTTGCTAAAACACTCGTTGTCGTAAATGATTGGTAATTCCTTTTTCTTGATCATGGCCATTCTCATGTCCATGTCTCCGCCCAACATGTCAAACAATTCAGGACAAAATAAAATGGACAGGATTTTACTCCCGTCAAATTTCATCAAGAAGCGACGAGCTGCTTTGTGGTATTCCATGGTGACACTTTTTTTGACACTCTCCAAAGCTTTCAGAAACACGACATTAAACCTGGAGGCTATGGTGCTCACCAAATGTTGACCACTAAAATAATAGCCTGGAGGAATGAACAAGTGATAGGTGGTGTACTTTTGACTTTTTGTGCCAGGGGTTTTCTTGTCATATTTGCCATAGGTATCCAAGTACTGTTGCAATGAATCGTCATGAACTTCTACATTAAAAACATTTTGATTGGGAAGGACATTGATGACTTGGGTCGGGCGAATGATTTCTACTAAAGCCACTTCCCAATGGGCTTCGTGATCTGATGGGATGGTCTGAGGTAATTTGGCCGTGTAACAGCACAACGTGTTGTGGGGAAACACCTCCATGGAACTGTCACTGGGTAAGGTTAAGTAAAATTGGTTTTGGTGACTCATAATTCCAGAGTTCTGTAGCTGTCCGAGGGGTTACTGGACGTCAGAGGCGTGTCTCCGCCCAAAATGGGGTTGTTGTTGTTCGAGTGGTGACTGGTACTGGCACTGGACACAAGGTTTCCGTGGTTCCCGTTCAAAGAGAATTTCAGGGAGGGATTGGGAAGCAGGTAACCGATGCAACTGCTCAATAAAATGGTCCACAATTGTTTGTCTCCTTGTTGCAAACTCAAATTGGCGATGGCTGCCCCGATGACACAATACACCACGAAGATTTGGCAGAAAAAGACGATTTGCGTTTTAGGCACACGTTCTCCACACCTCACCCACAAGGGTTGTTTTTGTAACTCTTGCACAGAAGAACTGGGTGAAGGAGTGGTCGACGTAGCTGCGTCTGTGTGAAAGGGCATGATGGTCACTTCTTTTTATAGTGGATGACTTGCGAAGCGTCGATCCAAGAATCAAAACTGGGTGGATATCCTTTCCAACGTACTTTGACTTCTTTGACATGTCGTTTGCCCACTTCACGGGTTCTGCGTTCGAGAATGCTTTCGATGTCGTACACGTCGTCTTCTGTTTTGGTGACACGTTGTAACTCGGGCAAATAAAACGTTCCTTTGAGCACTTCTCCGTTCATGTCTTCCAATTTATAGACGGCAGGATGACGGCCATGCACTCGTCCAGTGACACGAAACAATTCGGTCGTCCAGTTAGGTAAGCAACCTTTGTCAAAAGTGCGTTTGGTTTTGCCAATGCGCACCCAATCTCCTACGGCCAACACTCCACTTTTCTTGGGGACAGCCCTCGTCGGGGACGTACCAAACAGGCGCTCAAACACAAACACTTCGTTCTCGGGAGTCACTTCTTGCGGGGCACGTCCGATGCTTCGATGGTAAGATTGGTTGTACGCTTGCACCAGGTGCGGTAAGATGTCGATGTACTTCAGAGTGTGATGATGCGTAAAATAGTTCCACATGCGTTCTTTCAAAGTGCGTTGAAAACGTTCCACGATGCTAGCTTTGGTTTCGGGATTCTCGGTGGTAAAAAAATGAATGTCACGTTTCTTTAATTCTTTTTGGAAAGCTTGGTTCAGAAATTCGGTATCTTTGCCCGTTTGCCATCGAAGAGGGTGACGACCACTTTGTTTCAACACCCGTTGCAGGGCTCGCACTAACTCGCTGCTCGATTTGGAAGTCAAGGGCACGACCCAGGCAAATTTGGAAAAGACGTCGATGACACAAAACAAATATTTGTAGCCACGATTGTAGCTGGCCAAATGAAAGACATCGGCTAAATCGGCTTGCCATTGATGATCGATGCCTTCCACTCGGGTGCGACTTCTGGCAAACTTGCGTCGAATGGGTTTGTGTAAAGTGTAGGTAGCTTGTTCTTGTAACCATCGTTGCACTTGAGGTAAACGGAGACTTTTCAGTCGAATTTTGGCAGCACGATACAATTTTTGAACTCCTGCGTAACCTGCAGGATGGGAGGGATCGTAGTAAATGCTGGCTAAGACTTTTTCCATTTTTTGTGTTTGTTTGTGTGTTAATAAGTCACCCACTCTTCGGTGATGCTACTTTGGGTGGGTCGAAAGGGTGGTTTAGAAACGGATTTACGTGTCCGATGGGCTACGGGAGTAGAAGTCGAAGGTAGTGGTGGTGGAGGTGGCAATGAAATGGCTTTGGTCTTCTTTTCTTTTTTCACTTCTGGCTTCCCTTCTTTCTTTTTCACTTCTGTCGAAGGAGGAGTGGACATCATCTTTTTAACCCAAGCTTTCATTTCTTCTCGTTGGGGTGTGGGGGAAGGGGTCAACAAGGATGCTGAAATCTTACTCGAAATGGGAGCTGCTGACGGTGTTTGAAACACTTCTCGCATCTCTTCTTCCTCAGGCCTTCGTGGGGTAACATCTCTGGTGAACCCTGGGGATGGTAGTAGTGGTGGTGGTGGTGGTGGTAGTGATGATGGTGCTGTACTTTTCATCAAGGTCTTAAAATCTTTCAGAGTGGATAGAGCTCTTTCGTCCAAAGCTTTTTGGTGAAAGAGTTGCAGTCGTTGCAAGAGTTGACCATACTTTTGCGATTTTTCTGTTTCGGACAAATCGTGGCGATCCATTAACGACTGCAATTCGTGTTGTATCCGGGACATCTCGCTCAAATGGGGATTGGGAGGTAAATGCGGGGTGCGTTGTTCTTGCCAACGATGGTATTCCATCCATCGTTTGTAAGGCACTAAAGCTAGTTTTCATCCTTCCATGGGGTTGTCAGGGGTCGATTCTGAGATCTTGGGACTTCCGAGGGCCCTTTTATCTTGCTCCCACCAGTCCTCCCAAGATGGTTCTCAAGACTCGTTTCAGTAACGGGCCTAACAAGAGGGGTAAAATACCTCCACGTTGGACCAACATCTTCTTCTTTTGACGAATGGGAATTTTCTTAATGACCATTTGGCGAAGAACGTGACGATGTTTGCCTAAGCATTGTTTCTGGTGTTTGGACAAAGGGATCGTGCCTTTCAAGACGTTCAAACAACATTCGCACACGGTATCGATGACCTCTTTGGAGGCTGATTGAATGAGTTTTTTTCGTAGGGGTGAAGAAGCTTTGGACAGGACAGATAACATATCCCTATGTTTGACTAAAAGAGAAGGCAGTCCTTTCCTTTTTTTTCCTTGGGGTTGTTTAGAAGAGGGATGTTTTCTGGAGGGTGACATCTTCAGGAGCACCAAAAAACACAGATACCCCGACTTGGTCACAGGCCTTTTTTATACTGGAACGCGTCGCCACTGATTGTCTTTACGTCGTATCAACTTCAGGACAGGCATGACACGTCGTGCAGGGGTACGCAACGGACTAAATCGAGCCAGTTCTTGCTTGGACAAATCCAGTAAACTTTGTAACATGCCCGATCTTTCTTGGACTTTGATTTTGGGAGAAGGTACTTTGTGAGCAGCAGCCACTGCCACTAAATTGGAGGGTCCTGCCACTGGGGAAGTTCTTGGGGTCATCAACGGAGAAGTGGATGAACGTGAGGCTGCCGGAGACGCGATCACCGCTGTGGCAGGTCGTGGTTTGCGACTGTAAGGTTGCGTCCTGGCCGAAGTGCCTCTCTTGCGACTAGTTTTCTTCTGTGGGCTTTTCCTTTTCTGGGGACTTTTTCTCTGTTTTTTTTTCTGGGGGCTTCTTTTCTTTTTTCCGCGTGGTGTCTGGTAAGAGGAGGGTCCCGCCACTGGAGAAGTTCTCCTTGGGGACCTGGTCTTTTTCTTTTTCTTCTTCTTGGAGCTTCGTTTGACTTTTTTCTTGGGGAGAAGTTTGGGGGCATTAGGATCCCATCTTAAGAGAGAGCGAATGATGACCCCTCTTAGAGTACCGCTCCCTCCAGGTTTCAAAATGATTTGTTTTTTGGTTTGAGTGTCGATGCGGGGATCGGCCAGTTGGGTCAAAGCGACTTTGTTTCGATCAAAAAAGCGTTTGGTTTGATGAGGAATCTGAATGATCCCTTGGAGTAATTGACGTGCCGTCACCGTGAACCATCGTAAGACTTCTTTGAGACTAGCTTCTAAGACACGAGCTCGTATTTGTGGATTTTTTTCTCGACTGATGCCATACAAGGCACGAATCAATTTGACGGGAAGATGCGACTGAAGGGACGTCATGTTCAAAATGTGTGTGAGACAGACGAAAAGGGTCTGAGGATTTTATAGATTTTTTTATGTGGAGTGAAATTAAGTCGAGGACGGAGACGTGTACAGGACAGGCCCTCCGTCTTGGCACCAGTGGTGAAACAAGTGGGTACGAAATCGCAAATCCTCGGGGGTCGTAGGTTTCAAATCGACGAGTAAATAGGCGTGTGGAGTTTGAGTGGCATCGTCGTACGCCTGAGTCAGCCAAGGCGTTCCTAACTGTTTGGCTAAGACTTGCACTTGCGATTTATCTCGAGGGCTTTTAAACAAGACCACATAATGCGCATTGAGACTAATGGTGCGATGGGCTTTACTTTGTTGAAACAAATTTTGGGTGATGTAAACGACACTGGCATTACGGTGATGCCCTTTGCGCGTGAACCACAGTTTAATTTCTTCTTCGTCTTCTCCTAACATGTCGTCAAAAATGACCAAATGGGTTTGACGGGAGTCAGAGACGATGCCATCGTCTTCTTTAGGAATGCCTTCCACAAACACGATGGAATCGCCTTGACTTTCTCGCAAGAGGCTGTACGCCGATTGCCACTCTTTGTAACACCACACGATCCGCTGAGGTGGCCGATCGATCAAATGATGTTTATGTTCGATCAAACTTTTGACGAATTCGGTTTTGCCTGAACCGCTAGGTCCAGCAATGAGCATGTTAAATGGATGACGAAGATACAAAGCCTCCCAACTGGCACGATCTAAGTGTTCGTCGATGACTTTGACAGTAGAAGAAGAGGGAGCAGAGACAGCAGAAGTAGCCATAGTGTCAGGAATGTCACTTGTGACACGAAAACAACAAGACAAGAGTTTATATACTTTTTTCAGAACACGTTTATTGAATGTTTTAAACATGAATACGAAAGACAAAAATACATAAAAGCCAAGGCTTAAGTACAAGGATAAAAGGCACATGATAACCATTAACGTGGAATAAAAACAAGTATCTGTAAAACATGTTTTGGGTAAAGTTCTGACCAGTTCTATAGGGGGTAAGGTCACACAAGTGTCCTCCCGAAAGGGTCTTTCAGGCCTGTCCACGACAGTCCTGTCATGGGTGACGGGTTCTTCTGGCACCGTCCCTAACACAGGTTGAAAAGTAACTTTTTTCTTTGGACGTTGAAAGGAAGGATCACAACTCTCGAGCATACTGGGCCACTTCTTGGGTCCAAGCCTCAAAATCCCATTTTTTCCAGGCACGGACATCTGTTCAATGGGGGTGTAAGTCACAAGCTACACACACATCGTCATACACGTCTTGGGTAGCTAAAAGTTGACGAATCTTTTTTTCCCGTAGAGGTCGAGAAGTATCCAGATGAAAACGTAAGGCTTTGAGCAAAAGGAGTCTCTGGTGAACATTTAAAGGCACCACTTTCATGTTGAATGGGTGGTAAATACTGTTCGTAAAGAGTCCACAAGGAATCGGCTGGCAAACGAAATCCCAGAAAACAAGTCACTAAGACACACACCACTTGTCGACCCAAATTGAATGGATACAGTTCTTGTAATAATCGATGGTAATGATCCACGGTTTGAATATGGTCATTGAGTTCCTTCCACGGAATCTGTTCAATTATATGCGATAAAAGTCGTGGCATGGCAGCCTGTTTTTATAGTCTCTTTCTTTTGGAAACAATACACGTACTTTCTAGCCAGAGATCTTCGTTTTCCAGTGGGGAATCTAAATCTTGCATACTGTAACCGAAACGTCAGAGTTTGTCTAGATGTTTCGTCTTCCGCTCAGCAGATTCCACGTAAAATATGTTGGTAATCCTTTCACTCGTCTTCCTCAATACGTTGCAGTAGGTGAATCTCGAAGTAACCAAAATTACGAACGTTTAGTTCATTCACTAACTGAAAGTGTTGAACAAGGTCTGACCACTGAAACAATTTCTGACGAATCAGTCCTCTTATACCATTCAGGTACCAGTGGTTAAAGATCTGGTGAGGTAACAGATGCAACTGTTCTTTACGTTTGACTTGTATTTTGACCAGCTCTCGGTAAGTGCGTTCTCTCAACTCCACAGGCAAGCCCAAAATGTTCTCTTGTAAAGTATCCATAAGTATATACACTGTTTTTGGAATCCTTGGGTGGTGGCCAATAGCCTCGTTTACCTTTGTGGCTGATGTAATATCCACTCATAATCAGTCTTCTTATACTTTGGAACAGAGCATAATTTAAAAACGGATGAATAACTTTGCGTTTGCGTTTCACTTGTATTTTGATCAGTTCTCGGGAAATGCGTTCTCTCAACTCCACAGGCAAAGCACGAATGTTCTCTAGCAAAGTATCCATGAATAGGTCAGTCCGTACAATTCACAATCTTCTTCTAGAGCAAAAGTAATCCACATAGTGAGTAATTTCTGGCCACTGCCATTCAGGGTAACGTCCAAGAATGTCACTGAACTCTTTTGATATAAACGGTCTAGAGTAATACAATAGGACGAATGCACACTTGACCCAAAGAAATCTAACACACTGGTTGACTTTTTTCACTTTCCTCTTGTGAATTTCTCCGCACAAAAGTTCTACAGTGACCCATTGAGATTTCACTCTGGCAAACCCCTGCCAAACTTCCTTGTAAATCTTCTCTTGTAGTTCTTTAGGTAATGATTCAATATCGTTTTTGAAATGAAGTTTAAATGCTGGTCTCGGTGATGTCCAACATTTGACTCCTAGCCAAACTGGTTTCTTCTTCGTCAACAACATGATAAGTTACTTTAATGTCTCGGTCCCACTAAGGGTAAGTAATGACAATTCGGTGACCATCGAGCATGTTCTACGTAGGCCGAATCTTGCGGTTCCCAGTGGTGAAATGACACATCGCAACTGAAGCACTTGACTTTATCTCCTTCGCCCAAGTAGAAAAGTCCGGCTCTGGCTAATTCTTCGGGGGTCGGGCCTCCCAGATACTTAGGCCATTTTCCTTTGAACGATTGAAGACGATTTTCAAAGTCGCAGTATTCTGACAAACGCACAGGAAACGAATATTCGTCTTTCACAGGTTCGTTTCGATGAGGGTTGGGTGACATGGACAGGAGTTTGCTCAGGGCTGGATGACATCCGTAGGGGGGTAGACGTGAAGGTGAACATT
Organism: Sinohyriopsis cumingii; assembly: GCA_028554795.2. Lineage (NCBI taxonomy): Eukaryota > Metazoa > Mollusca > Bivalvia > Unionida > Unionidae > Sinohyriopsis > Sinohyriopsis cumingii. The sequence continues at coordinate 85,292,653 of CM068824.1, read as the reverse complement.
CCCCTTTAAAACGAAACCCAGTAAAATGTCCAAGAGGACGAGCGGCATCGCTTTCGCATCCCTCAGGTTTGACACGCACAGCATCCCTTTCCATGATAGGGGTAGTGAGAACAAAGTTCCCATGATGCTTTACGGCATCGCTAAGGTCACAACGTACAGCATCGTACCCATCGCAAGGCTCACAATCGCATTCCACTTCCGAAACCCCACACTTGAATTATGCCTGTCTAAACTTGTTTTGTGTTTCTCTGAAAGTATTCATCTTGTTCGCTCGGTCTTGGTAGTCCCAATGAACTATCGATCTTGACCATAGCCCCTTTTTATACTAGTCGCAATGCAGTCTCAAGCTTGTACATCGTTCCTTTTTTACGTTTTTTATGTCTTGTTTTGGAAGGTACCGTCTCTAAGGTACCGTCATCATTGTACCGTAATGTCATGGGTGGAAAGGCCATAGAAAGGTAAGGGCAGTGCGGAGACCATCGAGTATGTTCCAGAATAGCTGAATCTTTACAGATACATAGATCCATTCGTAACTTCAGGCCACAAGTGAAACACTGTACTTCATATCCCAATCCTCACTCAGGTCCCAAGTAGACAAATCCTGTTCTAGCTAAAATATGCGAAGAAGGTAATCCTTTCCAATCCGTAGGCCATGCTTGAAACGTGTCCAATTGACGGGCACAATCACAATAGCCAGGCAAGAAGACTGGAAAATGGTAGGGTTCGAACTTGGAGTTCTCATCGGGTTTCTCACTCGATTCTTGCTGTGGCGAAGTCATCTTTCTAGTGGGTGGCTATCCGCTTACAACCAAAGTTTTATACCAACATGTCCATACGGCAAAGTGAAATGGTTGGGCAGTCGCACTCGCTTCTCGTACACGATTTGATAGACTTTTTCCAAGGGTCGACTGACGATGTGGTGAGTGGGTAAACGTACAATCTTGTTCGGTTGATAGGTGGTCACTTTAAAGTGTTCATCCTCTCCCGATTGCAAGGCTTCTTTCAATACCCCAAAGTTGACCACTCGACTGGTGCGATAATTCAGAGTCAATCCTTTCACTTTGCACGTCGTGTGCACTTCTCCTTGTTTGTCCCGGTACTCGTAGCCGTAACTTTTTGGACCGCCACTGACGAAAATTAGAATCTTGTCGTCAGGATGCTCGTCTGTCCAGGCTCCTAAACGGTCTCCTTCGATGTCAGGGTGCTGTTGACTCGGGTGATGGATGTAAATGCAACTGTCCGTGTCAAAGTACAGGACGTGTTCCCCTAACAGTTCTAAAGCTTCGTACAATTTTAAGCGAGCATGGGCTGTCACGTAAGCCGCAATAATGACATTTCCAAAGGGGTCGTCTTGTACAAAGTCCAGATCTTCTTCGTAATTGACAAAGATCAAATCCTCGCGAACGACGTCCACGTGTTTGATGAATTTGGTTTTGTCGTGAATCATCTGGAAGTAGCGGGAAGGTTCGGTCAAATATTCCGTCTTGGGTAAACACGGGCGTTGTGCCATTTTACCCCACAAGCAATTTAACATCACTTTGGCAAACGATCGCCTGCCTTCGTTTTTCTCGATGTGGTCTAAAGAGATGCCTTCTTGTTCATAGTATTTCTCTTTGAATGTCTTTTGGTCTTCGGGAGTGTGACACCAGGACGGATAGCCACTGGCTTCTTGCTTCAGTTTCAAAAAGGCATCCACGTAGTCGGCGAAAATGCCTTTCTGCGTGGGGTCACCCTTGTGGTATTGTTGTGTCTTGGGAAAGTGGCAAATTTCGTACACTTCTAACAGTTGGTATCCCATGTCCAGAGCTTTGAACAATTCCACGCTGACCCACGTCCCCGTCAAGGCACGTTCTTCCTGGGTGTGCTGACAAGGCTGATCTTGGTTGCACGTTTCGGCATAAGTACGGCACAAAGGAAACATCAGTTTGCCTTGGCAATGGTGAGGTAACACGGGATGGTACAAGTCTGTGGGCGGCAAAACTTTGCACTTGATCAGACCTTCGTATTGTCGAATGTTTTTCGGGTCGATGTGTTCCGTGAACAACTGTGGGTGCCCTACAGGAAAGCGACAATATTTGCACACGTAGGGATACAGCGAACACACGTCCAAGTATTTGATTTCTTCTTCTTTCTCTTCGTCGGCTTGGTACAGCAAACAGGTGGCATTGGTCCTTCCTCCGTACAAACTATCTCTCGGGTTCAACGGGTCCATGAACTGGTAACTTTCCACGAGGCGTTTAAACTCGGGATCGGTTTTCAAACGGCGATCGTATTCGTGTTCCCACATTTCCACCACTTGGTATCCTTCCTGTTCTAACTTTAGGCGTCGCTGACAAGTGGCCTGGTACAAGTCTTCCATGGTTCGTTGTAAAAACTGATTTTTAGTGTCACGATCAGGGTAACAGACGGGACATCTGTGAAATAAACAACCGTTAAACTCGTACAAGATCTTGGGGTTTTCTAAGTCCCAGCCATCTACCGAATACGTTCCGATGGTCTTTTCACCCCCTCCGTTGCGGGCATGCTGAATCCATTTGTTTTCCTTGTCGCACAAGTAATGTAACCAACGTAGGGCTTTGACCGAGTATTGACGTTTGACAAAGTTGGTCGTTTGAGGGCTGATGACAGCCACGGTGTTTTCAGGCATGAATCGTTGTCGATACACTAAGGAACACACTTTGGCAATGGTGCAAGCTTCTTTCAAAGGATCGACCCCTCCGTGTTCCATGAACAGTTCTCGAAATTTTCCACAGCATCGCCGTAAAATGTCCACGTCGGAACGACAATACTTTAGCATTTCTTCCAGAAAGTCGAAAGGGTCCGAGGCGTGAGCCTGGTACCAAGCGTAGAAAGCTTCTCGTTGTTCGGTACGCATGTTGTCGGGGTCGTAATAGTGAGCCTCAGGTAAATGGGGTAGAACGGCGTGTTGATTGGCTTCCGTATTGAAAAAGTGTGGAAAGTACCCTTTAACCATTTCTGTCATTCCAAACGTTTTAGGCATTCGACTCAAAGGCATGGCCAAGTAACTCATCGAATCTTTAAACTGCACTTGTCCCACTTGCATGAAAATGATTTTGGCTCCGTTCAAAGTCACTTTAGGACGTTCGGTGCCATGTTCCGTATAGTACCTCAAAAGAAACTGTCCATCGTATCCGGAGAAATTGTGAGCCATCACTGTGGCATGACGATGACAATCTCCGTAACGTTCGATGTCCTCTTGGCTCCACGTCTTGTCTATGGGGTTTAAGACCCATTGGGCAAAATCGGCTAACGTGTTCGGTCCCCGAAAGATTTTTTTCACGCCCTCCGGGAATCTTGCTACAGTGAGGACAGTGACTGAAAATAGGTTCTTGAATGCACTTCTCGCACGCTCGATGAGCCACGCAGAAATTAGGAATGTGAATGCCGGTCTCTTGCATGCATTCGAAATCGAAAAAGATGAAATTGCCTTTCTTCTTGTGACCGTCCTCTTTCTCTGGTGGGGGTTGGTATTTTTGCACGTAGCGTTGGTGTTCCAAGTCCACGATGTGATGACAAATGTGACATTTTTTTTTCCTGAACATACGTGTGCCTTGGCATTATTGGTACGTAGGCCTTGTCCACACGTAGGGCACATTCTCAGGAGTTGACAAGCACATTTCTGCTGTGAACCTTGCGTCTTGAGATGTTGTTGGTAACAGGCAGGGCTGACAAACGTAAGCAGACAAGCAGGACAATGTACTCTTTCTTGTCCTTCGCTCAGACAGGGTGGAGAGGCCAAACATCCTGAGCATTTCAATCCGCAATGTTTGTGTTGTTCTCGATTGTTATAGCCATAGTCACATTTCTCACAGTAATAACTGTATCGCAGGAATGCAGTGATACTGGTAATGGTATCGAAATGGTCATCGTGATAATAGACATGAATGTATTTTCCGTCCTTAAAGTCTTGGCCTCGAAACAACAGAGGTCCGCGCACTTCTTGAGGGTGCACTTTCAAGGTGTACCGTGGAGCTAGGACATCTTGCAATTTTTGCATCTCAGGAATGCCACAGGGTTTGTCTTTGGGCAAGTCGGCTTGTTGTAACAGGAGTTCTGCTTCGTTTCGTTGTTTGGCTCGGTCCGATTGTCGAATAGTTTTCCAGGCTCTTTTCCATTCCGTCGTGTCGTTCTTGTTGGCATAGGTTCGTCCCATCACGATGGCTCGGGCTAAACACATCTGGTCTTGAGAATTGTGAATTTGGACGAGACTCTTTTTGGTGTTGCGAAGGTCGTTCACCAGTAACACCTTATTGCGTTGTCCGGTCCCTTGAGGAGGAGAGACGTGGGTCATGTCCAGTGTGGCTTTTCCATCGGTGATGTCAAACTGGTCATTAGATTGTTGTACGTGTTTAATCTTGTCCATGACTTTGGAAGCAGTTAGTTCTGCGGGTCTGCTAAACTCGATCCAAACAGGGGATTTCAAACCGTCGTGTTGTATGGAAAGTCTCAAGCGATCGTCTTCTTTGGGTTGACATTGTCGCTTGAGTGCAGTGAGCAAAGAATCCCACACCCCAGTGATGAACCCTTCTGCTTTCTCTAACGGTACTTCAGCCTTGAAATCTTTAAACTTCACTGAGTATTTGTAAGCCGTGGTTCTAAATTTTCTAGATGAGCGCTTTTCCGTCTCTCGAATGGAATGGTACTTTTCAGGGTTGACTAAGGGTGGTGAACTTTGTTTAGAGGGTTTGAATTCTGGTTCACTCATGTCCTCTTCAAAATCACTGGCATGAATTTGTGCCAAGACTTCAGCCCTGGTACGAGGCGATAGATCACGTTTCTGCCTCTTACTTTCTTCTTCTTTCTTCTCGAATGAATAGGATCGTTTCATCTTGAGTGAAAAACGTCAAATGACTCAAGTTTAAACACCATAGACTAATTTATAGTCATGGCAGACCAGCGTATATAAAAGGGTGTGTGTCTTGTCCTTTCACTATTCATTTCACTCTCAAACCGAGCACAACGATGGAAGAGACTAGCCAAATCGAACGTTCATCAGAGCTTTGCGAGGGGTCATTAGAAAATTCTCTTCAGACCAGCCGACGGACTACTCTCCTTCCTTTCAAGATAAAAGTCAAGATACTTGCTATATCTGTCGAAAAAAAGGGCATTGGTCTTCAGAGTGTCCAGACCGTCAAAAAAGAAAAACAGGGGCTAGAAAAGACAAAAGTCAAGATACCTGTTATTATTGTCAAGAAAAAGGACATTGGTCTCCAGATTGCCCAAAAAAGAAACAAGAGGAGTCAGAAGAAGAGAGGGATTCTTCAGAGGAAGAATGCAGCCAGATGAAGAAAACGAAACAGGAGAAGAAAAGAAGAAGGGAAGAAAGTGAGGAGGAAGAGGAGGAAAAGACTGTGACGGTGAAGAAATTGAAAAAACAGAGAGAGTAAAAAATGAAACAGAAGAAGTGAATGTACTTTCTAAAGTGTTCTGTTGTGAATTGTGAATTGGATTGTAACTATTGAGAAAAGAATATATTAATTATATAAGGTAAGTGTCTTTGAGTTTTGATTTTAAAATAAGAAGCTACACTCACGCACTCACATACACGTACTATAGGGGTAAAATGTTTTTTTTTGAGTTATTGGCAATTGAAAGTGTATCTCTTTTCGAGAGACGTGGGTGGCCCTGAAAAGGGCCTTTTTCTTGGTGAAGGGGTGAGTTTAAGCAATCAACTTTAACTGCCTTAAGCCTTTGCCACGGCCAAGGCCTACTTCTGGACTGCGTAATGTTGATGATGATGATGATTTGGTTGAAATCACTAAGGGTGGTACGACAGGATTAGTCACAGGGTTGACGTGTTTAGCTCGGGAAGGTCGTATTCTCTTCGGTCGTGATAAAGAAGTCTGATACATTTGTTTCAGACTTCTTAACTCCGCTAAAATGTCTAACAGTACCGTGACCGTTTGATTTTCACCCTCTTGTTTCTTTGCTGCTACTTCTTCTTCTTGTCATTTTTTTTCTTACCTCTTCTTCTTGCTGTTGCTGTAGGAGAAAAGCTTGTTCCGCTTCCTTTTGTCGTTGTATAAATTTCTCCAATTCTTCTTTCTGTCTCTGTCTAAAATTCTCCACTTGCGGTAATGAAGAAGGTGACGAAGGTTCCGGAACAAATTCTTGCGAGGTAAGAAAATCCACAAAATACCCGTTTACCTCTTCTGAAAGTAAGTCCGGGTTCCCTTGGGCGGTCTCCACTGCTGGTGCACCCCAATGGATCGTTTTCTGAGTTTCCGTCATGTTGAATCACTGTCGCATAGATTGACTGCACACAGGCGCTAGCAAATCTATATAGACCACGTGACGTCACAGACTGCTCTCTTCGGATTGGATGCGGGCTGACTGAATTTTGTAACGCGTGTTTGGATTGGTCAATGAACTCAATCCGTTTCAATCCTTCCTCTACCTATAAATAAGCGCAGTTCACTGCATTGATTCACCTGTTCTCGTCGCCTCAAGATGTGGACCACAGTTGAATCATCCACCCTTGTGTCTTCAATGATGTTTAGGACGGACATGCTAATGTATGTCCGATCCAAGTGGACCGTTGTCCACAGGACAGACAGCAGTCTGTGGATACGTAGGATCTACGTAGAAAGACAAGGATGCCTCAAAAGAGTGCTGATTTACGGTCCTACAGTGAGGCGCAGCCTAAGGACAAGAAGAAGACCAATGCGGTGCCCCTTATGTTAATGGATACATTAACATAAACCCAAAGGCCCTTTTCAGGGCCACTCATAGGTCACGAAAAGAGAATGACTTTCCATTGCCTTTTTTCTTTAAAAAATAGGGTTCCATTCCATTTCCCCTTGAGGCTCAACAGGCCCAAACGTCTTTTTCTTCCAATGTTAAATTCCCTTGAGGCTAAACAGGCCCAGGGTTTTTTGCCCATGTTAAATTTCCATTGAGGCTAAACAGGCCCAAGGTGGTTAATGCTAAATTTCCATTGAGGCTAAACAGGCCCGGGGGGGTCTGTAATGCTAATTCCCATTGAGGCTAAACTAACCCACTACACTACTGATACACCTCAGTACTGGGTAAATTTACCGTCTGCGGTTTTCTTCGTATTAATCATGCTAGTCTGTCATTGGTTGCTGAGAATGCTTTGCCCTCAACATCACCAATAATATCAATACCTTTATCACAAACAACGCCAATAGCTTTCATTGATAATTGTTTTGCAACCGGTATTACTTTTGGGCTGTCCTTCTAAATAGACCTTGAACAACATCACCGAGTCCATATCCGTAGGTAACTTTACATATTGGTAATCATGAATCTATCGCCTTGACCATTACAGGTCCACGTTGAGCATTATGTATAATCATTTTGCTTTCTTGTCACTGATCTAATTGTATACCCTCAATCACTGTGATAATCATCAACGATTTCATCAAAAATAGATTGATAAACAATGTCCATGATACGGCCTGTAAATAATCGTTGACAAATATCAGCTGCTTCATTAATAATTTCTGGGGAATTATTACCGGCTCGTTTTCCTCCAGTGAGCATTACTAGTCTTTCAACATCAGCAAGAACGTTGCTAGGACATGGAGAAACAAGGCCACTCCCCCTGCTACCTGAACCAATACTACTTCCAATTGCCTCTCCTTCTGCAAAAGCGAGGTGGGCTGAATGGCAAAACTCTGAATAAGGCATTTCTTTTAACCTCTTCGACTTGTTTCTCAGATTCTGCAAATTTATCCTTATATATTTTTTATGCTGATTTTGGATATACCACGGGACTCTCGAAATATAAAAGGAATCCAGTTTTATTTCTGGAACACTGGCCGTGTCTTGATCTAATAGTTTATCGGGATTTGGATATCCTGTAGCGGACACATTTGCAGCATTTTCTTGAAATTGTCTAAGACCTTCTTTAGTAAGTCGGGTTGGTGGTTTTAGTTTTTGTGTAACACGATCCCTACATCACCGACCTCCTCATAGACTTTGTCAAAGCTCTTAAGTAGGTGATGTATTTCTTCTTGGAATTGTGGTTCAGCCTCAGCTATTTTAGCTGGAAGTTCTCGTAGAATCTTTCTTGTTTGTTTAGTTCTTTCTGCTTTTTTTCCAGTTGCTTTAGCGGTTTGCTAATGTAGGAAGATCTTTGGCAGCCTCTGTAACTCCTTCCGTAGACCTCGTAACCGGTTTAAATAATTGTTCTGCACATTCTGCAAATTCCACCTGAGAACTCCTGACATGCTTGTAGTTGGTGTTTGACAGCATCACGAACAGGGATATATTTCTTAATTGACTCTAGTCGCTCTCAAGCTAATCTAGCTGTGCGAGATTCCATTATTGATATAACAATGATTTAATTTACTCTCATATTACAGCAGCAGGGAGGTTGCGACCAAACATGAGCGTCCGACGGGTAAACAAAACACACAAATTTTGAAAAACACGAACGACAAAGTGAAGTAACAAAATAAACTAACTCAATTAGAGAAGCTCTCTATTTTGGTTAGAGGCTTCGGTTTGACGTTATTGACCGTGTACTTTTAATTTCTTTAGTATTAAGTTTTTTTCTTTCATAACTGGACTTTCGAGCAAGTGGTCTGTTCACCCTCCCTGCTGCTCTTTAGCATTTTTGAGGTCTATGGAAAAAACAATTGGTACCGTGATACCTATAGGGAAGAACAGCCTCACATTTTATCCATAGAAACGCATACATTTGGGCGGCATTTGTGAACTGTAATAGTTTGAAGTAGGAAAACTAATGGATGTTGAACATTTTTGGTCAAATATTAACAGCGTTTTAAGAATAAAATGTAAGAAATCTTCAAAAAATAGCACAAGTTGGCTTTGTATGGGGGCTTTTGTAACTATAGCTATCACAGACATAGACTGATGGCTTTATGTTTGTGTATATTGGCACATATGCTACAAAAAAAGTTATGTAAAGATAATATAGTTGATTTGGGCCAAATATTGACTATTTTACCTGCAAAAGATGAAAAATCATGTATAAAAGAAACACCTATATTGTTCTTGTAAGGCATGTCATAAACCAGGATAGAGAACACTCTAGGTTTACTTATAGATATATCACTTGCATCATATAGAATATTCTGGTATGAATAATTTTAGGTAATTTATTAAAGATATGGTATTCCTTCCCGCTTTGATTTTAATTGTCCTGCTCTAATTGTCTAATTTTGTACACTTTCCTGTCTTTCAATTGTTCATGCAGTTTATTTAGCTAAGTTCTCTTGCATTCCCTTTTGTTGAAGTAGCAGGGAATACCAACAGACAAGAGCAGTTTCTTTAAGTCAGCATTTCCCATTGACACTTGTATAACCCCAATTATAACCTACTATTGACTTTCAATTAATTCTATTTATTTCTCTCCAGCTGTTGTTGTTGAATTTCCATACTAGGTCAAACATTACTGAGTGATAACCATATTAGTCACAGATGGCCTATTCCTTCCAATCAAGTCCACACTGTTCTTCAAACGTTGCATCCCATCGAAAGAATCCAAATTGGCATGGGAACGTACCTGGATGTGTATGGAAGGCTGCACTCCACGTTCTGGCATTGTAGAGAACATGAACTATGTGATATAAAACAACAGCCTCATCTCAGAAGACAAAATTACATCACTCTTGAGGTCTCCACTACATATAGAAGCCTGAATGTTAGGTTCTCACTTTATCAGTAATATATTTTTGGATAATTTAATTGCATTGAAGTTAATATATGTATTTCATGAACTCATCTATAATAAATGCCTAATATATTGGAGGAAATATTAAAAAAAAATGCCACTCCTTATGTAAATCATTCAGTTGTCCCCTTACACCAGACATAGCATTTCAAGACATTTTCAGTGACTGGTTATGAAAAAAAAAGAGAAGATTTTGTGAAGTATATACTTCTCCTACATCAAAAAGTACAATTCACCTAAAATTAAAGACTTTATATTTATTTGGTAGATGCAGAGCAGGTGGACATGGTCCAGTCTTATTATAAAGTATAAGCATTGAACAATTTACACTGTCTGCAGATACATGAGGTCACTAACCCCCCAGTCCTCACATAAAGGTCTACCTTCCCATCCTCTTTGTAACAGAGATAGAAAGCTTCCCTCCTTTGCGTTGTGAAAAAAAAAATGATGCAGTATGCCAGTCAGTCACCAAATATAGTAGATCACAGCTTCTAAGTGGTTATGTTGGATTGGGGTGAAATAGTACATTTCGCAAATGCCGCCCAAATGTATGCGTTTCTATGGATACAGTGTGGGGCTGTTCTTCCCTATAGGTTTCACGGTACCAATAGTTCTTCCATGGACCTCAATGCTAATGTTTTGTAAAATAAATATTGTTTCTATTCTACCTCAGCATGCTTGTCACACACTGTCATAGAGAACAATGTTAGATTGTCAATTTGACAAGGACAGAACCAAGTACTCCACTACATTTAAGAGAGATAACTCTGCCAGAACTAGACAGGGGTAAGAGTTATCTAGTCAGAACATATGTTTTCAGCCACATTTAAAAACAAAATACAAAATATAATCTAGATTAGCTACGATGTCGTAGACTCTACTTTATTTGTTGTGGATGAGGCTACGAACTGATCCCATATCATGTAATGGAGCACCAAAAAAAATCATCACTGAAGTCAGAGAAACAAATAGTGTAGAAATGTACTACATAAGTATAATCATGTTGTGAAAGAAGTTTGGACTAAAGTCAGAGAAACAAATAGTGTAGAAATCTACTACATAAGTTTAATCATGTTGTGAAAGAGGTTTGGTTTATTTTGAATTTATTAAGCCTTTACACGATAAAATAAATTTGCATGGTTACACTAACCACATCGTGTCTGCCATGACAGATAACGCGAGACTCTCGCAGTGACCCCTTTTCTATATAACGCTTACCAGACCATATTTGGATATTCTACGCTATGTTATTATCATTAAAGTGGCGAATAATGACTTCTTGGTGGAATTTCAAAGTTGCCGATAAACCGTATTTACTTTTAATGTGCAGAATTTTTTAATCAAACCGCGCCATATTTGTACTACGATTTGTTTACGTTTCCAAATAAGGCCTAAATGTCCTTATATGACATACAAACAAACGAGGCTGAGAACGGAAGTAATCATTATTTTAATTAAAATATTGGATAAGAAAGGTAAACGAGATTTTACAACTATTTCTGCAATGATTTGCGATACTTCCGGTATTAAATAAGAGGATCATTCCGTTATTTCATTACGTGCAAGGAATATGTTCAAATTGTTGATATTAGGCTAAAAGGGCGTAGGGTGTGAATCACACCCGGCTTGCTCCATTGACACATATATGCTCATGTTAGTACCCCGTCCACGAGATAGGAGTAGGGGTACTAATATTAGTACTAGATCTATATATGAATTAACATAATCTCACATGTTGCCAAGAGGCTCAACTTTTTAAAGCCTAACAGAAAGTACAACTCTTACATAATGCACCAATCACAGCTAGTGTTGTCGTTTATTTCTGAATACAATGGTCTTACACCTTAAGCTCCGCCCACCTAGGGTAGTACAATTGGTACCGTTATACCTAATCATTAAATCTGTGCGCAAAGGGTATTGCTTACACTTACGTGCTTTAATTTATGCTAACATTTCCCATGTATAAACTTTGGTAAAATAAATGTATCAGAGCGCTCCATATGATTGCTGCTGCCACAACGGGAAATCAGTGTCTCCTCATAGCTCGACGTATTTTGACATTAGCAAACCTTGAAACGAATGTGTGTTAAACATTTCATGGCATGCCTCGCAGGTTTTAGGAGGGGTAACGTTAAACATTTGTGCTAACGGACGGATGCCTAACGACAGACCATCGCAAAAAAATATATATTCTGTCTACGACCATTAGATCTAATCAAAATGGGTGTTTATGTTTGAATTTCACACACAAAACATTGTAAATCTGTTTAAATTACACCGAGAATATAGAGCTAAGTTCTCTGACGCGTATACTTTCAGAGAGATAAAGAACTCGTTTGTGATATAAGAAATGAGTTCGCATAGAGCAAAACGCTTCACTATAATTATGAACGCGTCAACAACAGTTAGCACGTTTTGCTCTCAGTTTTAATTACGCATGTATATTGCTGACTGCCAAGTCTATCAATCGAATCGTTCATACCTTCCTGTTTAAAGACATGCTTACGGATATGTTCGCATTGGTACAAAGAAGACACACTTATTAGGTTGTGGTTATTCTGGCAAGTAAAGAAGGCAGTATGTTGTACGGATATGAACATTATGGTGTTCCGGATACTTACATGGGTGGAGAAAGACCTGTCAAGGACGTTAGGTTGGTATGTCTAAAACTTTGCTATCAACAGAGGCGATGAAGCTAGTGTGCAGCTAAATGTCTACTTTGCACAACAATGCAAACTATTTATTCATTTATATACATTTCGCATATATTTAAATAAGCATGGTTTATAGTGATTTCACTTAGGTAAATATTTATTTCATTGCACCATTCATATCATGCAGACAACCATATTTTGGCTAAGCCTTAACTCGAATAACGAAAGGCCCGAGATCCTGCAATAATTACTTGTAAAAACCCTCTATGTATGGTATAGCAGAAGAATAATATTGTGAAGAAAACACGAAGTAAGTGTTCGTGTCTAAATTAGTCTAATTTGACATGTTGAACATTATTACCTGCCACCGCTGTTATTGGTGACACGAATTTGTCCGATTTAACGTAGGTTATAATATAGCTGTCGGCCGGTCATGTTGGCGTATGTTGTATTTTATCCATAACAATAGTATCCGCAGGTGTATCGAACTTGTTGGAAACAAAATGATGCATACTTTTCATTGCTACGAATGAAAATAAATATACTAGTCAAAGAAAGCAATAAAAGATATATCAAAGTCAAACAATGAAGGAGACATGTATATTCTGTGTGGTGCGTAATAATTGCATTAAACTTCAAAATCACAAAGGCTAGTCGGTTGGGTGATTGGTAGGTAACGGTATTTTCAGCACTCAATTTGGCTCTATACTGCATAGAAGACGAGAGCCGAATGCCTTTCCCTTGGACACAACGAGGCAGCCAACTGGACTGGCTTTAGTGGTAATAAATATAAAGGGTATATTTGTATAATAAAGAGAAGATTAAACTCAATCATATATTGACAAGGATTGGACATTCAGAGAGTCACATACATGTAACTATTTATAGAACAACAAGGAAGTGACATTCATATATACCAGGGGTGCACAACCTTTTTCGGCTTCGGGCCCGATTAAATTTTCTAAGACCACTCTAGGGCAGCAAACACTCTATTCTTTAATATAATTACTGTTCACGGGCCAGATTTCTGTGTTGTTTTAAGTTGCCATGAGGACCGGACAGAACATATTCGCGGGCTGGGGGTTGTGCATCCCTGATATACACCTAGCTAAAGAGTATGTCTATGCAGATGTCGGCACACTGCGAGTCCAAGTATTTGTCAGCATGGGACAAAGGTTTACAACCAAATATGAACAGAAAATCTCAGTTGTGTACAAAAAAGCTTAATCCAGTTGAGCGGTGTTTATATATATATATATTGGTTTGTCGGTGGTACGTACCGGTACTTCGGTAGTTTCCGTCAGTGCAGAATGAACGGAAATTCCTTTTGTAATTTTATTTCGAATTCATTTATATAGTTATATGAACAGAATGTTGTCGTTGTTCATGACAAAATAATTATTTAAAAAAACTATGTTATTTGTTAATTATTTATTAGCTTATGTTAATTTAAGCATATGCATTTCTTTATTAAGATTGCGAATAATCCTAAGATTTTGAGGAGACTGCGTGCTTTCTTATTGAATTTGTTTTACGAAAATCTCAAGCCCACCAAATATTTTCAGGTTTATTGAGAGTGTTTTTTAATTTTTCTCGCCCTTTGTCATAAATATGTTGGCAGCCCACTCAAAGTTTCCCTGCCCATCATATAAAAATGTGTAGCTAATAAAATGTATGCTATGATAACTTCCTTTCCATTTCTTATCAACAAACCCTATGTCAGCACAATATCTTCTAAAGAGAGTTAAGCATAGTGTAAGCTTAGTCTTTCCACTTTAGTTCAGTTCTAAGATTATAACTTATACAACACTTGATATATACATAGTTGTTGTTGTGGGGTTTAACGCCATTTTTCAGCACACGATAAGCTATATATGGCGGCCAGTATTAATGGTGGAGGAAGAACCCGGGAAAACCACCGACCCACGAGAAGCTACTGGCAAGCTTTCTCACATACCCACATTGGCTGAATCTTAGACTCGAACCGACGCAGACAGAGGTGAGATGGCAGTGATCCGAAACGAAGAGCGCTTTAGACCACTCGGCCACTCGGGGGATATATACATAGCAAATTCATCTGATATACAGTGCAGTATCTTGGGGGGGGGGGTCTTTTCAGCTGAAATGTTTGTATTTCCTTTTATCTCAAGCTAATTAGTGTTTTCTTCAGACAATATAATGGATATAATATTAAACTATTAGTTACCAATCAGAAAAAAATATTTGTCCAGCCTATGACAGAGGGAAATTTATAAAGGTGTTAGGCTCGTATCCGGACAGAATAAAGGTTACTGGCAAAATATCGAGAATTATGACAAATCCAACATTTTCTGACAAATAGAATACTTTTCTTATGTAATCCAAGATATCACGATTTTATTTACATTTGTTTTGTTTTGCCAGCAAAGCCATGTCTGAGTCTACATTGCAACTGACTGTTCAACATTTTCAGTTATAGAAAGGGCCAGAATTTAACAATTTTAATCGCTTAACGGGATTATCATAATCTCTTTATGTGGGGTTCATGCTTTACAAACAAATAGGTGTCCGCTTTTTTTTTTCTGATAACGCAGACAAACGATGCCGGGCAGTATTCCATACTGAGGTTTCACGGTGTGTTAATAACCTCCCCATCAGTTCTGACTTGTTGGACGCTTGCTAGTAATTAATAAATGTATTTCGACTGACCTTGATATGCGGATGGAAACTAAAATCCCTCCTTTTTTATCTATGGCATCAAATCCTTGAGAACACTCACTTTTTAGTAATAACCTCTGTCATAACAGAACACCTATGTATACATCTATTAATTACCTTATTTGTAAAAAGAAATGTATCGTTCTCTAGATCTCGAATTTCCGACACCTCTGTATCTGTCTTAAAATTATGCCGTGACGACCAGGCCTAACCGCAGTTCCGTCCCAAGCATTAGTCAATTCCGTGTGATATACTTCTCCCTAGAAGGTTTCAAGCGGTTGTTCTTGCCTTGGGGTGATGCTGCTTTCCGCGCATGCGACAGCAATTTAAAAATAGGTCAAAAGAAGAGGGATTTTAGCTTCCACCCGCACACCAAGGTCAGTCGAAATAAATTTATTAATTACTAGCGAGCGTCCGATAAGTCAGAACTGATGGGGAGGTTAACACATCGTAAAACTTCAGTATGGAATACTGCCCGACAATGTTAGTCTCCGCTGTCAGAAGAAGAAAAAAGCGGAGACCTGCTTGTTGGTCTAGGGTTCATGCATGCTTATATCTGCGCAAAGGTCATGGACTGATCATGATTTATGTTGCTCCTATCGACTTAGATTAAATGGCATAATTGTAATGGCACTCAGTCGCAAATTAGCAATCCAGCTGAAGCTATTAATCATATACGCATGGATTCTTCTGGGAGAAGTGAACATGTGTGACTTGTTCAAAGGGTATAGACGTTCGTACTCGTAATTCAGTATGTGGCGCCTTCGATTCGATACACTCCTATACCAACCAGGTTCGGCTGACTTCTTGTCTCATTGGGATAAGCACTGACCCCATTTCCTTTGCGGCGATATAGCCAATAATGTAATCAAAGTAACGTTGCAAAGCAACCAACCAACCATAGTTTACGAGAAAGTCAACGTCAACAGTGAACCGTCAGCTCACGAGTCAAGAACACCAGCCATCATCTTACGCTGACTCGAAATCTCCTGCTCTATACTTTAAAAAAAAAATCATTTTCTTCTTTTAGGATGATTGCTGAAAACAGATGGAGGCGACCGGTACAACATGATATGCTGGATAAAAGGCGATACAGTCATTATTCCAGTGCGCAAATCCAAGATAGATCTCAGGATGTCATTCCCAGCCACGAAGGCGACGGATATGGTTTCAAATATCGTCCTCCGACGCGACCTAAAACATTTGCCGGACATTTTGAAATGGCACCAGGATACGCTAAACGCATAAAGCACGACACAGAACCGTCACATTTAGAAATGCAGTCATTTGACCGGATGGATAAGTCAACAGAATTTAAAATTGAACAGTTCATCAAATACAGTTATTTTCCAGAACCTTCCAGATTTGATAGAAAAACAATCCCACACACGCCACCACCTGATTATGAATTAAGTCTGCCCGGTGTAGACATACCACCTCCGGATTATGATGACATGTATCCGCCAAGGATCAAATGGCAGAAAAGAAATGTATATCATTGATATGGAGCTGCTTGGTTTATCTCATCTATTTTATTTGGATCAGATCAGTGGACTTAATCAGATCCGTGGACTTAATCAGATCCGTGGACTTATCCTGTGATAAAGTATGCAAATATTTGTCTCCACCCAAAAATGAACAATGTATGGTAGGAACTTTGAATATGTTCTTAAGATGGATGCTCGATGCTAAATATGCGTGAAATCTCAAACGGAAAATAATCTTCAAAAATGATTTTGTAATGCATTTTCTTCCTACAAGTCTGACACTTTATAAAATGATCCAGAAATATTGGCGACCTTGACAGAAAAGTCTGCTGGAAAAGGGTTCATCAGTTCGGATTAATGGAATCCATTCCTCCGATGAATTATTACCAACTATTGATGAGAGAGAGAGAGAGCATGTATTCAAAATCTTCTATGTTTTGTCTGTTATGTAGTTACTCATTACCATCATGGATTGGCACAATCGATGCAAGCAATTTATACAACGTAGTCCTCTCTAGAGAACCAGATATAAGTTTGTTTGAAGCATTGTTTATGCTTTTGCAATATACAGTAAGAAAGCGAAGACAATAACGACTCATGTATGTTGAATTTAAATCTTTAAATAAGGTGCTATAATGAAAATGTACGTACCCCTGCGATGGAGACCGGAATCTGCAGTGTCGAGGACGTTCCTTTTAGAATTCGTTAATTTTAATATGGCTTCCTGACCTAAGGTTTGGTGACTTCTCATTCTTGGTGTGCAGTTCTTCTTTTCCATTAACAAAGTAATCTATCACGATGTTTTCTCTATACTTTTTTTTTTCTCCAGAACTCTTCGTCGATCTCTGTCATAACATCAGAATTTAGTATAATCAAAATTATATGCACCACCGCGTTTATTCCATTCAATGAAACGGGTTGAACGTGGAATGCAGCAAAATTTGTGTAAGACACAAAAGAGGAGGTAATTCCATTACATGGTTCCAGTTTTATTTTCCACACCTTAGTTTAAAATCGTACCAAGTAAATAATGCAGTCAACTTTATGGGAAGAATAACTTCAAAGTTGACCGTTTTGCGAAGTTTATATTTAATGATCGGATTAAGCGAAGCAGCACTTGACTCTATTAAACGTGAAATTCACAGCTACTAACCCTTATTGATGTTTCACCAAAAGAAAAGAAGTGTTTCTAAATGTGCAGGTAATCTCGATTTACAAATGAAGATACCTATCTTGTTGTCCATATATACAAATTTACAACCCACTTTACGGTAAATTTGTACCGATGCATATGATCAGTACACCGAACAATGTTGTATTTTAACCCTAATGAGCAATATATGTACCTTTGTACTAATTGGATCAACCCAATTTGTATTGTATTTGTAAGAATGTTAAGTATGATGCTAACTTCCACTTGTCACTTTATACATAGGTCATTGTTTACGCTTGTTAGAGGATGTTAGAAAGTCCTCATTATTAGATTTGATTTTGGGGTTTTTTTTGTGTGTATCTGGTTGTTTTGGGCTTGTTTTTATTCTGTAACTAAAAGAGTACTTCCTCTTTATTAGATTTGTTTTTTCTTTTGTTTTGCATCCGGATATGTTGACATTGTTTTTATTATGTAACTAGAAGAATACTGATACAATTTAGCAGCTGAATACTGTACTCGTCAAGCACCTGTGCAATGAATGCAGTAGTTCGTCACCTGGGAGTAAAACAAGCTGAATGCGAACTGCTGAGGATGCTCGTCGCTGCATCTAGTGAGTCAACGTGTTTCATTCATGTTGAAAGTAAAACTATATCAGGCAACGGAAACAGTGTAGCTACATACCAGTTCGTCTTTTTTAAATGTAGAACGCATATAATGAAATAAAAAAAAAACAAATTTATTTCTCTTTAAATATGTATAATTGATTAAATTTATCAATTTATCAATGAAAGATTATAAATAACATTATAATTAGAATTTCTAGATATATCTGACAGCATATAACTGGTGAATCCAATGTTTCTTTTAATATATGTTCAATTTCAGGGATAATATTGAATTATCGCCTTTGTACAATTATTGTATGAAGGTTTTAAGATTGCTATATGGAAATTACTTTTATTATTTTGATAAATACATAGGCAAAAAAACAACAAACAACAGTAACCTCTAGGTCTATGCAGTTTGTTAGGACTTATCTAAGTGGGTACGCTTTTACAGTAGCACCGGACTTATAAGCGGGTATACAAATGGTTTAGGAAAAATAATTTAATTAAACATATCGATCCATTCGGATGGTGTTGCTTATAAATTATAACTCCTTCGCTAGTCAGTTTATCGCTACTCTGTAGTGTTCTTTACTGAATGGCTCTATGACCTCAATGACATGTTGTTATGTATATTTAATCGTTAGTATGTGGTTGATCTTGGTCGGTAATTGAGGGTTGAGGCCTACCTGGCTGCTCACATCTTTTTGTTTTTGGTCACCATTATACTACATAGCTAATACTTGTCTGTAGTGTTAGATCATATTTTAGAATCATTATTACTTAGAGGTAAACATGTTTCCAGATGCTGAGGTCAATGTATTTGCTTTATTTAGAAATTAATGTTCTATAAGAAAGTTGTTAGGAATCTGATTGCTTCCGTTAATGTGTCTTTGCTTTTTTTTCTCTAAATGCTGTTAACACAAACACACACACACACACACACACACACACACACGGACAGACAGATATATATATATATATATATATATATATATATATATATATATATATATATATATATATATATATATATATATATATATATATATATATATATATATAAGAATCGCCGTAGAGTACAAATAAAAATTCTCTATCCTGTATGATATTATTATTTGTATTAAATATTAATTCTGACTACTATTATCAAGCATTCTTTTATAGAATCCAGGGATAGCACTTCCGTTCTGTCTGGTCTATATTTATAATTATTATATGCTCATTTTTTTCTTCGTTAACTTTACATTGTCAGAATCGTACAATACACGATACTGAACTTGCGTTCAAATACTCATACTGCATTCACGTGCATAACGGAACTACTTTCTATTGTAAACAAACGATGGACGCAGACGCCAGCACTTTTAGTTTTTTTTATTTTTCTGTGGATGAAGTAAACCAACTGTTAGAGCCGTTTGAAAGTAGAGATGACAAAGTTGACAATGTGGATGGATTCAAAGAATCACAAAAGAAACTTTCAACAAAGCAGGCGACTGAACATGATATCAGAAATGTGCAGCGATGGCTGTATGATAACAAACAAACGGTTAACACGCTGCACTGAAAATATCATTCCAGATCATTTAAACACGTATTTAGCCGAGATATTTACAACGATTTGCAAAGCCAATGGTTCTGAGTATGAGCCATGCTCTTTAGATTCTATAAGAAACAGCATAGAACGGCTAAAGGGTATCCCGTCTCTCTTAGAGACCGTACATTTCAGAAATCAATCGAAGCACTAAGTTCTAAAAAATGCAACTGAAGAAGGCTAGTTTTAGAAGAAAAGCAAGAGCATCAGAGCGGATAAGCCACAATGACGAAGAAGATTTATTTTCAGCCGATGAAATGGGCTTTCACACGCCATTTGCTTTGCGATTTTCCCCGTTCTTTTTTTTTTTTTTTGAAAAATGTTTTGATTTAGTGTCCGAGACGACCACAGTTTGGAGATGTATCAGTTTTCACATATTCAGCCGGTACAAAATTTCTTCAATATGCTGAGAGGGATAGAAAAATCTTTGACGGTACTGGGAAGGATGACTACAGATCAACAATACCTCGCATTTTTTCTACTGGAACAACACCTGAGCAAGACCCTGTTCATCTTTACCTGCAATATTCGAAACGAAGGCCCTTGGAAATGATAGATGCTGACAGACCATTTTATTTGACAACATTTCCAATGCAGAAACTGACAGAAACTTCCCACATATGGTTATTATATTTCTAAAGATTCAATGAATGCCCTTATTTAAAATAAAAATATGAATAAAATAAAAAATATTCGTAATTTTCTTTTCTGGCAATAAAAAGAATAAATGAAAATAAAATTATATCAAAGTAAACATAAATATGAGAAAAATCTGGAATAAATTGTGTACACTGCAAATACCAAACAATTTTCACAATGAAATGCATCAACCAACCTTGCAAAATAAAAGAAAACATATTTTTATGAAAGTGTGCATTTAAAAGATATAAAATATATATTTTACTGGACAAAATATTAAAAATTGCAGGAATTATCCGAGACCAATGGAGGTTAATCAACTGGGAAATCTGATGAAACGAGCAGCAGAAAGGGCCGAAATCCAGGGGAGAATTACCAACCATTCAGTAAGGAAGACTACTGTGACTGCCCTGTCGAAAGCTGGTGTCCCTGCAACAAAGATCATGCAAGTGACTGGGCATGCAAATATGTCATCTATATCTGGCAATAATAATGAGAATAAATCTACTTGCCTTTTTGCATCTTTAATCTCCTCAAAATGTACTTCGTGGGCTCTTTCTGCCAATAAGAATTGTTTTCCAAATACTAATCCACATTGCGAAAATGTACTGTAATATGTAGGCCTATAATCCAGACTATAGTTTTGAAATCGAAATCACATTACAAAGTAGTCTGTACTGCACTCCAAAACGAAAAGAGTTTGTTGTTCTTTAAAAAAACAAAAACAATGTTGAATCCAGCATCTTCTTGAGAATTTAGATCGTGCAGTATTTCCATCCGAAAAACTCGTTCGTATTTTCCCACACAAATGCAGTAACATATAATTCTCTATAATTAATTATATATACCTTGATTTATTTCATAGGAATCCGGAATCACTGTGTAGATAAATCAGAATTAATTACTAGGCCATCATGCAAGTATGTCTGCTACACACGAGTGCATATAACACTGATTGAGTAATATAACTGTTTGGTGATGTGTGATTAGTCGTAAGGGAATATAGACTCGAGTGTGCAGGCAAGGGGATGGGTGCCTTTTACCCGCTGACCTGGGTTCGAATCTCCGTAGAGTACAAATTAAAATGTCTCTAACCTGTATGAGAGAGAGAGAGAGAGAGAGAGAGAGAGAGAGAGAGAGAGAGAGAACAAAACTGCAGAAGATGCCGCTAGTACAGCTGAACATTTTTCCTTGGCACAAAGTTTCATTGGTCAACAAATCTTCCTCTCAGCCTTTTTTGTTTTAAAAATCATCTCAGTCTCAAATGAGTACTACAAAATCTCAATTTTTAAATATAAAACTTCTCATAAGACTGATTGGAAATCCATATCTCTTTTAAGTGCACTTAATGTAAGACGAAAAGGGCATGCCATTTCTGATTGCTAAAGGTAGAAAAATACGCATCAAAACAAACTTAAGATATAATTATTTCAAATGCTTTTATTATGTAAAATTCACAGTCATGTGTAGGAGCAATATATTTGTTGGGTCAAACAAACATCAGTCTGATTTTATTATGAAAAACTATGAACCATTCATGTCAGTAGATTATATATCGCTTACTGGTGATTCTGCCAATCCTATCTTTATTCAAATATTATGGAACATTTGAGCTTGTCAGAGTCTTATGTTATCAGGTACTATGACTTTGTCTCAAAAGTATTCTTCTGTTAAAGTATTCTTACTAAGAGAGTCGAGTGTAGCTTTGTTACCGTTCTTCTCTTTTTGTCAATTTGTCATCAGAAGTAGTTTCAGGACTCTTGACAGTCGAAATAGTGTGCGTTTACCCATCGATGGTATTAATTTATTACTAGCCAAAGGCCTAGCTGGAGATAATGTCGTGGTCTATCTACATGTAACTTACAAACCTTGTTTAAATCAAAAGTTGATCCTGTTGAGATAGAACTCCCTGATTTATATCCGGCTTGTGCAGTTAATAGAGCTATTGAAAGAAAGCCTTTGCGAATGATGTTGATCAGAATATTACTCCTGCAGCTGACGCATTCATTGGTGAGTCTCCTGATGAGGTCACCCTTGTTCCTAGTATTGATGAATTTAGAGGTATTAATCACAGTGGTCATTTTTGACTACTTATTCTCTTTATTATAGTTAGGGTAAGAGAAGACCATCACTAACTGTAGAACCGGAGCAAGATCCTTAGATCACGTGTTTGGTTAAGAGTGTTATTAGGGCAACTGAAGCGACACAAGTACCAGTTTTTAATGTTGTGAAAAAGTGGATCTGAATGCGATTACGAAGACCAAATGAAGTAGCTGTTTGTGAGGAGTGGTCAGTGAGCTATCAAACTATATGTCCGAGGTCATATCAACAGTAAATTCTTAATCTGGCCCATGAAACTCCCTTGACTGGTCATTTAAGGGTTGATAAGACTTTTTCACCAAATATTCAATCATTTTTATTGGCTGAAAATTAAAAGTGATGTTTCTAAATACTGTGGATCTTGTCACACTTGTCAAATGATAGTAATACCCGATCACAAGATGTCTTAGGCCAATCTGCAACGTATTCCCGCAATTGACGAACCATTCAGCAGAATAATGATAGAAAAGTCAGGCAACTAATAATTGTTTACCATGATGTGTCCATCTTCAAGATTTCCAAAGGCAATCACTTTGAGAAATATTAAAACTAAAAGCCATAGAAGCTTTCATAAAAGTTTTTCTTACACTTTTGGGCCTTCCCAAAATTTGCCCTGTCTAATCAAGGGTAAAAGATATGTCTGGAATATTCAAGTAAATTATGCATGAACTAGGCAACGAACAGTTCAATCCTCTACCTATCACCATGCAAGTCAAGGAGGTTTTGAAAGATTTCATTAAACATTGAAGAATATGATTTGAGGATGATGGTCTTCGTTTAATGTTGTTTGCTGTTAAGGAATCAGTTCAAGAATAATTGGTTTAGTCTTTCAGGACTAGCTTTTGGACATAATGTCCGTGGACCATTGAAAATTATTAAAAAGGAAAGTTCCTTCAACTAAAAATTCAGGGATTAATCTGTTTGATTGTGTCACTGATTTCAATTATAAGTTTCAAAGGCTTGTGAAGAATCAGGAACTAATATTTACTCTATTCAATCAAAAATGAAATTAAGCATAAAGAAAACCAACCGAAAGGCGTTTTCAGCCCTGGCTCTCTTGCCCATAATTCAGATCCTCTTCGGGCTAAATGTTATGATCCTTATAGCATTGAACAGAACGAAATTGACATCATTTAGATTATTGACACTCCTGGGAGGAGGAAACATAAACAACATAAATATTTTGGTAAAGATATCCCTGTTAATCACTCTGTTAATTAGTTATACCTGTCCCACACAATGAGGATGAAAATGATGAAATGTAACCCGACTGTAGTGACTTTGGTATAACCAATATTTGCAATTCTAGATGGACTTATATCAATATATTGTGATGCCATTTAGTATGAAAACTTCTCGATCAAGATTCCACCGCTTAATGAACATTATAATATGATGTCTAGACAATTGTGATGCGTACATCGATGACATCATCATCTACAACTATTCCTGCAAAGATCACTTAGAATCTATTCCTAAATTAATTGATCGGCTCAGGGATGCAAATTTGACAATTAATTTAGTTAAAAGCGATTTTTTTTCCCATGATTGTATTACATTTTTATGACATAATGTGTACTCGATCAAGTCAAATATGTAAAAGCTAACATCAAGGCTATCCAAGAAATCCCAGTGCATGTGAGTAAAAAGTAGCTGGTGTAATTTTTGGGGGATGGCGGAATACTGTGGGAAATTAGGCTCCATTTTTTTCCATAATCGCCGATTCCCTAGCACATTTGTTGAGTAAGAAATGCAAATTTCATTGGTCTGACAAATGTCAGGAGGGTTTTGATAAGTTAAAGACTATACTTGAAAGTGAACCATTTCTTTCAGCTCCAAATTTCTGCCAATTATTTCAAATGCTCTTGAATGAATTGACGTAGGGTTGGTCCAGTATTAATTAAAGATTCGAAACTGGTGTGGTTCCGCCAGTGTACAATTTTTCTTCTACATAATCGAAACAAAAAACCAGATAATTTATTTCACAATGGAGATGGAGTGCTTAACTTTGATATTGGTTTTGCAACACTTTGAAATGTATGTTAGTTCAGCTCCTTCTCCGATTATTGTATTTAGTGGTCACAACCTCCTTACTTACATTAACAAAATGAAAAACAAAACTCAGAATTCTCGAGATAAAGTTTGATACTGCAGTGATACAAAAATAACATTTGACACATCAGAGGAAAAGATAATCGGATTGTAGATGCACTTGCATGTGTAAAGATGTACTATATTACTGTATTTTGTGTATATTTGGTGTCATTCGTAAGACATCTCCCTTATAATGTTGATTATTATAGTTTCATATCTATATATGTAATGGAAAGCTTTATTGTTTAAATTTGTCTTATTCTTTATAAGGTGACTTGTTTATATATGTATATATTGCTTAATTTTTTTTATTATTTCGATTTGTGTATACCTTTTTCTCGACATGATTCTAAGAAGTAAACAACATGTTTACTTGAATTTGAGTTCAAGACATTACCTTGTTTACGAGTTTGTTGTTGATTCTGTGAAAGATACCATTGCGTAGCAGGTGAAGTCAACTATGTCTACATAGAGACTTAATAAACAAGTAGTCATTGCTGTTTAAAATCGGTACGTGATCAAAGTCTTTGTTGTGTTCAGATATAATTTGTGAGGAACAATATTTATTGAATTATTCATTGTAATTACACAATGCTAATTACGTCGGGATTACGAGAGCTCATTCAAGTACATTCTGGATTATATCACAATGGTACATCGGGACATTCGAGACTGTTGGAATTCATTCTAACATTTTATAATTTTGGACTTATGATAGGGCATTTAGGACTATTTGGAATTTAATTTACATAACTGTACTTGTCTTTTGAATTTCTGATTTGTATTCAGATCAAATAAATTATTTGTTGAATTTTACTTAATTGATTGGTTTCACTTCTGTTCGGTTACGTACTGTAAGACCATAGAGTCGTAACAGGGATCAAATTATCTTTAGCTGGATTCTAATTGTGTAAGGTATAAGCTTTGAACGACAGGACGTGCTGTACGATTCATAATGGGCCGTCAAGCTAGTAATTGGTAAAGACTTAAAGATTATAACTTCTAAATCAAGGAGAACAATTCATCACATACACACATTATTTTTGAAGAAAATCCATGATGATTAAAAATATTAGCATCTTTTGCATGGTATAAAATACAGATCTAACATAAACGGCTTATTTTTTATATATCAGATTCTAAATCAGTAAAAATTACATTGATATAGTGAACAATTTCTATTGCATTATTTGCCTCTTTTACCGAGACACTGTACAAAAAACAATTTGTTACACACGGGACAGAAGCGCAATAAAAGTCAATAAAGAACATGATATACATTCGGTTTCTCTTTCAACATCATTCAAAATTTGATTTGATGAAATAATAAGTAGCACTCATAAGAAATTAATATAATTCACAAAAAAAGATGTTGCTAGTTTAAAACACGTTTAAGTTTTACTTTTATTATGTGTCGCAAAAACCATCTAGAAACCTATGACCCTGAGAAGTTTCCAGTTTACCAAGCTCCATCATCAAGCTTTATGCAACATTTCGAGCAATTAATGATTATTTGGACTTCGAGGTCATGCTCAGAAATCAACAAATTAAGTCTTTTGGCTTGTTGCTGTTGTTCTAGGGTTTAGCGCCATTTTTCAGCACAAGATAGGCTATACATTGTGGCCAGTATAACTGGTGGAGAAAGAACCCTGGAAAACCCAGGGAAGAACCACCGACCCACGAGAAGCTACTGACAAGGTTTCCAACATACCCACGCTAGCCGATCCTTGGACTCGAACTCACGCAGACAGATGTGAGATGGCAGTGATCCGGAACGGTGAGCGCTTTAGACCATTCGGCCACTCGGGGCCCCTTTTTGGTTTGTAAAATGTTGTTTAGTAAGATATGCGGCAGGCGAAGTGCTGTATGTTGTAGGAAGATGGGCGAGTGGTGGGTGGAGACTCGGGGATAGTTTCCGGTTATTATTTATTTTTCTGCCCGGAAACCATCAATGCATAAGATGGGACAAATACTAACTTCACACTCAAAAAATGAAACAATTTTAGATTTATCATGGTGCATTCTAAGTTTGCTTAGTTTCGATCCACTAAAATCTTAGTGACTGGAATTTGAAATAGCCATCATGATTGTAAACAAACATATTAAAGTTGTGATAGTTCTGCGTTGTTTTCTTTTTTCTTTTAAAAATTGTTAGTTATGTTTGTGATTACTTGATGCGGTATGTATAACAAATAAGATCTGATTATTTCGACGAATGGTAGAATGGTAGCATTTTATCTCTCTTGTAATGTTTGTTACTTATTGGTTTTGGGAAAAGGGGTGGAAGAGGGACCGCTTATCGAAAAGACAAACTTGCTATAATGCTTGTACATAGATTTTTATAAAATATATATATATATATATATATATATATATATATATATATATATATATATATATATATATATATATATATATATATATATATATATATATATATAACTAAAGTCTTAAATAACGGAATCGTGCCAGATTTTCAATGTACAAGCGTTCGTTGGAACACTAAGGAAGAAGATGAGACCGATCGTGAATTCTTTGGGTTTAAATTCTGTTTTGAATCCCTTGTGTCCCTTAAGTATCTAATACTTGCATTTATTACATACACAATTGCGGAGCTAGTAGATAATATATGGACAATACACGATTTTCCAAGACCAAACTTTTTTGGAACAAAAGGAATTAGTTTGAGATCGAAGGCAAAAATTATGAGTTTAAATCTCTTCCTAAGTGTTGTGACTAACATTAAGATTTAGCAAACAGCGCATGATCGATTTTTCTTTACATCCTCAAATACCAAACTGAGAAAATCTTGTAAATTGCAAAACAAAAACATTTTTGAACAGAACTATAAGTAGTGTCATTATGCCGGTTTGGGCTTTTATGCCCTTTGGGGGCTGCTGATACATGTCACAGCCTCTATCCCCATGACTTGGGAAGCGAGATGAGATGTATTTCATGCGCAACTTATGGCTGATGAGCATTAATAAGTATCATATGCTTGTTGCTAAGAACTTAGTGCATTATAAGTTGTCGAACTTATAATCCATAAAAGTGAACAATCATTGGGGCTTGTGACATATATGAGAGTCCAAAAGGGTAGACATGCCAACATGGAACATTAACGCTATTCTATAACAAGTGTTCTTTGTATACGGCTGCTGTCAGTAAATTCACACACGTCAAACCAAATGAAACTGGCCTGGTCATGTAAAAATTCAATACAAGTTTTAAGATTAAGGCACTTGGTCGTAAGACAATCGATTTTAAACAATTTCTTTTCAAACCCATTCGACCGTTTTGAAGTCTTTTTTTCTCTGCAATATAAAAAATGTAAATCATTCTGTGGAGTTTAGAGACATGTGCACTGTCCTGCAATAAAATTAGTGATCAGTTCATATTCAAGAGGGAACGTGCTATGAAAAAGTAGAAGCTATTAACTTTAAGGTCATAGAAAAATATCTCTGAGGCATAAAAATCAATAAAATTTTAATTGAAGCTGTTGGGTCATCGGTAAATCCAGATAGCAGCCATTCTTTTAATAAACATCGAGTTAAAATTGTATAGGAAGCGATGGATTGGTGCATTATTTTGTATATAAGGGTGGAATGCTCATTAAGTTATGTGGCCATAAATTTAATGCCCATCGTGTATGGATAATATTCACGCCGACAGGTGAGAATGGAACAAAGGTAATACCTTGCCCTTCGATTTGCTTAACCATAACAATCCACCTAACTTTTCGATTGCTAATGTGTTGATTATTTGTCAACATTTAAGCACATGTTGTCGAATGCTCTCGTTTAAACACAAACTATTCTTCCTTAAAGATTACGAACTTGTACGCTGTTCTCTTAGCTGCCCTGCGTGCACGCAGAGCTAAATGCGATTCACGAGGTGTTCCATTTCTTGCAGACCTATCCAAAACAAGGCAGGTTCACAAATTTCACAGATTCTTTAGAAATTCTGCAATGAAATGTTGAGGTCCAATGCATTATAATATTACACGCCGACTCAACGGCCCATCAACTGTCATTTTTGCAAACGGAAGATCTGAGGACTTGACCAAATATTCTTGCTGAACTTGTCATGTGTATGTTATAATATAACACTCATATCGCCTCGGAGTGGACATTCTCTAACTGAGCTGTGAAGCATTAGCCAAGAAAAATACAAAGATGAACGAGGAGAAGAACATGAACAGGAGTGATCTAAAGGAAAAGAACAGTTGTTGTTGTTGTATGGTTTAACGCCATTTTTCAGCACACGATAGGCTATACATGGCGGCCAGTATTAATGGTGGAGGAAGAACCCGGGAAAACCCCAGAAAGAACCACCGACCCACGAGAAGCTACTGGCAAGCTTTCTCACATACCCACATTGGCCGAATCCGAGACTCGAACCCACGCAGACAGAGGTGAGATGGCAGTGATCCGTAACGGTGAGCGCTTTAGACCACTCGGGGCCCCAAGGAACAGATGAAAATGAAAACGAAGAAAGGGATTCAAATATAAAAAAGTGTCGGCAAAGTGTGGCAACAGTACATTTCAACCGTTTTAGGAGACAAATTATAAAAAAGGTAATTAAAGAATTCTCCAGTTTAATTTGGTAAAAAGGTCATATGCTCAACATGAAACACATGAACTTGAATCCAATGAATAAAAATCTTTACATTTTTTAAAATTATGTATGGGTATACTCAATTATAATCTGCATATGCTGTCCTTTGACATATACATATAAATACAAGAAACGAATAAATTAAATACATATCCATGTATAAATGTTAGTCATAATAAAGACCCATAACGAAACATTTTTCTAGCTTAATGTCATGCATGTAAAAAAAAATTGCACACCTATCTGTACACGAGGAAACTGTTTTGGACAGTGCTCGAAATCTGTGCGACCTCAATCAGGACCGAATTTCACCAACTGAACATCAGTTTAGACTTGTTTAAACTCTGAATCTAATGATCTGATTAGTTGAAATGCAACTTTGCTTTAACATTTACCAATCAAATGCCTTAAGTCTAGACTTACGTAAGAGCCAATTGGTGAAAATGAGGTCTGATGAAACTGTTCATTAAAGTAACTCGTTTTGAATATTTAACCTGGTTCATCATATTAATATTGAAATTTTGTCATCTATTGAATGAGTAATACAGTTTTAAAGCTAAATGTGATAATACACAAAGTTTATCTCTTATAATATTCACAAAAATAATGTAAAAAAGTTCTACTTAACTATTTGCATTTACTCTTTTATTGCTATAACACATACTCTAAGATGATACAATGTAAAAAAAGACAAATACGTTTTTACAAAGACATTTCCATATACAGAACGAATAATTTTGCATGATTTCATTTTTACGATAACATGAAATTGATCCTTAATACATAACTCAGTACATCTCTTACATGTATTTTCATGTTTTTCCTCTGTACATTGTTAGAAGTCCATTCAAATCCAGTTAAAATTCAAATATGGAAAAACAAATAAAATTAGGTTACATCTTTACTATACGCAGTTTGTGAATTGTATGCGTCTTTATGCAAATTACTTGTAACCTAACATTTACTGGACAATTAAATTTTTTTAAGCCTCAATTCATTTTCCAGGGCATTTTCAAAGCACTGTTAATTCAGAAGTCCATGACATAATCCAAATATAGGTTATCTGCATTGTTTTCTCCATAATATTTGGATAACTATATGTATAAGTGTTTACATGTGATACATGCTTTATATACATTTAATAACACACACACACACACACACACACACACACACAGGCAGAAAGGACAACGGGACAATTAGCTTATAACTAGTCGATGTTACACAAACTGGAGTAAAGCAAAATCTCTCATTCATTGCATAATATATGGTTTTTGTATCATATGTACTAGTGTTTAGATACGGTAGATACTGTATCTACATTTAATAACACACACACACACACACACACATTAAATATGCAAATATGGTAGTGTGATACATACGAATCATTCAATATTCAATCTTAGTGTAATACAAACGAATCATTCAATATTCAATCTATGTTCATAATACCAATGTTTTAATGTGTCGTACATCATTGAGGGAGGACTCTTTCATCTCTTTAACGGTTGAATGGATACTGAAACTACGCGAGACAATGTTCTTTATTCAGTGGTTATTGAATCAGTTTGAAAATATTCGGCTAATTCGGGGTTTGTTTCGTTATATGCAGTAATACTGGAATCTCATTTTTGTTCCCTCGTGAACTTTATAATGAAGGATAATTATGACTTAAAGTTTTAGTCACACGGCAAAAGGAAAGATGGATGTTTTGTGACAAATTTTGTGAAAACAGACAAAACATTTTTTTTTAAAAATGAGCTTACAAAATATTTTTATTTTCTGTCGAACACACAAGTGAAAGCAAACACTACCATATTTAATTGTAAGCGGGCTACATTAGTATTAGTGTTAACATATTTGTTCGCTTTTAAATCCAGTAAAACTTTAAACAACATAGATCCTGATCCGCCGTAGCTTAATGAGCCTGCAGATCAGTATGTGTTTGTTTGTTCTACCGATTACTGCAAACTACACAGGGTCAGATATGCCGTCAAATAATGCATCGGCAAATCTGGGTATGTGCAGTTTGTGAGGAGTAATCCGTAGAACAAAATAGACCTTGATTTGCAGGCGCATTATGCTACGGCGGATCAGGATCTATATTTTGCGGTTTGACTCGACTTATTATCGAGTATATTTTGTACATTTTTTACCAGTCTGTTTCTATTGCATGAAAAATTGTTGTATGAGCCGATTTTTCCAGAGTCATTAAAAACACGAAACGAGAAAAATCTCTGTAACTTGTGGTCACCTGACGTAAACACTTCCTCTGAATTTGAACTCTTTAAGGACTCTTGACACAAGTTTCCCTACGAAAGTAATACTATCCGCCATAGCGTAAAACGTCAATGTTCAAATTTGTATTACGATGTGTTGCCTATTCTAATGCATCCTTCTCAGATGAAGCCATGAATGACCAAACAAGTCTTTTTCAATCCCAACGTATAAACCAATTAGCTGTCATTTCCAGGAAAGTAAAAAAAAACCCACAACAACAAAAACACAAAGACAAACATAATAACAAAACAAAATAAAAACAAAAACAAAGCATTCAAAAAGTAAGATAAAAAAAATAATCATTCATGCAAAATTGCAAGAATACGTTTTATAACAGTGCCTGGGTACAAACCATGCTAAAGTCTGTTTAGTATAATCGTGAACAGAATAAGAAGATACAAAAGTCTGCATAAAATAAAATACAACTTTAGCTCTTTCAACACAACTGTTCACGCTTGCTAAATCATAAAAGATTACGTTCGAAAAACAGCTCGAGAACGAAGAATATCCCGGTCGGTCTATGGTCAGAATATTCATTCAACATATCCACTGCTATATCCTCGTCATCATCTTTAGAGACGGGGCATCCCATTCTGCAATTACAAGTGAAAAAAAGAACTACAATGACAGAACTATGACGTCACAACATGCGCCATGACGTGTTGGCTTTGCTTTCCATACTGTGTGTATCTCTTTCTGTTCGAATATAACAGACACAAATATCCTTCCCAAACTCCTGAAAATGGCTAATAAAATGTACAAACTGACCATCAAATTTTTGCGAATCATCTATTACCAAGTTGCTGCACACCGAAGTTTCGTTTGAACTTCCATGTTAGCTTTTTCCAAAATGTTGATTTTGAGTCAATCTTTTTGTCAAGCAGTTCCTTGGGTTGACTATGATAATAAACACTTTCTCTATATGCGTCATCACTAGTTTCGTGTCCACTATCACTACTAGTCGGACTGTCAATGTTATTTTGTGATTTAGATTTGGCATGTAGGAAATTTTCATAATCGCCCATTTGCCGCGTATTCAAAAACTCTTCATACGTGTTTGACGTTTGTTGTTCAATATATTGCTGGTCAGTGAGTTTCTTCCTGTCCTTTTCTCGTTTGATATAACGTCCTTTGGCAGACGTGCTTCGGACGGTTCTATCGCCCCATCCAATTTTTGAGTCAGAGTAGGTGAAATCACGAATAGTACTTCGCTGGTAAAGCCCTTCTTTATGCTTCTTCGGCGTTTTGAACAAAGAGTCAGACTTGGAAAGAGTTGGTGCTGCAGATTTCCTTTTTTGGTGTTGGTTGGACATAGGCCGAGTCATTTTCATCCTTCGTGTGGTTACCGGCAAAGAATCAAATTCGTAATCGTCTTCGTCGCTTATATACTTGCCAAAGTCATCTTCCTCATTCTGCTTAAAGATTTCATTCGCCCGATTAATATGATAGTGTTTGTCATTGTCTTCTTCGTCTTCGAGAATTATTGTTTTCTCCTCCTCATCGTAATCTGGTGGTGGGATGTACGGATATTCATATCCATTACTGATCTCATTTGCTGAAATTTGATTGTGTACATTCTCAATTCTTCTAGAACCTTCTCTGTTGATAGTAATTTCAGAAGGACTTGATGTGTCCATGAATTCAGCGGGAGGCTGAATAATTGGATGATTAACATTTACTGGAGCTCCAAACAAAGGATTTATTTTCGTAGTTCCTGCTGGTATAGTTTCTATTTCTGCTGGCGCACGCGGCTCTAGTATTTGAGTTGGAGAAAAGGACGATGGTGGGGATAGAATTATGTCATTCATCATTTCTGAAGAATCTGTGGATGTTTTAGTTGTATTCTCGTAGGAACGGTGTCTATCGTTTTGATCTGTTTCCATTTCTTGTTCCGGATCCCTTCTGAGAACTTCCGGTTCTTCTCTAGGATTCACTGGAGCCTGTCTCTTCTTGCGGGGTTTTGGAACAGGCAAATCCTCCTCAATTTCATTCACTCCATTTTCTATCAACAGAGGGACGTTTTTGTCACCCATTATAATAAAATTCTTTTTTGCTAGGGGAGGATCTTGAGTTGTATTTAGAGTTGGTCCCGGAGTTTTGATCACGGAAGACGAGTATTCATGACTCTTGTTTTCTATAAGCATTCTGGGTACATAATTTCCTATTTTGGGCAGCTGTATTTGGCTGTTAGGGGGAGCCGGGGCTGGTCTTTTCTTGGGACTTTGTGTCGGTCTTTGTTTCGTTATTCCACCAGAACTGAATATTTCACGCAAATTTGTTCTCCTCCAATCCGTACGGTCGTTCATATTGGAGATTTGGTTGGTGTCCATTCCAACAAATATATCGTGCCTCGGAGGGGTTTGTTTCAATTTTCTGAAAAAAGGAGAAAGACAATTACTAACAATGCGATCTAGTTTAGAAACTGTGTACTGAAAATCAATACGTTAATTTGACAACACGTTCTAATCATCTAAGCTGTTTCACTTGCCATCGAAATATTGCACAAAATAAAGAATATATATCGTGTGCCATCAATACTGGTGCTTACCTTCTGTTAGAAGAGAAAACGTTCAGTCTAGATTTAATGTATTACCAATAAGACCAATCACTCAGCTTACAATAAAACGATAATGTGATCACGAAACACTTCTGTATATAGTGTTTTTTTTTTAAACAGCAAAATATACATTAATATAATTATATATTCTAAATGCCTGCGAATGCAATGCGCTTTTCGATTAGTCCAAAGTAACAATTTGCTCGAGTAATAGACGATTTACTATATGTGGACGCCGCTGTTGTAACGTGATGATTTTCATGTTATGTGGTTCTAATGATAACTAGAGGATAATTTCCGTTTAATTATTTTGGACATAATCTTCAGTGGTGTGTTAGAACTGGGATCATTGTCTTGTGATTAGGGATCTGAAGACGTTAATGGTGGTGTTTTTTGTTGTAATTCGGTGGCATCGTGCTTAAAGCTCGATTTGCCAAAGTAAAACCACCAATGACATCAAATCCTGCAACAAGCGCCTAGACTATCCATAGCTCGCTGTCACAGGATGAGCAAGACTGTCATGGCCTAGTCCTATAAGTCAGCCCTAACATCTGTACTGGGATATAGAATCTCATCTATTCATACAACTCTGCAATTTGTTGCATTCATATTTGTCCGAAACACATAGTTGCACATATCTATCGGTTTTAGACGCTTACTGGTATTTTTCGCGGCTCAACATTTGGGTTGAGAGTCATTTGGGTGATCCCCACAACATATTTCTTTAACGAATTCGCTGTTTGACAAACCGAAAACGAAATAGCACAACTTTACTTCCTGTTTTCATTTCGAATTAACTGGGTCCATCGGCAGATACTCGGCTGTTCTACCAATACCGAGAAAACAACCAGATGCGACTTCCCTTATTAGAAATGGTTGTTCTGGTCATGTGACTAGAGCATCTATGGATTTATCATGTGATTGTCGTACGATGATTATCGCTGTTCAACAGCACGTCAAATTACAAAACGGCTGGATTAATTTGACATTCGAACTCAAACTGCTCATTTATTCCGTTCTTATCTTAATTTAACGTGCAAGATCTCCCAGAATGTATAGTGCTACGATACACTTTAGACTGTCTGCATATCTGCATACGGACTAAGAAATAAAAGTTGTGTCATATACAATTCGCCATAGTGTAATCATCATGTGACTTCGAGCGGCGCAGTTAAGGCTGATTTTGCAAAGCGGAATACCATAAAAGGACGACTTTGTTCCCATATTTCATTGTAGACTTTATATATTCCCGTCATGTCAGTTTGCAAGTAAGGTAATAATTCTAGAGTTTCTGTATTTCATATTGTCGTATCAACTTTTTATCACGATAGTTGTATATTTGAGATGGACTTCTTCCGTAATTACTTGTTTGGCTAGGTGATTTGCACGTCATCTTTACAGTAGGCAACGCCCTTTATACCTTCTGGGCGAGGTAATTTCATTTACTGATTTTCAAACTTAAATTTGTGTATACCTTTATTGTAGTTGTGTACTTAGCTTTGTGTATACCACTATAATTGTAACTACACAAATACATCTGAAGTGCTTATGATCGATGCTTTGTTTTGACTATGTTCTCAGGAAACTTACTTGGATATTATATGCATATATACAGATAAACGTGGGCGCAGTTATTTATATTGTATGTTTGTCGATAAAATGACAGTTCTGACTGATGTCCTGGACACAAATATAGCTGACAAATTCTTATAGGATATCCAGGTACTATAAAAATTAAATCTATTTGCAGGTCACTTTTTATAAATCCTGGATAAAGGCATTATGCAATGGTCGTTCATGTAAGGACACGCGTTCAGCCTTAACAGAGGACACGTAATCTTGCTCAAGATGACCATTTCCAGTGCATGTAAAGGACATCACACTGTATCCGAACACATTAATGTCTCTCTGCCAACTGAATTATATAGGTTTCGGACCCTCTCTCTGTGTGCGTGTATGTATGTGTAGATACAAGATAGTACTTTTTAAATTATAAGGGAAGCTATTGTTTTCAGCAATGATGGCAACTCGATGTGATTGGTCAATACTTGGCAACTCTTTTTTGTCCCCATTTCTTCTGCGTTGGATGAAAAGAAAGACTCTTACAAAATCTAAACAAAGCACGAATGTACACGAACTGAAGCACATGTAAATATTTGTACGTAATGTCTGACTTTTCCACCTAATAAACGTTTTCTAGTCGTGGCATGAGTAAAAAATACAAAGAATCGGATTCATCGTTACGCTTTCACTATCATGGTACCAACCCTAACAACTATCAACACTGTCACTTTCGCCATCATCATCGTCTTCGCCGTCGTCAATAATATTATATTAACAAGAAATAAATACTGACATGTATCGTATTATCTCACATTTGACAGATTAATCTTTGAGTGTGAAAAAAACACCATACCTGTAATAATACGTCCTAATCACGAATGATCCACTGCGTCAGAATGAAAACTTAAACAGTTAGATGCCACTAACGATTAACTAAGGTGAAAATTATATCAAGGAGCAAACTTTCTTGTTATCTTGACTTAACCGGGTTGTTTCCAAGTTTTACTCAGTGTCAATATGGCAGTATTCGCCCCGTCAATCTGATACCCAGTTTTCTTTGCTACGTACACAAAAAAGCCAATCCTTTAGATAGAAATACATGCACTATAGCTAAAACAATTTTAGAAAGCTATGTTCACTAGCCTGGACTTTAAATGTGAGGATAACTGTGGGCTGAGCAACATAAACAGGCAAGAAAAACTAGGTCCAGGAGTATTTTCGTGCAACATTTTAACAAGTTGTATATGTATATCGCCTGATTGGAAATCGTTAATCAAACGATCTGGTTACAATTTCGCACAAAGAAATAGGAATATATCAAATGTGCTTCAACACAAACAAATAAATAAATGGAAAGAGCATAATTTGTAAGTAACTTAAGTCAGATAATTTGAAACATACATTTCAGGAGAGATTTTTAGAATTTAACTGAAACTTGAAACTGCTTAGAAATCATGACTCTGTTGAGCTCGAGTTTGAGCGTGTTTAGTTTTGATCAATCATAAATGGCGTCACGTACCAAAAGTCGTGTCTGATTGACTAATATAGACATTCAAACTCAAGTTTGGAAATACATGACCTGCATACCAGGTACCACACTGTGCAGTACATAGATGCCGTATTAGGTAACATCGACGCTTTCGAGTACATAGATACCATATTAAAATATTTAAATAGGAACCCATGCTTTCGAGGGCACAAAGCATATATATATATATATATATATATATATATATATATATATATATATATATATATATATATATATATATATATATGATCACGAACAGCTATCATTTTAGAGTTGATTTTGTTTCATGAAGGTCGTATAGCGTACAACGTCGCTGCCACTTGTTAAAGAACAAAAACAAGTTATGGGCCTGAACGTTAATCTTGACAAAAACAATGCCCCGCTCCTGACAGTCCAGCCGGTATGAATTTCAATGTTTTTGATAATCCATGTGAGAGTACTTTTTGCAGTGTATATATCTCTCTAAATGTAGATGATTCCAGTTTGCATAAAAGAGTTAATCGAGCGATATGATACTAATGCAAAATCTCATGAAGGGATTTAATACATGAAATGCTATCTTGCTACATCCCCCAAAGATGTGTGTGTGTGTGTGTGTGTGTGTGTGTGTGTGATTTGGATTTTTAACGCAGATTTAACAATTTGTCAGTCATATCACTTCGACGTATGTAGTGTGGCAGTTTATAGTGATGTCTAGCACTGGGGCATTATGCCACAGACATGTAGCATGATGTCCCACCCAGTCAAATTATCCTGACACCAGGCCGACCAGTCCTAACACTAACCTCTTAATGATGAGCGCCTAGAGAGGCAGCTTTTAGTACCATTTCTGTTGTAAGTCTTTGGTACGATTCGGCCGATCCACGACCTCCCGCATTCGAGGCGGACGTCCTAACCACTAGGCCACCGGAGCGGTCCCCCAAAGATGCAAATTTATACTTACTGCACTTGTTTAGTGACAAGAAACAGTCAGCTGCATCTAATCAAACACAGGTCGTACCAAAGCAAAGCATAACATGTCTCTATCCTTCTGAGGAACAACATATCTAGTTTTAATTGGTACTGATTAGTAAGGGTAAAAGGTGATTGACTTCTAGTACGTAAGTTCCATAAATTCAATGTATTTCGAAGAAAAAAGTGGTCTTTTGGGTAAAGGAACTGTATAATTTCAACGGCAGACTTTTTCATGCATCACTGTGAGATGAACCATGGATCTGGACAGTGACAGTCCAAACCGTTGTCATACTTTTACTGGATTGAACCATTTGTTCAAGATGAATACATGGTTACAAATATAACTTTCCTCTTTCCGGTTTGTTTCTTCAGCCATGATCTACCACTGTACCTGGCATGGCACATTGATTTACAAAAGGTGTATGTTAACTTCTTACAGGTTGTATCAGTAAGAAGCCATAAGTGGCCATATATATATATATATATATATATATATATATATATATATATATATATATATATATATATATATATATATATATATATGCGTGTCTGTGTGATGTGCATGATTGGCTTCTGAGGAATCGTGATGGTTTACGAGATATATTGAAGACTTGTTGGCCTAGCTTTGATGGTCTCATACGAGACCATTTCCCTGTCCTTAATATGCAAACAAAAAGTCGAGTGATTTCTATTGCATATCGTCCGGTGTGATCTGCATAGTCAACGCTTATTAAAGAGGGTGGATCCAGAATGATTTTTTTTTATGCTTCGCGGCACAGCAACACAGATAGGTTATTTAGTGTCGATGCAATTGAAGTAAAGAGCCTTAATCAAGCATACACTACGGTAACTGACCCAGCCGGGCCCTTTCGTTCGTGCGTCCAGCACGCTAACTACTGAACCACCACAGATTCCGAATCCAGAATGACGTATGTAATGTAGAATCAGCGGCTCAAGTAACTCGTCTTAAACACTTTTTTAATCAATACTTCGATTCCCTTCACCAAAAAGACGGTACAACGCGTCCACCTTTTCTTACCTGCCTTGTCAGACGCAAATAAAAGAAATGAAAGAATAGCACCGTAGTTACAATTACATGGTCCAAAATGAACGAATTAACGTACTGGGGATATCCGAATGAAAAAATAAAACAAAATCTAGTATTCGTTAGGCCACATATACTTGCATATCAACTCGGTTCTGTCTGCATATGACGTGGATCCATGACTCATTTCATCGCCATTGGGTTAAGTGGTAAATTACATTCGTACTTTAAATTCAGGGTGTTGTCGGCCAGGTAAAGTATTCAAATTAGTGAAGGTAGCGACGAAGCTTGTATTGAATAAATATGATAAAAAGTAAATCGACAAGCACATACGGTGTAGTTTACATGAAGTAAGAAATCCATTCATTCCTTTCAAAAAGCCAAAGTACAGGTTAAGATTTTCTGATGTCTGTACCCCTTTCGGTCTCGAGATACAGAATAGGAACGATGCGTTCTCCTGCATGAAGTAAAAGGCGACTAACGGATGCTGGAGCCACAGTAGTTTGCATGCTGGATACGCAGAAAAAAGGATCAGATTTTGAAACCTACCACTGAATCAGTCAGATCGTTCGTAGTGTCCTTGTCAAGACACTTTACTCCTCTTGCCTCCACAAAATAACTTATTTGTGTTGTTGTTTCGTTAAACATCAAACCAAGCGCCTCTCTCTCCCTCCAGTGCATACATGCACAGTAAGAGATTTCTTCAACGAACAAAATGTGTACAAGGCGTTGTCTTCTATTCATGACAGTTACTTCTTTATAGAACTCGATGAATTATATATATTCACCTACCGCCAAAAGAAGCGCACAAATGATGTACCATATTATTTGTTATCATCAATTGCCCTTTCTCCCAGTACAGGATGTAAACTTCTGTTGCGTTTGGTGCATTTGCATTCTGGGTAGACTGTTGCTCTCTTGTCTACGTTCATTATGCCGGCAATTCAACACATCATACAAAATTAACAATCAGTAAAGGCATCTCACGAACTTCGATGCGGTTCGATCTGATAGAATGTTATTTACAGGAGCTAGGTATATTTACAGGAACTAGGTAATCAAATATTAATCGGTAGGAAACATCTTGCGCCTCCAAGATTGAATTTTGTTGATTCCTACATATACTTATTGAATATCATTTGTAAAACTCACCCTTCCTTTGAATTAGGTTACCGTGCTTAGTAATACAATTCAAACAAAAGTCACTGATATAGACAGACGCTCTACCTGCCAAATAAACGTTCCAAGAATTTAAGGCAAGACCATTTCTTCCTTTTAACTGGGCTGAAATGTATTTGGATATTGTACATGTGGAAATTGTACAAGATCTAAGCACACAGCTAACAAATGTGATTCCATGTACTCGAACAATTAACGTTAGTTAGTCTAAATTACACTACCATTATCATGACTTTCCGTTCAAGATGAGTAACACTATCAAGAGGCTAAATATGATGGCCACACTGAATATCAGATTGGCACCATTATTGTTTAGACCAACCAGACATTACAAGGATTCTTTTAATGAAAACTCCGTGTTCATATGATCATCCATTTAAGATAAATAGTAATAACAAGTTGGCACCTAGGTGGCACATACCATATGCAAGAACTCTGACCACAACAAGACAGTTGGAAACTTGAGGCACGTGTATTTAACAGAATGCGTAACACAACTTATATACATTCCACCGGTGCATCATCATTGTTCTAGGTTTTTCAATAAAATGTGGGTGGGTGCTCTTCAAAAAATCTCCTCACAGACGCTGCTTAGATTTTAGACAATCATTAGAGACTTGTATTTATAACTAAAATGAACGATAGTAGTCTGTTGATGCTCGAGAAGTGGTGTACTTCTCTTGTTTCTATTTTGTATGAACAATGTTGGATTATAAAACGAGGCAATACGCATTTGTCAGGCTTCTGGATCTCCGGAGGACACACGCTACTCATTGTACGG
This sequence comes from Sinohyriopsis cumingii, assembly GCA_028554795.2. Lineage (NCBI taxonomy): Eukaryota > Metazoa > Mollusca > Bivalvia > Unionida > Unionidae > Sinohyriopsis > Sinohyriopsis cumingii. The sequence continues at coordinate 85,251,432 of CM068824.1, read as the reverse complement.
AAAAATAGGAACCAGCCTAGAAATGGGTGAACATAAAATAGAGTATATGTGGGTATGGCTGGCCAGGATTAGGTGATAATGTAAGTTGGTTCTTTTGGAAAGAGATTCTTTTGAGAGCTTAACCTAGCTGTAAGTGACTAAAATATAGACATTGTTATATTGATGTTTTATTGATAGAACTTCAGTCCTTTAATAGTCTTGAGTTGGGAACACTCATTATTGAAATTAGCACCTGACTCTTTGGTGCGGAATTAAAAGCACATGTTTCAAACACATGTAGGTCCAGAAAATGTCGCGGCGAAAATCTTTTTCTCTACACAGAAGCTGCCATCCAGGTTTAATATATATATATATATATATATATATATATATATATATATATATATATATATATATATATATATATATATATATATATATATATATATATTTGATCATGAACATTAAGAAATTTAAAGTTATTGAATTTTGAATATCGTAGTATTTTACATAGGTTTTCTATGGGAAATGAATTAGTACCGTGAGTCCTGGAGTTAAATAACAGGACTAACAGCGCATATTCTCGCACTAGTAGAAAGATAATGTACGATGAATCGATACCCAATATAGCTGTTTCCAATAAAATTACAAAGGCAACACAGCAAAGAGGCGGAAACAACAGGATAGAGGAAATCAATCGATATTATCATAGTTTGGGCATTGTTATAGGTAAAAACATTGACGGAGGTTAGTTCACGTCTGAAAGAAAGAACACTATTCCATCATTACTACAATATATATATATATATATATATATATATATATATATATATATATATATATATATATATATATATATATATATATATATATATATGGGGGGTAGAGGCCCCGAGTGGCAGAGTGGTCTAAAGCGCTCACCGTTACTGATCACTGCCATCTCACCTCTGTCTGCGTGGGTTTGAGTCTCGGATTCGGCCAATGTGGGTATGTGAGAAAGCTTGCTAGTTGCTTCTCAAGGGTCGGTGGTTCATTCCGGGGGTTTCCCAGTTTCTTCCTCCACCATTAATACTGGCCGCCATGTATAGCCTATAGTGTGCTGAAAAATGGCGTTAAACCCTACTACAACAACAACAACAATATGTGTGTGTGTGGGGGGGGACCTAGTGGCCGAGTGATCTAAAAGCGCTCTCCGTTACGGATCACTGCCATCTCACCTCTGTCTGCGTGGGTTCGAGTCTAGGATTCGGCTAATGTGGGTATGTGAGAAAGCTTGCCAGTAGCTTCTCGTGGATCGGTGGTTCTTTTCGGGGTTTTCCCGGGTTCTTCCTCCACCATTAATACTGGCCGCCATGTATAGCCTATCGTGTGCTGAAAAATGGCGTTAAACCCTACAACAATAACAACTATATATATCGCTAACAATGTTGTTTGCGTTAACGATAGATACATACTTTGTAAGTGGCAGTTTGCAAGTCTTTCCGTCTGCATTATTGTCAATGGCTGCTTGTGCGGCCGATACAGGTGTGGGCCAACTCAAGAATTCGGGAGAACTGTGTTTTGTCAGGGGACACATTTGCAAGTTTTAACAAATATTTATGAATCATACGTCTGTACAAATGACCGAATCATATGTTTATTTCAATTGATTGTTGTTTCATTTGGGTACAATTGGGTCATTTTGATTACATGAGATTATTGGAATCTTTTTTTTCCTTCATTCCATGAGATTATTTAATCTTATTTTCATTACATGAGCTTATTGGAATCTTTTTTTCTTCATTCCATGAAATTATTTGAATCTTATTTTCATTCCATGAGATTATTTGAATCTCGTTTTCATTACATGACATTACATGAGATTATGTGAATCTCACTTCCATTACGTGAGATTATGTGAATCTCACTTCCATTATGTGAGATCATGTGAATCTTACCGTCATACATTTGTACATATGAGTCATTTATTTTGTTTTCCTATTTGTGAATGTTTGGTTAAAGTAACTGAATGAGACGTATGTTTAGAGCGTGAAGGAATCAATTCATATCATAAATTTCCATCTTTCATCACATTGTGTTGTATTGTCATTTGATCCAAGCATCCACATTACCGGTAACTCAAACTAGACTGCCTTACAACTATAACTCACTGATTCATAAACGAGACAGATTAATTACAATGTACATTGACTGAGACTACACATACACGCATGCTCCAAGTGTTATAAATACCACCTATTTCATGTTTTTGAGAACGATCCAAAACCGACTATTATATACAGTCTCTATTTGCTTATAAGACGAGCCTAAAAGTCACTCGGGTCATGTAAGCGCACTGACTGATATAAATGTAAAAATTAATCTTAGTTTTAAAATTTAATCGTATTATAATTATAACAAAGTTTATTCAATCTTGATTTTTGACTGATCTTCACATTAAATGTAATAACAAAATTTCCAGATGAAAAATATCAATCGCTATGGACTTTTAGAATGGCAGTGCGGCGTTAGACTAGGACAAGAAAGTTATTGGGTTGAACTATTACTAGTGCAAGGGGACTAGTACCATTGTATGAACAAGTCGCGCGCCTTTTTAATCATCTCCTGTATGGATGTTCAACTATGAATGGGATAGAGGAGTAACATATAATAAGTTTTATTCTTTACTTGTACATATGACATTTCTTCAAAATGATAATTTAGCATGATGCAAAATTTAACTAAAATACATCTGAATTGACACCAGTGATCTTTTAAGTGTACGAAGGAACATATTTTTTTAGGAATAATATGTATTATGTAGGAAGTGAAATAAAAGACATGACATACCAGACAGAAGATACATACGAAGTTACATAACTGCCCTCAGTTTATTGGACTTGTGTGACGTTTTATCCCTGCTGATGTTTTCCCATGCTTTGTTTATAAATGACGGTTTTGTAGTGTCTCTGTTTACGTTTGTAGTACAATTTCATCCTAGCAACAGGCACATTCCATCCTGCATCATATCGCGCGACAAAAAAAAAAAAAAAAAGTTTAAATGGATCACCAGTCTTGCTTGACTGTTCTTAAAAATGTCGAAGTACGTTATCATTGAATTTGCCGTTAAGCATTGTTTGAGAAATTTATACAATAATCTTCGATGTAATTTTGATGGACAAGGAGCGAAATAAAGTTAATAAACGCCATTTAGAGGTGTGTGACTATGTGAGTTGTACTATACGAACTGCATAGACCCAGATCTGCCATTGCATAACACGCCGGCAAATCTGGGCCCGTGCAGTTTGTTGGGATTAATCATTAGAACAAACAACACAGACCCTGATCTGTACACTGTTTGCAGTTATACTCGACTAAAACGCGGGCATATAGGGTAAGAGCTGTGTGTCGTATGTCATTATTATTGAAGAGCTAAAAAGGTGGTCAATATAAAAATACATTTTCAGATGATTATACTTGTGAAACATTATCTACGATTTCGCTTGAGTGCTGTTTTAGTGAAGGATTCATTTTGAACAGTTCAATAAAACTATATTAGCAGCTATAGGAGCCATTTTCACTGAAACAAACTTTGCTTTCTTGAGGCACAACAAGAACTTTGGAAGACATTTTGTTTCATATATACCTCAATTTTACAATGCTTCATTTAAACTCATTAAGAAAGTTATTTTCATTTCACTGAAGATGGGATATAAGATAAAGTTCTCTAATTACTTCCACTAAATCCAAACACGTCTGATTCAGAGAGACTTTAGTATCGACAGTTGCTTTGATATGTAACAGAACTTGTTTTGGATTGGCTATTAGTCCCGCACATGAGCAAATGAGTGAAACTTGAATTTATTATATTTTTCTGCTTATTGGTCTCAAAGTTTTTGCATATTTATCACCTTTTACCCTAAATCATAATGTAACCCTAAGTATTACAAAAGTTCGTCTGTACGTGTTAAGTTTGGTTTGGTTTGCATTAGATCTAACCAGTGCGCACAAGAACAAGCAAGCTTAAATTACAGACGTAAACCCTGCTCCTTCATCCTTGAACCGCCTATTTTCATTTCAAATGAAAATCTGGTCTTAAAAATCTGTTTTTTTTCCATGTGTATTCTCTCTCTCTCTCTCTCTCTCTCTCTCTCTGCGACAATGGTCATATAGCCTAACAAAGGTTATGAACTTTACTTCTTTTACAGTTTCGTCGATTCTAAAGAACCATTGAAATCAGGATAATTTGAAGGAAAACAAAAGGTTTTCAAGGTCTCGAGTTGATTCTAACGGTCATAACACATATAACACATATAAAACGTCCGTGCTTGCGTTGGTAATTCAAACCGACGCAGAATTGTAGCGAACTGAGAGCAACAATGTTCCATATATTCATATGCAGACTGCGAAGAAAACAAACTTGATCATATTTTAACGGCAGAAATAACATAACACTAGGCAAGAAAGCAAGGTCTGAGCCAGAAAAAAAGCAATTGGAAAAATGGAATGCTCTTATTCATAAAGTATGGACAAAATTGCCTACCATTATGACATGCATAACTTTAAAAATCTAGCTTGTGAGACATTAGACATCGTTTGGTTCACTAGGTCTTATGAGTGGTGGTCCTAAACATCTCTCCATCAAACAAAAGACAGTATAACTGACTACACAGCTTTCGTCACTGTATATAAATTGTAATAAATAACTATATATCAATATACTATTAATTAAATATTAAATAACACATCGTAATTATACATAGAACTTCAATAAGCAACAATATGTCAATATACTTGGATATAAATACCAAACAAAACCACTAAATTCAGATCGGGAATAATACTTAATACAGAATATACAAAAGACCTCTTTGTTCTTAAAATGAAGTAGAATTCTAATGACATAATGTTACTCAAGTTACAGACTCCTTTAATATATTACTGTATGACTGAAAAAAGAATTCCTCACCTAAGAAACCTTACGAACTATATCCTTTGTTCAGCAATTTGTCTAGAGTTGACTGGATATGGATCTGTACAGAAAAATGAAATAAAATTAGTTGACATTTTGCAATCTTCGAACAGCCAAGGAAACGAGTGAAAACTATTTTTAAAAAAATAACATATTTGGGGGGGGGAGGTTACAAATCTCCGGATCTTACAGAAGAATGTTGGACAATACTAACATAACTTTTATAAATACAAATAAATAGCATATCATACCGGTTAGAGAATTTGAATTCTTACTCTACGGAGATTCGAACCCGGGTATGCGTGTAAACAGCACACATCGCCTTGCCTGTAAGCATTGACCGCTATATCATCTCAACCATGCACACATCACTAAAAATATCAAGTTACACAGTTGATGGTATAGGTATCCGACACACCCACATATTGACCTAGTAATATTTATATAATTGTTTGTCTTGCTTATTTGTAGATTCAGGTGAAGGGCTTATGGTTTTTTTTAGATGTAACGATTATGACATTGCGAAAACTGTGTGCCTCAGATTAATTCACATCAGAATGCTTTTATCGAGGATTACAAAATGACAGTCACGAACGTATACAGGTGCCAGTCAAATGAGAACCTTTGTTCATGCTTGACTGAATCTTAAGGAAGTGGCGTTTTGACTGAATCTTAAACCGCGTTTTCAGTTGAAAATGTATCATGTACATGTATAATGGTGGGAGATGACTCGCTGTTATTATTATATATGATTTTAACTTACAAATGATATACGGTTGTGTAGCTAACGTATAATATGCGATTGTATTTTCACTAATGATATGCGGTTGTATAACTTACTAATGATACGCGGTTGTGAAGCTAACGTATGATATGCAACTGTATACTTTAATAATGATATGCAGTTTTATAACTTACTAATGATATACAGCTGTGTAGCTAACGTATGATATACGATTGTATACTTTACTAATGATATGCGGTTGTATAACTTACTAATGATATGCGGTTGTGTAGCTAACGTATGATATGCGATTGTATACTTTCCTAATGATATACGGTTGTGTAACTTACTAATGATATGCGGTTGTGTAACTTACTAATGATATGCGGCTGTATAACTTACTAGTGATACGCGGTTGTGTAACTTACTAGCGTATGCAGTTGTATACTTTACTAATGATATGAGGTTGCATAACTTAGAGGTATGCAGCTGAAATAAGTATTAGTGTTATACAGTTGTATAGCTTACTGATATTTGGTTGTATAACTTACTCATGGTATCCAGGTGTATAACTTAATAATGGTATATGGTTTATAACTTATTATTGGTATGCAGTTGTATAAGTTTATTTTCTATTCATTTGATCATGTGTTTAGATGTAAATTTTCCAAGATAGCTGCCAACTACGTCTTTCCTTGTTCCTTATTTCTCTGAGTTGATAATATTGTATACCCTTAAACATACCTCTCTCTTTCTCTCTCTCTCACACACACACACACACACACACACACACACACACACACACACACACACACACATGGTATGTCGAATATATTCAAAGCAAACCCAGTCGTCTCATCTTCTAATTGTCGGTATTCCGTACCATATAGACCTTTTCTTTCTGGGAAAAGCATTTAGTCAATTATCACCTGACGAATATAATCATAACGTTTCAAATGATGCAAAGTTTATAAGCACTGAAAAATTGCTTGCATAAATCTCGACCATTTATGAGACAAAGACTTTATTTAGGATTATACCTAGGTATGTCTGTCTTGTTTTAGTGTTTATTTGTCTTTTTTGAGGGAGTGGATGAGTGGTGTGCAGAAAAGAACCCCTTTTCGAAAGAATCTAAGTTATATGTATAATGAATTCTAATTCAGCATATAATGTACTAAATTTACTTTTTAGGAATTTTTGTTTAATATAAAAAAGAGTAGTTTGTGGCGTAATAACATGTACTTTAAAGTGATATAACCAGTAGGTTTTACAATGTATACTTTACTTCCTTGACATATTAAATAATGTAAATGCTTTAATTAAAATTCCAAGGGGATTAAAGGGAAGAATTTAACTCTTGGAGATGTACTTTACTTGGCATTTCTAAAGGAGGTAATCATTAACGACCAACAATAAGATGCATACGAGGCCTTTCGACTTGGAATGCAAGCTGGCACATAAAAGGCAATGATGATTTGAACAAAATTACTCCCCTGGAAATTATTAATCAGACAAGCTATGTCCGTATTGATTTGGACCTAATCCAATAACTAAAATAAACAGTACATGTACTCAGTTATGGCTGTGTTGTACTTGAAACTCGGCCTTGGCACGATTGTACTGCAATCTGACTACATTCATCTTCGCAGCGAGAAACCATTATGGGATGTTTTTTATATATATATATATATATATATATATATATATATATATATATATATATATATATATATATATATATATATATAGAGAGAGAGAGAGAGAGAGAGAGAGAGAGAGAGAGAGAGAGAGATTGACCTCCAGACGACGCCCAATGAGTTAATACAAAACTATGTTTTTATTGACAACTAACACGTGATCTTTTTGACAACTAAGAGCAGATGTACTCCTTCCATATGGTGCTCCCGATGTACCGGTGGCTAAGTCTGACCCTTTTGGAGAAGATAGAAGAATGGAGTCTCTTAAAAGTGTCTTTTCTTAATGACTATATCAATATTTCGCAATCTGCTGAAGCAGGCGAGACAAAAAGAGATAAAAACCAGGAATGTGTCGACTTTTATCCATGAATTATTTTGACTGACATGTTTCTTGTCAACAACAAGACCCACATCGATCAAGTGACGAACGGTTTACGCCATAAGTGTGACGGCAAGACGCAAAAAGCCATTTATTATATACATTGCTATCATTTATAATCTACGATTGAAATATCTGGATGAAAAGTGTCCGTGCTTATTGGCCTCTGTTTTTTTTTAATTCGCGCGAAGAGTGTTGATGCATGGCGAAACACTGATCATAGTATGTATTTTTTATCAACATTAACCAGCAGTGTTTGAATAATGTTAACTTAAATTTGTACAGACAACAAAACGTCTCATAACTGAACACACACTAAATCAGGTTACCTCTGGCTCCACAAGAAGGAAGGAAGGAAAATATTACAAGATTAAAAACTAATTATTTCCTAATGCATTGTCATTATTTTATATTATATCCGCGGACAATAAGAAATGTAGGAAATACAGAGTTATAAACTGACGAAGTGATATTTATATAATCATTTACAACAAATAGGGTTTATTTTGCCTTTTCCTTTATGTCAGCAGGCAAAACGAAAGATCTGAAATGTAACAACTGATACATGAAAATTGTTTATAACATAAAATTGTGAAATTATAGCTGTTCTAGCTTTAAAAAAACGAATATTATTTACATATATATGGTTTTATTTTTGACCTATTTTACATTTTTTCCATTTGTTTATTCGTTTCTTCATTTATCATTCGCTTATTAGTTTTTCTTTTTAAACTGTTTTTCTTTATTTCCTGATATAATTTCTTCCTGTCTTCTTTCCATCTTGAAATTATCCTGGATATAACGCATGACAAGCAAAATATGCTACATCTGGCTCCACAAGAAGGAAGGAAGGAAAATATTACAAGATTACAAACTAATTATTTCCTAATGTATTGTCATTATTTTATATTATATCCGCGGACAATAAGAAGAAGCCGATGGAGGTCGTAAAGCCCGTAAATTACTTAAGCTGCACATTAAGGTCTCTCTCGACCGTTCCCTAATGTCTACGGACAAATAATACAAAATAAATTTTAGTTTTGACTGATATATACATTTTTGACGATTGGAAGAAAGTGCATACACGTGTCGGTACCTTCAAAAAAGTCTGTGTGCAAAATGCTTTCTCTCTGTCTCTCTCTCTCTCAACGACAACTATGGAACAGGTACACACTGAAGTTTAAGGTCATTTTGGCCTTAAGCGGTTTATTGCATTCGACGATCAACTAATAAGCAATTAAACAGTGATGGTCAACACCGGGGAAAAAAATTGTTGAATAAGACAGTACGCAAATTCCGTTATCTATTCTTTTTTTTCTGTCTCTTTCCAGCTTAAATCTGGTTGAGTTTAATTTAATTATTCATTTATGGAATGCCGCAGGCATTATATCGAGTGCGCCATATATCGAGCGCGTCTTATCTAATCTAGGTAGTATCATACAACATATTGATGTATGTGGCATTTCCGAACATTGGTTATTTGAGGAACAAATTAGGTTCTTAGTTCCTGTCGAAGTTAACTACATGTCCACTGCCACTGTTGACCAGGAAACGGTTTGGCCATTACGCAGATTCCGAGGCAAGAGTGATGTGGCCATCTTATGTCCTATTAAATGCAGTAATGATAGTAATCTTTGAGAGATAGATGATGATCGCATGGATGGCATCAGGATAAGATTAGCTTAAAATACGTGTGTATTCTTCATTCAGCTCTGCTCACTATGGATATACTACTGTCATCTGCATGATTACACAGTCAAACTGCACGGTCTGCACGGTCTGTAATTTGGAGTATGGCATTGTTACCCTTATGAGTTATTTTAATTCCAGTCCATGCTGTACACAAATGACACGGGACATAAAATGCCGCATTTTCCTTTAGGTTTGCAACAATTTTCTTTCAGTTGTGTTGACTTTTGAGAAGGTCCCTTTTGGTTCTTTTTTTTTCTGGTGAAATTGAGTCTCTAACTGATAGCATCATTTTTCAAACGTCAAAGACAGATATGTTCAAAGGCGTAGTGATTATAGATGATAAGTGATGTGGATGCCTTACATTTCGCAAATTACCGACCTGTATTTGGAACCATGGAATTTCAATTTTACAAGATGTCTGGTTCAAATTTATATCGTTTGATCTAAAGCTGCAAAAAGCTGACCAAAGTAAAATGTATGAATATAAGCAAGAATTAGCCAGATTGGTATAGGGCTATAAGACGCATCTTCCGTCAACAAAAAGCAAAAATTGATTTATTTCATGACCAAAAAAATTAATGCTATAGCTCTTGCAAGCAGAAACACCCGCCCCGTTTTAAACTTCAAACCCTTCTTAAAGCCCCCCTGCAATAATGACTTGAAGGAAAATCAAGGTAGACATGGATTCAAATGAAGAAGCCAACGATCGAAAAGAGATATTTTTCACCAGTTGATGAAAAATATATGTTTTTGTCCGTCACAAAAATGCAAAAACATTTCGACAAAAATCTATTGAAAATATGTAATAGGTTATTTAAACTAGAAAATGATGATATCGATAAGTTCGTTGAGGAAATATATCAAAAAGGGAACCTAATATTTATCAGGCAACAACGCTTCTACCAATTATTTGTAAGGTTCTGAAAATATTTGATTAATCTTAAGTTGTTCAAGTTTTCAATTAATTCTCCCAAGAGGGGACGGAAATGGGGGATGCTTTCAGAGGTGGACTGGGATGCACTAGAATCTCCCGTATACTCGAATATGTATAGCAGAATTATTCTGTCTAAACTAATTTCTCGAAGATGTCCTGTTTTAAAAGGAACATGCCAAGAGAGTATTATCCCTGTGGTTTTACATTGTTTATAAATTAACACCTTGCTGTTTTATCAACGAGTAGGTGTGGCTTTTTAAGTGTTGTTTGTAACCCTTCCCTGTGTCCTTCTGTAGCAGACGATATGCTTCCATGAAGTGGGGATTTGGATACAATTCCAAGAAAATTGACATTATAGGATTCTAAGAAAGCTTATCTGACTACAGAAGAGAGCAAAAGCGACTGTTGGGTTTTGAGAGTGTGCAGTAAATTGAGTCATGTACGTATTTAGGTGTTCATGTGTCAACGTGTATCATAAAAGATACCAATCTTAAGGAGGTTAAAGATAACTTGTAAGTACGGTATTCAGTTGTTTTGTTATTGGAATAAACAAACATGTATTTAATCCGCTCACAGCTAAAGTTTTATGTGAAAATATTGTAATACCCCGAGCGTAGTAGGGATATTCAACGTGGCCTAACCCAAGCATTCAGGATATACTTGTACTAGATAAAGGGGGTTTAGAATCGTACATTATTCATGGTCGATTGCCGGTTATATAAAATGCCTTGAAATTAACACTTTATGAAGATATACCACTCAGTCGATTTCAGAAGTTATTTCGTTGTGGCAATTTGATTCCATCTGTAATATGGGAAGTAGGAGGACAAAAAAAAATCCAGGATCCCTTGAGTCATGTCGGTTCGTTGCCGATATTATAACTAAACTTATTTCGTATCCGGAAAAAGCTTCTTGTATTCTAATTCAAAGAGTGTGCACTTCAAGCGTTCTTTTTCTATCCATATATAGCTTTCTTACACAAGACTGAATTGCTCAGTGCCATGTTACTGGCAGGTTTGGGGTGTATATTTACATGCTCTTAGATTCCATTTTCAATATTGTGGTTTTGAATACTATCTTAGGAATGATGACCTGTGATTCAATAATCCTTTTAAGAAATAAACAACTGATTTCCATGTCATTTACCTTTACCTTACCTTTACCATATCGATAATAAATAACTACAGCAATCTCTCTCTCTCTCTCTCTCACACACACACACACACACGCGCGCGCGCGCTATAGATCATGTACACATACTATAGAACAGAACAACTCAAATCACGGAAAAAATCGACTAAAGGCTAATCGACCCAACTGCTTGGACAAGATGGCCCCAAGCAAAACTAGGACCAACTTGACAGTCAACTTGGCCATTAAGTCGTACCCAGTTACAGGAGAGCCTGGGCCTTATTGATCCTGGCAATGAATGCTCGAATTTCTTTGAAACATATCGGACACCGTCATCTTGTATTGTACTACAGTTTAAATCAATCATTAGCCAGCTACTATTTTCATGACATACACAAACCCTAAATTATCAATTTTGCAAAATTGTTTTAGAAATATATTAATTAAATTTCAGATGATATAACTACCGCAAGTGAACCCCATGAAGTGTAATATCCGAGACAATCCGAATTCAAACTGAGATCTCCCATATAACCGAGATCTGACTGACAGCGATTTGATGTAATTTTTGTGTCCTTTCGATTCACGAGTCAAGTTAGAGATTCCACATTTATGTAAGTGAAAAACTTCAAGATAAAAAGATATCGTTTCTTAACATAACTCTCCCAAACACCGTTCCGGTGGCCTAAGTGGTTAGAGCGTCCGCCTCGGATGCGGGAGGTGACAGGTTCGAACCACGGCCGAGTTATACCAAAGACTTTTTAAATAAATTTTACAAGCAGCTGTCTCGCTTGGCGCTAGCATTAAGAGATTAGTGTTAGAACTGGTCGGCCTGGTGTCAGGATAATGCGACTGGGTGGGACATCATGCAACATGTCTGCGGCATGATGCCCCGATGCTAGATATCACTATAAACTGCCAGACTGCAGACATTGTAGCGATATGACTTGAAAAATTGTCAAAGGTACGTTGAAATTCCAAATCACACACACACACGAAAAGCAAAGCTCCTTCTGACAGGTTACTATAAATAAAAGTAGGGCTGGAATTTCAAGGATCGGCAGCACACGAATCTTTAGCGGTGCTCGTGAGAAGTACTACAGTGTAATTATAAATTAGTCCGATTTTAATCAGACTGTATCTGAGAATCAGTCAACATGCCAACGAGAAACCGTTTACAAATTAGGGGTAAAATGCGATATGGTATTATTTATCACGTCAATTTGATCAAGATCAGATCTCCAATCTCGTCCTGCTTGAATATCTGAGAGACACCAATAAAAGTTTACGTTCTGGTAACCTTTGGAATTCCCTGTTCATTTATGCTATTAGCTAACAGATAATGCGTTATAAATTTGTGGTTATGAGAGTTATTGTTCGCAACGATTTTTAATTAGTGCCCATCAGATCTCCACTGCCGAGATCTTACTTTAACCAGAGGGGCCCCGAGTGGCCGAGTGGTCTAAAGCGCTCTCCGTTACGGATCACTGCCATCTCACCTCTGTCTGCGTGGGTTCGAGTCTCGGATTCGGCCAATGTGGGTATGTGAGAAAGCTTGCCAGCAGCTTCTCGAGGGTCGGTGGTTCTTTCCGTGAATTTCCCGGGTTCTTCCTCCACCATTAATACTGACCGCCATGAATAGCCTATCGTGTGCTGAAAAATGGCGTTAAACCCTACAACAACAACAACAACAACTTTAACCAGACTGTCGATCAAGTATACCTCAATGCGGCTCCTGACTTCACACTCCTGCTATCTTGTGCTTTTTATTGCCTGTATTATTTTAAGTTGTTCAGATTTGCTGAAAAGAATATTTCAAGTCGTTTGGATTTACTGGGAATAAAAGTCAAATGTGTAAATGGAATTTTCCCCAATTTTAAACAGTTTGGATATGGAATCATGAAAATACAAATATTAACAGTGCACTCTTTAATAAAAAGCAACTTCATTAGAGGTATGTTTACGTCACCCGATATGACTGCAAAGTGGAAATGTGTCATTTTATCATTGCATCCTGTTACGTGTTCAGTCGTCCCTTGGCGAATGTTCTTGCCTTTATACCCTTTTCTCGAGAGTCTTTACCGATTATGTCAATAATATGAAATACAGTTTTATTCGTGTCATTCAATTACCCGGATGAGCATTGCCTTTGACATAATCAGAGTTAGGCGCCACCTTTAAATACAGCTTGGATAGCCTAGAGCCTGAGGATGGTTTACTATGGTCAATGATATTATGACTAATATATAATTACTCTCCCATAATTGTATCCAACGTATTCTAAGAATCAGTCGAAGCTGTCCTAAGTGACACCGCATGGATCTGAGTCGATTCAATGAAGCTGGGCTGAGATGTCCCGAACGGTACGAAAAGGGATATATCGTAACTAGTACCCGAGATTGAGTTGACTCTCAACTGGACCGAATTGAAAGTGTCTGTCACTGTGTTCACATGTCATTCCTCCGCTTATGACATATACCACAATAGCAGATATAGATTTTGAGAAGGCTGAAACACGGAACACACAATTCTGGAATGTTATAATCTCTTCATTGACATGGCTTCATTATGCACATTCCCAAAATTACCTAAAATGAATAAAGTAACGTGCTTATGAGTTAAAAAGTTGATACATGCTTTAAACCCATCAAAAGCTTGTGGTCCGGATGCTATATGTCCAAAATTACTTCAGACATTATCTTCTGAGTTGCGCCTGAGCTTACACCTCCTTTCAGCAATCTGACTATATGCCCACTGTTCAAAATAGGTTGTTTGCGCAATGGCTACTAATTGCCACATATTTCCCGGTGTTCTTTGAAACGTGATTAAGCATATGTTTTGGTCTAACATCATGAAGCTCTTCGATAACTATTCTATCATACCTGATAAACAACCTGTTTTTCATAAATTACACAGATGCAAAATATAACTGTTACTATTGATGATTTGGCTAAATAGATCAAGGTGACCATTGAGACATTTTTGTATTAGAATTTGTAAAAGCTTTTGAACACAGTTCCCCACGAATTGTTACAAAGCAAACTATTTCATCATGGGATTGCAGGCAAAACTACACTGGACATACACCCTTTTATGTTTCTGAGAAAAATGTGAAGTTGTAAATGGTTCCAAATCGAGTTGGTCCAAAGTAACTTCTGGAGTACCTCAAGGCACAGTACTTGAACTAGTACTCTTTTCTTTGCAAATCAATGGCATTATGATTGAAACTGATTCTGAAAATTGACTCTTTGCAGACGATTTTGTATGCTACAGATAAATCAAAACCGAGCAGGATAGGAAAATATTATAACATAACATTACTAGATTAGGGCAGCGTCCAAGAAAATGTGGCGTGCGATTCTAACCTAAAAATTTCGTCATATTGCAAATGACGAGAATGAAATGGCATGAAACCAGTATGTCAGATTAATCGAATAATACTAATTTAGAAAACCTAAATCAAATAAAATATTAAGGGGTAATAAGTGATCTGAAATAGAACCTTCAAATTCAAGAAGTATGCCCAAAGCTAATCGCACTTTAATCCTATTAAGACGTTACTTGCCACATTGCCCACAAAATCTCAAACATTAGTTTTTACAAGTTTAGTTAGACTTATTATGGAGTATGAGTGTACAGTTTTTTATATTATCCCACCCTGCAAGTTTTAGAGAATGAAAATGACGAAATCCCAAAAGGAGCAGCCAGGTTTGTTATATCTAAAAATGTGTGACCTCAATATTGAATAAGTAGTCATGGAAACCATACAAAATTGCAGACTGGAAGATAGATTCATATTATTCTAAAGAGGTTTAAAAGATACAGCTAAATCACCCTGCCACAATTTAATGAAACCAAACAGAACCAGTGGATATCAACATGAATATATTTGTTTGATACCATAAGCATAAACTGATACCTACAAACTTAGTTTTTTCCCCACCAACCCCCCTACTCAAAGGCTGGAATTCGTTACCACACATATTACTCACAACTGCCGAATCTGGAAACCAAACATTTATAGAAAATAAGTTTTTTGTTGTTGTAAATGTTGACTCTTCAATGTGCAAGAATGCCATTACAATATAGCACCGCGCTAATAACTACAAAAAAGTAGCTTGTTTAATTGTTGGAGTAAGTAAATGGACCGTGATATCTGTTGTGAAATGACCAGAATGTGACTATTAGATTTTAAAGCTTTTAGTCGCTTTTATAATTACCTGGTGATAAACGCGGTACAAAAATAGTGTTAAAAGGACACCAGTCGGGTAGAAATGGGTATTATTTACCTAGGGCGGTTGTTTGTTACACATCGTACGGCGCACCTTTTCTGGTCACGCTCATGCGACTTGTTATGGTATGTGTAACCAACTACGATTGCAAAGTATGCCGTTGTTGTTGTTTTGGGTTTAACATAATTTTTTTCATCACACGGCGGCCATTATATTTTGTCGAGGAAGAACTCGGAAGAAGCTTGCCAGCAACTTTATCTGGATGAGCGGGTCTTCCCGGGTACTTCTTTCACTAAATATACTGGCCGCCATGCATAACCTGGCATGTACTGAACAATGTTGAAACACACAAAACAAAACACAGGATTTCCAATGCGTTGTTATTTATGTCATTTTAAACGCTTTTGGTAACTATTATACCACGTGTATGTGTATGTGTATGTATGTATATATATATATATATATATATATATATATATACACAAACAACCGCTTAGGTGTGTTAATAAAGGAATAACAATTTTTTTTATGCTAATGTGGGTATGTGAGAAAGCTTGCCAGTAGCTTCTCGTGGGTCGGTGGTTCTTTCCGGGGTTTTCCCGGGTTCTTCCTCCACCATTAATACTGGCCGCCATGTATAGCCTATCGTGTGCTGAAAAATGGCGTTAAACCCTACAACAACAACAACAACAATTTTTTATACAAATAATTGTGACTACTCTGTTTCTGAGTTGCTTCACTTGCAATTAAGTTAAAACATTATTGTTTCTGATTATCATAAACTATCTGCTCGGGTATGATTCAATAAAGTCTAGCCGTAACACCAACATCATAATTATCGTGACTGATGTTGTGTCTTCATTGTCCATAAACATGTATTTTATTAACGCAATTTATAATGTACTTATTAAATTTTGGCATATAGAAATGATCAGAAAAGGACAATTTAAAAATGTTGAAAAGAATTTAAAGTGATCATGTAGAAAGTTGTGCTGATTCTATGTGCTTTTTTATTTTCACCCGTACGTATAAAAACTTATTATTATTATTATTATTATTATTATTATTATAAAGCATTTGATTTTAGTTGTAATATATGCAATTATAATAAATTTACCAATATAACGGAATAGCAACGAAACACATTCATAATAATATAAATCGTGGTATATATATATATATATATATATATATATATATATATATATATATATATATATATATATATATATAAAGAAATAAAGCACATTTTTGTTCTATTTTAAGTTACATAACATAAATTTGAGCATGTCATTGATTGTACATTTTAGTGCCTTTCTGCACTTGCTAGTGCAGATGTAGTGTTCTTAGTACATTTCTAGTGTTCCTAGTGCTTTTAGCGGTGTTTCGTAGGACCCTTTGGTGGGGATGGTGTTAACGTCATTTGTCATGGCAAGATAGACATGGTCATCAGTAGAACTGGTGCAGAAAGAACACAATTTTGCAATTCGCTCACATGGACCCACTACACATCACAATAGAGAATCCGTGGATGGAAAGCTTCAGACGAAGATGTTCAAGAAAAATATATGAACTAAAACCAGAAGATAATAATCTTTCATGGTTATTAAAATATAATGTAACTACAGTGCCTCGAATATTGTCATTTGTATACCCCGAAACGACTTCTACTTGTGGAACCTGAATTTAGTTTTCCCGTCTGGACCTACATTTGCTGCTTCCTGAAGCTGAGGGATATCCAATGTCAAAAGGATATAGAGAGCAATGTATGTATGTATGTATGTATGTATGTATGTATGTATGCATGCATGCATGTATGTAAATTTAAGCGTATTCACTTTTATATAGTTTAACACATGTTCGTACCAGATTATCTGGATTATTATTATCTTCCCCCACCCCCACCCCGAATAAAAATAAAATAAAAACAGGCTGTTATAATATAGCAGTTTATATATATTCGGGTACACTGAAGTTGTTGTTGTTGTTGTTGGGTTTAACGCCATTTTTCTGCACACGATAGGCTATACATGGCGGCCAGTATTAATGGTGGAGGAAGAACCCGGGAAAACCCCGGAAAGAACCACCGATCCACGAGAGGTACACTGAAGTGATTCCTTAGTTCAATCTTACGAAGTCATCAAAGTTTGGATCTTGTTTGGCATTACTGACCATATCATGATCTTAAATTATTTTTCAAAGATATTACCGAAAATCTTTTCCTAAAGAAATTTTAGCAGGCTCATGGACATTTATGAGATGTTTTGAATATACCTTCTGTCAAATAGTGGTGTAAACTAGTAAAGACCACACAAAAATAGACCGTCTTTCTAACGTCACGGCAATTCTGTTCATACTACTTTCTAATATGCACTTACCTTTATTCCAGTTCTCTCCGTTCAAATGATGAATATTTCTCACAATTATGACATCTTATGAAGCTCCACTTTTGATAAAACAGACTTTTTCAAACCATATGTGTATAATTTTCACCTGACTGTCAAACATTCCACATTCATTTGTGTGGTGGCTTAACAACGTTGGTTCTCTAGAATGGCTCGTGCACTGTACAAGATTTAATCAGTAGACCGTAACCGAGGCGTCGATTCATAAGTCTTAGTGGTGTGCGGTTTTCATTGGTTGTCAGCACAATGATAGTTTAACTTCTGAGCAAACCCCATTTACGAATGTTCGTTTATTTTAATGTTCATTCAATGCAGTGATTGTTAGACAGGTGTGATAGTGCCAACGAGGAAAATCGATAAGGCTTATTTCTGCAGTTAACTAAGCAATTTTTGTGCTTACGTAATCACAGTGTATTTATGCTATTTTGATTTCTATTAATAACTGGAAATATGGATGAAAGATGGCTATACAATTATTTGACGAATGTTCGGATAGCTATTATCAAAACAGAAGTAACATTAATAATAATAATAGTAATAATAATAATAAGAAGAGTGTGTGATTTGGATTTTTAACGTAGCTTTAACAATTTTTCAGTCATATCGCTACGATGTCTGCAGTGTGATAGTTTATAGTGATGTCTAGCACTGGGGCATCATGCCGCAGACATGTAGCATGATGTCCCACCCAGTCACATTATCCTGACACCGGGCCGACCAGCCCTAACACTAACCTCTTGATGCTGAGCGCCAAGCGAGGTAACTGTTAGTACCATTTTTGTAAGTCTTCGGTATGACTCGGCCGGAGGTCAAACCCACGACCTCCCGCATCCGAGGCGGACGCTCTAACCACTAGGCCACCGGAGTGGCTGATGGTCAGGGATGCCACTGTCAATGTCATCACCCTCTCCTGAAAAAGAAGAAGAAAAAAAAGAATGAAAAGCATCGTGTCCTAATCTTTAATCATCCTCACTATCAATATTTTATATGATGCTATCATCGTCGTCGTTATCTACTATCTATCTGTTTGTCTGTCTTTGTCTGGCCGCATGCCTGGCTACCTGCCTACCTATTTACCCACCCACCCACCTACCTACCTACCTACCTATCTATCTATCTATCTATCTATCTATCTTTCTATTTATCTATCTATCTATCTATCTATCTATCTATCTATCTATCTATCTTGACCGATTTTAATGAAATGTAAGCAGCCTGCGCATTGGGATTTGATGTTAAATGAAGTATAAGAAGGTTTGAATGATTGTCAGAGAGTGGTTGTTAAAACATTAAAATTGTATTGGTAAATAAATATTTAAACAGTTAAGAAAATAAAGCCTCACAAAATCTAGAAACAGTCATAAAATCATGGCTTAATTTGATAGAAATCCCTAATTGCTGTTCTGAAAGACTCCCGACATCATAGTCGCTGTCGTCGTCATCATCATCGTCATCATCGATCGGTCTCCATAAAATTCGAATTGCAAACGGCATTGTACTAGATGTCAAATTTAAAAGCTTTCAATGGCATGAGTAACCATGCGGGATAAATCCGTCATTTACTTTACTGAAGTACATTTCAACCTCACTTTCTGATCGGTAGTACAAATTAACTAGCGACTACATACGATCGTCTGCTATCCTAACATCTCGCGGCAATTTCCGTCAAGAATGGAAATAAACATAGATGCGTGTAAAGATCAGTGGGTGAATTTAGCGATTCGCTTCTTTCGGAGTGCACCACCTATGTTATACTCGAAAAGACCGACGGTGTTCCTATAGTGACTTTGTTTAGGCCACCTTTTTGTTTCATGTGAAGGAAAGTATTTCTCAACGATTGTGTATTACATCCGCCGTTTTGTTTTCGACTTCACGGAAAAGATCGACGATGTTTAGTTTATATTGGAGACATAAAAAAAATTATGTCAGAATTTGAATAAATAAAAGCAATTAATGTTCCATTTTATTAGATTGTATAGTGAATTATTACTTTATTATGAGTTTTTGGAACAGCAAGAGGAAATGTAGGCTATGAAAGAAAAATGTTCTGAATTTTGTATTAGATTTTTGGTATAAAACATTAGATATATTCATTTTCAATAAAGGTATAATTGATTTAATCTAATGCATCTATTGGCTGATGATTAACTAATTTGTATCAACGTCCTATCTACCTACCTGCATACAGACAAAAGTACATAGATACCTACCTATCTACCTGCCAGCCTCCCTGCCTACCTGCCTACCCACATACCTACTTACCTACATGGTTTTTACCTAACACTTAAGTAATTTCAAATGAATCATCTGAAATGCAAGAAATCACTTTTTCATTAAGAAGAAAAAACAACAAATAAAACAAAAACGTGTTGCCTAATTATAAAAGAGATGGATTTTGATTAGTAAAAGCCATTATGCACAAAAACTTTATTTTCTAATCATTCAAGAAAGAAACATTACAACAAACAGTATTTAAAGATTAAACTGTTGATTTCATTTTGAGTTTTTGTGCAGCTTGCGTCTGATTGGTCGATTTAGATCATACATTCGTCTACATCTGGGTCCTATTTTTGTTCAGTGAAATAGTACACCTATGTTCATAAACACACCATCTCTCTACTTGTTTAAAAGTCCAGTCCATTAGCAAATTGTACAGACCAGATCAGTAGAAACAACAACATAGCCATGATTTGGCTTTGTATTATGCGACAGCAGATCAGGATCTAAATTGTTAGCAATTATATTGGACTGATAAAAATTTATATACAATGCTTGGTGATCATGCTTTTGAATTAGGAAGAGTAAGCCAACTACGCATCTACACTAGCCAAGGTTCCAGCGTGTTAATCCGATGTACATGTTTTCTCATTTATCACCATTTGAATCAACTGAGTCCGCTTGGGGCATCATTGTTGCATCCGCCATTACATTACTGCGAAGCACAGTAAGCAAACTGAAACTTGCAGTGAAAAGTGAAATGTCTGAAGCGAGATGCTTATTGCTTATTGTATTTTGCAGTATAAATGAATGGACTGACGACATGAGAGAGTGTCCAAATGTCTTGTATGGCGACATTTACAACCATTTAATCTCATCGAAAGCAGTAGATGGAAAAGAAATGATGAACTTTGAAAGCTTACAAAAGTTATAATTACTTCCAAAGTAGCAACAGGATGGAGGTGAGCCGACCCAAACAAATGGCGGCCGTCAATAAACCTTCCATTGTGGAATCAGATGCTTCTATGAACAAGAAACAAATTTTTTTTTTCGCGAATGACCTGGATTTATACGAGACTCACAGAACCATCAATATTGTTATTCTGACCTTAAAAAACAGCAAAAGGAGATGCCCGTGACCAAGCTGATTAAAATTTGCGTAATTTATATTTGTCAATTATTGGATCGTTGAGCAGAGAATTTTTTTTGTCCATTTTTTATTTTCCATTGTGCGTAAACACCCCACCCCCCAGTGAATCTCAAATTGCGAAACGAAATATTAGAGATTCAGTGGGCTCTCCAGGCTGAATTTTAGTTTGTTCCTTTATGATCAAGCAGCATGCGTCCCCCACTCCCAAGTGAATCCCGGGCGCTTTAAAATCAACACCCTTGTGGACCAGGCAGGGTCAGGAGAGTAGCACCGGTTAGTTTTAAAAAAAAACAGAATTACACCTTTAAATATATCTCGTCTTTTCTCCACTCGTCGCGGGTTCCCCCAATTATAATAGCATTTGTCGCAGACGCTCACAATATGTCAATCACGTTTTATCGGACTCGAACATATGAAGTCATGTTTCACCTGTCGATAGTTTGTCTGGATGCTTTTATCAATTCGGCTACTGTCTCGCTTAGGAATATACGTTGAAATAAGTTATATAAGCATACGCTTACTGAACAGACAGAAAGACACACATCGTTAAATCGTGTAAGTTTCACCTCAAGTATTTTTATGAAACGTGAACTGGTATATTTCTCCAGCGAAGATACAATAATCAAATTTACCTGTAAATTACAGCGACTTAGCGTGTTGAACTACGTGACTGGGAAATGAATAAATAGCTGGCAATCTCAGCGAGTTCTTACGCGCATAAGATTTTAAGCGCAGTGACGTGATAGCGAGCATGGTTAAACTATTGAGTCAAATTAAGATATCAGGTGGTTTATTGTATTTGAACAAAAAATACGTTACGTTATTGTAATACAGTAAACCCTTGTGTATCTACTGACCTAGTGATCTGTAATTAAATCGGTGTTGTAATAATAATAATGAGTAATTCTGCGCTTACTATGGCGTCTCCAACAGCTAAATTAGCTTGACAGTGACTGGATACAATTAAGAAGTATCTTCCACTACATGATTCTGTCAAGCAACAGCTGAAACAACGCCAGGATGCCCATGTGAAATTTACAGAGGGTACAGAACAGTTATTTAAACCAGTCACAAAAGCCACTTCCGTCGTTGGAACAAACAGCTAAATCAACCGAAAAAATAGCAAAAGAACTACCAAAACCCAAAAGATTCTCCGAGAACTTCCAACTGAAAAAGCAGCTGCTCAACCACAATTACAGCAAGAAATACAGCAGGCAATAGATGATATACATCAAGGGATCTTGTTGAACCAGAACCAGAATCTGCTAAAAAAACACATTCCAAACTTACCGAAGAAAGTTTTATGATACTTAAAAAAGCCCTATAGTGGTTGCTGCAGCAGGATGTCAAATTCGTCGTTAACTGTTAGATTCAAGTACTTCTGATGTTCCAGAATCAAAGTGGGTTCCCACTGTGCTTCGAGAATACTATGGGATAAAACGAATCGCAGGAACATATAAGCCTTTATTTGAAGAATTTCAGAAACGAGTGAGGGACGCTACTAAAAATCTATTACTTGTAGATATGTTATCACCCCAAAAATCACAATTTGGACTGCCACGTGTAGAGGAAGAAGAACCACATGAAGGAGCAACCGGAAGTGGCCTTGCCACTCGCAATAGACGTAGTTGGAAACCCGGTGATAATATGATAGCTGAATCGCCGGTGAATATGGATAAACTTTGTCTCAATAACATCCTTGCCGACATTGACAGACTAGAAATTCTGACTGGTGGAACGCGAGCTGGCAACAATTCCCAGGAAATCATCAATGAAGCAGCTGATATTTGTCAACGTTTATTTACCGGTGGCGTCATGGACAGTGACGTTTATCTGGCGCTGATCGATGAAATTACCGACGATTCCTACAGTGAGTGATTAATTAGATCGGCGATAACAAAATAACATGATTATACACAATGCCCAACGTAGACTTGAAAGGGTCAGGGTGAAAAATTTACGATTCATGGTTTATAAAATGATCTAGGTACCAAAAGCTATTCCGATTGCAAAGCAATTAGGTATGAAAGCCATCGAAGTTGTTCGTGATAAGGCTATTAGCACTGTTGGTAATCTTGCTGGTAACGCATTTTCTGCTGTCAAAGACAGACTCTAACGATTAGAACGACGAAAACCACAGCCAGTAAAACTGCCCAGCACCTCAGTGATACCAGCAAGAGTCAGTAAAATAATAAACAAAGCAGCAAATGAGAGGTTGAAAGAATTAGCTGGTGCACCATCACCGACAAAGCAAGCCGCATCTGAGATAGAAAAAAAACAACCGCAAACCTGATAGTGGGTAGTGGTATGGACCGTCATCGTTGGCGATATTGATCACTGTTGGAACATCGTTTTAGACAGCAGCGAATATAATAAAAATGTTCAAACGTGTATCTGATGCAGCATTTGACACGGACGCACCGGTACTCGTGGATGAGTCTGTGCGTGATCATCAACATTGTTCTTATGAAGCACGAGAACTAAACCAACGTGGACAAATCGAACTACAAGTTCAAGATACATCAAGGTATTTCCTTCCCGTCGAGGCATTCATTGAAGTTCAGGGTAGACTTGTAAAAACTTATGGTAATCCATATGGTGCACAACAAGGTGAATTTGTTAATAACTGAATTGCGACATTATTTAACAGTGCACGGCCGATAAATCAAGGCGTGTCACGATAACGTCGATGTTGCCATGACCATATTGGGCCTCGCAAGATATTCAGACGATTATTCATGGTCCATCGATGAGGTTCGCAAAAGATACCGTTAATCACGCCGATGGTCGACTTTATACTTCTCAGCACCCTAAAAAAGTTACTGGTTCGGATGACGACGCCGATGTTTAAATATTACGTTTTGTAAATGCGAATTTTAATCTTGGATTCTCAGTACGTAAAAATGAAACTGATGCTTAATGAAGATTTATCGGTGCAATACCGCTGTCACGTGTCTTTGGTTTCTTCAGAAATGTTTGAAAGTTATCATCGACACCAAAACACACAGTGGAACTTGTGCGAAAAGCCACGGACGACGATGCTTTCTGGCACGCTGAAGAAGTTGATCCAGCTGAAACTGTAACGCTTCACGGAAATATTAAGCTGACAAAGCTTTCGTTTTGGGTGCCAACAATAACACCATGACTTGATGAAGAACAACGGCTGATCTCTATCATGGACAGTAGCGGTAAATCAACGTTGCAGTTGTTGATGGTGACCACAGACTCGATTACAAGCACAACTATTGGTACATTTGCATGGTAGATCGCATCACACCATGAAGTTGCAACACCACGACATGTATATGTAGCTTTTCAGGATATCAGAAGACAGAATTCTCAAATACGAAATCATATGGTATCTGACCCACTTGGGGTTAATGAGGTTTCGTTTTTGATAAACGGACATCAAGAACCATCTTAGGAAGTGCTGCTGGATTTTGAAAATAATCATGTTGCATGTGCGTATCAGCGTTTGATGACAATGATGGGCACGCGATCAGAATGTTGATTCCGGTTTGCAGATATCTAAGCGGAATTTCTCACCGCTATGTCGTTGACATACATTTTTTAGCTCGAGTAAGTACACTGCCTGCTGGTGTTACTGATTAAAAAGCAATCATTGTTATACTATCAGACAAAACAATGTTGCTTGAAGGTGTTGATGGACGAATGAGAGTTATTTATGCTCCCGTGGAAAATATATAATTAGATCATTCATTATGTTATAATGTCATATCATCCCCTCAATGTTACTCTGACACCCGGTCAGATTAAAAAGCTGCAATCGGCATCAAAGAAGAATTCTGGGCAAAACTATCTCTGAAATCAGCGTAGTTGCAGGGTCCGAATAAATTATCATTGACTGAATGTCAGCTCAAACACTACAATAACACCAAGAAATCAAGATTTGGCGTTCAACTTGACCTTTTTGCGAATGCAATCAGCGACACAAAAGAAACCTGCGGTATATTTCCGTTTCTAGCGGTGTTACCAGTGCTAATTGCAACAGCGGCTTCAGCAGTTACAAAAGCAGCTGCACTTGGTGCTGTTGGAATAGTTGCCGGTATGGCACTGAAAAAGCAACAGGACACGGGATAGATACCTCAGAAATGGACGCGGTCTAAGCTTATCAGGAACGTAGTATTGTCAAGGTCTGAGACTCGGGGGAGGGGGGCGGGGTTGCTAAAACGCACCATGTCCAATTTTGATTAACTTAATGCTGCTCGGCGATTAAAAATAAAAAACTTCAACGGTATTTGTGTGCATGATCAATTAACAGTAACACCAAATCGTGTTGAAACCAGTATTATTAATCTCGATGGACGTTCGGGCCTTGGTACTTTTTGGGTTGCAAACGTGGATGAACCACGTGGACTTGCTTATTTTGATTCGTATGGATTGACAACACCGATATAATTTTTACGATAATAAATGTTGAATACCAGACTGGTATGTCACCGGTTTAGCCGGTGACATACCATTCTGGTATTCAACATTAGCAACACGGCCAACAACGGATTCTCCAACATGCTGTCCAGAAGTGCTTGAGATACATAACGCCATGTCTAGGTGATCAGCACCGTCGCACGAATACACAAGTGGTCGTTTTAAACAGGTTTATAATGGTAGATATTTACGGAAGACCTGCTATACGTAAGTGAACAGTTGAAGTTGATCTATCCCAAAATAGATGATTTCAAATGAGTAAACTGATGAGAATTGCCCTCGTAGTAGATAACTATTGTACCTACTTTTTTTTAAATTTTGCACGATTGCATTTATCCGTGACACAAACACACCTCGCCCCGCCTTGTCATTGACAACAAAATCTAATTCGGCTGGATCCATGATTAATCTTGTACAACGACGAGCATTATCAGATGATGAACCCTGAGTGAACTTACCGATAATTTTCCTCCATATATCTTTGTCGTCTTATGAGAACCAGATTGTTGTAATTTGTATGAAGTTATCGCTGAGGCTACAGTCAACAATGTGAGAATCTTAGCATCGAGAATGTATCGTAATATCACTATTGGAACCCGACCACGCTGAATTTTATGCAACAGTCGTTGAGATTGACACTGTTTTCCGGTTTATTAAAGTGTCTACCAAACCAGATTGGTATAACAGGATGAATACTCGCTGAAAATTCGAATGATTCAATCTCAGCAAATCCACTAAGATCGACATTTGGTAGTGGTCCGTTTATTGAAACTTGTGCCATTTCATGTGTTGAGTGCCCGAATCGCTTAAAAAAAAAAAAAAACGAAGACACTTTCCAAGTCCAAGAAAAGACGCCGGATAAGTAGCGATATTGTCAACAGAAATCATGTTGAACGTGTTATAGTTTGTATTCCAAAGATCACCATAGCTAAACTCAACAAAAGATTGAGATACATCATCGAGAAATTCTTTTGGATGTGGACGCCATTATTTTTGTTGGGTTGTTTGAACCACAACGGCCGACGCTCTAAAACAACGTGTAATTCATCGTTGTCGCCGTTATATTTTTCCGCTATCTGTTTCATCGCAAGTTGGAGTGATTCCTTCCGATAAAGAACACCAGACGGTAGAAGAAGCTGATCAAATATTTATTCATCCGACTCGGAGTCATCTCCGTGAAACAACCAGAACGATACAGGGACACGCTTACTTATGTTGTAGATTTCTTCGTACATATCGCCGTCATAAAATCGTGTTGATCTGTCCCTTGGAAATTTTGCCAACGAGTCGTTCCATGCATGTGAATTATGATCATATAAAATTATCGAAGCACCCTTACTACAGTATTTACCAGGTATTGTACAAAATCTCATTGGTTATTGTTTAAACAATTATTGGAATCTTTACTGTTTTTTTTCTAAAATAATCAAGTCATTTATTTTAGCTCCGTTAATAAGAAAGTTTTCCCAGTTATATGTATTTTATACTTGAATCTTTAAGTCCGTTTCCTCGTCTCGAGTTTGGAAAATATACTTAGCCACATTGAGCCACGCAATTTGGCGAGCTTGTTTTCATCGGAGCAAGAGCAGCTAAGTCTGGGTTATTCAAACGATAAAGCGCATAAACAACAACGGAAACTGGATATGAGTTACTGTAGTATAGTTTGTCAATTCCGGTGAAAATACCTGCTTTAGAATTTTTATTTACTATGACTATATTGTTATCTCGCCGTGATTCCTTTTCAGGGTCGAGTTTATCACGAATAATCCGAGCTGGACCATCTTCACTAACATGTTCAGAAATAAATTTTATTCTGAATATGTACCTGCTGTCATTGACAAGATTATTTCTAATAGTAGCCGATCGTTTGTCATTCATGGTGGAATCAATGAAAATACCATCACGATCTATTTAAATGTTGAAAACATATTAGACCGCACCATCGTTGATAAATTGGTTCTTAGCAATTTTGATGAAATCATGCAACTGTAGTTAGTTCAAATGGTATTTGTTCGTATCTCTGGATAATCTGCCAAACTCTGATTGAGTTATGTGCTCTTTCTCAATAGTGGATACTATTTTCCGTTCTTGTTAAAAAAAAAAAAAACTTGTCTCTGCTCTTCTTTGGTTCTATTTTAGGTAATTTCTCAATTTCACTAGCAGTTAATAACGATTTTATCTCATTCTGTAATTTTTCTTTTGCAATTTTAGACTATGGAAAAGCTGTTTTTCCCCAGTTAGACTAAAATAATGTTCTTGCAGTTGTTTTGCAATAGTAGAATTAGTCATCTATACAATTAGGAAAAGTATTATCTTTAATTTAACTGTATTCAATAATCAGAAGGAAAAAAAGCTGTCGGTGGCTCATGATTGGATCAGCAATTCCTTGCGGAAAGAATTGTCGTGGAGATTATTGTGGATATCACATGGCCAATTTCGAGGTGGCAGTACTGTACCACAACCATGCCTCTGTGTGTGTGTGTGTGTGTGCGTGCGTGCGTGCGTGTGTGTGTGTGTGTGTGTGTGTGTGGTTTGGATTTTTAACGTAGCTTTAACATTTT
Organism: Sinohyriopsis cumingii; assembly: GCA_028554795.2. Lineage (NCBI taxonomy): Eukaryota > Metazoa > Mollusca > Bivalvia > Unionida > Unionidae > Sinohyriopsis > Sinohyriopsis cumingii. The sequence continues at coordinate 85,222,931 of CM068824.1, read as the reverse complement.
CTGTCATATTTCTACGATGTCTGCAGTGTGACAGTTTATAGTGATGTCTAGCACTGGGGCATCATGCCGCAGACATGTAGCACGATGTTCCACCCAGTCACATTATCCTGACACCAGGCCGACCAGTCCTAACACTAACCTCTTAATGCTGAGCGCCAAGCGAGGAAGCTGTTTGTATCATTTTTGTAAGTCTTTGTATGACTCGGCCAGGGATCGAACACATGACCTGCCGCATCCGAGGCGGACGCTCTAATCACTAGGCCACCGGAGCGGTTAAAACCATGTCTGAAGTGTGAGGTAGGGTTGAAGGGGAAGACCCAGTTATATGTTTCTTGCGGAGGACGAAAATATCGAGCGCTTGAGCAATATTACGAGATACACAATGCTTCTGAAGACATAAAAAAGAGACAAGAGATTATCTCAAGAAGTATTCCTCTGTTGAAAAATATTGTTACATCAAATATATATATATATATATATATATATATATATATATATATATATATATATATATATATATATATATATATATATATATATATATATATATATATATATATATAAATGGAACAAAATGAAAATGAGATTGATCTTGATGAATTTAAGAAACATCTAATATTCGTTAATTACGAAGCGAGTAAAGCTGGTGTTATGCATCACTGCAAGAACAAAACAGCTATCAGCGTTATAAAAAACACTGGCTAAATGCGATTTACTGCCGAAAAAATATATCTTTCACACAGATTTGTATATGAGTGTTTTAACGTCGTTATCAATGATGATTTAATTTTTGACCACGTAAACCTAAATAGGATAGATAACCATTTGGGAAATTTGCGTGCCACTACACAAAGCAAAATGCAATACGTGGAAAGACAGGCAAACTCAAAAAACATTAGACCAGTTGGTTCAAGAAATTTAGAGACTGGAGAAGAAAAAGATTTTTCATCGATGTATGCTGCTGACACGCTCAGTGCATCTTGTCGCAAAGTGTGTAACTAACTCAGCTACATCAAAATTGTTTAAAATAAAATTTCAGTATATCCAGTAACGTAACGTAACGTAATTTTTCAGCAACAACAAAATACCGGGATCTTAATTTGACTCAAGAGTTTAGCCAAGCCCGCTATCACGTCACTGTGCTAAAAACACATATGCGCGTAAGAACTCGCTGAGATTCCCAGCTAATTATAATTATACATATCCCGGCTGCGTGGTTTAACACCATAAGTAGCTGTAATTTACAGGTAAATTCGATTGTTGTATATTCGCTGGAGAAACATACCAGTTCACGTTTATAAAAATACTTGAGATGAAACTTACGCGATTTAACGACGTGTGTCTTTCTGTCTGTTCAGTAAGCGTATGCTTATATAACTTATTTCATCGTATATTCCTAAGCGAGACAGTAGCCGAATTGGTAAAAGCATCCAGACAAACTATCGACAGGTGAAAAATGACTTCATAAGTTCGAGTCCGATAAAACGTGATTGACATATTGTGAGCGTTTGCGACAAATGCTATTATAATTGGGGGAACCCGCGACGCATCGAGAAAAGACGAGATATATTTAAAGGTGTAATTCTATTTTTTTAAAACTAACAGGTGCTACTCGCCTGATCCTGCCTGATCCACAAGGGTGTTCATTTTAAAGCGCCCGGAATTCACTTGGGAATGGGGGACGCGTGCTGCTTGATCATAAAGGAACAAACTGAGCGTTTGAGACAGATGCTAGTATAATTGGGGGAACCCGCGACGCATCGAGAAAAGACGAGATATACTTAAATGGGTAGTTCAATAAATAAAACAAATATCACTCGCTTGACCCTGCCTGATCCTCAAGGGTGTTCATTTTAAAGCACCCAGGATTCACTTAGGGGGGCGTACTTGATCATATATGAGCAAGCTATAATTAAGCCTGGACAACCCTCTGAATCTCTAATATTTCGTTTCGCACTTATCGATTCACTGAGTTGGGGGGGGGGGGGGGGGCACCAGAATAGAAAAAGAAAAATGGAAAATTAAAGTTCTCGGAATAAAAATTCGCCCTCAGCAATCCAACAATTGAAATATATAAATTACCCAATATTTAAGAGATATCTAACGTCACTCAGCATTTACGCGGGCAAGTCTTTTTGCGATTTTTTAAAAAGAATTACAGTATTTTGTTTGGTCGGTGCACGCCCCTCCTGCTGCTAGAGTGGAAATGTCGATTGATCTGTGCACAATACATCGACTTTAGAGAATAAAATTATCATACAAAGATAAATATGCTTATCACAGTCAGTAAATAAAGTAAACGAAGCGTACGTTATTTGTGTAAAAGAGGGGATGTTAAGAATGTGTGTTGTACATTTATCCCGAGGAAAGGACAAAAATCTTGCGTCTGCCGAGAGTTACTATATTTTCATATCCCAATTTAAGCTTTGGAAATGGATTTCTTTCGGTCGGCCTTCCATTTAAAAATGTTCTGAACAAACAGAAACCTTTTTAGTTAGTATTTTTCTGTTTAAAGCTTTCATCCACTCTAGTTTCAAAGGCCCATCTGACGGCATAATGTGGAATTTGTAAGGAACTCAACACGTGCGTTCACTGTGAATTTGTGTTTTTCACATAAGGATTCTTTCCATCTATTAATTTTCTTCAGTTTTTACATCCACTATCTTTTCTTAGTTGTTCCAGATTACTATCTTCATGGATACTGTAATACACTTGGGACTTAAAAAATGAAATATCAGTGATATATATATATATATATATATATATATATATATATATATATATATATATATATTAATTACTGAAATAGTGAATTTGAAAATTGTAAGATGATTTGTAATGTAGAAATTGTGACTTATTTTGATATTTATTCATGTTATACATCGATTGTGTTCGCCGGTAATGCGGGTAGCAAATGCACTATCTTGCATATCGTTACATTCACCTAGAACGTTTTCGAATTATTTTTTCTTTATACGAATTTTTCACACTCAGAAATATCATCAGTCAATATTTAGCCAGAAACTCAGCCAAGTATCCGCTACGATTAGTTAAGTCAAAACTGTCACCATTGCATCTGGACTCCGATGCCAGATCGACTTTTGAAGATCATGTTTTCAAAGTCAACAATTTAAACATTTATTTATTAGCATCGTCAACAATGCTGTCCTCAAATGTTTTTCAAAATTGTTTTGAGTTCCTTCACTTCAACGTAAACATAGGTGGCCTTACACAGCCAAATGTTGCGTACCAGATCTTTTGAACCTACCCTTGCCTATAAGGGTTGCTTGAGGTCTTACTTGAAACTACTTGAAGCCACGTGATAATTAGAAACCAATTATCCAGAATGATGTGCTTTATAGGGACTTGATTTAACTCCAGAACAAGGCATTGACGAGGAACATCTCCACCCTTTATGATTAGATCAAATCCTTGTGGAAATTCAGTTTATACTTGCTCTCGTGAACACGGTGAATTTGATAACACCTTTGAAATCAAGAGCCTGATAGAAGTGATCATATACTATTAGAACGTAACATGTTGCACGAACCAATACCCATAGGCGAAATAGAAGGAAGTTTTCCATTCAGACCAGGAACTGCAGCACTGATAGGTTCCACATCCAAGTGGAGAAGAAGAAGAAGAGAGGGACAGAGTAATGACGTATCGATGGCCAGAAGAAGAACACCATTCAGTGTCCTGTTTTGCTCGCTATGTAGCTAAAATAATCACCCCACCCCCCGAACAAGAGAGCATTGTTGTGGCTGTAAAATTGATCATTCTAGTCAAACCGATGTTTGATAATGTGTAAATAAAACAAGTTCGAAGAGAATTTGAAAGACGCATGGACACATATCCCAGATCTTGAAGGAGAGGTATAAAGACTCAAGAGACCATTCCATTCCTCCATTTACTTCCTTGGAGGCAAAACGTATCGAAGCTCTCTTGCAAAAGAATTTTGAGACTTCCGTTGATTGATTAATTTGACAGATCTTTTTATAAGGAGCGTACAGTGCGGAATCATTACTTATCTTTACATTTGAATATGTATACCTCTGAACTTCATTGCCTTCTGACCCACATTTCCTTCATAGCTACCTAGAATCCAGTAGTGTGTGCTAAAGATGGGGTTCCTCATCGAAAACCTAAAGACTTTCGAGCTTAGAACAGCAACACGGACGACAGTCATTGCCCAGGAACCCACTAGGTAGTTGTCTACTTTCTCAACAACGAGATTGTGGAATATTTTTAATCCTATGGATCGCCTCCTCTAGAAGACGATATCAAAGACTTTATGAAACCAAAAGCTGTGCCCAATCAATTCAATAAGGTGAGATTAAAAGTCTTGGATTCTATGATATGTGGACAATATTGTAATTTTTCTTCATTAATACAGTCTAGAAATCCGATGGGAACATATGCTGAATTGCTTTAAACGTTATTTCTCTAGAAACGATACCAAAAAAAAAATGTGGTTCAATGATAATTATGACTGGTTTTTTGATCTCAAAAACGTGTCCATTGCTGGCAAAATTACACTGTTTCAGATCAATGGAAGTCCAGCTTAATTACTTTTCGTGACTTTTAACCTCGTTAAAGACGGTCATGTTTAATCTATTTTTGTATGTGTCAGTTTTTCGTGATCTTTAAATGAGAGATGTTGAAAATATTGTATTTGAAAAATGACGCTGATTGTTGTCTCTTTCTAAAAGATTTTCAATTTGATGCTGATTTTTATTTAATAAAAAATTTCTTTGACATATTTTTCACTTCTCCCCCCCCCCCTCGATCTTTTACTTTGATTTTCTAAAGAGGACAATTTCTGGTAGGTCCGCGGGTTTCTAGCTGACCGATATGCTATACGTCGTGGTACGTTTGCCATCGTCGTCTCGACAGAAAATGACAGAACACTGTAACGTGAGAATGTTGAGCACGACCATAACACAGACATTTCCAGAGGGAGACGGTTGTTGTTGCTGTTGTTGTAGAGTTTAACGCCATTTTTCAGCACACGATAGGCTATACATGGCAGCCAGTATTAATGGTGGAGGAAGAACCCGGGAAAAGAGGGAGACGGTCTCAATGGACTGGACAAAGACCTCGTTCGAGAAATAATACGGTACGGTAGGTTACGGGCAAGAACTACAGAGGATGGACGGAGGAGACGCGAGAAAGGGAACGACAGAAAAGGAAGATGAAGCAACCACGCCTCAACGAAAGATGAGAAAGAGTACAATGAATTTATAATATGTTACCTTAATTTGACAAAGTTTAGAAATTCTACTGTCATATTTCTAAACATAGAGAAGAAGATAATATAATTCAAATTGCAACTGGCATTAAAGTTATAATGCTATGGCGTGTCTAGTTAACTGATGTCAGTTCAATTGTTTTTAAACTGTAACAATATTCTTAGGCTAAATTGTTTACATCCAACAATACGGCTATATTCTTAAATATTTTATGCGACACTATCTTTATTTGTAAGTTTAAATGCTGTAAACCTTAACATTGACAACTAAGACGAATCACAAATAATGCAGCAAACATTCCAGAGAGAACACTGGAATAACCCTATTAACCCCATTCTTATCAGTCTATCTGGATCATCGACTTTATGTACTAACGTTATTGAAGAACTGTTCTATTGCTTTATAAAACAATAGCAATAGGAAATGGGGATAATGCGATATATTATGTTAAGGAAGACAATGAACTTGCTTAGCGCTCAAAGCATGTATCAGTTCTGAATTATGCAGTAGGGTCATGGAGACATTGTATTAATTTGACGACAAAACCTACCAACCTCTATATAAAATTGTGCGAGTGGTATAATAGGACAATCAAATGTATTCTAATAATGAGATCAACGAAGCTATCTGACGCTCATTAACGATATCAATACGGAATTATATAGCTGGGTTATGACGATGTATCGAGTATCTTCTGCTTATCGATCAATAGTTAGATTTTTAAAGCAAAATATTACTTCCTTTTCTGTTATATATCTGATTCATGTATGAGTGATAATCACAATACTGTAATAATACATCATGCACCCTTGATATATTTAGTTTTGAAGTGTGATCACTGGTTTGTTGTGTGTGTGTGTGTGTATGTGTGTGTGTTACATATCATGTCCCTTTCTCTTCCCCAAATAATAACTTGCAAATAATTCAGATACAGGTAGATTCACTTTTCTCTGCAAGTGCAAACATTTTTCGACTAGACTTTCCTAATCTTAAAAACCAGAAATGCAATATTGTTTCTGCTTAAAAAGTGTAATTCTCCTGCAGTATTAAAGAACACTAACATTGGAGTGAATTTAAAACTTGTTACCGTGTGTGTGTGTGTGATTTGGATTTTTAACGAAGCTTTAGCAGTTTTTCAGTGATATCGCTACGATGTCTACAGTGTGGCAGTTACAGTGATGTCTTGCACTGGGGCATCATGCTGCAGACATGTAGTATGTCCCACCCAGTCACATTATCCTGACAACAGGCCGACCCCAGTCATAACACTAACCTCTTAATGCTGAGCGCCAAGTGAGGCAGCTGTTTGTACCATTTTTGTAAGTCTTTGGTATGACTCAGTAGGGGATCGAACACACGACCTGCTGCATCCGAGGCGGACGCTCTAACCACAAGGCCACCGGAGCGGTAAAACTTGTTACCTTGCTTTGACTAACCGTAGCAAAGAAAATGTTGTATTCGTCGACATAGCTCAGTCGAGAAGCAGAATAGAACTGAAATTTCTTCTGGCATGAATGTATAATGATGTCATTTTCTTCTTCTGAATCAGATATCATATTCTAATTTTCAAATAAAACGTATTTAGTGGAATAGTTTTTTTCTTCTAATTATTTTTACGTTCTTGTTTTAAATAGTCTTTACGGGTCCCGAATGGTCTAAATCGCTAACCGTTACTGATCACTGCCATCTCGCCTATGCGTGAGTTCGAATCTTGGGCTCTGACAATGTTGTTACGTGAGAAAGCTTGCCAGTTGCTTCACGTGCGTTGCAGGTTCTTTCCGCGGTTTCCCCAGATTCTACTTCAACGAGTTATACTGGCCACCATGTATAGCCTCTCTTGTGTTGAGAATTGGCGTTAGTTTATAAGTGTTGGAGTTGGATTATAGGTATGCGTTATTTATCTTATTATAGCATACCTATTTCGCTACATAAAATGTATTTGTAGGTGTGCGTGTTGGATTTAAGTACGTGTGTTAGTTTTAACATTATAACAATATAATACCACCTACATATATTAGCTTCGTTGTATTACTCTATGTTGGTCGGTAAAGGCGCGAGTTAGGATGTCAGTAGTTTGTCTTTGTCCATTTATTCGTTTTTTTTTCTTCAATTAAATAAAGTGTCATTCGGTACCATTATGTTCACTTCTCATAGCGAACCATACTATCCCATACATGTTCACTTCTCATAGCACCCCATACCTCCCTATCCATATTTAATTTCCATAGCACCCAATACCTCCATATTCATATTCAGTTTAAATAGCACCCCATACCTCCCTATCCGTATTCAATTTCCATAGCACCCCATTGCTCCCTATCCATATTCAATTTCCATAGAACCCCATACCTCCCTATCTATATTCAATTTCCATAGCACCCATACCTGACTATCCATGTTCAATTTCCATAGCATCCCATATCTACCTATCCATATTCAATTTCCATAGCATCCATACCTCCCTATCCATATTCAATTTCCATAGACCCCATACCTCCCTATCCATATTCAATTTCCATAGCACCCCATAACTCCCTATCCATATTCAATTTCCATAGCACCTCATACCTCACTATCCATATCCAATTTCCATAGCACCCCATACATCTCTATCCATATTTAATTTCCATAGCACCACATACCTCCCTTTCCATATTCAATTTCCATAGGACCAAATACTAATGCTAATGTTCAAATATCAAACGGCCCCATAGCGAAATCTGTCATGCTGAATTCACATATGGCCCGGTACCTCCCACAATGTTCAAATTTCAATGCATCCCCATACTAATCCATCAGTCCTATTCAATGTTTATCTGGCTTTATTGCATGTATGTTTTTTGTTGTGTTTTTTTGGGTTGTTGTTGTTGTTGTTGTTTTTTACTTGCGTTTAAACCTCTCTGACCCATAACCAGTCACCTATGATGCGTTGTCGGTAGCATTTTTAGGCTGAAATGTTTGCTGTAAAACTTGTATTAAAATCCACTAGAGTTTCAACAAAAATACTTTAGAACATTATTTAAAGTTACAATATATATATATATATATATATACATATATATATATACACACACACACACACACATATATATATATATATATATATATATATATATATATATATATATATATATATATATATATATATATACATATATATATACACACACACACACACATATATATATATATATATATATATATATATATATATATATATATATATATATATATATATATATATATATATATATATATATATATATATATATATATATATATATATACGGACAGGTGAACCGAAATATTAGATAGATGACATTCCACTATTAGGCATGGTAATTGTGTTTTAGATATAAAAATGCGAACACATAATTAAAAACTGATTGAGAAAATAATAATATTTTTAAGTGACTAAATGTGTGCATTTTAATTATGCTCTAGTCGTCCTGTTAAAACTAAATCAGAGTGAAAATTCACCTATTGGGAATAACACAAATACGACTGTACTGTCTTTTCAGAAATTAAATTGAATATTTCGTGTAAGAAGACGTTTAGATTGTTAAATATCAATATGTTACAAGCTTTAAAATACTGGCTTGTGAAGTTTGCTATAATTATATAACAAAAATGAGCAATGATTTATCTTATCATCACCATGGCTTGTTATAATATAATTGTTTGCGTGTGTTCTGTGACACAGGTGATAGGTAATATACTAGGTTCTATAACAAAGCAAGTCATTAATCAACTAAAACAATAAATAATAATAGCGATTAGCATGTACTTAAAGCACTGAATGTTATATCAAGCTCGTAATGTAAACATTTTCCTACCTTACCGTGACAAAGCCTAAAAATGTAAGCTACAGTTTCCAAGCACTGGAGTATAAAAATCAAAATTTGTAGAATATAACTGAGCTATCGTAAAATGAGAGAGAGAGAGAGAGAATATGAGCGGTCTGGTGTGGCTTTGGGACTGTGTTCCTCCGATGGAGATGTTTTTAGAATTAGTTACATACTAATCCTCTAACAATTTCATTAGTCCTATTTCTTCAACTCAACAAAAATTGATTTCAAAAGTACTTAAATTCGACAATTTTCTATTCTATAAGTCTACATTTGGATGAAATTCGGATTTTTTTTAGAACGATAAGCATGGTTAGTGCGCAAATCAGGTGGTTTTAGGATAAAGTGGGTCATCACTTCAACAGAAACGTAGTTTTTGAGCCCTTTTGTCTCCAAGTTATAAGAATAGGCTTTCAAACGTAAATTTCTCCAAGATGAGACAAAAATGATATTAAAAAAAGAGTGCGATGGAGGAAGTTTGGCCTCATTACACCAAAATCCTAATAGCTATTAACAATTAGACATGTTATCTTTAATTATACACCAAACAATACCTGAGTTTGCGATAAACTCGGTACAGAATGCAGAAACGGGGTAAATATTGATCAGTATATTTGGTATTCATGTACTTATAGCTGGGTCTGTGTGCGCTTAATGACAAGAATAAACCAACGAGAAATATAAATAAATTATGATACTTTAAAAATCACAAAGGATTTAGAAAGCGGGAAAATATATAAATGCACTTCAGACTTCCCTGTCGTTGCTGTTAATTGTGAGATGAACTTTACGTTTCTTTTATTTCAAACGGGTCTAACATTTTCAACCAAAACAAATTTTACATTACTCAGAACACCAACTTCTTTCTGAACTGCATTAAAGGCGTGACGCCACTGATTATTCTAAATAAGCACAACTGTTAGGAACACTTGTGAGATCGAGTTCTTTAGCCACCCAGACGAAAATGATAATTTTGGGATTAATATATGAAACTGGGTTGGACAAGAGACCATATGCGAGTTGTAATATAGAAAAGTTTAATTATGTGCTGCCCATGAAGCAATAGACGTGGGGAGAGGAAATTGTTTGCGAATTGGGTATTTATACATCATCAACTGTCACTGGGTAATTGTTCAATTGTTTGCGATGAAGTCTGTCATTATAAGATTCACGCATTTTTTGGACTATCCGTTAACAGTCCGAGTAAAGATGTCCCACAAGTTGAGTTGTTTTTCAAAATTGTTGTTTCTCTGAGGGATTTCTATCATATCTACTACCATATCTTCTGAAAGGAGTTTCGACATCAGTGGGTATCTCTATTCAAACATCTGTCGCTTGTGAGTAAATTGTTCCCTGTGATGTCATAAGAATTTCGTAATCAGGACCAAAACGATTCAGACCCACTCGATCACCTTTACACTCTTGGGGAGGAAAATCTCGCATTATTTATTGACCATGGCTCGTACTAAGCAAACTGCCGAAAAGTCAACCGATTAGAGTCGAATGCAACAACTTCGGAAGAAACAGGAATGTGAGGTGAAATGCTAACAAAACAGAATCAATATTTACAGAATATAGAAGGAAAGCAGAACACTGAGTAGTTTTTAAAACCCGTGCAACCCGTGCACGTAAATTGAGAGAACAAGTACCTTGCCTGAAACAGGTAGCAATAAAATGTCTGAACTAGAGAAATATTTAAAAACGCTGAGAGTGGAGACGAAAGACGGATAATTTCTGGAATGAACTATCCAGAAGGGACTCAAGAAATAGATACGACAGCTGTTCCATCGGGATGTAGACCATTAATGATGGCGATTATGGTAGCCCTAGAATTGAGAAATTACAATTTCTTAAATTTAGCAGAGGCGCCAAAACAAAAGGAAGCAATGCCAGCAGAAGTAGAAGAAGAAATGGAAAAAGATGGAAATGGAATGAAAAGAAAAGAAAGAAGAACGAAGAAGTGAGAGCCCCAGTACAGAACTACTACAAGCTGAACCGTGATGACGAATTACAGGAAACCTACTTTGAGTGCGGTTATATTTCTGTTAAGAATGAAATAATATAAATATGCAACTAAAGAAAACAAAGATCATTAAAAAAGATATACTCGCTACATCAGAAAATCAATGAAAAAGTACATACTCGCTACAAAAAATTGAGAGAAAGAAAAACAGAAAGAGAACAGCACTCATGTATACATCATAAAACGCACAATGGAAAAGGAATCACTGATAAAATACAGCTCAACTAAGATGAATTGCATACAAATATAAATTTATTTCCAAATTATACTTTAAACAAATCTTGAAAGACTTTAGGGCAAGGTCACCAATCTCTTGAAAATTGACTTGGGGGAGTAAGGTAAGGAAACCCGACCAAGAGGAAGATGAAAGGAGCTGAGTATGGAACTGAAACCACAAGACTCTACAACTTGGATATTTAGGAAAACTATACAGAGGATCCTCAAAAAATTCTTCCAGTAAATGCATAACCCGTTCGGGCATTCTGGACCCATTTTGAGGAGACATCTCTAAAGTTAACCAGTGATATGTGCTGGGAAGCGCTAAGGGGTACCCACAAATACATCAATCATCTCGATGTGTATTCCAAGCCGATTCTCCTCCTGGTTCTTCGTTGATGATTAGGGACGTCAAATATTCTTGGTTAAAACTATCGATTATTTTGGATAATGGCAAACTGATGAAACTGATGAAATAAGCATTTCGTTTGCTTCTCTTCTGCTTGAACAGGTTAGATGATTCTCTATGAATCTCACGGTTTCAAAATGTTCCTGCAATTAGACAGTTGATATAATGTACTACTGTCATTTTTTAAACCGTAAATGTCCTTCCCTCCCTGTGGCAATAGTGCTCTCATCCTATTAGCTCCAAAAGATCTATAAGACTTTAAATCTCACTGGTGCAAGCACATATAAAGTCATTATATAAAATTAGAGCCAGACCGTTTTAAATGCTGCATAAGATGGACATCATTTATGATAGATCACATTGAGACATGTCGTCATTCGTAAGCGGCCAAGTAGTCTTCAGGGTACATTTGCGCGTTATATTATTTATACTTGCACTATTTAATGCTCATGAATGCAAAAATGTGAACCGTTTTGTCTTTAAGTGTATGTATTTCTGTTATAAGGTGTTACCTGTTTTTTTTTTTTTAAATAATTATTTGCATTATGTGGGGATATAGCCAAGAGTTCTCTACAGATGATTGGGAAATAATACAACCACTAATTGGCAACATAGTGTTCACATCAACCCAGATCGTAGAACTGTTGTAGAACATGACTAGAGTGGTGTGTTTCTTGGCTTTGTAGCAGTAGTTCCTTCATGGGCGCCCTTTCGCTTTATCTATTACACTGGACAACAAATTTTTACAAAAGTCATGTTACTGAAATAAAATTAGTCAATTCTTATCAATTTTTATGTGCTGAACACGAATATGACAGTCAAATTGCAAAATTGGCTCTAGTTTTTTTGTAATCTGCAAGAAATTAATGTTTACATAACGAAATGCATTCCAATAGTAAAAGGTCAACTGTAATAGCCTACCTATAAAAAATCAAGTCATTGACTACATCTTAGATTTCTTCGCCTGTCTCTTGTACAGCTGTTCGGGAGCATCTCTGAGGAGTGTCCAGCAGTAGTCAGCCAGCATTGTAGTGGACCATTTTCCCTGGTATCTTTGTTCCATTGTTGCGATATCTTGATGAAAACGTTCGCCGTGTTCATCACTAACAATACCACAGTTGCTAGGAAAGAAATCCAAATGGGAATGAAGGAAGTGAATCTTTAGAGACATATTGCAGCCAAGTTTCTTATACTTCATCAACATGTCTTCTACTAGTTCCTTATAGTTTTCTGCCCTAACATTTCCGAGGAAGTTTGTAGAAACTAGGCGAAAAGCATTCCATGCTTGTTTCGCGTCACCTTCCAGCAAGTTGTTGAACCGGTCATCTTTGAAAAGCTCTCGAATCTGAGGACCCACAAAAACTCCCTCTTTAATCTTTGCTTCGCTGAGTCGAGGGAATTTTTCATGCAGGTATCGGAATGCTGGCAAAGTCCGGTCAATGGCTTTCACGAAGTTCTTCATCAAACCTAGTTTGATGTGAAGGGGTGGTAGCAAGATTTTCTGAGCCTCAACCAGAGCTGGGTGTTGGATATTCTTCTCTCCAATGGCTACATTCTGCCTGTGAGTCCATTCCTTCCTCATGTAGTGCATTTCCCTTGCTCGGCTATCCCACTCGCATAAGAAACACATGTATTTTGTATATCCTTTCTGCAGTCCCATTAAAAGGGCAACTACCTTCAAATCACCACAGAGGTGCCAGCTGTACTTGTTATACTCAATGGAATTCAGTAGCTGCCTTAAGTTATCGTATGTCTCTTTCATGTGGACAGCATACGCTACTGGAATAGATGGAAGAATGTTTCCATTGTGCAAAAGCACAGCCTTGAGACTCAGTTTCGAAGAGTCCACAAATAGTCTCCATTCTTGTGGGTCATGAGTGATTTTTAAAGCATTCATGAGGCCCTCAATATCGGAACAGAATATCAGATTACTTTCCTTTCTGAAGAAAGGCTCCAATTGCTGGTGGCGCTTTCGATATGCAGTAATTGTGACATCTTCTTCTAGAAGATTCCATTGTTGGAGTCTTGATCCTAGCAATTCTGCCTTGTTCTTTGATAAGTCCAAATCACGAATCAGGTCATTTAGTTCTTCCTGTGTTATTCTGTGTGGGGTTGATGATGCACCACAGTGAAAATCTGGATCACTGCATGCTGATGGACCAGGAGAAGAACAGGTCGACTCACCTTTGTCTTCGTCAGATGAATCAAGAGAATATTCTGCTGGAGGTTCTGGAATAGGAAGTCCCTCACCATGTGGAACTGGTCTCAATGCAGACGGAATGTTTGGGTAGACTATTCTCGACTTCTTTCGCTTCGTTATTCCGCCGGAAAGAGGAGTAACCAAGCAGAAGTAACAGTCATTTAGGTGGTTGCTTGGCTCTCTCCACACCATTGGGACTGCAAACGGCATTGATGACCTTTTGCAATTCAACCACTGTGAAAGCTGTGTTGTACATGTAGCACAGCATATATGCGGAGCCCAAGGCTTGTCTTGGTCACCAACCTTGCATCCGAAGTAAAGATGATATGCCTTCTTCACTTGAGAATTGATACTTTTCTTCTGGTTGGCAAATGTCACTTCCCCACAAATATAGCAAAAATTGTCCGCGGTATTAACACACTTTCGAGGCATTACTGTTCTTTATTGTACGTAAATGGATAAAATAATAAGTTTTATGTAACAGTAGCTTGAACTGTCTCGCACAACGTCTAAAATATTTTAAATGCTGAACCTATCTGATTGGGCTTTATATAGTACACTGCTTACGTCAGCTTCAGCAGCCGCCTGGCATTAGTATAATAGGCCTACACATGTATAGTACACTGCTGACGTCAACTTACTTCAGCAGCCGCATGGCATTAGTATTGCATTGCATCAGAAAATGATGCAATCAACTGTGGATGATGTGAGCATGATGGTATTATGCAATGTTACATCATTATTCCGGATGTTGCTGCAGTCCTACTGGAGAAATTTACACAGTGAAACATAGAAAATGAGGTATATGAATATCTTCAAAACGAGAGCCAATACAAATTTTTCACGGTTATATTCGTGTTCGGCACACCAAAATACTACAGATTAGGGCCTTTTCAAGTCAGTAATGATTTCACTGTTGACCAGTGTTACCAAACCAAGAAAACAAGTGTACCAGTCTCACAGGTGGCCTACAATTCAACCTTTACGGTACCATCATATAATTTATCTACTATGAAGACAATTCTAGTAGGATTGAAAAAAAAAGCAGCAAAAGCTTTGTATCAAGGTTATCTGACTGAGTATTTTGACAAGCGGTCATTTTTGTGCAAAGAAATCACGTCGACAAATTCCACGCAATTTGAGGATATAATACTGATTGAGAGTGGAATGAATTTACTAACGTAGTGATTGCTTGAGTATGTTATCTCGTTGCAGCTCGAATAGAAGAAGATCATGTGATATTAAGGGAAAGACTTAGATGGTCGATGAGGCACAGATCCACATTAAGTGTGAAGAATGAAACAGATCAGTACTATGTGAATTCAAAGATCTGCTATCTGTTCTGGAGAGAGCCTGCATTGAGAGTGGAAATCCGAATGGAAGGTCTCTGGTATTCTAAACAATGAACTACTTCCCTTGATTGAATAATTCAGACAAGAGAGGTGGTAGTTATCATCGACATTTGAACTCAGAGATGATCTGCATGACATTGAGGATATAGTGGATTTGTATTCCTTTGTAGGACTGCGAATCATCCTTCGATGTGAATTAGCGCACTTGTTTTCTGTCTGAACATATCAAATTCACTAGATATGTTCTCGTTTGTTGAGTATGGAATCCTGTTAGGGCCGATCGTTCCATCGTTCCATTGTGTACTATTTGACCGGGAGATGGAGCGATGAAGCGATGCGATGGAGTGATGAAATTACCATCGCTCCATCGTATCGCTTCAACGCTCCATCGCATCGATTCATCGATCCATTAACAGGATTCCATAGCCGAGTAAGTGTGTTTAATATTTACACTCCCTCTCTGATAAATATCGTGTACGGGCGTTCGCATCGCACTCAGTGTTTCCCTGCCTATTATATAAATAGTGTAGCTAGAACATTGTAAGCTTTAGTATCAAAATTTCCAGTTTTTATTAATATGCTCTCTAATGTCAACACGATGTCTTTCACACTATCAGCTAGGGTGTAAACTTAATCCTACTTTAGTTACAGCTATTGTGTTACAATGTATACAACTATTAACATACACACAGCAGATTCGTCTGGGATAAGGCATTGGCCATTTAATTGTAGGTAGGCAGGGCTGTGATTTTCTTTTTAGCTGAAATATTTTCTTTTCTTTTAATATCAAGATAATTCATATTTTTTCCAAATAATATCATGGATAGAATATGATGTTATGTTGCTGTAAATCAGACCAACGCTTTTTACCGCTACTTACAGAAAGAAATTAAACAAAGAACGTGTCAGGCCACTGCCCCAGAACATTAAATTGTTGGTCCATAATATAATTGCGGTATACTGCAGTACAAATGTATCTCAGTACGTTCCGAAATACCGAGATATTCTCGCGGGATCTATGGTATTAAACTCTTGAGCTGTGGCTAGTACTAATATAGTACCTTACTCGTACCTCGTGGACAGGTACTAACATGAGCATATACGTGTTAATGGAGCAAGCCGGGTGTGATTCACACCCGGCGCTCTTTTAGCCTAATAATAACACTTTAAACATATTCCTTGCATATAACCCAATAAATAAGTAGTCCTCTTATTTAATACCGGAAGTATCGAAAATCATTGTAAAAATACTTATAAAATCTCGTTTTCCTTTTTTAGCCGATATTTTCGTTTAGATCGTCTGTCATATTATTTCAAATAATGATTACTTCCGTTCTCAGCCTCGTTTGTTTGTGTACCGTATAGGGACATTGACGCCTTATTTGGAAATGTAAACAAATCGTAGTAAAATTTTTGCGCCGTTTGGGTCAGAAATTCTGTGCATTAAAATTAAATACGGTTTATCGGCAACTTTGAAATTCCACCAAGAAGCGATTATTCGCACTTGATTGATAATAATATAGCGTAGAATATCCAAAATATGGTCTGGCAAGCCTTACGTAGAAAAGGGGTCACGGCGAGAGTCTCGCGTTATCTGTCATGGCGGACAGGATAAGGTTAGAGTAACCATGCCAATTTATTTTATCGTGTAAGGGCTTAATAAATTCAAAATAAGCCAAACTTCTTTCACAACATGATTATACTTATGTAGTTGATTTCTACACTGCTTGTTGTTCTGACTATAGTGATGATTTTTTTTTGCTCCATTACATGATATGGGATCAATTTGTATCAACCACAACAAATCAAGTTGAGGCTACGACATTGTAGCTAGAGCTGTGGCCAGATAAAGCCGCTATCAGCGTTAGTTTTATTGTTTCAGAATTAATACTGGTAATGGGATTGTCTGGATCAGCCACTAATAATAATTATCAGATGTATAATAATTGGATTTAATGGAGCATAAACATAAAAGTGTTATGCATCCTTCTGAACTGCTGCTGTCTTAGATGTAACCTCCCCCCCCCCAAAAAAAAAAAACCCGTTGCATATTTCTAGTTTTATGTTGTACGGGAGGTAACTCAGAGTGCTAAGTAAAATTTGGTCCTGTGAAGTTGTCGCCCTGGTCGACTTTATTCTGGCTAGTTAGGACAGATTCCACGAGCAACACCGTGAAAGAGATGGACCAATGTCTCACCTACCCTTCCCATGAATTAAATTTTTTTTTATACTTCTATTAAACCTTGACTGATGTTTGCTTCTTGTACTATTTCAGCCATATGTCGTACAAGGTATGGAAACTGAAGCTTGGAAATATAGAATGTCACGCACGGTGCTGTCTTTGCTAAAAGGAAATGTCATGCTTCATACCTCCTACCCATTATTCGGTAGAAATGCTTATCCTGCTCTTCTTTCAACAACTACTGTAAACAATACTTGCATACGTGCGGTATGATCGTAACCATACATTTTATAACATTTATGTTAATTAGATGTTCTACGGAAAGTCAAATCTAGTATCTCACTATTTTCGGTGGAGGCTGTCCTTAAACTTGGGCAACGACAGTCTCAGGGAGAAAATTCTAGCCGTTCATCGCATTGAGTGAGAAAAAAAGCACTTGCAACTATTCCCACATACAATACTTCCTCCTTAGCTTGTATTTGTGCCCCCTTCTGGCTCTTTCTGAGAGAGCGATGAACTTTATTGAACTCTGACACGCCCACTCAACACCTTCTACACTTCGATTATGTCACCATGTGTTCGTCTGAAGGGCATTGACTAAATGTTGATTGTTTTCAGCCTATACTAACATGACAGTCCTTTTAAGTAACCCAGTTTTGCTTATTTAACATCAGCGGATCACTGTACTATCGTATACATGAACATCTGGCCCCAGCGTTGTTTTGCAGGTTCTCTAGAAAACAAAGCTCTTATGAGACCTGCTTTATCTGATTGTAATATGATATCGATGAAAGCAACCTTTTATTTAAAAAAAACAGCCTTCCCTTTCATCCGAGATACTCGTACTTAATCTATGATTGAGGTATCCATAATTTTTGACAGGAATTCTTTTATATTTGCATGAGAGAGAGAGAGAGAGAGAGAGAGAGAGAGAGAGAGAGAGAGAGAGAAGGGGGGGGGGCATTGTTTGTGAACGTAGATGAAACTGGTGTTGCTTAATAAATGGAAAGCTTCGTAGCTTCTTTACGTCGGAGCCATTCAAACTGCAACAAGAGATGTGTGTATTTATAACGAAATATAGACTCAAATGAAAAGGAGATTACTTATTTTCTTGCATGGGCATGCTAGAAACAAGAAAATAGAGCGTTCACTTAATCTAGGAGAAGAAAAGCAAGCTATGACACATTTCGCAATATTACAAACCGTTACAGTTGAACAATTCTGGCCAAGAGGAGAGGGGCAAACATACATGCGTTGTTTTATTGTGTATTTACTGCAAAATGATGATGATGATGATGATGATGATGATGATGATTGTGTGTGTGTGTGTGTGTGTGATTTGGATTTTTAACGTAGCTTTAAAAAAAATTCCAGTCATATCGCTACGATGTCTGCAGTGTAGCAGTTTAAAGTGATGTCTAGCACCGGGACATCAGGCACGTGACATGTTGTCCCACCCTGTCACATTATCCTGACACTAGGCCGACTAGTCCTATCACTAACTTCTTAGTGCTGGTCTCCTAGCGAGGCAGCTGTTAGTACCATTATTCTAAGTTTTTGATATGATTCGGCCGGGGTTCGGTAAACGATGCTGATAATTCATACCAGTGGTAATAGCATAAAATCATGAGGGGATTTTTTATGAACCTTATTTAAGGTATGAAATAAAGTTTATCTCAATGGTTGTAAATTGGGATACATTCAGATGTGGTGCACTTGTATTATGCAATATACACAGAGTTAGGATTTTAAAAAAGTTGGGTCAAAAATGGTCGCTGGACCGTTGATTTGTTACACGACCAGGGAAATACACTAAACAAAAGAAATCATAGCCGTGAACATTGATACCTGCAAGAAAAGGATGTTTCTACATTGTAAATAATCTCGATTTCCAGATAAATGCGCATTCCATTGTTGAATAGGTTAGGCATCGGAGTTTGAGATTTATGTTAATGATTAAGTTTAACTCCTTCTGTATCCCCTAACTTTCCTACCATTACGTACATGTGTTTGCAGTACAATCCCGCGGATGACAAACGTAGGTGAGATGCCGCGCTTTTTATCGTTTCCATGCCGTAAACCCCGCTTCTTCAACAAAATATCGTCGGGGACATCCGTGTTCGCCCACGAGGATATCCGCGAGGGGTTCGATTATTTGCTTTTTACCTGTTTCGGCATCTCTCTTAATTTGTTCGCAGTCTAAATCTCGGTGAACACCGTCTCAAACTCGGAAGTGATAATTGTGTTATCTTCTGTGGCCACTGGGTATAGTTTGTAATTGTCTTGAAACAGTTTTGCGCTGCAATGAGATTTTCTGAATAAAAAGGAACTCCTAAATTTAATTGTAGAGAAATTATTTTGCCAGCGCCACCGATTGTAATAGCTGCTATCGATATATATCAGACAACAATTCCGACTGGGTTACCTATGATAATTGCTGTGGCTTCTATTTCAGCAAAATTGTTGTTGCCATGGCAAGTCCACAAATTGCCTACGCAACAACATTCATGCGTTTACATTCCCCGAGTACGAAGGTCCACGACGATCTTTATTCGCATCGGTAGCTTTGAGGGCCGTAATATATTCTCTAATAATAACGTCACCGCGAAGTATAATTACTCGACAAAGAGGCCTTACCCAGACGCATTTAGGCCGCGTGCAATATGCATATGCACTTTGAACTAAGTATATTTCTTTACTGGTAGAACTGACATGCAATCATAGAACATATCTCCCTGCTGAATATTATGCCTCTGGCGATTGTTTTCTCGCTTTTACGTTTACATAGAGATACATTAATTACGCGCTTGCTGTTGTCGCCAAGGTTTGTTCTCGTTTTCAGTTAAGAACTGATACACGAACAAGTATGTGTTTACTGAATACCAGGCTTGGTTTTCTTTCGCCGGTCAAGTTATTGTTGGTTCGATATAATTGACATAAAATCTGATCGCCATGGATTTGTTGGTGAATATTATACATCTTTGTGGAAACGATCATTTGCGTTGCTTTTCAGCTTGACGGGATGGGACGTCTTCACGTGCTAATGCGATGATTCAAAGCTGACCATAAGATGGTTTTGGTACATCACGGTGGTCCCAGCTTTCGATTTCTAATGATCCTCTAGAAATACTATATTTGATTGTATACTATGGTGTGCTAATTTCGTTCTCACTGATATTCCTTGACCAATGGAACACAATTTTCGTCAATGTTGGCATGCCATCCTAGCTAATCCTGGACCCCGTCTGCGTTAATTTCTTCAGATTGTCCTTGTGTGGATGTTCGGGATCCATACTTTTCTTTATATTAAATAAATCTTAAATACAAACGCCAGTAATTTAGTAAAAGTCTCTTGGATATATTCTGATTTCTTCAAACTGAATTTCATCTCAGGCAACTAATGATAAGTGAAAAAATGTACAACGTCATCTCTGGTGTTATGCGTAACTGGTGAACTATCACGATAGCGACAATTTACAATGTTTGTTATACCTTACAAAACTCTTAACTCCTGTTGTACAGACTCGAGCAACGTTACAGTGTGAGATTCAGGTTTATCACAGCCACTCCCGACACGAATGAAAGAAGTCTGCCTTGGATATGTCGTCATTATTTTACCTCTCCTCCGCTGGCCAATATTACCTCAAATAAACCCCCCTTTTTTACCAGGCTTATTGGTAGGGCCTATATCATCTTTTTAGCGTTTACATCTATGAATCAGTATCATCAAATGAAGATTTTAATAAATTCCACCGACTCACCAGAATTTTTTATTCCTCGTTTTCGATGATCTCTGCCGGATTTTTCTCGATGGCTCACCGATGCTTCATAACAGCGTTGTTGGTATCCTCGTTGGACGTTTGCAGTTATCATATTCGATCTGGAACAATTCCAAGATCGTTTGAGTCGACGCCAACAACCCGGTTAGTCAGCTCGACCGATTGACTTTGGCGCAAAATTTTGTCAAATCCACATGGGTGCCACGTCAACTCGCGATGCGTTACCGCGTATGCGACTCATTGCGTTGCAGGTCCTGATGATGAATCCAAATTGACGACTCCGGTTTCCCATACGGGGATCATCCTGCATGAAGACGCATTGGAAATGCTTGATTGATTTTGTCATCACGAGTAAATGGAAATTGGTCATCAGCAGGACCACAGCCGAAGTTTCACTCCCCTCCGAGTCCACTCGGGTAGTCAAAGACCTTTTCCTTTTTTTAGTACCAAAGGTTCCACCGATAGACTTATAAGGTCCGCCAACCGCCAATATCAAGAAAACGTTACGAACACCTGATCCCTAGAATAACAGGGTCTTGTCGGAGAGTATAACAGCCATTCATCTGTAACTGAGAACGGGTACTGAGGCACACATGCATGTAAGTACTGTCAGAACATTTCCAGTTGTTCCAACGAAAAGTGATAAATCGGCTACAAGTTAGTGTAGTCTTTATGGGAAATCTGCAGACCCGTTTCGATGTATTGGTTCCTACCCATGTACGACCATAGCTTGTGATAATGTGATATGCACGTGCAACTTGACTGGCCTTTCAACCGAGTAAATTTATTCAGATTGTTCCTGATGACCGCTGAAGCGCAGTAAAAAAACTGAAGACACTCATAAATACCGCCATTAAGTCTACGAGGGGTATGTAAAAAGCTTTGAATAATTTGTTAAAACATTTTTTTGTTAAACCTGTCAGTACATTTATTGATATTCAATAGACAATATAACGTTATAACTAATGCTCTGCAGATATATAAAAAAAAACACGCAGGACATCTGCCGATATATGCGTGTGATGTTACACATATACATGACAGTCACATAAAAATATCATAAATGGAGAACAATTTTGCTACTGTGCAAGCAGCATACTGTAAAATCCGGGTGATCTTCAGGTTCTCTCTGACCGATATAAAGGCAGACATATAATAAGTTTACAGATCTAATTCCATCGTTGTAAAGATGGTCGCGAATGTATGGACGATGACCCACGTTGTGGAGGATCGTTCTTCGCGATTTTCGAGTTGAAACTGGCTGCTGTAATGTGAGCAATTAATGAAGATGCTCGGCATACAGTGGAAGATATTTATAATAAAAGAGGCATTAATTAGTTGGCTATTTTAAAATATTTGTTAGGATTATATGGTCTTGAAATAAGTAACAAGAATTTACAAGATAAACATGCTTTGTATCATTGGAAAATATATTTTATTTCCCTGAGATACAAAGTGAAAGAATTAAAAATAACTTACAGTATGATGAATAATTTCTAAAGTCCTGAAAGCTCTAGCAATTCCAAACGTTTTGCGTAATCCGAACGAGTTCGCAAGGTATTCCACGTGATAAGCTGTCTTGTAATGACGTATCAACAATACAGAATAATCACATACCATAATCCCAAAATGTCTTCAAATGCATTCACAGTAATCCCATGACAGCTATAAATCCAAATAGACTTAAATTAAATCGCAGTAATTCCATATAGTTCTAAATCCAAATATTCTTAAATTAATTTCACAATAATTCCATACAGATATTATATATCCAAATAGTATTTAAATGAATGTGTTTAATTTTAATAAATGAATCAATCCTCTCACTATATATCTTCGAAGTCAATCTGATGGTACTACTGAGAATGCCTGTGTTACGTCGCCCTCTTAGTAAGAAGAGTGGTTAATTGGATTTGGCTGGCGTTATCTAGAGGATGACCTCCCTCGATATTATAGCCCGGTGGGAGTGGACGATAGCATTTTGACAGAGAACTGAGTAAGAATATTGTTAAGAAATAATGCAATACGAGCCCACTTAGACAAGAAAAATAAAAAAATTAATCAAAACAAATTATTTTCGGCAATTCCAATTCAATCTAAATTATGTCAACAGAAATTAATCTAAATTGTGCCAACATAATTTAATAGCAGTGCCTAATTTAGATTTTTTTCATCACATAACGAGTGGTGAAAAGAGTGCAATGTCCACGACTGATTGCATCACCTTTCACCCGTGACCGTGTATCAACGTCTTCATGTTTCCTCGACCCTTCCTATTATCTACGCTTCACCCCTTTCTGGACTTCCTAGTCCTTTATTCTGAACTCGTCACTTCTTTTTTCGGACTTCTGTCTTCGGACTGTCCCGTCTCTCCTCAGAAAGCTAAAAGGCAAAATTACCCCTAAATATATGTATGTACCACTTTCTACACGTACATAAATTCCATCATTTACGTTACTCAGAGGCATACTAGCTCTCTACACTGCATACATTCTGAACTAATGCGATAGAACATCACCCTTACTTGACAGCGACAGGCCATAATTAACACATTAACGGTATATCTGACGTTACCGTATATTTTTACCTACGCTACCACATGCTCGATTACTACTGCATAAAATTCACAAAATTCTAGCTCACAGCAATCCCTAACTAACATAATTATTTAAACATTACAAAATCAGATATAAATATGCGATTATTTTTAACTCGCTCTAATAAAAATCGTCATAACAGACAAAAGAGATTATTTCATATAACCCTATGAAATCCTACACATATGAAAACTTGCATAACATGCAGTCGTAAATTCTATCAATAAACTAGCAACGGTACAATTAAAGAGATAAATTGTATAACAATTCTAGCATTAACAGATTTCCATGAAATTTAATAAACGATACATAATATGAATCCTAGTTATATCAAACACATTTGCATTAAGCAATCAAAAATAGAAAGTTACGTGGGAAATTAAAATTGCGTACTTAATGTTGTTCTCTTTCAGAAATTGTGCGTCCTAGCACTAAACCCCTTCTCTCCCTACAAGACAGCCACCTGGTCCCCTTTTCTTGTTTAACGAGAAAGCACTATTCTTTTTAGGTGTATTTAGGGCCAAGCTTTTCCTCTCTCAGGAAATTTAAGATTAAAGATTTTCGATTAAGGTCGTCCCTAAAAATTCACATTATTTTCAAAGTGTACGCCTTAGTTTACTCTACCCAAGCAGCGGTTTCTAAATTATCCAAAGATAGTCATTTCTTCCGTCAGATTTCAGACAGAATATAATCTTTTAAGTACGAGGCATATCAATTTCCCTTTGAAAATGAAAATTTGACATGGGTTCATATCAAGCGGTTATGGTTGGTAGCTCAAATTCTTACTTTCCCAGGACAGCGTTTCAATGGCCTGCTTGAATCTCACTCAGTCATAAATTCTAGACTTTCAAGTTTTAACACTCACATGGGGGAGAAAAGAAGAAAGGTCGAAGTGACCCTTCACACAGATTTTTCTGGCTTAAATGTGATAATAGTTTAATGCTCAATGCATTCAACTTTAAGGTTCAATCCAATTCAAATTTCGACACTTTACACATACATACATACATACATACATACATACATACATACATACATACATACATACATATACACACATACATACATACATGCATACACACACACACACACACACACACACACACACACACACATACATACATACATACATACATACATACATACATACATACATACATACATGCATGCATGCATGCATGCATGCATGCATACATACATACATACATACATACATACATACATACATACATACATACATACATACATGACCGCTTCGGTGGCCTAGTGGTTAGAGTGTTAGCCTCAGAGGTTAGCCAGAGGTCGTGGGTTCGAACCCCGGCCGAGTCATAAACCATTGACTTACAAAAATGGTACAAACAGCTGACTCGCTAGGCGCTCTGCATTGTGAGGTGAGTGTTAGGACTGGTCGGCCTGGTGTCAGGATAATGTGTCTGGTTGGGACATCATGCTACACGTCTGCGGCATAATGCACCATTGCTTGACATAACAGTAAACTGCTACACTGCCGACATCGTAGTGATGTGACTGAATTTTTTTTTAAAGCTGCGTTAAAAATCCTAACCACACACATACACATGCATTCATGCATATAGACATATATAATTTTCCCTAAATGGTTAGAGCATCCGCCTCGGATGTGGAAGTTCGCAGTTCGAATCCCGTCCGAGACATATCAAAGACTCACAAAGATGCTAGGCTAGGCGCTCATCATTAAGAGGATAGTGTTAGGTCTGGTCGGCGTAGTGTCAGGATAATGTGACTGGGTGGGGCATGATTATACATGTCTGAGGCACGATGCCCCAGTGCTAGACAACACTATTAACTACCACACTACAGATATCGTAGCGATATGACTGAAAAATTGTTGAAGCTACGTTAAAAATCTAAATCTTGCACACAAACACAAGCACACACAAACATTTCGAAGGGATAATACCAGCATCATAATAGTAAAAATTAAAGGAATACCACATTTATAATATCTTCTTTTAATAGAATAAAAACAATTAAATATCAACACAACTTTATGATATTGCAAATATAAATATTGAATTCGGGAACAGAAAACAAAAGCTGCCGAAGAGTCACCATGTTTGTATTTATATAAACGGCTGCTTGATACATGTTGCTAGAAGTAACACTCTGTAAATGACATCTCTGAGATTCGTTTTTATATACGCCGGTTAAAGCAAATTAGTTTTCTACGAATTAATGATAAAACAGGAATCTTTTCGACAGTTTTATATGTCTGTCAAATTGAGCAGTTGACGGTAACTTTAAGTTTTTTTTTAATACATAGTTTCATTTTTCACCGTCCCAAAAAGGCAACGAAAATAATTATTCCTCAGCTGAGGCCAGGAGAAGTTCTTTCAATTCTAAAATCTTCAGTAATGTTGTCTCGTGTAACTATTACTTTTACTGCATAACGTGAAATGCACTTTTATAACATATTGTGATGAAAGTAGATAACTGTGGAGTGTGATGCTACAATGATAGGGGCAGTTATGTTTCCCTATAGCACTGGTTTAAACAATTAGAGCTGTCAGTTATAACGAAACTGTCTGCGTGATGGCAGTAATTCTAGGGAGTAAGAACCTTTATCTACTTTCGTGTGTCAAATATAAGATTTTATCTAGACTGAATTATGGACTGGGAAAGAAGTTTTAATAAGGTTCACAGACTTGAGAGAGGAGAGAGGTTTTGTAGTTTTCAGTGTGAAAGGATTAATTAGATTTTCTCTCTATGTTCTGGTGAATAGTTAGATTGAAATCCTAGAATGAAGATGGTGTTTTCTTGTGTAATGCAACACAAGGGAAACATAAGCAAATAGCAAAATTATGTTATGGATGTATTTCTGAACCATCACGTGACAAAGAAATTAAGGTAGAACTGTATTGGTTACAGAGTAAGAGCATTGAAAGACCCTTCAATCTGCAGATTTAAAAGAAGTGCTGAATTTGTGGCAGTGAGGAACATTTAAAGAAGGACTGTTATAAATTAAAAGCAAATAAGAACAGGCAGGGTCAACAGGGCAGGACGCTACTCCGTAGCACTCGAATTTCAAGAAATGGATCAGGAATGTACATACAAGGCATAGTGCAAGGGCGGAAAGTGAATTTCCTCACTGATTCGGGTACAACTATTACCATAATTAACGGTCCCATCTATGAATAAATGTCTGACCTACAAAAGCCATATTTGGAACCGACTTCTCAACAAATGAAAATGGCTGATGGAAAGTATATCCAAACAAGAGGTGTGGGAAATATGGATATCATAATAAATGATATTAAAGTTAAGCACGCGGTGTGGGTGGCGGAAATCGACATAGCTATTGATGAAATTCTTGGTTTTGACTTTCTCTAGAGACACCAGTGTGTCATAGATGCTGCGACTAATACATTTAAGTGAAATGTACCACTGTGGAATTGAAGAGCATCAGGTGTGTCAGTGTGTTAGTGGACAAAACAAGTATCATGCGTTCGGGAGTGGAAAGAATCATACCGGCGAAGGTACAAGACCTAGAAGCTGCGCCCACTTTTCAATACCGTTACCAACCGAGAAATTCACCGAGAGGTATCAATTATTGATGGTGAAGCTAGTGGTTAATGCAGGAAACAATTGTATCCCTATTAGGGTGCTCAATCCGTCAGAAAGATCAGTTAAAGTGTATGAGAAGTCTGTGGCAGCGACGTGTGAGACTGTGACATTTGATAGCGAAATCAAAGTGTTTCCATATTCTCAGACAAGCATTTCGCCACTGCATCTTGCAGACTTACTCGAACGGTCATTGAAGTATCTGAATAACTCCCAGAGAAATGAGTTGGTCAATTTCCTTGTACAATTTTAACCAGGTGTTTGCCGAAAGTAAAAGGGAAGAACTGATATAGTAAAACATTCAATCTACACTGAGAACGTAACATCCATTCGCCAAAGTCCTCGACGGTTATCGCTTGCACAGCGTAGATAAATGAAAGACCATATTGAGAAAATGTTGAAATAAGATGTGATTGAGCAATCCGATGGTCTGTGGGCAGCGCCCATTGTTCTTGTTCGAAAGAAAGATGGATCGACGAGGTTTTGTGTCGACTATAGAAAACTAAATGAAGTGACAAGAAAGGACTCTTTCCCCATTTACAGGATAGACGACAAACTGGATGTTCTTCAAGGGTCGAAATGGTTTTGTACTCTAGACATACAAAGTGGGTATCGGCAGGTGGCCATGGACCCCAAAGATAGATCTAAGACTGAATTTGTCACAGACTATGGTCTCTATCAGTTCAAAGTCATACCATTCGGCCTTTGTAATTCACTTGCTACTTTTGAACGTTTGATGGGCCGAGTCCTAGAAGGGCTTTCGTGGAAGATATGCCTGGTGTATTTGGATGACTTCATTGTGTTCGGCGCAGATTTGGAAACGACATTACAGCACCTGCAAGACGTTTTACCTTCTGGCTTGAAACTGAGTCCAGGAAAATGTACAGGACTGGCCTACTTCTATTGATGTAAAGGAGGTGAGGAGCTTCGTGGGTCTGTGTTCGTACTACAGAAAATGTATTCGAGGATTTGCTGAGATTGCAAGGTCTTTGACGATACTTACAGAAATAAAATGTCGATTTGAATGGAATGAGGCATGTAAGAGGGCATTCCGAACTCTGAAATCCAAGTTGTCTTCGAGCCCTATTCTGGCTTATCCCGACCAGTCTGGTTCTAACTTCATTTTGGATACTGACGCAAGTAAACTGTCAATTGATGCAGTGCTGTCCAAGTATCAAGATGGTCTGTAAAAAGTTATAGCATACTAAAGCCGTACATTGGGCAAAGCAGAGAGTAGGTCTTGCGTCACGCGTAAAAAAAAAAAAACCTCATTGCAGTTGTCAGTGCTATCAAGCATTTTCACTGCTATCTGTACGGTAGGAAATTCGTTATTCGTACTGATCATAGTTCGTTAAGATGGCTGACTCATTTCAAGTACATCGAAGGCAAACTCGCACGTTAGTTAGAAACTCTTGGGACCAATGATTTCGAAATGGTTTACCGCGGGGGCAAAAAAAAAAAAAAAAACAACACCAAAATGCTGACAGCCTGTCACGTAGGCCTTGTATAACCTGTTCATATTTCGAAATGTTGAAATTAAAGATAGGAGTGAGTCACAAAGCTCCAGTAAACATCATCCTCGCTGTGATGTTCTGAGAGGTAGTAAGGAAGACGGGCACAAGGAAGAGTCCTCGTGGATTGTAGGAATTTCGACAAGAGAACTGAGGAAGGCTCAGCAAGAGGATAGGGATATCGGTTGCACAATCAGCTGTATGGAAAAGTTTTGTCAGCGCTCGAAATGGCATGATATGTCTATGGAAAATACAGCAGTTAAGGCTTTATGGAGTCAGTGGGACAGGTTGGAACTCCGGGATATGGTTTTGTACCGTGATGTAAAGATATGACGGGCAAGCGCATTTCCTGGCAGATTGTGGTCCCTGCGGTACTTCGGGATGATGTTATCGCGAACTTGCATAATGCCGTTACTGCTGGTCACCTTGGAGTGAACAAGACTCTTTCGAGAATACGGGAGCGATTCTACTGGCCGGATGTATGAGGAAATGTTAACGACTGGTGTCGTCCTTATCGCCAGTATTCAGCACGGAAGAGGCCATATAAAGTTAAAAGTTAACCTGTCCCCATGAAGATTTATGATGTTGGTGCACCAACGGAATGAATCGCCATATACATTTTGGGACCCTTCCCTGTGTCAAAACATATAAACAAGTACGTCGTTGTGATAGGGGACTATTTCACGAAATGGATAAAAACTTTCACAATTCCAGACCAGGAGGCAGAGACTGTGGCAAAAATTCTAGTGGATCAGTTCATCACTTGATTCGGTGTACCGATGCAATTTCATACAAATCAAGGAAGGAATTTTGAGTCGAATTTGTTCAAGGAGATGTGTAACCTTTTAGTGGTAGATAAAACGCGGACTACTGCTCTTCACCCACAGTCAGATGGAATGGTAGAACGCTTCAGACGATCGAGAACATTCTGGGTACCCTAGTGTCCAAAGATCAGAAAAACTGGGATGATATTCTGCTACTGGCACTCATGGCATACCGTAGTGCTGCTCATGACCCAACGAAATTCTCACCAAATGAAATGATGCTTGGTCGAGAAGTGAGTTTACCCATTGATTTGATGTATGGAACTCTAAAGGAAAAGACTTGGGGGTCCAGGAATTCTACAGAATTTGTTTCAAAACTAAGGACATGCTTGAATTGTGTTTATGAGTTAGTGTAATTGTGCAAATTTCTGTCGATCTGTTTGAATTCCGATAGGACCACATCTGACATAACGAGAGGGGTAATGATCTATTACCAGTAGGATATCCGACAGAAGATTTAGGTTGCTTCTCTGTTTATTTTGAACGGGGAAATAGATCCACTGACGTATCCACGTATCTTCTTATCCAAGTATCTACGTATCTACGTAATTACGTATCAACCTACCCAACACAAAGTTTGAGGGCCGAAAGAGGCGGTACAGTAAACAGTTTAAAGAAGAAAAAAGCGAAAGACTAAGAAGAACAGCCACAGTGAATTTGGAGTGAACCGGAAATAAGCAGGTTTTGAAGTTGTACAAGGCAATGACTTTGTTTGTTAACTCGATTCTATGATGAACCAATTCTATCATTTCAAATAGATCGGCTATTTATATAAATATTTTGTGTTTGAAATTTGGTGAATGATTTATTTCAAAAGAGAAGATTATCTTCCTAATGTAACGTATTATCACAGTTGTTTATGTCACTGATTAAATTGTTGTATTTCATGTGCTGGGCCTGGTGTCAGTCTGTTCCATATATATGCTCAGATCTTTGTTTATTCCATCTACAAGTTTCACACTTTATATTAATATTTACTCGATCCGTGCAACAACACTGAGGGCGATCACCATCTAGATAACGATAACCAAGTGAAGCGGATACCTTGAAAGAAGGTAAAATCCACCAATCAACCCCACCGACACCTCCATCCCCACAATTAACTAGGGAACACATGAAAAATGCGAGCGAAAAGCAGAAATGGTACTACGACTACCGGGTACACATTAAAACGTATCAGACAGGAGATGCTGTGTGGCTACATAACCCAAAACGGAAAATTGGGATTAGCCTGAAATTACAATGAAATTGGGATGACCCCTATCTTATTGTAAAATGTATCAGTAACCTGGTATATCGCATGCAAAAATCTCCAACACACAAACGGCGTATGATTCATTATAATAGACTAAAACCATTATATTGCGATACTACAAACTGGTTGAATGACAATGTTAACATGGAGAAGGAAATTCCTAACAGTGGATCTAGTGATGAAAGTGATTCCGACAGGTTTGACAGTGACACTAGCATTCTGAATGCTACGGAGTATGGGCGCGGCAAGCGGGTTCGACGCCCACTGCAGAGATTTGACCCTGGACTGTAGAGTGATCTAAGACATGATCAGGCTCAATAAAGTGACTGTTTTCTGTAACTGTCAAAAGACTTAAATTAGTAGAAATGTGCTAATGACTAAATTGCCTTATAAATATTTGTGAACTATTTCGTTGGGTATAAGTGTTCAGTGTGTAAATAGGATTTAACCAACTTAATTAAAAAAGCTAGAAGTTTTTTTTAAATCTCATTTAATTTTATATTTTGTGAATTCATATAGCAGACTGCTTCATAACTAATGTCGTAAAAGTACTGATACGATGATATAACTCCTGCCAAAACAAGTTCATTGTAATCTACATGAAGAAATTGAATTAACTTAGTAACGTGGGAGCGGTGTGATTAAATTAGATAGCTGGGGAGTGTGATGCTACATTGATAGGGGCAGTTATGTTTCCCTATAGCACTGGTTGAAACAATTAAAGCTGTTAATTATAACGGAACTGTCTGCCTGAGGGCAGTGATCCTAAGGAGGGAGAACCCTTATCTGCTGTCGTGTGTCAAGTATCAGGTTTAAACTAGACTATTTTAGACTGGGAAAGTGGTTTTAGTAAGATTCACAGACTTGAGAGAGGAGAGCGATTTTGTTGTTGTTGTTGTAGGGTTTAACGCCATTTTTCAGCACACGATATGCTATACATGGCGGGCAGTATTAATGGTGGAGAAAGAACCTGGGAAAACCCCGGAAAGAACCACCGACCCACGAGAAGCTACTGGCAAGCTTTCTCACATACCCACATTGGCTGAATCCGAGACTCGAACCCACGCAGACAGAGGTGAGATGGGAATGACAGCGCTTTAGACCACTCGGCCACTCGGGGCCCCGAGCGATTTTGTAGCTTTCTGTGTAAAAGGATTATTGAGATTTTCACTCTCTGTTCTAGTGGATAGCTAGATTGCAATCCTACAATGAAGTAAGGGTTTTCTTGTGTAATGCAACACAAGGGAAACAAAGTGTAAATTGTAAATAAACTTGTAAATAGCAAACTTATTTTATGGATTTATTTCTAAACTCATCAGGTTACAATATAATAGATAATGTGTGAGAACATTAACACTTGTCACATAAACAAGAAAATGTACACCTGGAAAGATTTGACGTAAACAATTCATAATGATAAGTTCACATAGATTTTGAATAATGAAGAAAACGCAATGAATCTATGATCAAACAGAATTGGCAGAAACAAAAATTATCGAATCCAGCTATATTCGATTTGATGAAAGTGACTGCCATAACCGTGGAAATAGGAATAAGCTTGTAGCGAGAAACAGCGCTCGGGTTGAGCTAACCGTATACTTGCTGCCTTTCAATTCGAAATGCTCCAGAATTGCTGTGATGTTTAAAAAACGAAGCTATATCGACAAACGTATCACATAACATGCTCCATAATATGTACTAAAAACTAGCATCTGATACAATACATGCATATAGTATTATTGTGTAATCCACCACAGTCGAGGAAAGCATATTAACAGCGACCGTTTTTTTTTTTTTTATACATTATGCCACTGAAAGTAGAAGATAATACAATAACACCGATTCCTTATTCAATTAAATCCAAAGTATATGTCATCTCTGTCAAACCTCGATAAACTCTCACAGTCCAAATCCCAAAAGTGTCTAGTAATTTTGCAGTTCCGAAAAAGAAGGATCGTAAAGACGTCACATGCAAGGAACCCGGCAAATAATGGGATTAATTATTTATGATACCATATACATAAACCCAGGCATGCTCATTACCTCTGATGTGGCATAACGTTTCTGGCATTCTTTCGACATGACAGGACACCGCAATTCAAAACTGATGCTGGGCGCATGGTTCTCCAGTTTGTAAAACTACACATGGTAACACAACTACTAATTGTCTGACCTCTAATGTAATGGATGTTTCAAATGGGTTGCTCATCATGAGCTAGCAATGCTGTGGTTGGACCTGACATGGTAAGTAAAAATTTATCACCATGTGAAATTTATTTTATGTTATCTTTTATTTGTCAGGAAATGAATTTCACATAAAGAGAAGACGTGTCGAACGTGCTGAGACCTTCGCAAAACGTGTTCACAATTATATATAATTGGAGTTTTGAGCCGATTGTTCCGATTCAAACACTTTGCGCTTTGGGGCCATATCCTTGCAGTCGACCAATCTGCAAGTTATGTAGAAAAAGAAATAAACTTTCTTTTTGTTCAACAACTATCAAGTAGTAAGCGGCACTGTAAACTTTCTTTTTCTTTTTTCAATTAATAAAGAAATGCATATCTTAATATTTTTTTTAAACTCCGGCTGAGCAAACTCTTACGGGCCGATGCATTTATGTAGATCATTCTGAATATGTAATTGGTTTCTGATTACGGTGAACATAAGAATAAAGAACATATATAAGAAAATTCTGTCAGTATAAAAAGAAATTAGATACCGTGAGTTCTTCAATGAATATCTTCATTGAAAAAAATATTTTCTCTAATAAAAGGATACATTTGTGGGTTTTCATACTTTTTGCTTCCATGTACACGCTAGTATTGAAGAAACGGGTGTTTGATAACGATAATTATTGTAACCTGCACATTAGCGATAGTCAAGATAACCTAGGTAATAATGAAATCAAAACATACATATAATTATTACATTATTTCAAGCACATGACTTCTTATAGATAAACGCTCGAAATCTTAGAATTTAAGCATAAACATGTCACAGCACGGTACATGAAGTCAGAGAAACTGATGAAGAGCTTTCGGAATCTACGGATAGTTTTTTCCCACGCAGACGACACATACAAATAACAATTTCCAACATAAAAACGTAAACAATATATATATATATATATATATATATATATATATATATATATATATATATATATATATATATATATATATATATATATATATACATGGATATACTGTTTTGTTATTGAAACCATACACCAAAAGAATCTAGTAATAATATATCCGACAAAAAAAATATGCAGAAATGTACTTTTAACTATTTACATTTACGCAAATCAGACATTTGACAGGGGCAAGAAAACTAAATTGTGTTTTAATTTGCCCACAGGTGACTCATTAAACTGCCAGAAAGTAAGTAGATTTAATAGGTTACGACGATCGTTGCGATATATGGTCATCCAAATTGTTGTCCCGGATAGTATCTATTGCATAGTAGTTATAATCCAAAGTGTAAATATACGACTGAGATGTTATGCATATCTGCATCATCCTCTATCGAAACCAGATCACAATAATGACTTTATAATGCCAATTAAAGTCAAGTTATACAACTGTGATAAAAAAAGAAATAATTGCAAACAGTAATCTTACAAGCAAATATAAACAAATAAGAAAACGTCGTTTTATTCTTTTCAATCCATTCCGCCTGATCTGAGAGTTCTGTGGCGGCTATTCCAAGAATAACACAAAATTACAGTAATTTCTGTCAAATCTGGTACAACATTCTGTCACCGTTTATATACATAGTTAATTCCTACACGGTATACATTTTCAAGGTCAGTTTCAAATTTTTATTTTTATCCCGACTTGTCTTATAATTCCACTAAGATTACTGAGTAAAACAGTTTGTTAGTAGCAATCACGCTTGAACAAAAGTACCCTGCGACAGTGACGTATTTGATTTAGAATGGCATGTACTTTTACGCATATAATTGGCATAGTTCTATGTTATATTGTATATATATATATATATATATATATATATATATATATATATATATATATATATATATATATATATATATATATATATATATATAATTTCTAATTATAACTACTACTTTGTTAGTCAAAAAATTAATTTTTAAATAATGCATATACCATTTTAGCAATCACTATATAATGTTTTGGTGAAGTAAGAACAAATGACCAACCAAGCAAAGTTTGCAGTAAAATACAAGTTTAGGCAAATAGAGAAAAATAATATATAGAAGACAGTTAATTGTATATTAATTGCTTGCTCCATCTATTAAATCCATTCATAAATACAAATATAGATATGTTGGCTGTATACTTGTTGAATGGATGAGTGAATGCGTTTTATTTTTGAGCTAAACGTACATTTTACCTTTAAGCATGTACCCAACCGTTTTTAGTAAATACCTTAAATGAAGTTTTAAGATTTATCAGCAGGACTTTGAATGTAACCGTAATGCAATGCCATACTTTGTGCCTGGATCGCGTAAAAATATTTATAAGCAAGCAGAGATAGGAAAGCAACCGAGTTTAAAACGATACCATTTTCAAAGGAAGATTAATTTGAATTTAATGTTAATGATTATAAATGAAAACGAGCTTTCACTTATACATTTATGATGATGTTCAACAAGGAAGACAAGTGCGTCCAGGATCAATTACTATTGTAATATGTTCCTAGGCAGTATATAAAAAGTATATGGTATGTAGTTTGTATAAAGAGACCAAGCATCGTACTCTAAGCAAGATTTAAATAGCCATGAA
The DNA here is from genome assembly GCA_028554795.2 of Sinohyriopsis cumingii. Lineage (NCBI taxonomy): Eukaryota > Metazoa > Mollusca > Bivalvia > Unionida > Unionidae > Sinohyriopsis > Sinohyriopsis cumingii. Next base: position 85,187,110 of record CM068824.1, on the reverse strand, counting down.
AATCTCTAGAAGAATTAGAGTGTAAAAGAAAAAAGCGTGTTTTTATGTATCCGCGTCGAAAATGAATAAAAAAATAAGCACAAAAGTTAGATATAGGTCGTTGTACTTTATTTATGCAAGTAAAAGACGAGTATCAGAACAGTTGTATTCTTATACCTGCCTGAGTCTATCTACTGTCATTCTTTAATTAAACCACATGATTAGCATGTCAGTCAGTTCTTCCAATTACCTGATAGATCATTAGATATGCTCTAATGATTTGTCTTTTCAAGTAATTGTTGTTATATTAGTGTCATTTTTTTGTTTCCTTTAACACGGCACCTCTTGTTTTCAATATGGTTTTTATCAATCTCATAGTAGATTTTTAAAAATATTTAAGAAAATACTATTTCAAGAAGGCGTAGAGCGTTTTTGAACCTCTTGTACGTTTTCTGAATATTTGTGTTTGAATTTGCAGATTGCAAATTCTAAAACTGTTTGTTTGTTCTTATTTTGTAAGTATAGAAAATTATGAAGCGTTTGTTTAAAACATATTAAAAGACAGTGGCATTATTCGCAATTAGTATACCAATTTTGTCTCTTAACGCATATTAGAAAACAGAAATTAAAGTCACATAGGCAGAATTTTCGTCTCTATCTCTCATGTGTAATTCGATTTATATACTCTTATTTTCATTTTAAAAAAATGTATCATAGTTAAAAGAACAGACAGTAAATAGTTCCGACACCAAAATATACACTATCTGACGTTACTCTTGAATGCCATAGTCTTTTCAATCATAAAACTTCTTAAGTCTTTATTGCATAATTTCCAATATTCTGCCTCTTTTTGAGCTATCAAAGTCTGTTAGATCATAAACTTTATTGCATAATTTCCAATATTTGGCCTCTGTTGGATCCATCAAAAACACTCGAGCTATATAAAAGTAAATCCACAGAATTGCTTTCATAATTTATCCACAGCACTGTTGTTATTCAAAGGATTGATCAGATTGTTTACAATCACGTGTAGTAAAGCTGACAAGTGTTACCTTCATTTTAATTAACGTAACGTCAGGACTAGGAAAGAAGTTAATTAATCTGGCAATATGATTTGGTCACTTTATTTCTGTGCAAAATAAATGACCGTTGAAAGAAATATTTTGAATATATAATGGGCCGAGAAAAGTTATGGGCCGGTATGGGCAGGTCGAGTTCGACATGGGCCGATAACGTGAATGCGCCGTGTGTGTGTGTGTATATATATATATATATATATATATATATATATATATATATATATATATATATATATATATATGGCTTTTAGTGTCTTGGTATCAAGCAATTTGATATACCAATACTATCGGTATATCAAATTGTGATCCGCCCATGGCGCAGTAATACGCATATATAAACATTCATACAACGGCGCCCTTGGAACTCGTGCCGTCCACTCATTAATTATTATTGACGTATGAAAATAACGATAAAATGTTTTAATAATCCCCTTCTTCTAAATGAATTTAATATGGTACACAACTTCCTCACAATCCCTTCTGCTTTCCGTTTTTCCGTTCCTCCTCCCTTCTCAAGCATATAGGACAAAATACGCAGAAATCTTGAGTGAGAGAGAAAAAGAATTTGGGTTGGAAGAAAACCTTGATATTGAACTTACAGCAAGCAACCTGCAAGAATATGGTTCGTCGTAATATATATGTGTACTTTCCTTGGGATTTATCTACAGTGTTTATATAATGAATGATACAAAGTTGCAAATCCTTTCGACATTATATGGTAAATTCGTGATGTATCTAATGTTTTGTTCTTGTTGTTTCTTAAACCTATTATAATGTTCTAAAAATCGTTTATTTTTAATTAAATATGAAAATGTCCAAAGCGCACCCCCCCCCCCCGATTATGGATGCAAGATACGGGTGAAAATCTATGAAAAGACGAGCGTAGAGTAATTTCGCTTGCGTTATACCACGATGTCTCTAGACTTCAAAATGATGGTAGAAGTTAAGTCAAACCTACCAAAGGATGAGAGAGAGAGAGAGAGAGAGAGAGAGAGAGAGAGAGAGAGAGAGTTTTATGGTTGGTATTAAAGTTATTAAAGCTGAATAATGACTTAGATCAACTGTAAATATATTAAAATATTTTAATTACCTCTTGTTGGTTCCTCATTTCGTTTAGTTTCTATTCCACACTAAATTGTATACGCTGATACATGAATGGTTGAGCTAACCACGTGTTTGTAGTGCTCTACTTTCTTCATTAAAACCAACTTTCATGTTTGAGTCATAATTGTGTCTTATATTGAATTAATCAATGTGAATAAAATAGAAAGGAAAAAATGAAACAATCAACTTATCAATATGCAATGGTGATTGTAAATAGCAACAAAAGGTACAGAACTACATTTTGATGCAGACACACTCGGAAGAGATGTGAAGAGTTAATTCAGTCGGTCAATACACAGTTGCCTACAGTCAATCCTAAACTCCGTTCAAAGGGCAAATATATGTATTTTCATGTGATATAAGAAAATATACGTACAGTATGTACGCTGTATCAATGATATAAGCTTCGTTTCCTTTTAATGAAAAATGTATACATCTCATAGTATATTATTGATACAGCGTAGAGAGAGAGAGAGTGAGAGTTTCCTTGCGGTCAAGAGAATTTCCTTTTTAAAAAGTTCAAAATAAGGTAAATTTTATTTAAAAGAGAATAGTTTAAAATAAGGTATATTATAAATAATTACTAATACTGCAAAATATTACTGCTGATGGTACAGTATTTAATATTTGAGGAAAACAAGATTTATTTGGATTGTAAAGGGTAAAATTTGATATCATAAGCATTATCAATGAAACACTAATAAGTATCTCAAAATAATAATAAAAAATATTTGAACAGTCTGTATGCATCCATTTCAAAAATATGTTCATGGGATAAACTCACTTTCTAAACTGTAATGTTTTTTTCTTCTTCATTTGATGATAATAATCGGAAATTTGCCGATTCACACATACTTCCATGACAATATCATGTATAACCATTTCTTCCTGTTCTGTGATGGAATTAGCAATATAGGCAAAGTCATAAAAACATAAAGTTCAACCAACTTTTGCACGAGACACTTATAAAACAATTACATTTTTATTGCACTTTTAGGTTACACAAAGTGTGTTTTTTTTATAAATACCAAACCAATAGATACTTTTGGACGTTCATTATACTTTCTACTAGACTGATAGACCTTGTATAAACAGAGCATGATCATCATTATACGTTTTCTGTGACAAGGTTTGCGGAGTTTGTTATGTATTCTGGCCCATTTTAGCAGTATTGAAGAAAGAGGTTTGTAATTCGCAGTATTGGCCCCAGATGATAAATCATCGGCTACAGTCCATTAATGCTAGCAATGAAAGCTTTGCACTTACACATTCAGGAATCAAGTTTCATCTCGTCGAAGGCATACTTGTAAAATATTCATTATATAGGGCATGTAATTTTCGAATGGAATCGATCAGTCATTACTAACGAAATAATGTATATATACATTCCTGTAAAGATAGTCTCGTGTAAACTGAACACTTGATAAAATAGAGTTGGACGTGTTAGAAGCTGTTAAACACTGAACGTTTGTAAGGCATTATTGCGTCCATTTATTGAGACATTGTAGTATTCATTGCGGGATAAATTATTACTCTGTGTTCTTCACTCTAGATAAAAAAATATCTGAGTTTTATTCACTTTATATGTAGCTTTTTTGTTGGCTAAAATATCACTCTATATAATTCAATATAATTGTGAGAAAAATTGTTTTGTTTTCCTTTTAGATTTTGTTAGGAACTACCACGCGTTCGTGCTGAATGATTTACAAAAGCAGCTCGTTATACAAGATGTCTCACGTAGGTCGACATGTTGAGGAAGCATTTAACCTTCTTGGCATTTATAAGTATTTTCAAGGAAGTGTTAAAAGAAATTTATGTCAATTATTCATGCTGACGGCATTCTATCTCGACTTTCTATGTAACAAGGTTGTGTAGATTTTCTCTGTCATAACTGTATTCTTAGTAAGTAATGATCAATACATTCCCTTTCAATACGTTTTGAAAAACAATAACATTGTTTTTTTTAAAAAAAATATATCACAAGAGATATTCAAATTTTAACAAATGTATATTTAGAGTGCAGATACTTATTTCTCATGTTGAAATTTATGGTTAATGGGTTATATACAATTTTCGAACATATGCTAACACCATATTTAAAACAATCATTTGCAAATGATCATTTTCACTGAAAAGTGTGGCAAATTCTATAAACGTGAAATATACTGATCTGGTTTAGTTCTGCGTTTAGACCGCAATGATCAAATAATAATTAGGGGTTGATTTCTTATTTTTTATTTAATCATTAAGAATGTTTCTTAGGAATGTTCCTTAATATTTATTCTGTTCTTTCAGGGTGAATGTCATTTTAGCAGTAAGTGGATTATTTGTATTGCTTTGTCCCAATAAGTGCTATAGCCCCGTGTTGAATATTGCTGTGTTCAAGACGTATGTGGTTCTAACCGATATCTGTATAGACTGCTTTCTGCACGTTGAGATCCTATAATAATGAACGCTTATTTGAACTCTTAGTACTATCTCGAGGTTATACATTTTACAACTATCAACTTCAAGTTTTATATTTAAAAAAATTATCTCGGGTAGAGGGCAATCACATCTTATTTTGACTGAGTAACACAGGTGTGGTATGTCCCCCAAGTTGGTTTGTTAGACATTAGGATACATAGTAAATATTTTAGCACACAGTATACGGTTCTCCAACAACTGTATATGGGTATATCCAAGATTAAAACTCCAGGTCGGCTCATTATTGGCTAGACATTCGAATTTTGGAGAAGAATACTGGCGACTTATATTGACAAGAAACAGACTGTAGTTAGAGGTTTTATGATATTTACTTTAATATTTAAGTATAAATTGACAACAAGCAGACTGCAGTTAGAGGTTTTATGATATTTACTTTAATATTTAAGTTTGATGGACCATGCTTAAATGTATAAGCATCACACGTCTTCTTGATGTTTCAAAGTTTTATATAAGTCTCCCAAAGTATGAGTCGTAGAAACTCACATTCTTCGAACTTATTTTCAGTTCCAGCTTAAATTAGAAGCCATAGCTTGATCGGATGCATATGACTGTTTCTTCAATTAATGAAACAGTATTCAATAGAACCGTACTCGTATTGTGTCATAAGAAAAAAAAAAGAAATCTAGTTAAATAAAATACAATTTGAAAGCAGTCTACTGAAAAGCGGCTCATACTAAATGAACTCATTTCGAAATCCATAGAAAACCTTCTCTTGTAGTGTTTGGGCTTTTGCTCTCTTTGTCGCAATAACATGAACTACAATCTCCTTAATTATTTTTTAATCAAACAAAATCAAAGTAAAAAAACCCAAAGAACTTATCTTCATATCTATCGGACCGATACAAACATGACAATTTATATCATTTATATCGACAACAATACATCCATTATATAAGATGTGACTATTCAAACTCTAGATCAATTTGGGATATATTCCCTAATCAAGTTATACGTTCACAACCTTACTTTCTCATCAGGACTGTTAGTAGTAATATTGATTGATAGTTTATAACGAAAAGAAAACTGCTGTAATAAAACACTGGCACATAAAAACAGAGAGAGTAAAAGATAAATCTAATTAGTTTGGATCTGAACAATTGCAGCTCAAAATAGAGGATAATATCCACGTCAAATAAAAAAAAGATATATATGAAACTGAAATAAGGAAAAATACGTAGAAAATTGATACATGTTGCAGAAAATAGTCTATGTAAGGATGAAAATAGTTTCTGCCTAGTTCCAGGAAAAGCAGTAAAATGACATAACTGTTCAAATTGTTAGAGACTGAAGACGATATACATCATAAGACCATGCTTTATAAAAAAAATTACTATGAAATCTGAAATTCCATTTAGTTCTGTGTAGAAGCCAAGCGTGATAAACTGCCATTAGACACAGTTTAGTAATTTTTACAACGAAAGCTCCGCCCGTCTTCTGTTGTAAGTATGAAACAAATATAATTTAATCAGGCGTGAGCGAGTAGGCTATAACAGATCCCGGTTATAGGAAAAGCAACCGTGTAACACAATGTTATCAAATTGTTAAATCATAGACCACAGTAAAAATTACCAGACAACGCGTCACAGCAAGTCCTCCCGGAAACTGATATTCGTATTGTAAACATAGTCTATTGTTAAGCGCTAGATACTCCTAACACATTATCTACGCCAACAATTTATTTTAACCGTGATTTTCAGATCAGATTTAATTCTTGAATATGTATGCAATGGCCCTATAATATTTTTAAATGAACGACTTGTGTCGGAAGACTTTAACAATGTAGCATGTGTAGTTGAAGATAATAAGAAAATGAAAATTACAAATATAACTGTTTTGTTTATTTCAGATTTGTCTAGAAGTCAATAAAATATGGTTGTTTAGACGTATAGCATATATGAACTTCATTGTTATTCCACCCTAAAATCCAGAATTTAAAATTATATTTTTTTTGTTCACAGTCCATGATCAATTTAACCTACTACATAGTTTGTTACAGTTTAGCAGTCTGTCATAGTTTACTCCTGAACTTGTGCGGTAATCCTCATTTTTTATATATGATATACTTATAAATGGTAATGTTTCTATACCCTCCTCACTATTTTGAAAGGCACACACAAATAATCATTTAAAAAAGTTTGTTGTGTATCGGTTTCAAGCCCTTTTAAATATGAAACTCTAGTTGATATGAGCAAACTACTCGGTGAGCGCTATTTACACTTCTGACCAGGTAAAAATAAGGTGTGAAATTGCGCTTGGGGTCGGCGTGCAGATTCTCGCTTAATTATCAGAGAGTCTTTTTGTGTAATGTTACATCGTATGCGGTTATTTATGAAAAATCTTATACACTTAAATCAAACATAATAAAAATACATATAATGAAACTCATATTTTTACATCTGACAGATTATCATCAAGTAGCAATAATACAGACTTCAACTCAACCTGAACAAGAGGCAAAAAAAAAAAATGACAATGGAATAACTTCAGTTTTTCTTATAATTCATACCTACGCAGCCCCTAAATATAAGATATGTCAGATTGTTAGGATATTAAAACACTGATCCATCTTGGCAAATGGTTATCAACCTAATTTGGCAATGTTTATTTTTTTTCTCTTTTTAAATCAGATAGGTGACACCGATGTAACTGAAACAGTTAACTTTAGAGAATGACAAGGGAGGAAGAGATATTGTCCAAAACTATGACTTATACAAGTTTGAAAAGATTGTGATGATCATGAAAATGAAAGGCAAAAAGTTTGGTCTAGTAAAATGGAAAGCAAATGACGGATCTTGTAACAGCTGGGCGCCAGATACAATTATTGTATTAAAAAGAGTAAGGAAATACATAAAAGTGGGCACCCCAAATGTGTGTGTGTGTGTGTGTGTGTGTATGATTTTTTATTTTTAACGTAGTTTTAACAATTTTGCAGTCATATCGCTACGATGTCTGCAGTGTGGTAGCTTATAGTGATGTCTAGCATCGGGGCATCATGCCACATACATGTTGCATCATGTTCCACCCAGTCACATTGTCCTGACACCAGGCCGACCGCTCCTAACACTATCCTCTTAATGCTGAGCGTCTAGCGAGACAGCTGCTAGTAGCATTTTTATAAGTATTTGGTACGACTCGGCCGGGGTTCGAACCCACGACCGGAGCGGTCCACTCCCAAATATAAGGAATCAGCCAGAACAAAATACAGAGAATGATAATCAAAGACTAATTGTGTCATTGTCGCATATTGTGTAAGAAATTAATCCAACTTGAAAGATTTCAATATGCCTTCCAGTATTGCAACGGATGCTCGATCGAGAATAAAATTTCCATCATTAGCAGCATGGGAAAGATTTAATGATGATGCTCAATTATTTACAAGTAATTAGTGATATTGATATTTTTATTGGAGCAAATGTTTTAAATATTGCTGACTAAAACATGTTTTGTATCTTGCCAGTATACATCATTAGCGAGTCTCATTAAACCACCAATATATAGAATATTTGACTGATTTAACTGGTGTGTTTGCAAATACGATCTTAGAGTGTAACTACACTCTTTGATTCAGCTGCAAGACATTGAAATAAATGGAAATAAATGGTCATTATCAGATGTTACGATGCATGGGAAGGATACGTCAGCCAACCAGATGGAACAAATACACAGTAATAGGGATGCAGCAGCCCATTGATTTAATGAAATTATCCTGCTATCGTAATGAAGCAATATGAAGGTTTAAAGAAAATAACCAGAAAATAAAATATGTAGAAATTGTGACAAAGAGATGTCTACAGTTACAAGAAAAGTAAATTTCATACTAATGTATTTGTATTGAATATTGATTTTGCAACAATTTGTTACGTAACATTCACTCGTGTTAAGAAGTTCAAAAACATAATATAATGCTAACACTATTTAAATGTCGGGTAAAGACCCTATGGTTTATGACAAATATGCTTTAGTTTTTTTCTGCCTGTCGTAAAGAAGGTGTATACATTGATTTTTAATTTCTAAGCAGGTGTATACATTGACTTTTAATTTCTAAGTCGTGTAGAAACTGCTTCCATTTTTATTTGGTTGTTGTTTTAAGCATGATGGATCCATGTATTGGAAGGTTTTATTCCTGTATCTCTTTCACTCATAAAATATACCTTGTATTAGGAGGTTTTATATAAGTAGTACGAGACTGCCGGTTTTGCCCCAATGGAATACTTTTCGTCCTTTCCCATCCGGATGGAGATGCCGGTAAAGAGGGCCAGTGGGACAAACATCCCCAGATTTTTTCCTACTCTGCTCCGGTGGCCTAGTGGTTAGAGCGTCCGCCTCGGATGCGGGAGGTCGTGGGTTCGATCCCCGGCCGAGTCATACCAAAGACTTACAAAAATGGTACTAACAGCTGCCTCGCTTGGCGCACAGCATTAAGAGGTTAGTTTTAGAACTGGTCGGCCTGGTGTCAGGATAATGTGACTGGGTGGGACATCATGCTACATGCTTGCGGCATGATGCCCCAATGCTAGACATCACTATAAACTGCCAGACTGCAGACATCGTAGCGATATGACTGAAAAATTGTTAATGCTACGTTAAAAATCCAAATCACATCACACATATCCTACTCTGCAGTGATTGTAAAAGCGACAAACAAATCCCGCATAAAATGATGTACTCAAATAGGCAAGTCTAAGATAGTCATCAATATACGCACTACATGAAGATTGCTTTTTATTTGACTTTTTCCGTTTGTAAATCCGCGCTGTTTCCGATTTGTGCTCGTGACTGTCTTCGATTTTCCATTTCTGCCAATACAGTCTCAAACTCGATCGCACTGATTATTTTGTTCTCGATAGTCACAGTACAATTTAGACTGATCGGTGTAACCGCAAGCAATTCGGAAAAGACACGTAGTCGGGAATGTAATCGCACCGAAATTAATTTGCTCGCTTCACCAGAGACACCAGTTACGATTGATATAGCTCCGATAATAATACTGATTGGTGCACCTACGATGGTTGTTGTGGTCGTGATCACATTCATACCAAGATAAACAGTTTCTGCTGCAGCAAGAACGCAAATAGCATCTATGACCAGACATTCGCATTGGTATTTCATAATTAGTGCAGTTCTCTTGGTATTTTCATTTCGCAACTTTTGTTCCGCTTTGGTTATTTTTTCCCGTCGATAAGACTAAGGCTCTGTCATAATTATTCTATTAATAATACAATTTCGTATTTTAACTGTACGGCAGGAAGACCTTGCCTGGTCTAATCATCACATGCAGGCACAATATGCCACGCACTTTTAACCAATTATCATTTTTTACTGGCACAATTGTCTTACAATATTTTAAAAAAAAACAGCCTCGGGAATAGTTAAATCGCCGGCAATTCTGCATTTTCGTGATTTGGTACCCTCTCATACAAAAACACAAGGATTACGCAAGAACTTTTTACATATAACGTTCGTCTTTGCCCAATAACTGTTACCCGAACAAGTGCGTCCTTGTTAAATAACAAGCGAGCTAGTTTTTATCTCAGCTGAGTCAATTTCGGTGATAAATATTCATTGGTGAATATAACCGGGGTAGATACAGCGGAGAATACCACATTGTTGTTATAGAAACAATCCTGGAGTGTTTATGCATTTGGTGCTGAAGTCACCTTAGGGCGTTTGCGTGTTCAATGATTCCAAGCTGGCCTCGAGTTAGTAGTGGCAAATCAGGGTGATTCCTATTGCAATTCCTAATTGTCCCTTAACAAAATTATATGTCAGTTCATACGAAGGACTGGAAACACCAATTTTGAAGCAGATATTCATTGACAAGTGGACCGAAATTGTTATCGATGTTAGCACCTCCTGCCAGCTGATCCAACACCATGTCGGTGGAATCCGCAACCTTATCACCTCGGTCAGATTCCATCATGAATATAATAATGATACAATCTAATCTTAAACAGAAACGCCAAATACGTTTAAGTATCCTTTGGATGAAAGTTGAGTGCTTGGAACTGAATTTCATCTGCGGCGACTAATGCTTTTGACACGGTATATGTGAAAAAATCTACAACATGACTAGATTTGTCGGTATGTGATATAGGTGACAAAAATCCAAGATGTGTCGCTGATTATTTATCAACATTACCATTCTACCACACCCACCTTTACATCCAGTTATGATAGACAAGTATGATCCAGGCCTTTAAGATGTGACATTTAGATCTATCAAAGCCATTTTCATCAAGAGAACTTAAGATAAGCCGACCATTTCATAAGGTTAATAAGGCAAAGTTTGTCCTTTCCTTTGATCAACATTCCTGCAGTAGCGCTTCAAGACGTTACTACGCGTGATGGTGCAAGCATATGAGCGATTTCTTCTTGCTTGTATTGTCTTATAGCAATATTAGCAGTATCAAAATAGTTTTTGATACATGTGACCGACATGCCACTGTCTCTGATTCCATATTTGTCAGTTGGTCCAACAAAAACGCATTTTACCGTGACAATAATATATTTAATATCTACGTTCGACGTTTTCAGTTTGCCAGTTTGATCCTAAAAATCCCAAGCTCGCCAGGATCAACACCAACAACAACACGACTAGTAAACTCATTCAGATTTGCTTTATTCGCAAATCGGCTCAAATCTACATCAGCACCGCGTCGTCGAGCTGAGCAGTGTCCGTAAATATTAATGGATATTATTGTATAATATCATATGCACTTTAAAATTAGATCGATGAGAGCTTGCGGAGTCAGTGAGCGCTCCAGTGCACGCAACGCTTCAGTGACATGATGACCGCATACCGGACCAAGCAAATGAGTTTGTGTTGGTAAATTTGAATAAAATGGTTTTCGTCCAACAGTGTTTGGTCGATGATCTGCGAGATCAGCGACATATTTAACAAACATCACGGCTAGGAGAGCTGTTCTTGTGTAATCAACGTTATTTGGAGCGAGTCTGAAAATCGTTGTGGCTACATCAAAATTGTCTAAATGGATTCAATTTCCTTTCCATCGATATGCTGTTGGACAACACCACGATATCGTTGTTAACAAATCCCTCTAGGTTATTAGCATCGTAATTGGCATTGTTATCGTGTACCAGTATTCCATCCACTTCCAAAAATGCTTGCACGGAAGGAACAATTCAGATGTCTCTTGCATTTGTAATTCTATTTTTAGTTGATTAGAGTTTACTGACTAGATATGAGTAATAATGAGAATCTATTTTGCTTTGATCCATTAACAGAGGCGCCCCCATGTCAAATGCTGGATGAAATACCTCTTTGAACAGAGCCATGATTTATACAATATTCATTTTTTAATACCTTGCTTATACACTCCCCATTGCTGAATTCAAGATCGCTGAATCTGACAATCACAGTTTTGCGTTTCGTTCACGACGCACTAACTGCGAAAGGCATTGATTTTGTCGATGGCAATGTAACTTTTTTGTCAATGGTGCTCATGTTACAAATCTTCGTAATCGATCTCGAAGCGATTAAAATGCATGCGAGTTCAGCTGGTTTAATCGATACGCAGTGTCACTTTTAACGCTATCTACAACTTCCGTTTTAACTTGTTTAGCAATGGGCTCAGCGTTTGATGATAAGACTGTATGTTTATCATGCGCTCTCAAATAATCCACGAACATTATCACCGAGCCAAGTTCCGTAATAGGGCATGTACACCATTTTTCTCGCATCATCATTGATTGAAGTAAGGTTTACAGTATCCCAGGTTGTTCCACGATCTAACAAAAATACAAATGAGATTTTTGCTGGCCGACCGCCAATTGTAATAAACTCGCATCATTGCTAGTGCGATCTCAAGTGTGCGCGAGTCCCAGCAGTCCCAGGAGCAGATAAGTCACAGTGAATTCTGGTTTCATGGATGAGATGGTGATCATCGAGGTCAAGCTATGGAATATATTTACATCCACCTGATTTCACGCAAAAACCGCACCGTCTGAATCGTTATCGGTGAACTAACTTCGTTCTTCGTATACATCATGAATATCTTTAACAAGTTCACGCAACAACACACGATACACGTCTTAGTAGATAAGATTATTGGTAAATCGATGTGGCTTCATTAACAATTTCGGTTGCGTTGTTGTCCGTACGAATTAATCCCTCAATTATTTCTAATCGATCTGAAAGATCGTTATGGTCACACAGTTCAACATCTAGACCGAACCCTACATTTGCCTGAGATTCTTTGAAATTTTCCACTGCTTCTTAATCCATTCTTTACGTTCTTTCCTTGAGAAAACTGATGGAAGTGTGGGATAGTTTTCTTTTACCCATTCATCAAATTGTTCACAATATGCTGCTCTTTCGCGAAATCATTTTGTTTCTTCTTCTTTTTCTTAGAATTTTTATCATGTAGTCTTTCAAGTTGGGAGGTCCGCTAAGAGCTATAAGCAAAAGATTTTCAAAAATTGCTACGCAAGCTACTTTGTTAAGGATTTGAGGCGGTGTTGGCAGATCTGACTTGTACTCAGGTCACGACTGGTATTTAGGCAAGTGCCTCTATAACGTCATCATCAAGTTCACCAGTGTGTTTGGCTAGTATACCCTTGGCCTCTCCAGGTTCTTCAACGTCTTCTTTGACTCAATCAATCGCCTCTGGCAAATGCACAATCGTCTCTGCAGTATGGTCAGAAGTAATCCTCGAAAATATGTCACGAAATTCATCTCAGAAATGATCGACGGCGGCCCATGTCCAATGGATATTTCCAAGACAAAGTAGTCTTAGCGTTGTTACCACTTCTTAGTGCGTTTTGACATCTTTGAGCATATTATAACACAGCTGATCATCAGCAGACAATGCAATCACGTTGAAACGATCCAATGTTAGCCATCGTAAAACCGTATTCAAAACCAGCAGGGGACAATGATGAGTGCCCAAAATGAGTTTAGAAACACGGTTCGTTCGCCATGTTTGACCAGTTTAGGTGTTGCTCGTGCAGATAAATCGATACTGGAAAGTCTTTTTTGCTGTTACCAAACTCATCTGCGAACTTCCTTTTGCGTGACGCCAAAAAACAATTGTCTGTAGTTATAATACAATCATATTTTCAAACCGTGCGCGATGTCGCGTGAAAACACGTAAGAGAAACCCAGCTCGAGCTAAATCAAGTAACGGACGGGTAGTGTTTACTAGAATTTGTGCTCGATGTGGAGCAAAAATGTTTATGTTTATTAGGAAAGCTGCACACCTTGAAAAAAAGTCACCGGCCGGCTTTGATATCGCGACTGCATTAATAAGATTATCAGAGACACCATTGAGTAAATATCTATGAGGAAAGTATCTTCCTGGATACAATTATTGCGGACCTCGTACGCGCCTGGGTCTACTACCCGATTCTAATAACCAGCCAATGCCCGGCGAAGCACCTATTAATCGCGCTGATGATGGACGTCCACTTGCCGACGTGGATTTGTCCCACGACCTGAAGGTGATTAATCCAACTTTGGGAGAACGAATCGCACAATGATTCGTTAAAGGAGGTATGAAAGCCAAGATTACACTAGGTGGACAAAGTCCACTCTGTTCTGCCTCCCAAGAAACTCATGAAAAGTACATTTATATCGATATAAATAAACAAAACAATCAATGGACACAAATAGCCGAACTTTATCCAAAATATATTACAATCCACGTGGATATTAGAGAGAGGAAGCCATTATTGAACAGCTAGCCAGTGCAGTCAAGATCACTCATGGGATTGCTAGAGCATAGTTGGCCAAACAAGCGCTCTGGCAAATTTATTTACCAGTACCAAGAAAGGTTTCGCATGGTTTGTTTGATGCCTAATCACCTAATTAAGTCACTCAAACAGATTTGTTTTTCTTTCACACGATCGTGTCCGTGATCGACAAGGCCGATTGCGTACTTATAAATACTCATTCACGATTGTCGATGTGGCCAGCAGATACAAAGAAGCGGAGCTGTTGACATCAGAAGAATCTGCCAATGTGGCAGGTATACTCGTGAGTATTTATGATTAAAACCAGTAAATACGATTCGAAAATTACTTGGAAAATGATTTCACAGCACCATTACAACCATCTGCGACTAGTTCGGTATCTGTATTGCGTCTGTAGTATCGGAAGAAAGATAACAACGTCGAGCCACTGACCCATTATGGCCTGTCGATGTATTCACCATTTCGGAACGGATTGATACACCAAAACAACCAACCCGTTTACCGATTGGGCCATCATCACCTGGCAGATCAAAATCCTCCCAGCCGTGTATTTGTGCAAGAAAATTGCAACTCTTTCCAATAAATATGGAATTGCCACCAGGATTTGTGTTGAATTGTTAACAAGTGACAATCGCAATATCACGATGTCCTAACGGGTAAGTGGTGATTCCATCGGGGAGTATCCTTCACTTGTTATCTAGCGGGGTACAAATTCACTTTGTTGCATCGGTATACACCCATGTGATGGTTCTTGGATAGGGTTATATTTGCCGTGTGTTCGAATTGATGACCGTCTCGAAGACATTGCAGATACAGTTCGTGTTTAAGATCTTTCTACATAATCACTCGAGGAACACCTTTGGCCTGTTTAATGTTTTGGGTCCGACCACAATCGAGTATATTTTGGGTCTTAGCCCGATATACTCTTCGATTGGTTTACCCGAGCATTTGTTTTTAAACTTGTCAATCACCATTTTATTGGCGACACTAAACGACAGCTATTCTTTTGGATAATTACTAATATCAAATTCGTTCACCCAACTTGATTTTGCAAGGTCCCGTACACACCATGGGTGGTAATATGCATCAGCAGCGATCCAGTGTCGGTGTACATCAAGTTGACTAGATCCTTATAAAACGGGTTGATCTTGTCATAGCAAAATTTGCACACGACAGATTCTTCAAGTCCAGCGCAGTTGAACTTTAGTTTTGTCAGTTTAAGTTTTGTTCTTACTGTGAACGACAACCATCAACCAAGTTCACCATCAAAGCTTTTTCTGGACTAAAAGGCCTGATCCGGATTGAGCCTTCGAAGTCTGTCTTGCTTATTGGCACGGACAAGTGCGACTCGAATTTGTTTGCGCTGATTCTCCATGTTTGTTTCCAAACATGAATTAGAAAAAGTCCTTTTCAAATTCGTTGGTGGCTTCTGTGCTTAGGTCCGTATTCATCTGAACATACAGAGTCATCCGAGCTTGCAGTCGAAATTTGAGCACTCGATGGATCTTGGTGACACGCATAACCAGTCACAAGGACAACTACAGATTTCTCACGTGCGTGCATAATTGTATATGGTCAGAAAACTAGGTGCAAGTTTGTTGCATTGGGTGTATTTACGACCAGACTCATGAATGATCGTGCACTGATATGGGGACAACCACTTACCGGGCACTGACAGCGCTTCTGGTGCCAGTGGAGAATCTTTGCGTGCTTGGTGTAAATGCCCGGGAAATTTCAGATCGACTTCAAAAAAGTATCAGTGATCAACGTGGATATTATGATTGTGCACGTCTTTTTGATGATCAATGTTTTCATTTCGATCCACTAAAACCCACCAACCAGAAGTGGTTGCGTCATGGTCTATACATATAAATCATTATCATCGAGATACATGATGTAACTGTTGGGCCAGCGGTATTATACCCGAACATGTTGGTTTTTTTAGTAAGAGTCTATCTGTAACTTGACATCTATATTCCGCCACGAAATGATCGCTCCATAAACATATGCTGGTCAATGACAGTGAGCAATTTGACTCGATTTTGGTCTTCAATAACAATGTATCCCAGCCCATACCCAGAGACGAAAAGTAATGTGCAACATTGAGCTTTTACACGTGGAGGAAAGTGTCATGTTGTTGTTGTTGTTGTGGGGTTTATCGCCATTTTTCAGCACACGATAGGCTATACATGGCGGCCAGTATTAATGGTGGAGGAAGAACCCGAGAAAACCCCGGAAAGAACCACCGACCCACGAGAAGCTATTGGCAAGCTTTCTCACATACCCACATTGGCTGAATCCTAGACTCGAACCGCCGCAGACAGAGGTGAGATGGCAGTGATCCGTAACGAAGAGCGCTTTAGACCACTCGGCCACTCGGGGCCCCGAAAGTGTCATGAACATATATATATATATATATATATATATATATATATATATATATATATATATATATATATATATATATATATATATATATATATAGGTTGTGATAGTCGACGTTGTTTTTGCATTCAAACGCAGATCAAACTTTCTTTGCATGTTCATAGGCGGCGGCGGAAATACCTTCATGTGACAGTAATGAATTAACGCCTTGATCGGTCGAAAATGAGTTTCAGCAAAAATTTTTCGAGTCGTACATGTACTCGTAGGGATAAGCGTCTTTCCTCGTTATTAAGATCGCATTGGTTGCACAATATCGACGTGTGATTTTGAAGTTCTCCACCATTCACTAACTTCTCCAAGGACGAACTCGTTAACTGTATCCAATCAATAAACTGCAATTTCCCCAGCTAAAACGTCATATAATTTTCCATGTTGATGGGGATCACGCTTTTTGGTGAGTCTGATACCGTGGCTGCTGATTGCATTATCACGTGGCCATCGTACCCAGGCAGGTTATGAAACACCATAGGAAATTTTCTTTTGTTGGGATAAATTCGTAACTGCAAATTGCATTCATTGTGTGCGACACCTCTGTACGCACCAGTGATCTGACAGTGATCACGTACCTTGGAACCAGGACTTTTATTTTCATCGCTGAACAGGCTGTGCTTGTTGTCAGTGGACGTCCTTCGCTCATTGCAGTGAGAGCTTTTTCACAAATCCAGCAATGAGTAACTATGGAGAACTCACGAATGTTTTCACCCCGCATAACTATGTCTACTGGTGAGTAGTGCTGCTACCGAATTAATTATGTCATAATTTCTTTTCATCTGAGAAACACATCAACTGTGTCTGGAGCACCCTGAGCACGATAAAGGACTGGCAGCTCTGATTTACCATTTACATCGAACTACTACACAGCAAACCCCGCATGGGATTTGTTCTGCGACTTGTTTGCACTGTTTGATCGATATTAGGCGCAATTGTGTCTTTGTTAGCAGAGCTAAACAAATTCGCGTCTGTGAAAGAAAAGCTTTTCACTGAAACATTTAGGCATTCAAAATTCATTCTTTCATTGTAATGCATTAAAATTGACAGTTTTTTAGCAGGCTCAAGCATGAAATTGCGCTGTAGTTTTGCACTGATACCACCGCACTCAAAGTCGTGACTGGTGAGATGTTCTTGGGTGTTAAATACATGCAAGCAACGTCTGCATGGAAAATTTAATGTTTGTGCATAATGTGTTGGCTAAGCAGCCGAACAAGACTCGTTATCCAGATATATTGCGATACCCATTCTGTTTCATTCATTTCACCCAGCAACAACAAATCAACGAGAATTTGTTTGTGCTGATCATGTAAAAATAAGGCAAACGGATAAAAGACATTATCATACGTGAATATATTAACAGCGAAACCAATGTTAAGTGTTTCAAATTTCTTCGGTGTGTGGCTTTGGTAACCTGCACATGAAACTCGAGCTGAGATCGCCCAAATATTGCCAATATGGTGGTGATTATCAGCCGGATATAGCGCTGACACAATTGCCCATTCAAAACAACGATTATCAAAGTTTTACACATTGATAGCACCCTTGGCGGGACCCAGTTTGATGTTGTTATGTGACTCAATCAACGAAACGGGTTATACAGCGAAAGATAACCCTCAACTTTGGCACATCTTTATATAGTCTATCCCGATCATGTATTTTTGTATTTCTACAGTGTTTCGAGAATCTTCTCATTTCCTGTCAATTTCATTCTTGATGGCGCTGCTGTACTTGCGATTCAGGTATGCGAGCACCACCATGAATGTACGGAGTGTTAGTTTTAAATCCATTTTTTCACGGCTAAGTAGCACAACCAGATGAGCGCTGAGGACATTATCAGCTTTGACCCCAGCGTGACCAAAATTTTGTAACAGCACTACGATTTCAGGAATCATTTTTGTCAACAGTTGTTAAGCGTCTTTGCCTGGTGTGTAGATGGGTTGAATAATGGCCACGAGATTTTCCAACTCACCACTATGTTTCTGAAATTTGAATTCGGCACTTGTGATTACTGTGTTTTTGCACGAAGATGCTTGACCGCTTCAGGAGCGACAACAGAGGCGAGACGACGACGGTTTTACTTATACTCGTCTACTACAGCAAGGATGTCGACTTTACTTGCGCCTCTAGGTATTCGGATATTGTGCTCACGCGCAAAATTTCTTAGTTGTTTTACCATTGTTTTGTTGGATTTTATTGCTGCGGCTGTAGTGGCAGTGACAACTGATGGTGGTGTTGGTATTGGTTGTGGATTTAGCACAAATATGGGTCTGAATAATTCAAGTATATCTACTTTCCCCGCTCGACTTGGTTTATATATGCCGCGCGATCTGTTTTTGTTGTGGCACCATAGGCACGTTTATATCAAGGGGAAGGTGAAGCATCTTTAAGATTGCTAAATTTTGTCGAATGTTTGATATTAAGTTGTTTGGCAGGATGAGAAACTGCAATCGCTTCAATCCTAGTGACTATTTCAGCTATTTATTTTTTATTGGGTTTTTTTTTTGGGGGGGGTCTTTTTGTGGTATTTTGCTTGTGCTTGTACAGCCACATGTGTTTACGGTTTTGATTTGTTTTTTGCGCGTTTTATACTACTTACGAACCGATCCACAAGGTTATGTGATTTGACTCCAATGCCACATTTCAATGAGGGTCGAGAACTTAATATTGGCGTGTGTGTCCTACAATACTCATAATAGCATGTTCTGATGTTCTGCCACAGGGTTTGTATTTTCATTGTCAGGTAGTTTTGCATTTGTTGCGTCCCAATGCCATGGAGCTTCTTATTTACATACGTGCAAGCGTTTATCTAATTGGCGAAAACAGTGCCAAATTTTCTGTTCTGTGTTGATAGTGACACACCCACGCGTACTCTATCGCGAACACGAAGCTGTAAATCAGCCCATGCCAAATTAATAACTACGCCTATCTCAGAGTATCCACAGCAAAATCCTTCTGCGGTGTTGAGTAAGACATCTTTCAGAAACAGATCGGCCTCGGTAAACGCAAATGAGTCATCATCGAGTACGACAGCAACATCGATGTTGTGAGGAAACTGTCGCATGTACCACCTTTTTGTACTCTACCCACCGTGACTGAATCACTCGCGTCACGTGTCTCCTTGCCTGTGTATGGTCACAATAAAAGTGAACAACAGACAACGCTAACACAGGGGCTAAATGGTCATGATGGGTAGAGACGAGAACTGGTTTAAAGGCCGCAAAGTGGGCCAGTGGGGAAAACCGTACCACTTATATATGTGCATCAATCACGCATGTAATGTGCCTAGTCTTGGAAGGTTTTATGTATGTCTCAGTCACACATGGAACATATCTTGTCCAGAATTGATAGTTTTTGGTATGATAACTACATCTGCTTTTACAGAATTATCACATAACTTAAATATATCCATGACCGGACCAGCATATTTTCTATTTATTTAATTCCCTTGTAACTTGTTTAGGGTTTCATACACCACTGGGCCATATTTACAATGTATTCGTTTATCATGTGTTTTTCTCCAATCAAGCGCAATCGTAGCACATAAAGAATCTTTTTTAACATTTAATATACGGTTCATATGTTTTTGTATTGTTTTACCTTAACATCAAAAATGATATGAAATTAATCCAGGTAGAAATATTAAATTATAACATTAGCAGCGGGGGGGGGGGGGGGGGGCGGGGCGGGCGAACAGACCAAAGATCGAAAAGCGTCGAAAAACTAAAAATAACCCCTCCTACGAATAAAAAAAAAAAGCGTCGACAGGAATTAAACCAAAAGCGTCGACACAAATTGAAGCAAAAATAAATCTTCCAAAATATTTCTCAGATTGGTGTTACTTTAAACGGTCGTTGTCTTTTTTGGTTCGTAGGAAGGATTATTTTACCACGTGGACACTTTATTGAGGTCGCGCCCTCTCTGCTGCTATCCAAATATTTTATCAAGACCTACACGATATCTTGTTCAAAATCGTGCAAATTTATTGTTATAAATCCATGCGGAGTAGCTTGCGCTCGTGAGAAGAAATTTCTGAATTTATTATAATCCATGTCACCACCACACCAAGTTTGATGAATATTTCTCATCGTGTGTGTATCAACTCCATTAAAAACAACTAAAATATTACAATTGTCTCTAATCACTTTTGGTATTTGTGTATACCGCTGAGTAACATAGATCACATCTGTATTTTTATGTCTGCCGCGAGAAAATATTCTAGCTGGGTTTGCTTGTTTGTCTAGCATCACATCATCATACACAACTAAATTATTAATAAATCCGTCTAAAACACCCACGGACGGTGCTTCTTCGATATCTGTTATAAAATCAATAATATTTTCACCGTCATTTATTAATCGTTAAAATCTTTTAATACTTCATAACACCTCTGATCATCAACGGATGGTGCTACCAAATATAATTTATCCCATTTCAACCATCTCATTATCAAATTAAGTAGTAATTGCGTCTTACCCGATCCAGATGGTCCTGTGATAATCATTCTGATGGAATTTGGTAACGCAGGGTGGTGTTTAACTGGCTCTCGTCTCCGAGTTGCTGAGAAATCAATTATATCCATATATTTTATAACATGAATTTATATTGTTTACGCTGTAGAGTTAAAACTCCAACAATTGATTTATCTACGGTTACAACAAAAAATAAAAAAATAGCGTATGGTGGAAAATGTTCTGTATGCGGTAGAAAGACATTTTCGTTTTTACCTAATAAGCGCGGTGGTGATATTGCTAAAATGATGTCAAAGTTTCCAGGTGCTCCATGGGCTAAATACCTAGGAGAAAAACATCTACCAGGATATAATTATTGCGGTCCTGGTACTCGACTTGATATCAGACTTGATAATCAGGATCAACCAAAACCAGGCGAGTATCCTATAAACGATATTGATCGAGCTTGTCGCGCTCATGATGTAGCTTATAAAAGTGAAAATCTACAACACAGGCATATTGCAGATGTGAAATTAATTCATGCGTTAAATTCTATAAAAAATAAAAATATGAGAGAAAACTTAGCTAATTGGTTAGTAAGATCTGCGATGAAAGCTAAATTAGCGTTTGGGTCTGGTAATATATAATGGAATCAATTTATTATAGTCCAAGAGGATACTGGAGAGCCAAAGCAGCAATTAGTAAACTTGCTGATGCAGCAGCGGTTAAACATTCTACTGCTAAAGCGTGGTTATCCAGGCAAGCGATATGGCAAATTTACCTACCACCACCGAAACGAATTCAGTACGCATATTTCGATGTTAGTGTTCCTAATGAAGTTCATCAAGCTGATATTCTGTTTTTACCACATGATACTGTGCGTAGAAAAACGTACAAGTACGCGTTAACTGTTGTTGATATTGCAAGTAGGTATAAAGAGGCAGAGCCGCTATCAACGAAAACAGCATCTGAAGTAGCCGATGCGTTTGAACGAATTTCTCAACGAGGACCATTACGATGGCCACAGCTGCTACAGGTTGATCCTGGTAAGGAATTTCTTGATCCAGTATCATCGTTGATGAAACGATATAATACCAAAATACGACGAGGGCATACTGCAATTCACCGTGATCAGGCAATTGTTGAGCGATTTAATCGAACACTTGCCGAGCGGTTATTTGGATATCAATACGCGAAGGAATTTATTTAAGATAAAAGATCTCGCGAATGGGTTGCAAGATTACCAAGCGTGATAGCTGCGTTAAATAATTACACGAACAACCAACATGAAACCTATTAATGGAATTACAAAAAGAATATACCAATACAACGAAAAAATATTGAAAAACAAAAAATACTGGGTGATGTTACAGTTAGATATTTATATGAACCGGGTGAACTTGAAGGTGGTAAAGCGAGAGCGACTGATCCTATTTGGAGTGTTACCACACACAAAATATCCACCGTGACAAGATCCTCAGGTAGACCTGCAATCTACAGATTAGATTCAGCTGCTCCTCAACGTGGATTTACACGTGAACAACTACAAATAATTCCCGAGGATACACAACTACCACCGCGATCACTTAACTAGCGCCAAGGATGCCAGCACCCCGACGTCGATTACACTCGAGACACGTCAACATAACATTTTCTCGTGTATGACCGCGACTACTATCTTTTCTGTCTACGGTAAATTGTCTTGAATCATTATTCGAGTACCTCCACAGCATTATACAATTACAACTTGCGCAATTATTATTCTGCTGTTGTTTTAACTCAATAATAAATTCAACATCAAGATCAAAGTTACGTTTATTTTTTTTATCAGATTGTTTGTATCCGATTAATTTTTTTCTTATTATATCATCATCGATGATGTTAAATTTATTAACGATTTCAGGAATTATAATTCTCCGTAATTGAGATATTTTTCTAACCCTAGATACCGCTAAATAGACTAAATTTGACCACTCGATACGATCGTCAACAATCCAAACTCGTGCATCAGAAATAGTTAATCCCTGAGACGAGTGGATCGTCATAGCGTATCCCAATACCCATGGAGATTTGTCAGCGCGTAATGCATCTTCGACCACACTGATATCAACAGCGACAATATCATTTAATACGAGATTTTGCTTCTCAGTCTGCCCTGGAATATCAACATTAATATTCTGTTTTCGTGTATCTGATGGTCTATAACATAACGGTACGGGCAATTCTGAATATTTTTCTTTATGTAGCTGAAATAACTGCTGTTGTAAAGCGTCTCTGATTATTTTCCTGCTTCCTACTATTAAATCGTTGGGTCTCCATAAATTAAAAAAATCGTTCATTGAGGTCTCTGAGATCACTCCGCGTATTATTTCACACTGAATTTTGTTTGATTGTAAGCTGATTAATTTTTTAAATTCTTTTAAATTTGCATCAAGAGCTCTATGATCATCATCTATTTCTTCGTAATAATCAACGAAATTTTTTAACCAATCATGTGGAGATGGTCCAACAAAAGGTGGCGGCTGACCATGATCGCCACACATTATTATAGCGGTATTTTTCGTCAACAACCAATCAAGAAACGTTTTTAATGTATTCAATGACACCGTACATATCTCGTCCCAAATAATTATTTTAGGTATATATTTTTCTCCCATTCGTTCAGGAGTCCATGTATCCCCGCGCCACCGAAAGAAACTATGATATGTGCACGATTGTACTTGCTGTTGTTTCATCTCTCGTGCAAGTCTATGTGTGGGTGTCAGCACGATCCTATCTGAATTTCTAAAAACATTAATTGCTCGAGTCGTCTTGCCGCATCCACCAGGTCCATTGAGATATACTGTCTTATATCTAGTTATTGGATCACTCACCGACGGCGCTTTCGACATTTCTGATATTTTATTGCCTTTACGATAAAAATCTTTCATTGGAACATCTGCTGATTCTGTATAATTGTGTAATATTTCTTTTTTTATTCTCCACGAACTCCATCGTTCATCATTTACTTATAAATTCCATAACAGACTCTAAATATTTACTCGAAATATGAAACGAATCTGTTGCGACTCTGACTGCGGTCTCAGGAAATCTATTAATCATCGATGATAAATTTATAGAAACATAAGCCAACATAGAAGATCTTAGATGAGTATATTGTGGGGAGACATCATTTATGTAACTAACGATCGCACCCAATTTTGTTCCGTCGGATAAATAAACACTTTCTCGATTTACAAGTATATTTCTCGCTGTTGTATCAGCGATTATAAAATCGTATTCGGCATCATCTAGAATTAATCGTGCGCAATGTCTTTTATGATCATATGCACCACCATGAGTAAATTTACCTATAATTCTTCTACCGAGATCTTTTGCGGTTTTTTCGTTATTTTTAAGTTTAATCTCGAGAATTTTAGGAGCTTCTTTGATAATATCATCTTCGGAAACACCAGGACATTTTTCCTTAAATTCCTTAATAACTTCATCGAGACTAATGGAATCTGGCATGGGCAACCAAACTTCGGTCTGTGCGTGATATGATATAATTGCCTCACTAACCACCAACGATGTCAGTACAGCACAATCTAGTATATATCGTAATAAAACTATGGGCACCCAACGTTTTTCACAAAAATGACTGCCAAACCAAACATAACAAATTTGGTGAAGATTTTCGTTAAACTCGAATGATTCAGCACAAGCGAATCCAGTCAGATCAAAATCAGGTTATGGTCCATTAATTGCCACTCGCGTCATCTCGTTTGTAGGATGACCAAATCTTTTAAAGTACACAGAACAATCTCCGTATCCTAGAAAACTTCCCGGATAACATGAACCATATCAACCGAAATGACATCATTGTAATTATATTTGGTATTCCACAATCCGCCGTGTCCGTATTCGACACAATTGCGCGTACGTCCTCGAGTAAATCAAATCGTGTTGGTTTCCATGAATTTTTTTCTCTAGCAAAATGAGCCGCAACAGATGGAACGGTAAAACAATTAGTTAGTAATTTGTCAATATTTTCCGCGTGCTTGCACTCCAAAAACTTCTCCGCGAGATTTTTCATCTCGCCGTGGAGATATTCTGTTCGATATATTTCACCGTTTGGTCTAACAAACTGATCAAATCCACCTTCCTCATCACTTTTAAATAACCATACCGATACAGGGTCGTTTTTACTTATTTCTTTAATAAAATCAAACATGCCTCCCCCCATATCTGAGGGGTAAAATCTAACAGTTCGATCACGTGGAAATATTGTTACTGCGCTGGTCCATGCATGCGGATTATGATCAATAATATTTATTGGAGCTCCTTTCGATTTATATTTTGATTCGTACAGTACTTCTCCCGTTATCGTTGATACTGTTATTGGAAATTTTAATATTTTTCCTAATTCAGCAACATCTTTTATTGTAGCACCGGTATCCTTAACTGAATCAGCCCACGAGTTTATTTTTTTACGTCTTAAATCAGTTAATCCGTTTCCACGCATCGCGTTTGTAAAGTGTTCTATTATTCGTTCGGCCACACAATTTAACCTTGAAAATTTCATGGGTGCCAGTTTATCAACGCTGGGTTTTTTATTTATCTCATAGATTCCATAAATATCTGCTGTTACAGGTTCGCTCTCTCATAATACGGTTTGTCAATAACAGTCAATAGACCTGGTCTGGAATTTTTACTTAATATGGCAATTTTTTATTACCAAGGACAGGATCATATTTATCACGGATAATCCAACTACCTGTTTCTGTTAATACAATAAATTTTACTCTGAAGAAATATTTTTGATCGCCCTCGTACTCAGCGATGTAGTTGATGATAGTTGCCGCTCTTTTGTCATTCATTGTAGCGTCCTTGACAGTGTTGCGAATAATCTTGAACGTTGACCATACATGAGATGCACCATCTGTATAAAATTCTTTCTTGGCGTCATGAATTTTACTGATCAAACTTTTATTTTTCGGATCAACCAGATCTCGTACTGGTAAGTCAGGAGATAATCTGTCGAGATTAAATTTATATTTAGAAGGCCTAGTTTGGGATAATCTCTCAAACTCGTTCATATAATTAAAACAAGTATTTAAATAAAAATATTATATATACAATATTTCAATGCAAATGGCTCATGATCGGCTCAGTAAATCGCTGTAACAAATCCTGTAGAGGTGAATTTTGCTGGATGCACTTACAAAGTATACGACGAGGAAGTCTAGGACCAATACCGTGTCTGCGATGTGGTACTGGAGTGCGAGAAAAAAACAGAATTATGTGCAAATTGCGGTGCAAAACGTTTCAGAGAACTTAGGAGATATTATGACAAGAAAAAAAAAAACAAACAGTGAAAACGCTATAAAATCCGTGGAGGATTATATATCAAGATTTCAGACAAACAATGATTTAAACAAATAATATTATTATAATGGAGCAAAATAAATTTGTCCCATATCCTGTCATCAAGAATTACGAATCAGATCGTAATGGTGTGATTAGAAATTGTAGGTTAAAAAGACCAGTTGGTTATATTAATAATTTTGGTCATCTTAGATTTACAGTTGGGAAGAAACCCTATCTCTGTCATCGTTTCATTTACGATTGTCACAAGAGGTTGATCAAAGATGGTTTTGTTATGGATCATATTGACGGGGATCCTCAAAATAATAGTTTATCCAACCTTCGAGTTGTCACGCAGAGCAAGAACTCTGCACGTGGTAATACTGGAAGATGTAAAACAATCGGAAAGAGGGCGGTAAATTCTACAAACATAGAAACTGGTAAAGAAATAATATTTCGTTCGATATGTGCTGCTGCAAAATATTTTGATATTCACCCGTATTCAGTACAAAAAGTAGCAGAAAATATATATATATAACTGCTTTCTCAAAAAATATAAAAAGAAAATCACCTTTCAGTATTGTTAACTATCATCACTACCTCGAATTAATTTTTTTAATTTATGTCACAGTATTTCCTCCATACATTACTATTTTTGACCCATACGAAAGGGAGATTATTTCTGTATTCATAGATTTCTGATTTTTTATGGTCGTAATTAGTCATTTTTAACTAATTACTATTTTGTGATATCAGCTCTGCATATAAATTACTCGCAGAAGTATATTTATGGTTTTTAAATATATAAACGTATTTCCCATCATACAACTTAGCGGAATTATTTTTAGATCTGTTACGAGAAATCAAGGTAATTTACAATCTGTTATTGATCCGCAAGGTAGTTGTATATAGGCAGAACACGCTGCATTTACAATCTGCTTAGAAACCGTTGTTATGGTACAAATCGATCTGTAGGTTTGTATTTGCAGTCTGTTACGAAAACCACGCTGTTATAATACAGATATATTCAGAAACCGTTGTTATTCAGAAACCGTTGTTTTAATGTAGAAGCAATTGTTTAAATGTAAAAACCGTTGTTATTCAGAAACCATTGTTTTAATGCAAATATATGTAGCGTAACTATATATTAATTTCTAAAACATATACTGTTAACTGATTCGATAGCTCAATCGGTATCGTATTGGACTGTGACGCTCGCGGTCCAGGATCGAATCCCCATGGCTGACAACTGTCGGTGGCGCGCATAATTGCGATTTTTATAATAATTGGGGGCACCGCTCAGCAGAACCCTCCAAGCACATATCAACTAGTGGTTGATACATGTTTTGTATCACCCACGGGCTGATTATTGGGGGGTGTTTTGCTGAGCGTGTATGTTTGTACTGTCCTTCATTCATTGTATGTTTGTGCCGTCCTTCATTCATTGTATATATTCATTTCATTGTATATATCCATTTCATTGTATATATTCATTTCATTGTATATATCCATTTCATTGTATATACCCATTCCACTATATATATTCATTTCATTGTATATAATCATTTCCTTAATTAAGTTATA
Organism: Sinohyriopsis cumingii; assembly: GCA_028554795.2. Classification (NCBI taxonomy): domain Eukaryota; kingdom Metazoa; phylum Mollusca; class Bivalvia; order Unionida; family Unionidae; genus Sinohyriopsis; species Sinohyriopsis cumingii. The sequence continues at coordinate 85,158,936 of CM068824.1, read as the reverse complement.
TGTGTGTGCCGTCCTTAATTAATATTCTATGTTCTGTGTATCCTCCAAACTTAGTAGAATGCGGTGGCAAGCTACGAGTTTAATGAGGCTGTAAATATGTAAATACTATATGTTGTGCCTTCCCGACGAACTCGCTAAACACTCGATAGGGGTTCTATAGGGATATTTTTTTATTTTAAATATTTATATATTATATAATCAACCATGAAAATATCAAAGACATTATTTCTGCTATTAAAAAACTAGAAGAAAACGGAATTAATATATCTGATGAACTAAATCCTGAAAAAATAATATCTGATTTTGAAACGTTAGAAGAACTTAAAAATGAAAATAAGTATGTTCTATCATCTCAATATAAGTTCATAAAGCGGATTCAGGCAGCTATGTTTCAGTTACTAGCTATGGTGAACGATGATCAAGTAGATGAAATTATTCCCCTTTCTGTTGCAGTAGAAAAGGTCAGATCGGGATTATCCAACGAGTACGAAACGAAAAAAACAATCAGTACCCGCATAAGATACTTAAGAAAAATTATGTCTGTAGGTAACCTCGAGTAGGACAAAATAATTCTGGTGAAAATGAAAATGAAAGTTTCGGTAATTGGGTAGATCTTTGATCAGAAATATTATTCTGAAATATTTTATATTTATTCTGAAATATTTTATATTTATTCTGAAATATTTTATTTTTTCTGAAATATTATATATTTATTCTGAAATATTATATATTTTTTCTGAAATATTTTATTTTTTCTGAAATGTTATATATTTATTCTGAAATATTTTATTTTTTCTGAAATATTATATATTTATTCTGAAATATTTTATTTATTCTGAAATATTTTATTTTTTCTGAAATATTTTATTTTTTCTGAAATATTATATATTTATTCTGAAATATTTTATTTTTTCTGAAATATTATATATTTATTCTGAAATATTTTATTTTTTTTAAATATATACTTATTCTGAAATATTTTATTTTTTCTGAAATTGATGGGCTAGTTGGTACTCAGAATCATGCAAACCAATCAATTTCGTAATTTTGATGGGCTAGTTGGTACTCAGAATCATACAAACCAATCAATTTCGTAATTTTGATGGGCTAGTTGGTACTCAGAATCATGCAAACGAATCAATTTTATAATTTTGATGGGCTAGTTGGTACTCAGAACTATGTAAAATGATCAAATTTTCAGAAAAAAATAAAATATTTCAGCATTTGTCAGTGAAAATTGATGAATTATCCAACATCATCAGGGTCAAACCTCGATCGGTTCTCTAATTGATTTATCGATAAATCGTCAAAAATCAGTAAAATTAGCTCAAAAAATGAGATTTTTCATGCGATTTTTGTTAATTTTTCTGGTAATTTTCTAAAAAATAATGAGGATTTTTGACGATTTATCGATAAATCAATTAGAGAACAGCTTGAGGTTTGACCAAACGAAAAACTGTAATTTGACAAATTTTCCTTGAGAAATCGACTAAAATAGCCGAAAAAATAACAAATTTGACTAAAAATGTTGAAATATTTCTGATAAAATAAAATATTTCTGATAAAATAAAATAAAATAAAATAAATATTTCTGATAAGATAAAATAAAATATTAAGATCAAAGATCTATGATAAAATATTAAGATCAAAGATCTAATCTCCCTATCAGAATTATAAAACTGGTTGATTTGTATAATTTTGAGTACCAGTCACCCCATCAAAATTACAAAACTGATTGATTTGTATAATTTTGAGTATCAATCACCCCATCAGAATTACAAAACTGATTAATTTGTATAATTTTGAGTACCAGACACCCCATCAGAATTACAAAACTGATTGATTTGTATCAATAATAAAAAATATTTTTATTTATTTATTTATTTATTTATTTATTTATTTATTTATTTATTTATTTATTTATTTAGAAATATTTTTTAAGTTGATCGAGTTTAATACAGGAGTGCGCATAATTAAGAATATGATCTCTGCTACAAATGATCTCGATAATATGTTTTCGACGGAGCTCATCTAACTGTTCTTGTGTTAATAAGAAATCCTCGTTTCCGTATTCATCAATAACTAAATTAACATTAAATTGCTCCATGTTTGGAGGTTGTGAAAACGCTGTTCTGATGGCGTTTTCAAGTACTTCTTTGTCATGTATAAAAACCATCACGTGCTGGTACATTATATAATATTTACTGAATCTTTAAAATCAAAGATCTACGATTTCACATACAGATTTATTGCAAGCTCTTCTCCACGTATGTCAATTAAACGATTAAGGTGATATGTGAGCTTAAAATTTATTCGTGTTAACATATTATTGTGACACCGCAGATACACAGGATTAGTTGGTTCTTGCACGATTAAACTTCCAGGGGATACTTGTGGTGTAAATGTATATAAAATATATCCTTGTTGAGCCTGATTTGATTTTCCGAGATCTATTTGATAGCTGCCATCAATTACGTCACAAACCAGATTGACCACGATCGTTCTGGTTATATTAACGACTCCTGGAGATACGTGTCTACCACCGCCGTGTGGATCGTTATTATATTTAAGAACAGTTGAAGGTGGTGGCAGTTTTCTCCATGCATCGATTATTTTAGGAACGTTTTCGTTGATAAGATCTTTGAGAGATTTTTTTTAGCTCAGTTGTGTCAAATTCTGGTAATGTAAATTTTAATACTTCCTCGGCGGTTTTTTGTAATGATTTGTAAATAAATCATTAAAGGAATAATTTAATCTTACACCTGTTAATTTACCATCATATGTAATTTTTGTGACCGATCTAGCAGCAATTACTGCATTAGCATCACGAAAATCTGATATAACTTTATTTAAATGTTGTATTCACTCAATGATTTGTTGTTTTACATCATCGCTGTAAAATTGTGTAATACTAGAAAATAAATTCTGTAAAATTTTAAATCGAGCTTGAAATTCATCTTTGGAGCAAAGATTGGATCCTTAGCTGTGGGAAATTCAACCCTAGCTGATGATATTTCACTTTTGGCTATATATCCTAGCAATCTACAAAAGCTGTTAAATATAGCATACGACTACAGTAATAAGTGGCGATTCGACCTTAGTGTCACAAAGTCATACATTATCATTTTCGGACCCCAATACAAGAATTATATCAATATGAAATGGTATCTTGGCCCGTCATGTTTGCCGGTTACCGATTCGGCAACACACCTGGGTTACCGGATTAACTCAAAGCTGACGTCGCATGACGCAATACTCGATGCATGCAAGAAAGGGAAAAAATCTTTTCACAGTCTGTTTGGTATTGGCATTAAACCGAATGGTTTAAATCCTTTGGTTGCTGCAAATGTAATTAAAAAGGTAATTTTCCCTTCAATGTTTTATGAAAGTGAATTATGGTGTAACATTTCAAAAAGTGACCTCGCTTTATTGGATAAAACTCTGAGGTATTTTGCCAAACATTTACAAGGTTTTCCAATACATACAAGATCAGACATTGCCCTGGGAATGCTAGGATGGACATCAGCGCAGTCCGAAATTGATAGAAGAAAAATTGATGTTTTTACACAGATTGTGTTTGATGCCTAACAATGTACATACTAAACGTGTGTTTAACGTTGTGTTATTTCACTTCATTTTGAGCGGATGCATGTCAAGCTGCGGGTTAATTTCAAATGTATATTATACCTCAAAGAAGTTTGACTTGCTCGGGTATCTAACTGATTATTTACATCATTCTGAAATTCCAGATAAACATAATTGGAAAGAAATTGTAAGGTCAAAAATTGTTGGTCTTGAAAATAGCCTCTGGAGAGTTCGTATGTCTAATCAAGCAGATTGAAAATAGCCTCTGGAGAGTTCGTATGTCTAATCAAGCAGATTTTAATAGATTCTCTTCGATACACGAATACTTACGACCTGCCTCAGTGTGGCAGTCGGCTAAAACCAGACAACACACTAAGGTATTTACATATGTAGCTAAACTATGGGCTGCTGTTCCACAAACACAGCTTGATATGTGTATTAGATGTGGGAATGTTTATACAGACTTGATACTTCATTGTTGTGATAGTTGTCCTTATATGTCGAACTTTCGAAATTCTTTCTGAGATTTCCTTCCTGATAAATTTCCCCTGAGCCTGCACATTACGTTATTTAATGCAGAAGATGAGCTGCAACTACAATATCTTTTAGGTAAAAGGTTACCATCAGGAGTAATCGACAAAGAAAACTCCAAGCTATTCGTCCTGTATGTAACATACTTTGTCACGCAGTGTGCAGCTATCTTCTGTAAATAAGGTACTGAAAGTTGCAACTTATGAGTGACGAACACTTTGTTGATTGATATTGTGTAAGAATTTGTATTCTAATATATAATTTTCTTTTTTTTATAAATATTTATTGATTGTATTTAGATGATTTATTCTTATATCATGTAATCTTCCATGGAAGGAAATAAAGATGATGATGATGATGATGATCCTTAAATTTTTTACCTATTGATTCAATTACTTCTTTGGTAATTATTTTTTTATAAATTTCATAATTAAAAATAATTCCACTAACGTACTGGTGAGCGGGTTTTCCATCAAGATAATTTAATCTGCTTACATAATTACTCACGTTCGTAAGAAAATCATTTAACTTTGGTTCTGGTGGTCCTTCATACACCGGGGGAACATCCGGCCAACCTAGTACGGATCTTATCGTGGATTGATAAATATCAGCAGCATAATCAGGAGAATGTATTTCACTCGCTGAGGACAGCGTCGGCTCGTGAACGTTAATTGATATTTTTGCTTCTTTTCCTGTTATTGATTTTATTCTACGTTGAAATTCCTCATTGATTTGTTCGATTTCATAACTACCAGTTGGTATTCCAACATCTATCCAGTCAGGTGTTCCATCTCGTTTGTTCTTGTTAGCAAATACAAGCGAATTATTTGCTGGTGTACCATTAAATGATTTTGATCTGATATTAGGCCAGATGTAATATACCAGTAATTGCGCTAGTGCTATTTCCTTCACTGGAATTGCAGTAGGAAAGTTAATACTAAATTCAGGATTAGTTGAACTTACCGAGATCATCGTTATCTTTGACGGAGTTGTATTAGTCACGATCTGCAAGAGTAATTCTGTTATTATTAGTAACTTTATCTTTAATACCGATACCTTCGTGATATATTTTAGTTATCATTGAAAATTCAGAATCAGATATAATTCCATCACTGAGACTCGCTGATAACAACGAAGATAACTTCGAGTATGCGACCGTCGCTGTATGTAATTTTATTATGTAATCGGACAATTTTTCGTTCGTGCAAGTACATATTTTTTTTGCGATGATATTGAGCACACCTGCAATAGTTGTTGCTGCTGAAATACAAATAGTTACGGCTACTGGTGCCATCATTGTCACCGCTGATAATATAACACCCGTTCCAGCAACAACAGCGGATACTGAATAAACAATCACATCAACGATAACTAATCGTCGTCGACATTTCTTTACTTTTACTGTATACTGTTCGACTCGATCTTTTAATGCTGCCTGCCATTCACGCGCTTGATTGTACCTGTATTGTGCACCGTCCATATATTTTTATGCAGTAACCAATTGAGGTGTTTCAGCTACAAAATTCCAAACACCACCAGTAAGATGTTGCGGTTAATTTCTTATCAGCTGCTTCCAGAATAAAAATTTCTTCGGTTCCGCTATTTAATATAACAGATACATCCCCGGAAAACTTATCCGTTGAATGACGCCATGGATACGTTGTAAATATTTCAAATTTTGCAGCACTGAACACAGATAGCCTGTACACGCCAGTGACTGTTGCGGTATATTTGATAGTTTTATTTTGCTGCGACCAGGTTGCGAATCCAGATGATACAGTGTATACGATGTTGGTAATATGCCCAGGAGTTATTCCGGCTGGAATTTTAATCAAATTGGTTTTATTAACGATCTCAGGAATCCCCGCTACGATGTCTTGCTGTGTTCGTTTGATCGTATCTAGGTTAGTTTTGATATCAACGAGTTTTATGTCATTGGCGTGCGGAGTGCCGAAGAATTCCTCTGCGGTTTTTTGATGGTTTCTGCGAAATCTTGCAAAAGCGCTTACATGAACGTCACACTCGGCCCGCAACGTGGATAGTTTACCATCTACGGTGTCGACGTATTTTTTGTTGTTGCTGCGTCTTCGTCGGATGTTGGATCTCTTAAAAATACTATTTTATTCTTGTTCATGCTGAGTTCACCCGTCATTGTGTCACCAGTGTTTCTTACACGATTAGCAACGCTTCTTGCAATTTCATCTCTATTAGTTGTAAACGATATTCTTGAATCCCTGATTTTGCCGCTGTCAGTAAATATAGGAATATTATCCGTGACCGCGCCAAGTACTCGTCGAACTATATCATTCCATCTGATGTTGCTCGTTTTTAGTTTTCCGTATCGATCCTGAAAAATAACAACCTCATCTGGGTCAACTCCAGCAAGATTCATGATATCAGCAAGTTCATCTTTAGTCGCGTACTTTGACAGATCAACGTCGCCGGGTTTTTTCTTACTGGTAGAAGAAGATCTTCCGTAATTATCAACCATTATATTTTAAGATCTGTTTAAAACAAAGCGGTTGCTTGTATAATCATGCACGACTTTATGTGGTGGTTTGGATGATTTTGATATAGCGTTAAGTACATTAATTACCTCACGGCCACATATTGGCAGATCTGTCATTGTTTGTGTGGGTAGCGTTGAATACCAAACTTGCACGTGAAGTGGTTCGACATACTTGATAAATTCAACAGGTGGAGCTAACCCGTATGAATCAAAATAAACGATTCCATGTGGATCAACCGCGTATGATACCCAATGAGTATCGGGTCCTGAATTCGAGTCTAGATTAATAATACCTGTTTCGAGTTTGTTTGGTCGGTAATTGATCTCGCATAAAAACACCTCTAAAGGCTTTTATTTTTAATTTTTTAGCAACTTTTATCAAATCAAAGTTTGATGCTGGAACGTCTAACGTGGAAGCCCCAGACCTCTTCCCCAACGAGATCCCGGTAATCTTAGACCGCGTCCCTTTATTGTATCCCTTTCCTGTTTCTTTCTTTAGAGCCATTCCAGCAGCTGTTCCAACAGCACCTAATGCGGCTGCTTTTGCTACGGTTGGAGCAGCAACAGCTATTAACGCTGGAATAGCCGCAAGAAGTGGAAATATACCACCTATTTTAACCATGTCCTTGATGGCACTCGGAGAAAGATGAAACTGAACCCCGGTTTTTGATTCATGGGCTTTATTGAAATGTTTAATCTGATTATTTGTCAACGATAATTTGTTTGGACCACCACGAATCTGATCTCGTTTTAGTGATATTTTAGTTCCGCATTTGTTGGCGTTTTTTGATTGAAGCTTTTTTACCTGACCAGGAGTCAGAGTAACATTAACATGACCATACGACATTTTTATATAAATATATTTTTCTAAATAACATGATTAAAGATTTTCCACTGGTACGTCAAAGAGTCTCATTCGACCACTACCACCTTCAAGTAACATGGCCTTATCGCTGAGTATAACCACGATTGCTCTATAATCAACACCACCTCCTGTATTTAACGCTGCTTTAAGATGTATATCAACGACAGATTGTTTTGATAGATCAAGATGCTCCAGCGAAAAATAATAAATCGGATACAAGGTTCTGAAATCATGTTGTGATATTTGCAACCCAGTATCAACATTTTGATCACGTCCCATGAATGACATTAAACGATGATATACACGTCCTATACTATTTTGTTCATAATTTAGTTGTATATTCTCTGTTGGTTCTTTGGTTCTTGTTGTCCGTTTATCCGTAAGGAAATATCTGTGATACCTAGTTTATCAAATATCATATGAGAGTGAACTTGTGAGCCTAATCGATCATGGCGCTGAAAAGCAATAAAAATATGTCGTGGTGCAGAAACACCTTGTTGTGATGCTATATGCCATGTAAACTGACCGTTAACGTCAGTCTGCATACTATCCGTGCTTGTTGTTAACCATGACAACAAGGATTTACCACCAGTGTCCATGAAAGAAATCAATTTTTGCTCTTCTGCGATCGTTGGAGTCATGACTGGCATCCACAGTGAAAGTTTCGATAATACTACTTTACCAGCATCACCAATAGGTCTCTAAAGAGCATCGTTATCATCACTCTTTCTTACAAGAACAACCGTGTGTCTAGCTCCAAAAATAACCTTTCTAACATTTCTACAAAATCCAAAAATATGCGATAGTGGAATTGTACATGAAAATCTTCTATTGGCTCCTAGCAACATATTTCTACGCGCTGCAAATCCCAAGTTGAAATTTTCATTAGAACCATGAACCACCGACGCCACATCAGCATCAGCGTTATCGGCAAAATTTCTTGGTCGTCTTATATCATACGGATTGCTTTCAGGGTGATCAGAATTATCTTTCACAAACATCATTGTGGGACCTGCTGATCTTGTATAATCATCAGAATATCTTGCTAGACCAATTATTGTTGTAGCAATGTCGACATTATTCTGAATTGATTCAATATTTTTTCCATCGATCATATATGTGGCGCTATTAAATAATGCCATGATCCCGTTGTTGACAAAATCAACTTTTACTGCATCTCCGTAATTAGTATTATCCGTTTTTACAATTGTACCTTCTACCTCAAGAAAAGCCTCAGCGGGTAAAAAGTATCTACTTGTGTCATGAACTTGTAGTTCAATTCTTCCTCCACGTTGATCTGGTGTTCGTGCTTCATAAGAATAAAACTGATAATCACGCACAGACTCATCTTTAAGCACAGGTGCCTCCATATCAAATGCAGTGTCTGATATACGCTTGAACATTTTATTATAATTATTTTCGTCTAACACGAAGATTACCGGGTTTGGAAACTCCACTTCCTGATATCATGCTTGAAATATTATTCACTGATTCACCGAGTCCTTGATCTGCTAACACCGCTAGTTTTTGATTTGCAGCCTGATTTATTATTCTACTGACATCTGCGGGCATCACTTCAGTACTTGGTAATTTTACTGGTGGTTGTAATTTTTGTCGCAATAATCGTGCTAGTCTTTCTTTGATTGCCGAGAAAGCCCTACCAGCAACATTAACAATTGCACCTGGAGCTTTTTCACGAACAACATCAATAGCCTTCATCGATAATTGTTTTGCAACAGGCGCTACTTTTGGGGCTAACCGTCTAAACAACCCCTGAATAACATCACCAAGTCCATCTCCGTAAATTGCTCTGTAGGTTGGTAATCGCGAGTTTACTGCTCTGACCGGTACGGATTTACGATGTTTATTATGTATAATCATCTTATTTAATTTATTATTTATCTAACAACTAGTCATCAACAAGTTCATCGATAAGTTCTCGGTAAACGCCGATATCCATGATACCACCTTGAAATAATCGCCGACAAATATCAGCTGCTTCATTAATTATTTCTGGTGAATTATTTTCAGCTCGTTTTCCTCCTATGAAAACTTCTAACCGTGACACATCATTGAGGATATTATCAGGACAAATAATATTACCTCCGAAACCACTACCAGTAGCACCTGGTGCATCGTGAAATTCTTCTTCAGGAGATTGCGGTCGAGGAGGTTGTTGCGGTGGTGGAGTTTTTTTTTGTAATTGATCAAAAAATAAATCTGTTGCATTTACGAATGCAATATATCTAGTATCACTATTTCTAGCCTGGTCAGTATTATGGTATATACGAAATATCCACTTGTACCAATTTTCACAACTTATAATATCATCGGCATACTCGGTTTTTAAAATTTCTTTTCGACGATCATAACTCCATGTGGTAAACTCAGCTAATTTATCTATATTTTTAATTTCCTTTATGTAATTAATATATTTTTCATTAAATTTATCTTTTACATCAACCCTTTCCCTAGTTTGTTCTGTTTCTGTTTCTGGTATACGATCTTTCATTTCCCTTACTTCAGTACGAAGTCTACCAATACCCTCAAGTATTTCTTCGCCGACAGGTGGAGGCTAAGCCGCAGCTATATCAGTTGGAAGATCTCGTAAAATCTTTTTTGTTTGTTTAGTTCTTCTTACTATTTTTTCAACTTGTTCTGCTGTTTGTTTTGATACCGGAAGAAGATCTTCTTTGATAACAGTTGTAACTTTTTCAGTAGCTGCAGTGACGGGTTTAAACAGTTTTTTAGTGTCTTCTTCGTACTAACTTGTGCTTCTTGCTGCGCTTGCAAGTTTTTACTAAATGAGTCTCTGACAGGAAGAAATTTTTTAATTGCTTCTAATCGTTCTCGAGCTATCCTTGCAGTATGAGATTCCGGATATACCATTATTTCAATATAACAATTTTTTAATTAATATAGCAGCAGAGAGGGCGCGAACTCAGTAAAGTGTCCACGTGGTAAAATAATCCTTCCTACGAACCAAAAGAGACAACGACCGTTAAAGTAACACCAATTTGAGAAATATTTTGGAAGATTTATTTTTGCTTCAATTTGTGTCGACGCTTTTGGTTTAATTCGTGTCGACGCTTTTTTTCATTTATTCGTAGGAGGGGTTATTTTTAGTTTTTCGACGCTTTTCGATCTTTGGTCTGTTCGCCCACCCCCCCCCACCCCCCCATCCCCCGCTGCTACATTGTACCTCAACACCGGTATTGCCACATGTAAATTTCGTTCAGGTTAGTCAATACCGGAATATGCGTGTAATGCAAGAAAGAACTTTTCGGATTATGAGATTTAATACTCCAGAGGCCGGAGCGGGATTTTTTTAAAAAAATTAATTTTTTATTTTTGTTTTGTATACGTTCCCATCCTTGCTATTCCATAGCTACAAAAATGAGCTGCTGAGTCTTAAAGATAAGCAATATGAACGCTAACATCTATTACAAGGTCAATAAGTATATATTCATCTTATACATGCACACAGGCTGTAACCATCACCAAATTTATGTTGACTAAGTTTTATTAAATTAATATAAGTAAATAAAAGCGTATTTCTTCATTACGATTTCTCATTTATCAACATAAGCTACATAAAACTGAGTTTAAAACGGTATGAACCACCCAACTAACCTAGCAAACAAATAAAACCAAAAAATGAAAATTGAGTCATGCCAGTCCCAACTACACTCACTTATTAAACTAAGTAAGTGCTGTATTTCTAGTTTTCTCAGTTCAGTAAGGGCCGTATTTCTACTTTTCTCAGTTCAGTAATGGATGTATTTCTACTTTTCTCAGTTCAGTGAGGGCTGTATTTCTACTATCTCAGTTCAGTAATGGCTGTATTTCTACTTTTCTCAGTTCAGTAACGGATGTATTTCTACTTTTCTCAGTTCAGTAAGGGCTGTATTTCTACTTTTCCCAGTTCAGTAAGGGACGTATTTCTACTTTTCTCAGTTCAGTAAGGGATGTATTTCTACTTTTCTCAGTTCAGTAACGGATGTATTTCTACTTTCTCAGTTCAATAATTCTGTATTTCTACTTTTCCCAGTTCAGCAAGGGATGTATTTCTACTTTTCTCAGTTCAGTAAGTGATGTTTTCTACTTTTCTCAGTTCAGTAAGGGCTTTATTTCTCCTTTTATCAGTTCAGTAAGGGATGTATTTCTACTTTTCTCAGTTCAGTAAGGGATGTATTTCTACTTTTCTCATTTCAGTAAGGGATGCATTTCTACTTTTCTCAGTTCAGTAAGGGCTGTATTTTTACTTTTCTCAGTTCAGTAAAGGATGTATTTCTACTTTTCTCAGTTCAGTAAGGGATGTATTTCTACTTTTCTCAGTTCAGTAAGGGATGTGTTTCTACTTTTCTCAGTTCAGTAAGGACTATATTTACGATCTAGAATCACTCTAAATTAAACTTTCTGCGTAACACTTAAAAATATCACAATTTGAATAAATTGATATTTAAAATACTTGACATAATTTATTTTCTTATATTAATTCGGACATCTTTGCCAATGATGCCGCTAAAATATATTTTGATTTAATAAAGAAACATCGTCCGGCTACACATCACAAAAAAATGATGCAATCGTTTGTAGCAGACACACGCGCATACTTTGTAAGTAGATAAGAATTAATAACTGGAACGATATGCAGGTGTCATTTTTTCGTGATGCTACACGGTCATTTTATATAGGGGTTGGTGTGTACAAGCAATACGATGGGTTCCGTGACCCACTGACTTGGGTTCGAATCTTCGCAGCTATAGTAAATACATTGTCAGACACGAATATAACATAAATCATCACAATATCGATTTCATTTAAATAACCATCTGTCGAAAAATGAAGAGAATGCATTCTATTGTCATGAAGTAGGCGTACAATAAAACAAAATTTTCAACAAAACAAGTAAAATTTTCCTGCCTAGCTTTGTAATGATGAAATGTGGAAGTAACTTTCTTAGCTCTTTATGATGGAGAAAAGCAGGAATTTTATGGATACAGCCAAATGTCAATTCCTGGCAAATGTTTACGACAAACGCTATAATCCACTGCTGAACAAAGACACCAAGTAACATTCATTGAGGAAATAGACATGCAAACAATCAACACAAATCTGTCATTTAACAGAAACAGAAGAGAAGCAGAATAGATAATAGATGATTATTATTATGATAAACATTCAAAATGTAAAAACGTCCATCTGCAGAACGAAACTTATTTAAGGCGCAAGGAGAAAGGAAACTAAGAGAGGCCACATAGTAATTACTAGTCTTTTTCAAAGTGATTGAAGCATCCAAGACTTCTGCGGAACCAAGACCGTAAGATATTTATGAACATTAAGACGCGAGTGAGAAATGATAAAACATGGTGAAAAAATAAAACATCACATGGATTCAAGGATGAAACATTCAAAGAACAGTTGATAAATTTCGCAAAGAAAGCGTATACAACTAACATATTGACCTAACGACACAAAGAAACCATACTTAACATTTAAGATCCTTAGAGAGATAAAGATTTTATTTATATGTATCTATTGTTCAGACTCTATGGTCATAAACTAAGTAACAGAAAAAAACAAGACCAACAAGTTTTGTAAAACTTAACAAATAATTTAATCATCAAAGTTGTAAATGAAAATATGAAAGGAACTTATAGTATTATGAAGTAAATCCAAAATAATCCTGAAAGAGTTATATTAAAGTCCAAAAGAATGAATTGTTCCGTATAAACTTCAGAATCGAAAATGTAAAAGTCCGCAAAGAATCGTGACGTTGTCAAAATGGCGTAGTCCAGAACATTAGAATCTGAAATATATCACAATTCACAATAGTTTCAGAATAATAATATAGTCCAAAACATGAATATTTTCTATTTCCACAGAACGGTCCAAACAAATGTTTTCCTGTCAATAATATCTATGTGCAATATAAAATACGTCTGCAGACTTTAGGAACACAAGAAATAAGAATGACTTCAAAATATGAATGAATCTGATAGTTCAGTTCTCTTCTTATATACACATTCAAGAGTCTATTACGACTATATATCGCAAGATACCGCACGTGACAGATCGTACTACACAATTTAACATTCAAAAATAATACTCCTGTGACCTATGTCATCCAATAGGAATTAACTTAATTCTTCTAAGATACCACCTGATCGATCTATCCAATGGATAAACGGCCGAATATTGTAAACATGTTTACTAATAGTTCTGTTACTGGTGATTGTCAACACGTGGATAAGCATCCATTTATTGAACCTTTGTAATTTCACGCTCTTAATATTCGTAAAACAGACCCTAGTCACGTAGGCAAAATCTAGCCAACGATAATCATCACAATTTACAGCCTTAAATAAAAATGACACCAATTAGAAAACAAATCGTGTACCAAGAGTTACGGATATACATTACACTATCAAGTCAGTCTATTTAGACCTGCGATGGGGACCCCGAGTGGCCGAGTGGTCTAAAGCGCTCTCCGTTACGGATCACTGCCATCTCACTTCTATCTACGTGGGTTCGAGTCTCGGATTCAGCCAATGTGAGTATGTGAGAAAGCTTGCCAGTAGCTTCTCGTGAGTTGGTGGTTCTTTCCGGGGTTTTCCCGGGTTCTTCCTCCACCATTAATACTGGCCGCCATGTATAGCCTATCGTGTGCTGAAAAATGGCGTTAAACCCTAAAACAACAACAACAACAAGACCCCAAATTACCGATTTACTCAATTCTATGGTAGATCAACAACAAACTGGTATAAACCTAATCATCCGAGTCCAAGACACATAATATCATCATATTAGCCGTAATGGCCTAAATACGCACACAGAATATACACCGTCTATCCCCCAAACATCTTGACTCTTAAAAGGGATACATAGTACCAAGAGATTTTACTTTGTCCATTTAGGTGAAATTCTGCTTGACTAAAGCAGATAAACATAATAATACGACAGATAATATATAACAAAACGAATTTTCATTGACTGGGACAGGAGATATAATATGATAGGAATTATCCTTGACCGGACAACTACTATATAATAATTTGAATTTTGCTTGACAGAGACAGATAATATAAAATAATACGAATTTTCCTTGACTGGGACACATCATATATAATGCTAGTTATGCTCGACAGTGACAGTTAATATAAAATTTCAGAGATTTATAAATCCACTTGCCCAAATCTGGAACAAGCTCAAATTTGATTCTGGCAAGTTCAGTTTTGCAAGACACTTGCCCACTTGCAAGTCCAAAACATTGAGAGAGGTATACAAGATTCAACAATTTTATTTAATATCGGTAGTCTGGGAAAATACATTAAACATTAGCTCTGTAGGTCTACGAGCTATTGTACCGACAAGGGCTATGTTCAGTTCATGATACTTTGTGTTCTGCAAGTTTTATATCCTGCAATCTCGCTGCTGTGATTGTATCTGCACTTTTATTTAGCATATATATGTAGTACATGCTTCTACGGACCCGGTGACAGTTTCTTTCATTTATTGTACGTGTCATTTCCTTCCTGTAGTCAGTGTCATGGCCAGTCTCGCACTTTCTCGTGCAGACGTGATAATGTGGATTTTAACTTTTTTCAAATCAAGTTTTATACAAATACAATATTACAGTCAAACTTTTATTTGTGCTCGCTCTTTCTCTCAAGAATAGAGCCGTTTCCAAACCCTTTTCTACCTATCCTTTATCTGCTTATATACATGTACATAGCTGCTTTTGCTCTTCTAACCATGTATGCATTCAAACTCTTCCTTACTTTAAATTATATACCATATTGCATTTATCTTATTCTTTTACTCATTTATGGTCATTATATTTAGGTGAAGTTCAGATTTTCCAATGGCAAATTCAAATTTCTAGAAAGCTTGCCTTAATAATACGAATTCTCCTTGACCAGGAGAGATAATATATAAAAATACGAATTATCCTTGACGGGGACAGATATTATGTAATAATAAGAATCATACTTGACTGCGACAGTTAATATATATAATAATACGAATTCTCCTTGACCGGGACAGATAATATATAATAATACGAATTATCCTTGACCATGACGGATGATCCATAATAATATGAATTCTCCTTGACCGGGACAGATAAAATATAATAATAGGATCAATACGTTTGTTGAAATATGGCGTTAGTTAAGTTGTAAATGCACAAGACAATAAACTTTCGTGTATTAAAGTTGATAGAATTAAAACTTGGTATACTATTTTTGCTTTCTTTTGGCGGGGGGTTATTGAAGAAAATAGATTCCATCGTGTCGAAGGCTCTATATCATTTGAAACAAGTATTCTAGAGATGATAACACATCGGTAGCTAAAAAAAAAAAACATTGAATAATGTACATTCTATAATACGCTAACAAAGGAGAATATATTGTCGATGTCCCCAAGCTAATCATTTGTCAGGTTGTCATTTCTTATTAGCATAGTAAGCTGTTAGAAACTTCGTTAGAATATTCCACAACGCTTTGGTTATTCTTTTCACTAAGAAGCCATATTGATTTGTCAAGTCATCAAATGCAAGATAATGAAATAGGGCATCTTGCAGAAGATCGTGTTTCTTTTTCAAACATGCCAACATATGAAAGGATTTAATTTGAAGACGTCTCTATTGACTGGTCTATGTACTTTTACCCTAATGAACAGCTAACTATATTTTACTCTTTTATATAACAAGGCGATTAAATGTCTGAATTTCCTAGTCATACAAGAGAAGACATATGCCTGTTTAAGAATTTTTTTTGATATTGTTAGCATTAGGTTTATTGATACTGTTAACATTTCTTTGTTTGGTACTTCCAGACGTTCAATAATGGCAAGTCTATTTATACCACTGAATAAAGAGCAGATGCTGTGTGATCGATGAAAAACATCAAATATTCCGTAAGAAATTTATTTAATCGTGATCAGAATGCCCATTGAACATTATTCTGCACTACGCATGCTGTTGGCAATACACAGTAGCCATGACGACAAACACTAATGACATTGATCTGAATTACCTTTTTGTATCGGTGCAAAAGGAATGAGTCGAATTCTTAATCCTGTCTAATAAAACAGGCTTTATTGGAATATGTGCCAACCGTTGCCATTGAACTTAAACGATTTGGTGTTTAATGTACATGTGTATCCACATGTAAGGCTGAAACAGAAAGATGTACATATGATGTATATATTGGAGAAGTTTGTTATTCCTGTTAAAATAAAAATCTCATGTTATCAACCTCTTGCAATTTTTCTTACGTCACCTTACAGTTTGAGGATGGAACTCCTTGTCACATTGCTCACTTAATCTCCTCGAAAAGATTCCAAGGCTGCGGGAGAAGCTGCCAGGAATCGTTCTGATTTTTCTATTACATATTCAAAGCAAAAATGTTTTTATCAGTTCTATTCGAAAAGGAACACTTTTGAATTCTGACAAAGAACATCACCACCTTGTGTTGTAATTTCATTGTTCGTGCCTTTTCTAATCATAACCTGCATCCATTTATTTTACAGTGATGCTCCCACAAGAATATTAATACCAAACTAATTTCTATATCGCTGTTAGGACTCTATGGTCATAAACTATATAACAGAAAGGAGCAAAATCAACAAGTCGTGTTAAACTTAACAAAAAAAATTAATTGTCAACGTTATGAAATGAAAATATAAGATCAACTTATAGTTTTATGACCTAAGTCCAAACTAATCCTAAAAAAGTTCTGCACAAGATCAAAAGAATCGAATGTTTCAAATGAATTCTAGATCCTTGAATGTACCGGACAACATTCCTGATTTATCACAATGGCATTGTCCAGAACTCCTTTTAATAAATTCACAATAATCCCAGAAAAATAAAATATTCAGATGAGTCCTGTGTTGTTCCAATGAGCAAACCAAACAAATGTCTCCTCTCAAATTATATCTAAACACAAGATTAAATAACTCTGGCATATTGATATTGACATAAGAACATATAATGTAAGAATATGAAATAGGAATGAAATAATTGCTCAGTTCTCTCTGTAAATACACATACGGGCCTAAAACTCAGTTTTCTCCTACTCAATGTGTGTAACATTTCGCAATACCCAACGTCTTAAAAGAAGTAACTGATCGACCCATCCAGTGGGAAATAACCTAATTCTTCTAAAATCCCACCTGACCGACCCATCCAATGGGAATAACACCAAACTAGTAAACATGATATTATCAGTATTATTATTAATGAACGAAAACACATATTTATTGATCTGATGCAATATGCAGGCACTAATAATATCTTAAAATATAACCTATACCCGTATAAAAAATAGCTATCTAAGATATTGTTTATAAGTGATCACTAGAATTTATAGTCATAATAAATTACACACAATATAGAGACGGCCATATACCAAATGATACACAAAATATAGATATACATAATAATCGCTATAATCAGTTTCAAGGAGCTATTGAGTGTAGTCACTTAAAGCATGAAGCTTCTTCAGTTGTTGAAGAGGTACACAGATAGTTTAATATTTATGTTTGTTTTTTTTTCGTTGACATTAATAGACCTCCTTTCTCGCAATTTGATGCCAGATATAATAGATAAAAGTAATTCCAGATAACTTAACTAAACAATTAAGAAGCTTATTGTAAAAACGGACAGTCTGATCAGAAGATTTCACAACAATGATATAACTGATGCTTAGAATCGAGATAATAGTCTTTGCATATAATAATCTCGATTGAGTTATTTTGTATATTATTGTAAATGTATGTGGACTTATGGAGCAAATGATTATGGGAATGTTTAAATTAGACTTACTTGGTGTGAAGATCATCTCTATCGATTAATGGAGTCATCATTTATTCTGAAGACAACGTAACAGCTTATTGAGAGAAAAAAATGCTTATAATCATTGTATAAATCTTAACTATCAGACATATTTGAATATGTACAAATAGTTAGTAAGTTTCCACATTCAGAACATCCATCAGCAAGGGAATCAAATCTGTTTTGACAAGGGATGCCTGGTGTATATGACAGTCCTTGATAGATAGACTGGTCCTCCCACAGAATAGAGTCT
Organism: Sinohyriopsis cumingii; assembly: GCA_028554795.2. NCBI lineage: Eukaryota > Metazoa > Mollusca > Bivalvia > Unionida > Unionidae > Sinohyriopsis > Sinohyriopsis cumingii. The sequence goes on along the minus strand of CM068824.1, from coordinate 85,140,350 downwards.
TCATGTGGAGTTGAGATGGCCTCATAAAAACTTATTGAAAAAATGCTATCATAAAATCTAGGATTCACATGTACATATTAGTCCATCTATCTTGTCGATAAAGCATCAGGATTCATAAAGTCTGAGCTGCGACATGCTTGGAACTTGATAGATTTATTTGCTAGGAACGTTTATCTCAGACTTTTTTAGTCTCTACCAGCATGTAATTGGCATTATCTATACTGTATAAAGTACTTATACGTATAATATGTACATTTAGTATTCTCGGTCAATGTTTGATTTTATTTGGGCATGCCATGGCAATAGGCAGTGAATAACAGTAAAAGAGGGAAGTGTTGTAAATGAGGCTTTCAGTTCAGAAAATATCAAAGTAAGCTGTCATCCATTCAGTAGTGTGCGGGGGGGGGGGGGGACGGGCGATTGTAGTTTTTAGCAGAAAACTTCATTTTTCTTCATATTAAATTCTGCGAAAGCTTCTCTCTCTCTCTCTCTCTCTCATAGTTTATGTTACTCAATGAAACACGAATATTGGACGAAGAGTAAAACCCATCAGCAAAATATTTGTACAAAGTTTAAAACCCAGTGGGAACGCTGAAAATGTAGCAAATGTTGAATTCTGACAGAATGAATAAAAAGATCGTCAACGGGCTTTCTTTTCCAATAAATACATAATGGCTATTTTGACATGCAGGAAACTTTCACAAAGCCTAATCGAACTCGGTTGCATTAGGAAACCCAATAGGCTGTATCCAGTTGCTTAATGTCCCCAAGAGACCAAAGCATTGGCAAAATAAAAGTAGCATTAAAGGACAACCCAATTGATTTAATATACACTACAGTAGCTGGTGTGAAAAAAAGAACAAGAATGTGGGCATTATTAACAACGTTGTCACAAAACAGTACAAAGATATTCACTCTTTTCTGTTGTTGTTGTTTTTTTTTCTTTCTTCACGGCAGTGATCATTCAACTTCATTTAATTCAAATCATATTTTGCTAGACACAATTAAAACGAGGACCTGTTATTCTCTCTCTCTAGGCAAGGAAGTGGGGGAAATATCTTTCCATAGTCTTAATTTGATTCAGACGCTAAAGGGATTTTGATTGTGTTCACTTTATGAGCAACACACTCTCTCTCTCTCTCTCAGATAGCTGTATTATAGAATTTCGATAAGGTTTAAAGGAAACTTTTAAGTAGATTAAAAGTCAAGTGTTTTCGAAAAGAGAAAGGAAAAATGTAAGATTGTTTGCTTTTCAATTTTCTAATGAAGCTTAATAGATACGTACAACGATACGCTTCGTACATGATCAAAACAGGTATGCTCCAGAATGTATGTCACTTAACAATGATATCGATTTGAATTGTACTATATCGAACGCTGCTCAGGGAACGCTTCTAAAAACTTATTGTGTAGTTTTGCAATTACCAATCCATTTATGCGGATGCAAAACACAAAGTAAATATTGACTATGTTTATTGTATACAATTTGCCCCATATATAACATATCATTGAGCATTCATGACTTGGAATCACCGAGGTAAATGTAGTTCAGCTGGTAAGTCCAATATTTATTAATAATTTAAAAAATGTATGCAATTTTTAGCCTCGAGAATTGTCCACCTTTACAAAATTAAACAATTTAATTTTAACTCGTGAGTTCAACTAAATATTATTTTAATATAAGGGGAAAAATCGCGAGACTTGGTGACTGAATATTGCTACGGTAAGGTTTTGCTGATTTTTACGAGAACTAGATCTAGTTTCTTTTCGCTTTGAGTATGCTTCGATAAGCTAAAGCATTTTTTAAAGAGTCTCTTACGATATGGATACTTCTAAAATGCTCACTACACGCTGATTATTGTTTCATTCTGACCTGAGCTCTTTCTATGCACATGTGCAGTTAGCTATTTCGTCAAATGGACAGTCATTTTCGTCATTTGATAAAATGGGCTGGGGTCTTGGAATAAAAGAAATATCCCTTAATGTCTTTAAAACGTTGTAACCAAACAAGACATGCTTCAAACTGGCAACGTATAGAACCAACAAGGCAAGGATGTAAGTGATAGAGATGGAAACTTACTAGACCTTAATGCTGCTATTTTTTAAAATTTTTTTTACCGGAAAAGTAGTATAGGGATAGCTTAATCCTTATAGTTTTCATATTAACATTGAAGAATTTTTTTTCAACGTCATCTTTCTTTTTGTTATTATTAATTTAGGTTTATCTGATGAATAACCCTAAAGCTAATCACAAAAGTAAATTACATAAGAAATTAGAGAAATAGTTGCGTTAACATAGCTATAGGGCAGGCACTCTGACAATTCATGACGCTTGCATGATTATTGCACTACGTTCTTTGTAAAAACAAAAAAGGTAAAATTTCTTAAATTTTCATATTGAATTATACTTCGCAATTATCTATGCAAATGGTTTTTTTTCTGGCATCAATCTGATTAAAATTAGATCCTCACAGTCCACGTAAAGTTCTGACAGCGACCGCTTAGGAGTCATAATCTGGTAACCTTTGGATTAACCCATGGAAATGCAGCTTTCGGAAATTTGAAAGGGAAGCAAATCTTTCAACACACATCGATGCTTTTACTACACAGTCTCCCAAACTCGAAGATATAGGGCATCATCTGACTGGCTGATAAAATTAGCGATTATGGCAATAACTTGTGTCATAGACATGACTCTAGCGGTCGCTGTCAGATCTTTACGTAGGTCAGTGGAGATCTAAATCAGATTGGTCTGGCATAGTCTACGTATCTCAACACACTAAGATCATATGTAAATTTAAGACTCAATATTAATCAAGAAGTATATCGTAAACATTTCTCACCTGCCTATTTACGTTAATATATTCAGATTATAATTTTTCTGATGCAGCACGTGTAATAACATCTCATGACGTTACAAGGTTATGCAAAGGTAATGCTTAACTAACGAGGTATCCGAATAAATTTCTAAGTGATGTCATTACACTGGGGTTAGGCTAAATAGAATCGATATTTTGGTCATGTGTTAAACATAATCTTACATCTTTGCTCAGTTTAAAAGAAATGTATGAACTCGTCGACTAATTTCAGTTATTTGCTCGCAAAGGCTAGCATTAACGTTGTTGTTGTTGTAGGGTTTAACGCCATTTTTCAGCATATGATAGGATATACGTGGCGGCCAATATTAATGGTGGAGGAAGAACCCGGGAAAACCCCGGAAAGAACCACCCACCCACGACAAGCTGCTGGCAAGCTTTCTCACATACCCCCACTGGCCAAATCCGAGACTCGAACCCACACAGACAGAGGTGAGATAGCAGTGATCCGTAACGGAAAGCGCTTTAGACCACTCGGCCACTCGGGGCCCCTCGGATTAACGTAATATCCTCTTTATATTCGCCATTATTAATTCTGAACATTAATGGGTTTTTCCCCAAAATATATCGGCACATTTTGTTTAACATACCAATCTTTGTTTTAAGGTCGATATGAATTGCTGTGCAACTTATCACTCTCGATTAATTCAATGGATACTATATTTAATAATGTAAATGATAACAAGAATACGAAGAAGAAGGAGAATAAAACGAAGAATGACATTCTTTTACCATTAAGTTATTCAAAAAGCAAACACAAGGACGTATCATAAGTTACTGAGAATCCAGTCCCTCAAATCATAACTTTTAACGTTGCAAGCATCTACTTGATCACTAGTGGTTAGAGTTTGGGCATCATGTGTAAACATTACAGACATTAGAAGATTTGACACCCTGGTGTCAAAGCAATCATATTTGTGTAAAGGATAAACATTAGCATGGCACTCTAGCGTCATGAGAAAATTAAGTGTAAAAACCAGAGACCATGTCGCTGACCAGAACCAACATCTACTGAAATGCACCCATTCGTATTAACCAATAAATAGTGTTATTGACCAACACTAATACCTCCTGACCAGCACTCACACCCGCTGACCGTCACCCACACCTATAGACCAACACATCGTTTCACCTACCAACGCTCACACTGACTAACAAGCACTCACTCTTACTAACTAATCAATACGGTGTTATTTACAGAACCTACACATACTGATCAACACGCACATATACTGACGAAACCAAAGAGAGGAAGGAATGTCATTGGACAGAATGCTGCCTTTAATATTATCTTATACTGATGTTATAAATAGCTGTAGTCAAGAGACCCAGCTCATAATAACACTCAAATGTTCTTTACTAAAAGTAATGCTAAATTTATACATTTAGGAAATTGTCACAGAGACTACAGCAAATCTGAAATATTTTATTGAAAGTATGGCCTAGACTAAAAGAAATAACAAAAATTCCGAAACTGTCAGAGATTGCAGCGAAGAATATGGTGATGAAATTAGCGGGGACTACAAATATCCAGATTGTTTAAAAATATGGCCCAAACTAGAGCAGCCTAGCCAGACACCTCTCCATTATGTTTGATAGTGGTTGCAAGAACAATCCAAGTAGACATTATCAAATCCATGTTGACGCCATTTACCAAGAAGTAAAATAAATGTTAAAAGAATCAATTATAAATGGTAATCCGATTTAGTGGATGTGTCCGCTACTCTTGGTATAATCAAGAATAAAAATGTTTGTATTATGTCTTAGATATATTTATAAAAATCGGTTTGGGTAGTCCCTTTGCTTTCTAAATCAAATTCAGAGTGGTGTGATCATTATTATTCATTTTGGAAAACAATCATTAGCACCGTCTGCAACTTAACAAATTATCCACCCATTTTTTATTCTTGGATTGCAACTCATTGACTTTAAAATATATAATTCATCAACTTGTCTTTAAAGACTGTGGCACCTTCATTCACTTTGACACTTTGAGAGCTACAGAGACAACAAGAACAACAGTGAGAATGATGTGAAGAACGCATCCATAGAATTCAAACCGTCTTTTATGTCCGATTTTTGTAGTGTATTGTTAAGTTAAAGTAGTCACTGAAGACTGGAGTTTGCTAAAAAGGTATTAGCAAACGTGAAATATTTTACTCAGCAGTTTTATTGGTTATCCTCTTCCCATCCACTAGTTGAAATATACTAACAGTAGCAATGTGAACGACAAATGCACTAATAGTCCCCACAACTAAAAGAGTAAAACAGCAAACGTCACAGATATCATTTGGAACCGTTGGGAACCGTGAGGAGTTTTGGGGAGTCAACTTCACATGAAAAGACAAGACATATTGAATTGTGACTAATCACTTTATTTGACTTTACCTCGTGGCCAATCTTTGTATTTTATTTCCCAACAACACGTTATGCTGATTCACAACATAAATGCATCAAGCTATACAACTGAACCAAGAAGCCCATTGGGAAGTTGTTATTGTAGAAATCATTCGTTCCATACAAGTCTTGAACATTTAAAAATGTTTGTCGTGAAAGTACTCAGCGAAGAGATAGAAGAACACTTGGACAATATTGAGCTTGGCTCTTGCAAAAGTAAACTCCGGTAGGCAGCCGATCCACTTCTAGATGGTTTCTTTAATTACAGCTGTTTAGAACATCGTTACACTATATGAAAATTCGGTACCGCCAACATAACATGGGGTATACGTAATGCATTATACATTAACCAGCAGTCTGATCGAGTGACTTCCGTTTCCACTTTTTGTTTATGAACGGGTGGGTGTTGGATGGTGATAGTGAGTGTTTAAAATTAGGTGGTACTCCTTATTTTACCCCCCCCCCTTACATTACACCCTACCCGTTTAGGTTAGTAGATATAGATGCTGGACAGCAGGCATGGATGCTGGTTAGAAACACTATATTTGTAAAAGTGGATGCTGGTCAGATTGTGTGAGTGCTGGTCAGCAGGTGTGAGTGTTGACCAGTACGAATGCGTGTTTGTTAGTCTCTGCGGAAGCAAGTCAGCAATACTGTGTTGAACGTAGATGTAGGTGTTGATCGGCAGGTGTAGATGCTGGCTAGTAAAAGAAAATTCTGTTTTGCGTAAAATAATCTTCAATATGTTTCATTTATTTTTAAGATTTTTTTTAGCAACTATCAACCAAATTCCATTGAAAACTAAAGGTGTTAATAACAATGCACAATATATAATATTGAAAAACAAACTGTGGGAAATTCTAATGGCCTTATCGCAGAACTCCAAATACGGCGCCAATGGGCTGCGTGATAAGCTTACCTGTCTATCCAGGTTTCATTGACTTCTATTTTTTAAAAATAACCAAACTATCCCTGGACAAACACTGCTAAAATACATGTACTGAAATGGGTTTTCGGGATAGACTGCAAGCGTTAGGATAAAATTGGCAAGTGCATCAGTTGTCTTAGCTGGTATTATAGCAGCATTCAGCACAATAACAAGAGGTCCAAGTGAGCATGTGGTAGCTTACCTGACTCCTAATAGCCAATAGAATAGAAGTTGGCCATGAAATCGGGTCAGCAGGATGCTTTCTCTAGAAATGTCAGCAATGTTATTGTTTGTGTATGTGACTGTTGACACGGTTCTATGCGCTTGGTGTCCTTAACTCTGTTTGATGACACGTTAATACAATTTCTCGAATATTTACAGGCCTCAGTGACAGGACTTTTTCTGTCAAAGTTGGCAGCATTATGTTGTGCGGCCTATCTTATGAACTGGCTGATATCTTGTTTGAATGGACACGTAAATTCCAAATGTAAAGATGGTGTGATTGTAATGCGAGGAGCCTTATGAGAAGACACGCATGTTGAACGCACAGGTTAAAAAAAACAACAATAAAATTTACTTCATCTTGCGATACATTTTCTTTGACGGTATCAAACAAAAGAGGGAGTGAGTTGTGGTGGGGTAGTTGTGTGTATATTGATTTTTGAAAGTATTTCAGCCATATTAATGTAAATGTACCAAAAATTCCCGAAAAGGTACTCCTAACAGTAATAGTTGCAACTAGGTTATACAGAGAGTTTGAACTGAGAAGTGTCCAACGCTGAACTTCTTCCTGGCTACATATCTTTGGCACAGCTTTGTCGTTAGACTATTTTGTCTTTTGTCTTTGCTTTGTACTGTTGAATTTGGCAACTTCCACAATTTGTATATGTGCTTGCCAATAAACATCATAAAGTCGGATATAGAAAGTGTCCTAAATATAACCCTCCTTTTTAGAGCCTCTGTTCTCTGCATTTCCATGTTATTCTCCATATTTTACAGATGATGGTATGTTTGTTCCAATTCGTGTTCCTCAGACGTAGATGTCCTGCAGTCTTTTTCGGAACAGACTATTCTCCATTCAAGGCTCATTCGTGTACCTTCGGTTGGTTTCGTCATTTTGATTTTGATCTGGCTTTCTTTCACAATGTTTTTTTTTTTAGTGTAGTTGTTGTGTGTCCCACTTCTTTCTTTTCACATACGATCGGCTTGCGGGGCCCCGAGTGGCCGAGTGGTCTAAAGCGCTCTTCGTTACGGGTCACTGCCATCTCACCTATGTCTGCGGCGGTTCGAGTCTAAGATTCAGCCAATGTGGGCATGTGAGAAAGCTTGCCAGTAGCTTCTCGTGGGTCGGTGGTTCTTTCCGGGGTTTTCCGGGTTCTTCCTCCACCATTAATACTGGCCGCCATGTATAGCCTATCGTGCTGAAAAATGGCGTTAAACCCCACATCAACAACAACAACAACAACGATCGGCTTGCTGCTCTCAGCGTGATCAAGTGGCTAAATCCACTTAAGGATGACATATGGGTACTATCCACTAATCACTCTCACGTGTGAGGATATTCAGATGGTAAGCACGTACCAGTTTCTCTAAGGAGTGAAACAAAACAATCAGTTCTTCTTTAGAAACATATGATGAAATCGACGTCTCAAGTTAGGCCACTAATGCAAACGATTACAGTATCACAAACTGTTTAACATTCCAGCGTTTCATATTGTCATCAGGTACATTTACGATGGTCATTATTCAAAGAGAAAGAAAGGAAGGGAAACATTTGTTTGGACGCATTTGTTCCCTTTTATTTTATTATCAATCATTCGAATGTGTCTTAAAGCAACTCTTCCCTTTAAAATATTCATTTTGTTGTACGTACTTAGCAAGATTTAATTGAAGGACCAATGCATCCTTGTCGTTTAAGTTTCTAAAATAGCATTTCAACCCTTGAGCAAGAATAAAATATTTATTATACGATATAGAAAGTTAGATTTTACAATGCTTTCCAATTTCGTCAATGGCAAATATCTTTATTTTAAATATTTGAAGAATTTCAATAAGAAAAGTAGACAAAACATAATACTAGACAGATTGCAATAATTTCTAAGTAATTTACCAAAATGTTCAGTCATATAAGACACTTAAATAAATAAAATCTCATCAACAGCTAATTGTGAGAAGTGAGAACGAGTTTATTCCTTTAAAGAATGTATGTAATCTTAAAGGTCCATCCATTAAAAAAAAAGATTCAAACAAATTCGAGCGCTGTCACAATTTGGTTGAAACCAGTTAAATATAACTATAGAGTGTGTTTAAATATTATCCGTTAACTCAAATGGGATTTTTTTGATGAATATAAATCAAGGTTAAATATGATCCATTATATTCAAATGAGAGTTTTAATGAATATGGACCAAGGTTAAATATGACCGTTTATACTTAAGTGGGATTTTTAAAAATGAATAAAGAACTAAGTTAAATATAATCCTTTATACTCAAATGAAATTTTTTTAAAATGAATAATGGATCAAGGTTGAATATTATCGTATATACTCAGATATGATATTTTGGATGAGCCACATGATTGGTTATAATTGAAACTACGCTATATGGTGTTCTTTGCGTTACTTACCAATTAATTACTTGAAACAAAATAAATATAATGTTATTTTTCATATATTATTGAAGATATTACGATTAAGACAACATTACGGTGATGCTATCTTGGGTAAGGTAAATCGAAGACTATTTTTGACGCAGCGACTTTTGAAACAGTTATAACATCTTGCTCTAATTTAATTAATTTTAAAAAAAATTCTCTGAGTATAGTACGTTAAAGCTGTGTCTCATGAGTTACAAGTTATTAATACAGATTCTGAGTCAACGATAAATCCCTAGATACACTTTATGTCCCATTTTCTCTGGTTTGAACAAAATATCGGATAAAAGAATATTTAGGTAATAAACATTGCCTACTTACCGTATCAGTGAAACGAAAAAGGGACATATATTAGCTCTTGATTGTCACTGAAGTGCACGTTGAAAACAAACTGATAAAGAATTTAAATAAATCGTGTTCAAAGTGTACCTATGATAGACATTGCTTTCAAAACAAAATAAATGTCCTTCTAATGACGACCGCTCATGTGGTCTAAGTTGTTAGAACGTCAGCCTCGGAGGAGGGAGGTCGCGGATTCGAACCCTGGCTGAGTTATACCAAAGACTTTAAACATAGTACTAGCAGCTGCCTCACTTGTCGCTCTGCATTTAGAGGTTAATGTTAGGACTGGTAAGACTGATGTCCGGATAATGTGACTGGTTGGGATATGATGCTACATGTCTGCAGCATGATGCCCCAGTGCTAGACATCACTATAAACTGCCACAACGCAGACGTGGTAGCGATATGACTGGAATTCTTTTAAAACTATGTCAAACACCCCCACCCACCCCCACACGCACCCCCCCCCCTTCTAATGACACTGCTTGATATTGTCAGAGCATTTATTGCTTAATTGACTGCAATTTGAAATAATACTATCTCATGTATAAATCTGTGTTTATGTAAAATATTTCAAGAGGTCATGAAAATTGAAATTTTGCTATGGAACTATTTTGATCCTAACTACCTAGCTTCTTGTTTCTTGCAATAGTGCTGTCTTTCCGGGATATCAAGATATGTTGCGTATGTGTTTCTTAACGACATATAATCAATATCATCCCCATTTACTACAAACGTTTGCCAAGTAGATAAACCAGTCAACCAAATATTTGCTCAAGGTTCAATATCCATTGGGAAGGTCGAACAAAGAGCGAATAGGGAGAATCAAAGCACTGGTGACGATCTTTCTATTCGAACAAATATGTAACTAAAATAAATATTACTAAAAGGGGGTGAGGGAATTTCAAAGCAGGCAAAAACATGTTTAAGCGACAAGAACTCATAATAAGAGACAAAAATCATTCACTATTTAAAGACGCTATACCAGCTGGCATTCAGTTAATACTCAAGCACAGAAATGGTTGATATTTTCTGAAAAGAAATTGTGACTGGTTTACGTTGATTTGTTCTTTACTTACTGCAATCGGAGTAAAATGTCTTCCCCAGGGACACACCACGTTAGTCAGACCTAGGGTCCGATTCGAACCATCGCCAGGGGCGGATTAAGGCTCACTGGTGCCCTAAGCACTGACAAATCTTGGTGCAACCCTCCTTTCCACGTACACCTGGGAAGATAACCCTAGGGTGCACCATGATCAAGAAACAGAACATTATGATCAATTTGCACTAGTTTTATCAATTTTTTTTTTACAAATTTTCATTCGTTTTTTTTTTCTTTTCACCCTTTTCTCAACTTTGTGGTGCCCCCTTTGGCCCTGGTGCCCTAAGCACGTGCTTAGTCTGCTTAATGGTTAATACGCCCCTGACCATCGCCCTTACGTTCGCGCATTAGGCATTCTAACCAGTTACGTATTTATGCTCCTACTGCCGTTAGTCTCCACGTACTACGTGCAGGAGGGGGCAATATTATTTAGTCTGCATTTCTAAGCTCGAAAGGATCAAATAAAGATAAAAGTAAAACGGAAGTGATGGCAGCACTAACAGAAATAGTAGTAGCTATGGTGGTAATATTGGCATCATCCTTGTCGTGATTGCAGTAATGGCGGAAAGGAGCACAAATTATTCCGGAAAATTAAAGCTTAAACATGGAGCAGGCAATGAACCTTATCACATGATAGGTGACCTCATGCGATTTCATGCATACTGGAAGCAATCACCGTCTTTGCCTTATTTTGCTACTAACATTTTGTCAGCTCGTTAGCATCCAGTCAAGTTGATAAATGTTAACAAATATCTTTTGAGTTATGATTCTTAACGTTTTGGCAATATGCACAAGTTTAAGAGAGTTTTGAACCATCCCCTAAATGGCAGAGACAATGTGGTCGTACAAGGGCCTGAACAGAAAATACGCACTTGACCGATAGACGTTAGAAAGCTGCTTTGCCAAATATTTTAATAAATATATCCGTTTTCATGATGTCTGGCTGGTCGTGCAACTTACACTCGCTTCTGAAGAAAGCTACCTCTGAGATGAACATCGGTACCATTAGTGCTTAGACACTTTGTGAAATAGAATTTCATTTATCGAGTTAGAGTCTGTTGATTTAAGTTCTGATGAAGAAGGATTCAATGTATTTGTCTACCTTTCCCTAACATTCCTTCAGAGCATCCACTGAATGGGTTTATTTTCAGCTAAATTAAATACAACCCAGCTGTGTATATTTGGAAAAGAAAAAATGCTGCAGTGGTGCAAGTAAGCCGGTACGGTCGCGTACGCCATGCCGTCGATACAGTCATTGCCTGAACGGCCGTACCGGAAAGATTTGGTCAGGGATAGATACCGTACCATAAAGAATGAAAATCTACTAGCACCATTGGTTGTTGTTCTCATAAATATTACTTTCAAAAAATATTTTAAAATTAACATCTCAAAGGAAAAATGGTTTACTAATTGCATACTTCATTAGACCTTGAATACACAGTACTCTGAGCAACTGTCATTCATACCATATAATCTGTGACTGATGGCTTCAGATTAAAAACAACTCCACCACCAGCACCCAAATCGTCGACAATTTTTTTTTTATTATGATTAAACCTGAAGCAAATGAAACAAATTATTCAACTGCCGCTTTGCCTTATATTCATTATTTTCTTATCCCTTCACCGCATGTGTCTCTTGACCACATTAGTTGCACAAACTAATGGAAAATAGTAGTTTTTTATTGTGTTAAAACTGTCAATTGGGATAACTTCTGGGACAGATGAAAACTTGTTTTACTTTAGGTTTATGTCGTATGTAATTTTTATAAAATATTTTTTATACCAGAAAAATAAAATTAGAAAAAATCTTGTCGATATAGTAAATCTATGCAGTTGGAAGTTATATATTTAAGTTTCAAAATATGTATATTGGTGTTCTGTGTTTCACATGTCATCAATAAAGTAGCTGAAATTTGTAATCGTTACTATTGAGAGTCACATTGTTAGAAAAATACAATTCAGTATTTTATCTCCTGTTTTGCAAAATGACGAATCGATGAGCATTGGGTTGCATTGAATTTGATATTGACCACAGCAAACATCCAATATGTAAACAACAGTTAATAATGTCACTCGTGATTCTTGAAGAAATATGGAAGCAGTATGAATTAGATAACACATGTTTTGGAAAAATCGGTAAAATTTATTATGAATACATTAAAAATAGGGTGTGTGCTACATGTTCTCAATTCTGACTTCAAGGTGAAGGTTGGAAGGTAAGTTATATACCTTTAGTGTGTAGGTTATCAAATAAAGATGATGAAAACAGGTTAACTGTTTTGCATATAAGACATTATTTGTCCTAAATGTATATTCGATGTGGTTTATTTTAAAATGTTATGTAATCAAACTCATTTCCCTGTATAATCATATTGTGAGAGTGCAAATTTTACTTATTAGTATACGTAAGAGAGAAGAAGATGCAGGCATGCTAACTTTACTTAAGTTCATACTTTGTTGTCACACAACTTTATATCCGAAGAGGTTAGTACAGTCAGGGATATGATAGCGTTTCAATTGTTAGGAATTTCTCAGAAGGTCAGCCGTGATACATACATTATCAGACGTTATTAATTTAAAATGTGCCCTACATTAATTTAGGGCTCAAAGAAGACTTCTGCCATGTAGCCCTGGACGTCTCTAACAGCTGAATGAAGTTATCTTAATTTCCGTAGCAGTCAGTTTGAAAGTGTATTTCCACATCTCCATAAAAGAAGAAACGAAATAAATCGTATCCAGTTTTGATCAAAATTTGCAGTAAAGTTTATATTTGTTGGAATGCTTATCAACCATTCAGCTTCCGTAGCAACGAGGTCGGAAATATAGTTTTCACGTACCATCTTCACCATCAGATACATGGATTTAAAGGCTTAGACAACACAACTTACAGCTTCATAAAGGAGAAAATCCGTACATGCAAATGGCACACATTAGACACTCAGTTACGTCTCAAGTTTGAAATAATTCAAATTATTTTAATAAACACCCTTTAGTTATCTGGTCTGTAGTTTTCAGTTGGGGGGGGGGTCTCCTTGCGTAAACGTTCATTCAGTAATACTTCTGGATGACTCATACGTGTCAACTACACTACAATATACCTGCTCCATCCAATGCCCTTAAACAACAAGAAGAAAAGAACACTTTGCTCCTGGGAAAACATGTTGCTGTGCATTGAAACTATATCATCCTGAATGCGACATCAGTTAATATTTTTTTTAGAACATAAGACAATGTGAAATTATCAAGGTGAGTTTACACCAGATCTACATGACATTCATACTTGTAAACAACCATTTCGATACAATTGATATCGCGCCCTTTTCTGTTTTTGTTTTTCCGACCAACAATGAGTATTTTCCAGCTTCTTTAAAATGACACTCTTGTTGACCTTCAACACAAGTTTAATGTCACTGACATTTTGAATCAACACAAACTACGCACAAACACATGCACTCAAAGTAAAAATTTTGAAAACGTACTGATTAATGGAATATTGCCCTTTTAAATGCAATTTAGCCGTACAGCGTAGTTAGAAGTTCGTAATACCCTACTCGTTAGCGATGTGAAACATGAGTGTGCATTAACTGATTGAAACGGGGCTTTTGATTGATGGGGACTCATAAACGCTTGAGCGGAAACAATGTCCATTTCTCTTTTCAAGCAAATATCGATTCAAAAGAGGCCGTTGCGCCAGCTGGCAGCTAATCTGACAAGGCTGTGAAGCAGCAGAGGGGGCGAACAGACCAAAAGCTTTTTGCACAATAAGCCCTCCCCACGGAAACTATTCGATAGAGGGCTTATTTCGACGAAATAAACCCTTCTATTCAGAATACAGGACAAAAAAAATGTCCTTGAGAAATGCTTCGCATTTCCAGAAATGCTTTGTATTTCCGCTGATATAACGCGAGTTACTTCAATAAATCCGACTCGTATCCGACATAATTTCCACGGTGAGGTATCATCGAAAAATCAGGTGTAGTTTGCGCCCCCTCTGCTGCTCTACGAAATGAGTTTCCGTGGGAATCTTCGATTCCTAAGAAAACATTTTTATGTCGCAAATAGTGTATCAAGGCCAACGCGGTATCGTGTCCGCGGGTCGTGTAAATTTATTGTCACAAATCCGTGCTGGGTTTTTTGAGCGCGACTAAAGAAATTTTTAAATTTATTAATATCCATATCGCCGCTACACCAGGTTTGATGAATATTTCTCAGCGTATGAACATCAACTCCATTAAACACCGCAAGAAGATTACAGTTATCCCTGATTACTTTTGGAATTTGTGTGTAACGTTGAGTAATATAAATGACATCGGTGTTTTTATGACGACCCCGGGAAAATATTCTTGCAGGATTTTTTTGCTTGTCCAGCATCACATCATCATACACTACTAGGTTATTTATTCCCCCGTCGAGGTCTTCAACGCTGGGAGCTTCTTCAATATCAGTTATAAATTCAACAACATCCTCGCCGTCTTCACTCAGCGCTTTTGCACTCTCATTAAAATCTTTTATAACATCATAACAACGTTGATCATCCACAGACGGAGCTATCAAGTATAGTTTGTCCCATTTCATCCACTTCATTATCATGTTCAGCAACAGCTGTGTTTTACCTGATCCTGACGGTCCTATGATGATCATTCTGATAGAATTTGGTAGCACGGAATTATGCTTGACTGGTTCTTTCCTTCGCGTCGCAGAAAAATCAGTGATCTCCATTTGTATATAAGGAATAATAATTATGGATCTATATTGTGTGAAGTGTAAGGCACAAACCCCTACGAATGATCTAACAACCATTACAACAAAAAATAACAGACAAGCACTTTCTGGTAAGTGTGCGCGATGTGGCACAAAAAAATTTAGATTTCAAAAAAAAAGCCTGACAAAGTTAGCGGAGGTGACATCGCAGCAACCCTCGGACGACTTCCAGGTACCCCTTGGGCTAAATATCCCGGAGAAAAACATCTCCCAGGATACAATTACTGCGGTCCAGGGACACGACTAGATATCAGACTTGATGAACAATCTAAACCAAAACCGGGAGAGTATCCGATAAACGCTATCGACGCAGCGTGTCACATGCATGATGTTGCTTATCGAAGTAAAGATCTGCAAGACAGGCATATCGCGGATGTGAAATTAATTCATGCACTAAGCGCCATAAAAAATAAATCATTTAAGGAGTCACTCGCTAATTGGTTAATAAGATCAGCGATGAAATCTAAATTAGCATTAGGCGCTGGATAATTAATAACGATGCAGACAAGTCCAAGGACTTCCAACGCTAGTGTTTCCATGCAAGCGATTTATTATTCCCCAATCGGATATTGGAGAGGTAACTCAGCAATTAATAAACTCGCCAACGCGGCATCAGTAACACGCGAGGTTGCCAAAAAATGGCTGTCAAAACAAGCAATATGGCAAATCTACTTACCACCACCTCGACAAATCAATTTTGCACATTTTGATGTTAGTACCCCCAATGAAGTTCATCAGGCTGACATACTATTCCTGCCTCATGATACTGTCCGCAGAAAAATATACAAATACGCGCTAACAGTAGTTGATGTTGCCAGTAGATACAAAGAAGCAGAACCGTTAGCGACTAAAACAGCGTCCGAAGTCGCCTCTGCGTTTAAACGAATTTATCAACGAGGACCTCTAAACTGGCCACGATTATTACAAGTTGATCCTGGCAAGGAATTTCAGGGTGCGGTGTTATCACTGACAAAGCAGCATAACGTTACCATACGACGAGGACATACTGAAATTCATCGGGATCAGGCAATTGTTGAGCGATTTAATAGAACACTCGCTGAGAGATTATTCGGATACCAGTACGCGAGGGAATTCATTTACGATACGAGATCTCGTGAATGGGTTGCAAGACTGCCAAACGTGATAGCCGCACTGAATAATGAAATTACCAGAACAACAAACATGAGACCTGTAAATGCAATCACAAAAAAATATATACCCCGCGTCAGTGAGCGTGTTTCAACGCAGCCAACGACGCTAGCGTCCCCACTACTGGGTAATGTCACCGTTAGGTATTTATACGAACCCGGCGAACTCGAAGGAGGAAAAAAAAGGGCAACTGATCCTATATGGAGTGTTACCACACACAAGATATCCAGCATAACCAGATCAACTGGGAGAAACGCAATCTACAGATTAGATTCAACTGCTCCTCAGCGTGGGTTCACACGCGAGCAACTTCAGGTGATCCCCGCGGATACACAATTACCACCTCGATCACTTAAATAACTGCAGCAGCACCTCTGCGTCGATTACACTCAAGACAGGTCAACATCACATTTTCACGCGTATGACCGCGATTACTATCTATTCTATCTACGGTAAATTGCCTTGGATTATTTTTCGAATACTGCCACAGCAATAAACAATTACAACTCGCGCAGTGATTATTCTGCTGTTGTTGTAATTGTATAATAAATGTTTCGTCGAGATCAAACTCGTTGCCATTTTTTTTGTCGCTCTGTTTGTAACCGGCTAATTTCTTTCTTATTGTATCATCAGCGATTGATCTGTTGATGCTGTCGTTGATAACATCATCTAATACAATTCTTCGTAACTGACCTATCCTTCTTACTCTTGACACGGCTAAATAAACTAAATTTGACCACTCGATGCGATCATCAACGATCCAAACTGTTGTATCTGAAATAGTTAGTCCCTGCGAACTGTGGATGGTCATAGCGTATCCTAGCGTCCACGGGGATTTGCTCATTTTCAGTGCCTGTTCAACAGCATCAATATCAACTGTGACAATATCATTTAATACTAAATTCTGTTTTTCCGGACCCGACGCAGTCAGGCGCCCTGGAATATCAACGTCGGTATTCTGCAATCGCGTATCAGCTGGTCTATAACACAACGGCACTGCCAGCATGGGAAATTTCTTCTGATGTAACTGAAATAACCGCTGCTGAAGTGTGTCCCTGACTATCTTTCTACTTGCCACAATTAAATCACCTGGTTTCCACGTTTCCCAAAAGTCGCTCAGCGAAGTCTCTGGAATTATTTCACGCATTATCTCACACTGGACTTTATTGGTTTGTAGCCTGATCAACGCCTTAAACTCTTTCAGCGTTTCATCGAGTGCTCTAACATCGTTAGTTATTTCCTCATAATAATCTACAAAAGTTTTCAGCCACGTGTGTGGAGATTCACCTGTAAATGGCGGTGGTTGACCATGATCGCCGCACATAACAACTGCGGTATTTTTCTTTAGCAACCAATCCAGAAACTGTTTTAATGTATCCAACGGCACAGTGTCTATCTCATCCCAGATGATTATTCCAGGGATATATTTCGTTCCCATTCGCGTAGGAGTCCATGTGCCGCCGCTGTATTTAAAAAAACTGTGATACGTGCACGCGTTAACATCCCGTTGTCTCATCTCCCTGGCAAGTCTATGTGTGGGTGTTAGCACAATCATGTCAGAGTTTTTAAATAATTCTATCGCGCGAGTTGTCTTACCGGAACCACCAGCCCCGTTGAGATAAACTGTTCTATGTCTCACAACAGGATCGTGCACCGGCGGCAGCGAAGTTGTCGTAGAAATTGAAAATTTCCCAGATATTTCTGCGCCGCGATATTCATCCTCGATTTCAACATCAGCTGATTCACAATATCCATGCAACATTTCATTTTTTATTCTCCATGAACCCCACGATGGATCATTCGGTATAACCTTATTCAACGCCGCTAAGTGTTTTTTATCGATATAGAATGAATCCGTTGCAACTCTCACTGCGTCAACGGGAAACCTATTAATCATCGACAATAGGTTTATTGATACATAAGCTAGCATCGAAGATCTCAAATGTGTGTACTGAGATGATTCTCCGTCGATATAACTAAAAACAGTTCCTAATTTTTCCCCGTTTGACAGAAACACATCTTCGCGGGTACAAAACGTATTATTCGTGGCGGCATCAGCGACAATAAGATCCAATTCGGCCTCGTCCATGATTAATCGACTATGATGTAGTTTATGATCATACGCTCCACCTTGAGTAAATTTTCCTATTATTCTTCGTCCTAGATCTTTTGCTGTGCTTTCATCAGTTTGGGAAATTTTAGGAGTTCTTTCGATGATAGTGTCGATAAAAGATTCTGGATACTCCTGGAAATTATTAGTTTCTTCGATGACTTGCGGAGTTGGCAACCAAACTTCGGTTTGACGACAGTAGCATATAATCGCTTCACTGACCGTCAGCGACAGCAGTATTCGACTGTCAAGCATGTATCGCAATAACACTATTGGGGCCCATCGCTTCTCAACGAAATGTTTACCAAACCAAGCATAACACACAGGATGTAAACCCGTAGCGAGTTTAAACGACGACACACAAGCAACCCCCGTCAGATCAAAATCAGGTAATGGTCCGTTCACAGCAACTCTTGTCATCGAGCTTGTAATATGACCAAACCGCGCAAAATACTCACTACATTCTCCACGCCCAAGAAAACTTCCTGGATAACATGCCGTCATATCCACGGATATCATATCGCGGTGATCATACTGGGTATTCCACAAACCACCGTGTCCGTATTCGATACAGCTCTGTTGAATATCCTCGAGAAAACTCTTCGGGGTTGGTCTCCATGAATTTCGTTCTCGGGCTATATGCGTGACAACACCCGGGACAGTAAAACACTGCGTCAGTAACGTATCAGTGTCCGTCGCATGATATTTTTCTGCGAGTTTTTTCATTTCGTGATGTAATGCCGCCGTTCTGTATACCTCCCCGTTGGGTTTCACAAACTGATCAAACTCTCCCTCGAGGTCACTTCGGAATAACCACACCGACACTGGATCGGTTTTACTTATCTGATAAATAAAATCAAACATAGAAATGCTTGCATTTCCAGAAACTCTTTGAGTTTCAGTCCCTGGACTTCCACTTTCATTTTCACCATTGTCATTTTCCAACTCGGAATAATACTTTACAACACGATCTCGAGGAAATATCCTAACCGAGTCAGTCCAGGCGTGACTGTTATGATCGATAATAGTTATTGGTGCTCCACGGGAATCATATTTACTCTTGTACAATACCTCACCGGTCAACGATGAAACCGTTATAGGAAATTTTAGTAATCGTTCGAGCTCGGCAACATCATTTATTGACGCTCCTTCATCCACTACTTTTGCCGCCCACGCTGCTATTTTAGTCTGTCTTAGCGGTGTTAGGCCGTTTCCTCGCGCGGCATTTTTAAAATGTTCCATTACTCGCTCGGCTACACAATTCAACCCTGGGGATTTTATCAATGACTCTGACATCTTCATCGGTTTGAGTTTATCAACGCGTGGTTTCTTCATCGGATAAATTCCATAAATGACTGCGGTCACGGGATACGCTCTGGCATAATATGGTATATCAATCCCAACAAGTACTCCCGGGTTTGAGTCTTTGGTTACGACGACGGTTTTCCCCCGCCGGGCATCAAGAATAGGGTCTAGTTTGTCTCTGATAATCCATGTTGTTTCACCTGTTTCCGTGTCGTCGACGCCAACGATAAATTTTATCTGAATGAAATATTTTTTATCATCGAGATACCCAATTATGTTCGACGCGATTGTATCGTTGATGGTACCATCAATGATGGCATTTTCAGAAATGATTTTATACGAAGACCACACATGTGCGGCACCATCACGACGAAACTCTTCTTTGGCGTTCTTGATAACACCAATTACGAGTGTGAGTTCTCGTCGTCGTCGATCAAAAGTTAACCGGTCAAGATCGAATCGACCTCGGGGGAATTGGAGATTTCCAGGTTTTATTCTGGATAGTCTTTCAAAACTCATTATTATAATTAAGACAAGTATTTAAATAGACAAATATATTATATGCACCAATGCAAGTGGATTAAACTAAATTCATCAGCGCCGTGTAGCAAACCATGCAGACACGAATACTGTGGACAACATGCTCAACAGGTCCGCGGTGGGAGTCTAGGACCGATACCGTGTATCAGATGCGGCATTGGAGTACGAGGAAAAACGCAATTATGTTCAGCGTGTGGGGGAAAACGCTATCGAGAACTAAAACGTTATTACGATAAAAAAAATCCAGCCTCGAACACGTTCTCGGAGCGTGATTACATAAATAAGTTTTCAGACAAATTATGAATTAGACAAATGATTTGCTTATAGTATAATGAATCAAGAATTCGTCCCCGAACAAGAATTTGTTGCACATCCAACTATTCCAAATTATGAGGCAAACCGAGATGGCACGGTGCGACACTGCACGCGAAGACGACCAGTTGGTACAGTTGATAATGCTGGTTATTTAAGATTTACTGTTACCAAAGGGAGGTATTTATGTCATCGTTTCGTCTATGAGGTTTTTAACGGAGTGATCCCTAAGGGTTTTGTCATTGATCACATTAACGGTAACATACTTGATAACTCTATAAACAATCTTCGCGTGGTCACTCAGAGCAAGAACTGCCTACTGGGTAACACAGGGCGTTGTAAAACAGTTGCAAGAAGAGCTATTAAGTCTCGAAATATACAGACTCGTGAAGAAATTGTATTCCAGTCAATGGCCGCAGCCGGTAGGTATTTCGGTATTTGTTCACCTGTTGTACAGCATGTCGCAACCGGGATCTGCAAAACAGCATTTTCAAAGAAGCTCAAACAGAAGATTTCATTCTGCTATATAACTCTTATCGCTGACACAAACGACGATAACTCCTCCACGAGTGTGTAACGCTCTGCAGAGTTGTCGTCGTCAGAGGATTTGCTCCCCTGAGAAAGCCACCTTGATAAAATATTTTATCGAGTTCATAACATGTAATCATTTATTTACCGTAGAATATATATTTTTTTACAAACAATATCCTCGTTTTACTGAATATATCCGACTGTTTTGCTCTTCTGTGCTTGTTATATGACCGCGCTCGAGAAAACATACAATTAAAATATTTTAAACAAGTCCCGCCCACTGCTAGAGCGAATTTCCAACTCGCAAGTAACAGTTGGGTTATATACGAAATCGCTCCCTAAGACCTTTGGGTCGATCGAAAGTCAGCACGCGCAAGCAAAACCATAAATTAAATCCGCCAATGGCGGGTGTCTTTTGTGCACCATCCAATGGTCGATTCAATGGATGGTTTTGCTCTGCTGCTGATCGTAGAAAATGACCCACCTGCATGTTTGTGTCGTCATAGGATAAGTTAGGATAAGATTACATGTTCATTGTACCTTTGCTTGCTGTCATACTCGAATCAGAGGTAAAGGTTGTTCTGTGTTGTATCGTCCCTCCCGAGCTTCTAGACCGTTATTTGACGATCTAGAAGTTCCTCATGGGGTGAGTGACCCCCAAAAATAAACAGATAGATGGATGCATAAAGCTCTACGTCACCTGGGTGCCCACCAATAGAAACATTCAGAAAGAGTGTTGGCCAAAAATAAACGGTAACATGAGGTGCCTAAGGGAAAAATCACAACACGAAGGTCTAATATAAGACCAAGAAAAAAAAAATCCTAACAAAGGACTCATGAAAGAACCGTAGGCCGGTGAAGAGTACCCAGTAAGTGATAACCGCTCATCATCTATCTGTTTATTTTTGTTTTTGGTGATGCTAGCACGAGAAGTCCCTTGGACGAGAAATGCAAAGCATTTTTCATGCATTTAAAAATATAAAAATATATAATAATATGAATCACGAAAATATAAATACCATACTTGTTGAAATTAAAGAATTACAACAGCGAGGTTTTAATATTTTACTAGACACTGAAACAATTATGTCAGATTTTGAATCCTTGAATGAGCTATCACAATCGGGGAAGAACAATCTCCCCGCGTGTTATAGGTTCATTAAGGGTTTGCAAGATCGCATTTACAGATCACTTGCCGGGATAACTGAAAATCAGGTATCTGAATTTATTCCACTGTGCCGTGCAGTTGAGAAGATTCGTCTTGTATTGTCAAGCGAGTATGAGACTCGAAAATTAATTAGCACCAGGGTGAGACGGTTAAAAGGTTATATAAAGAATCTAGACACGGAAATGCCTTGCATTTCTGACGAAAATACTAGTATTTGTGACTACGAGGCCGACAAGGAAGTATAAACCGCCGCGTGTGACTCACAGCACAAAGTGAAAGTAGAACCTGAGAAACGCTAGCCCCCCCCCCCCCCGCTTAAGTGTAAAGCACATTTCCACGGTAAAAAAAAAAGTGTATTATTTTTTTTGCCCGAGCGTGGAAACTCTTCGAGTTTCTCTGGAAGTCCAAGGGACTTCTCAAGGGCGTTTTCAGATTTGAAAATGTTTTACATGAGAAGTCCTTAGACTTCCAGGATTTGCTTAAGCGTTTCAACATCAATACAACAATGAGAATAGTTCATAATCTGTTCTCGTTGACACCAAGCTGTGATCATATGATTTTGCTGTAGCTGTGTTAATTGTGACGACGTTAACAAGAAGTCTTCGTCGCCGTACACGTCAACGATTATTTTAACGGGGAAATACTGTTCGTGTGAGTTTCCAAATGCGGTTTTTATTGCCGTGTGAAGAATTTGCTTATCATGAATATGAACTCGTGCGTGAATGTATTCACACATTATATACAACTGTTTTTTTTTAAATGCGTGAGCGTGGAAACTCGAAGAGTTTCAGGACTTCACCAGTAAGTTCACGGAGACAGTCTCGCCACGCAGGTCCAACACCCCCCCCCCCCGTTGGTCGGTGAGTTTAAAATTTATCGTTGACAACCACGGATTATTACACCGCAGATAGACCACATTGATTGGTTCTTGCACAATCAGAAAACCGGGGGGGTCTTTTGGTGTGAACGTATACAGAATAAACCCCTGCGTCGCCGTCGTAGTATCTGATGCGCTGTAGCTACCGTCGATGACGTCACATACAAGATTGACCGCAATAACATCTGTGATATTTACGATCCCGGGTGAGATGTGTCTGCCATCGGATGCTGTACTGTTATCGTGTCTTAAAATAACAGGTTGTGGTTTTGTTCGCGTGTACGTGGCAGAAATATCTTCGAAAGATTCCTCGATGAGATCCTGGACTGATTTTCTCAGCGTGCGCGCGTTATATCCAGGAAGTTTAAAATCTGGAATATCTTTCACGGGAATACCAAATCGGGCTGCAAACTCCGATCTTTTTTCGTTTCCGTAATCGCCCTTGAGATCCAGTAGATACTGAATTATTTTTTGATTTATAATTTCCATCGCGGATGCGAGTTTGTTTAGTTTTTCTATGGTGGTGATAATGTTCGTGCGAGAATGCAAAGCATTCCGAGAACTGCTTGCAGAAACGCTAGCGTTTCCAGTTCCAGGTTTTGTTATATCAGAGATATAATCTTGGAAATGTCCCCGCAACAGGTCTAGCTGTTGTTTATGTGCTTGTTTGATCGGATTAAAAAAATGAGCTTCTATATCTTCCATACGGTAATGACGGTCCCACCCGCCTTCGAAATTTGCTACCCCTATATCAAAGGGGTGCTTTGGGGGTTTAAACCGGGATTCTCCTGATTGTAATCGATCTGGAAATAATAAATGCTCGCCGTACACGAGGTCGTGTAGTTCTTCCTTCGTGGTCTCGAAATCCGACTTCGATGGTGGCGGTGGACCCGGTCCGACCTCGGGTCGTTCTCGTGGCCATCCTAATACGGACCTGATTGAGCTTTTATAAATATCCACGGCGTATCCCGGTGTTGAGATTTCAATGACCGCAGACAGCGTTGGTTCGTGCGCGGTCACAGATATTTTGGCTTCCTTGCCGGTGATTCGTTTTATTTGGCGTTGTATCTCCGCGTTGATTTCTTCGATCTGATAACTCCCAGTGGGTAGCGTAATTGTATCCCATTCAAGTTCACGTTGTTGTGGGTCCGCGCTGGGTCTCCCGAACACAAACGAATTATTCGGCTGCTGACCGCCAAATGATGCCGACCTGATATTGGGCCAGCTGTGATACGCACTGAGCTTTGCTAATGCGATTTCACTCACACGAATTGGAGTTGGAAAATTAATGCTGAATTCTGGTGTCGTCGAGGACACTGAGATCATTGTGGTCCTTACCGGTGTTGTGTTTGTGACTATTTGCTGAAGCAGTTCCTGTGGCGTTGCCATCAGTGACATTATTTATTTGTTTAGTTTTCAAATAGTCATTGTACACATCTGACATTAGTTTGAATTCAGAATCTGATATCGACGTAGCGTCGCTGGATTGCACGTCTAACGATGATGATATCAGCGATGATAATTTCTGATATGCGGTCGTGGCTGTATTTAATTTTGTCGTGTAATCGTGTAATTTTGTGTTAGCACACGAGGATATTTTTTTTGCTATGATGCCGAAAACTCCTGCTGTTGCTGTAGCAGCGGAAACAGAGATCGTGGCAGCGACTACTTCAGTCACTGGAGTGACCGCTGATAGTATTACTCCCGCGGATGCAACAACGGCGGATACTGAATAAACCATAACGTCTAACACTGTTATGCGTCTGCGGTATTTTTTTACTTTTTGACTGGTTACTTCGATGACAGTTTTTAACTCAGATTGCCACTCACGGACTTGATTGTATCGATATTGTTGAGCATCTGGAAATCCTTCGGATTTCAACGTTGACATATTATTTAAAAATCGCTGCCGATTTTCAATTACGCGGTCACCAACTCAGGCGTTGCAGCGACGAATTCCAAACAAAACCAGTAAGATGTTGATGTTAAAGTATCGTCGGCGGCTTCAAGCATAAATGTTTCCTCGGTTCCGCTGTTTAGTATTACGGTTACAACCCCGGAATACTTATCGGTGGAATGTCTCCAAGGATATGTTGTGAAGATTTCAAATTTAGCGGCTGAAAACACAGACAACCTGTAAACACCGGTGGCTGTTGCTGTATATTTGATAGTGCTATTTTGTCGTGACCATGTTGCGAATCCCGATGATACCGTGAATACGATGTTGGTGATATGCCCGGGAGTAACTCCAGTGGGGACTTTAATCAGACTGGTTTTGTTAACGATCTCAGGAATACCCGATACTATATTCTGCTGTGTTTGTTTGATCGTGTTAATGTTATTTTCTATTATCTGAACTTGATCTGAAAAACTTTTTTCCGTTCTGACTACACCTAACCGGGTATTAATCTTATTGATATCGTTGGCGTTATTAGTAAGATTTGGTATGATTTCAGAAAGTTTCGTGTCGACGACTGGAGGATCCCCAAAGAACTTATCCACGGCCTCATCAGTTTTTGAGAAGTTTCTTCGAAGTCTTGTAAACGCGCCCACGTGAACATCATACTCTGCACGCAGCGTATTTAGTTTACCGTTGACGATGTCCACGTATTGTTTGTTTGACGCATCCTGGTCGGATTCGGGATTTGCTAACGCGGTTATTTTGTTGCCGCTCATGTCAAGTCCGCCGGTCATTACGTCGCCGGATTTTGTTACTTTGTCGCTGACTAGGTCAACAACGAGTTTGTACTGCGCATCGTCGTTCGAGGCTGGATCTCTGAGTACGGTTATTTTGTTTCCATTCATGCTGAGTTCTCCTGTCATCGTGTCACCGTCTTTTTTCACACATTTATCAACACCTTTATCAATACTGTCTTTGATGCTTGCGATTGATATGTTCGAGTCCTTGATCCGGCCGCCATCACTAAATGCAACGAAATTATCCTTGGTAGCTCCAAGAACTCTGCGAATTATATCATTCCACTTAATGTTGCTCGTTCTTAGTTTTCCTTGCTTGTCTTGGAAAATAGCAACTTCATCTGGGTCAACTCCAGCTATATTCAAAAGATTATCGACTTCATCTCGGGTCGCATATTTTGAGAGATCAACATCTGTGCCAGGTTTGACTTTTCTTGTGAAAGGTCTTCCGTAAATATCCACCATTATTCTTATTGCTGTTTTTCAAATGCTAGCATGAAAATGCCTAGCATTTCTCGATGCGGTATATTCATACACTACTCGATGCGGAGGAGTTGCTGGATTTCTTGAGATTGCATCAAGAACATTTAAAACCTCGTTTCCACAAATGGGCGGATCAATTAATGTTTGTGTTGGTAGCGTCGACTGCCACACTGGAACATTAAAAAATCTGCTGACATACTTGAGAAACTCAACTGGCGGTGCTAAACCGTACGAATCGAAATAAATAATTCCACGTGGATCGATCGCGTAAGCAACCCAGTGAGTTCCCGGACCATCTTTGTTGTCGAGATTGATAATGCCAGTTTCTGGATTATTCGGCCGCGTCGGTAATTGATCTCGCATAAATACTCCTCTGAAATGTTTTATACGCAATTTTTTAACAGCATCGAGTAAATCAAAATTAGAAGCTGGAAGCGTCAACGGCGTTAGAATTTTTTTGGATACCATGATGCGGGAGTTCCTGGTAGTCTTAGCCCTGATCCGCGAGTGGATCTCCCCTTTTTTTTCTTATACCCGTGTCCGGTTGCTTTCTTTAGTGCCATTCCAGCTGCGGTTCCAACTGCACCGAGTGCTGCGGCTTTTGCTACGGCTGGTGCTGCCGCGGCAATCAACGCCGGTATTGCTGCGAGAAGAGGAAATATTCCACCGGTTTTAGTCATGTCCTTGATAGCTGCAGCAGAGAAATTAAGTCGGACACCGGTTTTTGCTGTTAGTGCCTTATTAAAATGTTTAATCTGAGTATTAGTCAACGACAATTTGTTTGGACCACCAACAAGTTGATCTCGTTTTAGTGTTATTGATGTCCCGCACGTGCTTGCGTTCTTCGATTGCAATTTCTTCGTTTGACCGGAAGTCAAGGTGACATTAACGTGACTGTATGACATTATATTTCAGAAACTAATCTAATTGTTACATGTTTTCTACTGGAGCGTCAATAACTCTCATTCGTCCGCCAACACCTTCAAGCAGCATTGCTTTATCGGAGAGTATGACAGCAATCGCTCTGTAACCACCAGCAGGAACTACACCCACCCTAGCCTTAAAGTGTATATCAACGACAGATTGTTTGGTTAGATCCAAATGTTCCAGCGAAAAGTAATAAATCGGATATAACGTTTTGAAATCCAACTGTGATATCTGTAGACCGGTATCAATATTTTGATCACGCCCCATAAACGTCATCAGACGGTGATACGCACGTGCGACCTGATTTTCTTCAAAATTTATATGAATGTCTTCAGATGGTTCTTGATGTCCGTTTATTCGCAGCGAAACCTCAGTGACGTCACAATTATCAAATACCATTGAATTTTCTTCTTGATTGTTTAATCGATCCATTCCCTGAAATGCAACGAAAATATGTCGCGGTGCTGATACTCCCTGTTGTGATGCTATATGCCACGTAAAATTTCCAAGAATGTTACTCTGAAAACTATCTGTTGTTGTTGTTAACCATGATAACAGTGATTTACCGCCTGTATCCATGAAAGAGATTAGCCGTTGCTCTTCAGTGATCGATGGAGACATTACTGGCATCCACAACGCAAGCTTGGATAATACTACTTTACCTTCAGCAGCACCGGCTTCACACCAGATAGCGTCATTGCTGGTACCGTGTCTAACAAGTACAACTGAATGATTAGATCCAAAAATAATCTTTCTGACATTTCTGCAGAATCCAAAGATGTGAGACAGCGGAATTACACATGAGAATCTTCTGTTATCGCCTGATAACATTAATTTACGCGTAGCAAACCCCAGATTGTAATTAGGGTTGGGAAATGATAAATCTTCAAAATTATCAATAGCAACAGGAGGAGCAGCACGGTTGGTTGGTTGTCTTACAATGCTAGATCTATGATCCGGATGATTAGAATTATCCTTAGCGAACATCATAGTCGGACCAGCTGATCTGGTGTAATCATCTGAGTATCGTGCTAATCCCAAGATTGTTGTAGCAACGCCAACATTATCCTGAATCGTTTCAATCTCTCTCCCGTCAATGCTGTATGAAGCACTTTTGAACAGCGCCATGATGCCATTATTAACAAAACCAACTCGAACACCAGCTCCGTATGCTGTATTAGCGGGGACATTTGTTACAATTTCACCCGTGACTTCAAGAAATGCTTCAGCGGGCAAGAAATATCTACTTGTATCCTGAACTCGCAATTCAATTCGCCCCGACTGATTAGGTACTGTTGCCTCATAAGAATAATACTGATAATCGCGCACAGATTCGTCTTTTAGCGTTGGTGCATCCATGTCGAACGCTGGATCAGATATAGGTTTAAACATTTTATATAAAATTATCGTCTTCTAAAACGAAATCCGCTTCCTGATATCAGGCTTGTATTTATTTGTTCGGGTATTTGGGTTACAAGCTCTGCAAGTTTTTGATTGGCAGCCTGATTTATTACTTTACCGACGTCCGCTGGCATAAGTTCAGTACTCGCCAGTTTCACCGGTGGCGGTTTTTTTGATCTACGAGTTAACCGTAACAGTCTATCCTTGATTGACGCGAATGCTTTCCCGGCGAGATCACCAACAGATCCAAGAGCTTTATCCTTGATAACATCAATAGCTTTCATCGACAATTGTTTTGCAATTGGAATCGCTTTAGGGGCTATTCTTGAAAACAAACCAGTAATTGTATCACCGAGACCATCTCCATAGGTTGCTCTGTATACTGGTAATCGCGAGTTTACTACGCGGACTTGTAACACACGAGCGTGTCCGGGTTGAGAATTGTGCACGATCATTTTATTTAATTATTGTTTCTCTAACTAAATTTGCTAGTCGCTGTGGTAACCGTCTGCGAGTTCATCAATGAGTCCCCGGTAAACGCCGATATCCATAATGCCACGCTGAAATAGTCTCTGACAGATATCTGCGGCTTCATTTATAATTTCCGGAGAGTTGTTTCCGGCACGTCTTCCTCCGATGAGAACTTCTAACCGGGACACATCATTGACGATATTGTCAGGACAGATGTGGTTGTTATATCCGCGACCAGTGTAACCTTTTCCTGTTTTCTTTAGTTTTGCTGATATTTTAAAAATTTCATCAGTTACAGATCTTGCCCTTTTTTCTATCTTTTCTACCTTAGAGTCGGTACCCTTTTTCGGTATTCCTTCTTGTAATTTTTTTTTTTCCTCCATTAAATTTTTTAATTCATTTTTTAATCCTTTTATTTGCTTTTTCAGTTTTTCCTCCTCTTCTGATATATCGGGGGGGGTGGGCGACGAAACAGAAGTGGTAAAATCATCATCATCGGGATCCCCCATTTGTTCACGCGATAAAATTTCAGGCACTGGATCAGGCGGTGTCATTGCAGGGTCTATTTTTAGAGCTGGTGGTTTCTTCTCCTGTAGTCTCGACTGTTTTTTCATTTCCTTTTCCTGCATTTTTTTCTTCTTTTCTTCCTCCCTTTCCTGCTTTTTCATTTCCATTTCCTGTATTTTTGCCTTCCTTTCCTTTTCCTTTGCCCTCAGTTGTTGGTCTTTTAGTTCCTTATTAACCCCAATTACGCCAGTTTTTATGAAATTATAGGTATCATCATTTTTAGATATTCGAGGAATGTCTCGGTTTATTTTGTAAACATAATCCCCCCAATCATTCTGGGTCATACCCGAGGCAGCTCCTGGTTTTAGAAAATCTTGCCGGTTAGGATAATTTAAGACAATCCAAACAGAAAACTCCTTAAGTTCATCCACGTTAGTAAGCGGAATATTTTTTATTGCAGTAATACCATCTTCGGTAAATTTATTAATAAATGTTTCCTTAGCAACTGTCACTACTCCGGCGGCACCTGGATCAACTACAGCACCTTCATCTGCCTGTTGCTGTTTAAGTTCTTCTATTGCTTGAAGTAACCCTCGTTTTGTTTTGGTAGGGTCAGCAGGATCAGGTTTTCCTACAATTGCAGTTTTAACTTCACCAGTAGCTGCTGTAATAGGCTTAAATAATTCCTCCGCAGATGTTGCAAACTCAACTCGCGCTTCTTGTCTTGCTCGTAATTTTTCTTTGACGGAATCATGGACCGGAATAAATTTTTTAATCGCGGCTAGTCGTTGTCGTGCCAATCTAGTTGTGAGTGCTTCTCCGATATTTGCCATTATTTATTTGTCCACGATTTAATTTCCCCGCGAAAACTCTTCGAGGGATCGGGGACATTTTTTTTGTCCTGTATTCTGAATAGAAGGGTTTATTTCGTCGAAATAAGCCCTCTATCGAATAGTTTCCGTGGGGAGGGCTTATTGTGCAAAAAGCTTTTGGTCTGTTCGCCCCCTCTGCTGCTTGTGATGAGCTGAACATGAGACCGAGCAAAATGTCATACGAATAATTTAGAGAATTTTGACACGATCAATGTTCATTAGGTGATTGTTTCCAAAATATGTGATACACAACGAGTTGTAACTTATCTCATTGTTGTAGCGTCCTAATGGCTGTAGTCTTGACATTCAATGAAATCATTCGTGCATGTTTTATAGTTTTTTTTACGAAAAGTGTCCTTTATCAATGAAATATGTTAAATTTTACGACTTTTCATGCAATGTATTGAAATGTTATAAAAGTATGTAGAGTCAGAGGGAAAGATGAACAACTAGATCATATAAAAATTGATACTATACAAATAGTACTGATTTGAAGGGTAATGTTTCAAGCAGATACGCTATAGGTATTTATTGTAATGACTTTACCTACCCATTACATGGGCATCAGACCGTTCCGGTGGCTTAAGTGATTAGTGCGTTCACCTCGGGTGCGGGAGGTCGCGGCTTCGAAATCAAAGACTTACTTTAAAAATTGGTATTAGCAGGTGCCTCGCTTGGCGCTCAACATTGAGATATTAGCATTTGGACTGGTCGTCCTGCTGTTAGGACAACGTACAACGTGACATGATGGGTGGGACATGATGCTATATGTCTGCGGCATGATGCAACTGCCACACTGCAGACATCGTAGCAATATAACTGAAATTTTTTTTAACGTTACGTTTAAAATCCAAATCACACACACACACACACACACACACACACACACACAGGTGTGCGTATCAAGGACCATTTATTAATAGATATTCAATATGTTAATAAAAGCCAAAAGTGTCAGGAACGTGTGTGATACTATCGTCGCTACCTACTTCAACCGATTCAGGTGGTCAAACCCTAATTCGACTCATGTACTTCTGTTGAGGGCCATGTGTTGAATTAATACGTATATTGTCGAAGAAAAATACATTTCAGTGTGATATCTTTAAATCTTTAATAATTGAGGGTAGATCATTTCGACGCTCACGCATCGTTAAAATACACCTACCACTGATTTCTTCAAGAGGCATTTTAAGTTTTGTTTTGCAACGCCACTATAACAAAAGTTGTATCCAATCTTTCTAACTCCATGGCAAAATATAATTTCCATTGGCAGTGGTCATGGGTTTTGTGTTTTATTTTGAAATAGCATTGGTGTTTAGGATTAAATTATATCTTAAATTTTATCTTGCAAACGATCTGTAAAAGATTGAGTATATGGATTTTAAAGTTTTTCTTTCATGTGAGGATTGAATAATAAACCCTTGAATTTGTGATCTTCATGTAAGATACATGTAGACTTATTACACTTGCCACGTCCATCTAAATTTGCATATGCCCCTCTAGTTCGCTATTTTTGCTGGAATATGCCGGCTTATGTACAAGATCAGATTTGATAGGCGATGAAGAACAGAATTCGAAAAAATGATTGTCCACTTTGACAACGTGTTTTAATTATTATTCCATCTGTCAGAATCATATTGCATATTTCGGTGAATGAACAAAACACGTGGTTTACATTGATCTGACGAGTTCAATTGATCTTCGCATTGTTAACAAACTAATGCAATGTGGATATTTTGATGAATACGCTGAGAGCATTTATATGTTTTACATGTGTAAGAATGATCTGGATATAATTTAACTTCAGAAATAAGATCTAAACTTTCTAATATTTAGAAGCTTATCTTCCAAGAAACTGTAAAGTGCAAAGACTAAAGTGCAATGC
This sequence comes from Sinohyriopsis cumingii, assembly GCA_028554795.2. Taxonomy (NCBI): domain Eukaryota; kingdom Metazoa; phylum Mollusca; class Bivalvia; order Unionida; family Unionidae; genus Sinohyriopsis; species Sinohyriopsis cumingii. Next base: position 85,108,055 of record CM068824.1, on the reverse strand, counting down.
ATATTTTTTTCTTTCAGTATGTCCGTTTAAAAATCTTTCTCAAAAGGAACAACGTTCTTTGATATTAACTTTCCTCTTATCGCGACGCAGTCAAGATTGTCCTGACTGACATTATGTCTTTATGTTGAATTCATGTTCTCCACAGAGACGCGGTAAGAAGTAAATTTAACATAAAATCTTCTCATTATTCGAAACCGAAAGGTCACGTGTGTCGTTATTGTAATACTTGTGATTTATATCACGATGTGCGCATGATCGTTTGTTCGAAACTTGGTGTAGAAATTTCTTGAGATTCCATTTTTTTTATTCCATAAGACCATACATAATGGAACTCTTTCCGACAGCTCCATTTTTTTCACGTTAAAGCTGAGGTCGTGTTATAAAATTTAATTACATAAGCATTTGTTATTCTGACAGATTAGCACGCATTATTACATGATAAAGAATAACATTCGTTTTGAGCAATAGGTACCTAGATATACAGAAAACTCTTTTCTAGCTTGTCTCCAATTCCCTTCTGATTTCATTTGAATGGGACTAGCACTAGAGCAGACAAGTGCTCTTTGAAAAGTTGCTCCGTTTCATTTTTGTAAATAAGTGTATATCATTTTCACAGAAATTTGTTTGTTATTAAGCATGTTATCCCTCAAGACGTAATAACAAATGTGCACTTTCGTCTCGCTTCAGCTTTATGTATGAAAGTAGGGTAGTTTATTTGCCTTAACACGGTCTACGTTTTGTCAAGGCGATCCAAAGTCTTATTTTAAATACTAGTACAAACGATAACTAGTCCTTGTGATGACGGTATAAAGTTATTTGATAATTAGTCAGCAAGTAGAAAGTCTTTAATTGTTTTGCTTTCTTTTTGGTGTCTTTTCTGAAAGTCTGCATGCTTGGTAAATTGAATGATTAATTAATCGATTGATGTGATATTTAAATTGATTAAAAATTTATATTATCCATTTTCAGCATCGAGTAGGCGTTTGATCTTAAATAATAGTTTTATGTTCTTATTTTTGTATTTCTATCAAGCTATTTCGCCTATACTGTTCTAATATTTCTAATAATTCAACTTCACTTTAAAATAATCATATGATAAGAATTTACCGTACAACTAGCGATTGTGAAGTAGTGAAACATTCTGGTTAATGCTCAGGTCTGAGTGTAACCGCTTAAAGCCTCTGTGGTTAATGCTCAGGTCTGAGTGTAACCGCTTAAAGCCTCTGTGGTTAAAGCTCAGGTCTGAGTGTAACCGCTTAAAGCCTCTGTGGTTAAAGCTCAGGTCTGAGTGTAACCCGTTAAAGCCTCTATGGTAGGAAACACCACTATGAAAATCAATATGTCATTATCATTTTAAAATTATAATAGCACGCTTTTCAAAATCTCGAATAAAATTTTATTTTATGCTAATTAAAATAAATTTTAGTTTCCAAATGCTAAAATCAAAACTGAACCCATCGGAGCCTCAAAATTAAAGTCGCAATATTAAACAAAAGTATTTCAGCCAAAAGCCGAAATTTTTCGAACTCGAAAATTCATAGTAATACATTTGTTCTTGTTTAAAACATCTGAGGAAACTAGCATGCAGTCACATTCAACTGGTTTACATCACATGTCTCAATCATTTTCATAGAATGCTAACAGGAATCTCAAATATGGCTCATTATTATGCACCGTACAATTGTGATATTTATATGATTATTTGTTGGCTTTCTTTATCGATTTTATATATATATATATATATATATATATATATATATATATATATATATATATATATATATATATATATATATATATATATATATATATATATATATATCCAAAATCACGTTTACTGTGTACCTGACCAAGGACATTTATTTTGTAAACAGCATAATGCATAGTTAATATTTCTCTATGAATATGGATTAAATATTCACATCATTATTAATATAAACATGTTTTTTTCCCCTGAATTTGAGTTCAAAGATGCAGTCTTGTTTCTGACCTCAGAATCTTCTAGAAAGGAAAATTCCATTAAATGACAGATTATGTTTTAGAAAATGGAAATTGCGACCTAGGTCAAATAGAGGTTATACAATCTTATTTATCTAAAAATTACTTGTTCTTTCCTTAACATCTTGAAACAAAATAGTCTTATTGTTGTGTTCAGTTTTCCATTATTTATTCAAATTATTGTTCACTGGAAATTCAAATTACCCGTCAATAATACTCTAAAATGGAGCATGCTTGCATATTCGAAGCTACAGGCACACAAACACATTCAGTATTAGAATGTAGTTGGAATAACACTGGAATTCATTTGGAACTTCATACATTTGGACTTGTGATAAAACTTTTAGGACTGTTTGGGATTTAATTCACAATAATGTAATTTGTTTCTTCAAATTTTCACTTTGCATTCAAGGGAAACAAATTATCTATTAAATATTAAAAAACTTGTTTATTTTTCGCTCTTTTCTTTTACTTTGTTTAAGACCTTCGTTTGTGTTGCAATCATGCATTTTGTTTCTATACATAAAACTATTTATAAGGTATCACAGACGTACCAAGTATCATGTGATTCCATTTCCTGAGAGATTCAAATCATTGCATGTATTTATGGCCACAGCACTTCAGTTTTCTAACATTTAATGCAAACATAGAATCTTCAGGGTTTCTGTAGCAATTAGCTAAGCAAATAATGTGAAGCCCACAGCCAATAGTTATTGGTTAATCCGTTTCGTTCTTTTAATTTCGATCTGTGGATGAAACAGTTTTCATTGGAGGTACGCACATTAGGTAATACATACCATTACTAATTTGGAAAGGCTCTGTAAGTTAGTTCCTGCAAAACCCATAATAAAGACTTACTGGTCTAAGATAAACATGGCGTGTTTTTTTTTTTTCTCAAGACTTTGCATACTAAACTTGACATTCTTGCACCTGATGATATTGAAGGCTTGCTGCGTACTATAGACCAAAATTAAAATTCTTCCTGCGACAGACATAATTAATAATTAAAGTCACTGGCACATGTTTAAGCCAAACACAACGGTTAGACTCTAGTGTCGATAATGGGTGGGGAAAGGACAACATGATTTTCGAAGCGATATGCTATGCATGTATAGATTAGGTGAAAATCGACTGTGGAAACCCAGTGTGGAATGCATGATACCATTCAATTTTACATGGGTTAAAGTAACAATAACAGATCGTAAAACTAACGCGGAATATGAAAAATTACCATGTATGTTTCAAGGCATGACTATTTTTTTTTTAAATTTTGTTTGCTTTTCTAAAGTTGTTACTTGGTAATTTAGTTTTGTTATTTAGTTGCCTAAAATTATTCATCAACCTTTATTTTGCTCATTAATAAAAAGAAAGTATTGCTATCCATTAGCTATAATAATATAATTAATTATTCCTTTTCTTCTTTTAGGTTAATGGTCAAGAAGCTTGGCCGTGACTAATAATTTACCAATGGCGCCGGTAGCAGGGCGGTCGATACCAACAGATTTACATTTACATAGCAGTCCATGGTGTACAGCGGCTACAAGTAATAGCACAACGAATTCGCAGCATTCGGATTCTGACATACACGCCGTGTTTTACATCGTTGTTACACTTGTGTTTTATTCCATAGGAATTGTCATTGGAATTATCACGTATCTCAAGAGAGAAAAACGGGAAATAGAGGAGGATAAAATGTACGATGAGTATATTTCTTTCAGGAAAGGTTATGGTTCTCCAACTCGTTCTTTGAAAGTTCAGCAAGTGATAGCCAGATTGCAGGAACTACGTGATTCAAAATTAGGGCAAATTGATTTGGTACACAAAGAGCGGACTCTGCAAAGTGTTGACTCTAGAACGGATACCGCATGTCGTTCATTTAGACTAGTTGATAACAAAGGAGATATTGATTTAGGATCTTCATTACAAGACAAAACACAGCAATGTGGTAAAATGGCTAAAAACCTGCAAGAAAGTTTGGATGATATCCATGAATCAGACGAGGAGATTTTCTCAAACAAACGTCTGTCCACACTAGTTGCCAAAATTTTTGAAGGCGATGAAGATAAGGAATACATGTATTCAGGGGACGATGTTGATCCTGATAAAGATAACAGCGAGAAAAGATCTGGAATTGAAGGCAAAACCGATTCCTCTCGAGAAGATTCGGAATTTGATACGTGTAATATTCTTGAATACAAAGAAGAACCAAGAAGGAGCAAAATTTCGAATGAAAGCACTGAACACGAAGACAAAGAATCACTTCAAGACGACAAAGAAACCAAACGTCTGCTTCCGGAGGAAAACGAACCGAAGCGACATCAAACTTTGCATGGACGATGGTCTGTAACAAGTGTATAGAACAATCAAAATGTGCTGACGAAGATATAAGTAGTCTTTTTTAATAACTCAAATATTGACACTTTTATGGTAATGTTTTACGCTATGCATAAATTTGAAACGAATGTCACATTTTAATGGATAAATAGCAACATGTCTATATTGAAATTTCTAACATATATGGCACGATTTAATTGATAATAGTATTGTTTGAGTCTAATTTCAAATTGTTATAACCTTTCATTTTTGTAAAAAGGCAATAGATGGACAACAATCTTTGGTAAAATTAACGAAGTCCTCATTCATTGTCATGTATAATTATAAGATGAGCATAGTTTTGATCAAGGATATAATGGAAAACTTTGTAACAAACGCTTTGTGTCATTCCTTGCAATAGCTATCCCATATATGGTTTATTCTATTGTGATTTATGTTTCTATTAACTTTTTTCATGCAGTAGAACTGTTTTGAAATTTACTTTAAATCACACAATTTGAATGGTTAATTTTATGTCAGATTTAAACATTATCCGATCAGATCGCTGAATTCTGTACTTAATTTCTAGTCCAGCTTAAATTCCATTTATGAATTCCAGGCCTGGTCCTAAGTCAGTTTAATTCAGTACTTGTTCTTAAAGGAGTTAAATACACGTTTATTTTTAGAGTCAAGTACAGTAGGTAGATAACTGAATGTTAGGTTTCTTGATATCGAAGCCAGTTATATAGTGCTGCATATTGGCAAGTAACATAATGCACGGAAGTAATGATGTGCTATGATGTATTAAGGCTACCATTACTGGTAATCATCACATTATATGATCCTCTATCCGTTGGTATACAATCTTAACCTAAAACGTCTTAGCCATCGACCATAATATTTTGCAGCAGAAATATCAATATTTTGGTTCCCGATGATTTCATGTCGAATAGGGGAACATAACAGTTTCTGTCAAAAGGAACGTTCTTTCTTGCTTATAAACTCTGCACCGTTTTATCGTGCGTATACTGTATATAATTGTTTGGTTCGATAGGACACCGTTCTGAACTTCACAATACAGCTATTGTCGAAGCGCAGTTTTTAGTCTAGTCTATTCAGAAAAGCTGCAAGTTACATGGTAGATGTCACTGGAACCAACATAAAAAAATAAACCAAACCGACCAAAAAAAAACCTGTTTCTTAAATCAGGTGCATTAGTTGTAAGTTCAGATACACCGAGACTATTTTACTTATGCTAAGCAATAATCTGGACACATTATATAAAATATCAACATTGACTATATTGCATTTTTTGAATTAATTTTATTTGAACGAAATAACTGGAATTTTAGTGCAAGTAACTTTTCAGGAACAGACGCTTTTCACCTTATGCAGAGGCAAGGGGCAGTACTCCATACGCATTGTATTTTCCGTTTAGACTTTGATGCTGATTTCTAATGAACATTCTCAACTGATTAGTAAATCTCCAGGAACATTCAGAAGAAAAATAAATGATAATCTTATGATATATATTGCGATGCAATGACATATGGTTGACTCAGTTAGCAGAGTTGTACATTCTGGCAAGCACTTGTGATTGTGCCTGTACACTCACTAACGAATTAGTACTAATAGAAATCATTAAAAAAATGTTTCATTTGTCTTACTTATTTGATATAATTTTTTATCAAATAATAATTGGAAAATACGTTATATAGAATTTGACCAAAGACTGAAAATAATTGAGGTTCAGTACACATATGAGAAATAGAAAATAGCTCTAATTCTGGTACAATTTTTAAGAAATATTATTCCTCGGATTTTTTCATACATACACTTAAAAACTATAGCCATTTTTATTCCATTTGAAACACATGAAATGTTTTTTTGTCATCAATAATACTCAGAGAATTAAACGTTTACATTGCTTGAACCTGCAGTAATAAACACATATTACGTGTAAACTAGAATCACGCTTATTACAAGAGAACCAAATTAATAATTCTATATAAAAAATGAGAATTTTAGTTTTGATGTAGTGTAGTGACTCAAGCTGAAGAAATGATGTGTCAATTCTTCCTTTCACAATAATGAATAATTTATTACTAATTCATTTCTACTAATCAACTGGAACAACCTATTTTACCTAAAGCTGGATCATATCAGCTTGTTTATACAATAAAATTTACATACACGTGTTGCAGATTAATTTCAGTTGACCTATACTATGCAAATACAGATATGTGTCTGATTTATGACTCGTGCAGTTTTACCTGTGTGATGTGTCTGATGCCCTCACAAAAGACGCAACAAACACATAGCGATGTGTTCAGACTCCTACACGGTATATTCATACTCCCACACCGTGTATTCATACACACACACGGTGTATCCATATACCCACATGGTGCATTCATACACCCACACGGTGTATTCATACACACACACGGTGTATCCATATATCCACATGGTGCATTCATACACCCACACGGTGTATTCATACACACACACGGTGTATCCATATACCCACATGGTGTATTCATACACCCACACGGTGTATTCACTCCTCCACACGGTATATTCATACTAGCACGAAGTGAATTAATAAACCCATCGTAAGCTCTTCAAGCAGATTTGAATAATAAAGTTCTTACTTCATTTAAGTTACTCCAGTCATTTATTTATTCAGATTACTTTCTCAGCTTTAATATCATCCTGTGTTCAAGGTGTACTTCCAGACACAAGCAGGTCCAGAAAATGCCACAGCTCATATCCTTTCCTCCATACAGAAGCTGACATCCAGGTTTCATCTATACTGATAAATATAGATTTCATCATGAGCACTCAGAACCTTTAAGTTATTGAATTTCTAATACCATGGTGTTTGCATAGATTTACATCACCAATGCGTCATCTGCAATAATGATGCATGCAATATCAACGATTCCATTTCCTATCATCCCATTTATCATTGTGGAATTACGAATCAATATTTACATCTTTTTATTAGTTTGCTGCATAATAATGATGATATAAATCAGCTTTACATATAATTGGTAATAGTGCTGCATGCATAATAAAAAAAACGAAGCATATTTGGTTATGATTAGCATGAAATTGTTCAAATCATGCGATTTCCACTCAACTTTTCTATGTCTGCCAATGCGATAATAAAATAATTAAAATATTAATTTATGTTGTTAACAATTTGTTCCATAATATCGGTATTTGTGCGTAGATTTACATAATCCAGGAACATACAGTCAAAAGTAATATGAGTGTTTGTCTGCGTTATTCTTTCCACTCTCAATCAGATCCAGTCATCTAACTCCCTCTTCAGATAGTAAAAATATTGTTTAACTGGTGTGCAACACTGTATACTTCAAAAAATTACATTATTTTTTAGGTCTATACCTAAACGGTGTTGATGAGCCATGTCACCGGCCCATGCGTATGGAAACATACAGGTACATCAAGTTTGCAATAGCAGCAAATATTAACTGAGCTTCTTCTGGAAAATATTCGAAGAAAGCAATCATGTATATGGTACTGGTAACAACTCATTAACAGCAGAATAATACGTGTAACTAGCGTGTTAGAAAAACATCTTTAAGTGCATATTTATTAATTTTCAAAGGGCACCTGCAGACCTTTTTAGGGGGGAGGGGGGCAAACATGTAGTTGTCAGTATTAAGTTAAACGGTTTAGGCCAAAACATGTTTAGAGGTGAAATGGGGGAGAGTGGCGCAATTGCCCACCTTTGCAGCTGCCTCTGTGTGCGGGTGCCTATATCTATTTTCCAATGTATCAAAATGCTGCGTAAAGAGGATATATTTTGCAAATAAGTTTATTTCTTCGACATTTTTGTCGTCCATTTGGAACCAGTCATTTAAAACAAGTAAAGGACAATATATAGCCACATAAATTGAGGGTAACATAGTAGAGGAGATTGATGAATGCCGGAGTATCATTTTATTTTAAAGCTATGCAGTGTATTTAAAATTTACAAGACCAGAAATACATTAGGGCATTTTGAAAAGTATTACAATTACTAGAATACGCCGACTGAAGGACTTGAAAATGTAGTGAAGTCAATTAGTTTAATCTCATCGTCAAACTAGCGTGCGAGACGATGCATTTATTCTACTTGTGGATGACTCATTGATTGATTTAGGATGCAGAAAGAAAGATATTTTTCACTGAATAAAGTTTTTAAATTCTAGATTCTAGTCTGAACAAGTTAAAGTAATTTAAAACTGTTTTACAGGCTAATGTAGTATCATATACACTATAAAATATTTATGCTGTGAAGTATTTTACTACAGAAAAAACTTAATTGCTTTGGGTTACAACAAGGATTCATTTCACTAAATATAAACCTTACTTAACACTCTGGTGCAAACAATAAGCGATACTTTAAAATCAATATACACATTAGAGCAAGAAAAAGAGATTTAGCGTGCATTCGGACAGAGGAAAATGCATATATCCAGTAACAAAAACACATGGTTAAAATTAGCTATAAACCATGAAAGCTTTGTAACTCAGATCCAAAACGAAACTGGAAAGTAATCAAGAGCAGTTTGGATCAGATAATGGCTAAAAGTGCTTTAAACGTTTTAATCAGACTTTAAACAGAATGAAAATTAAGATTTTTTTTACAGAACGTGATCTTCTGATAGGGAGACATTATTTGAGTAACGGACACGAGCCTATTCGGAATTTTAAAAATAATAAAGCTGCGAGTATAGACATCACAAATGAGTTTAGACATCACAAATGAGTATAAAATGTATGTAACCTATGTCATTATTATCATGCTTAATTTTTAAATCTTGTTATAGAGAATGGCGATGTCCCAGGGTCTTTATTATAGGATTATACAGTTAGTATAAATATCTTCCCTTGAACTAACGACTTACTACAAGATTGCAATTGTATTTGAAAAATCTGCTTAGCTCTATGTTGAATGCAAGACCCGTGGGCAGATATTTTAAAGGAAAATCAGTCTTGTTTTAGAAAAAGATATTCCACTCTTGATAATATTTCTTTTCTACACGCACTTGTAGAAATTTCCAAAGAGTTGGTTTGATAGCAAAATGTTGTAAAGTATTGAATTTGATTACCAGGAAAGAAAGTATGCTCCACTTAATGTTACACGTTAGCATTCATGCTTACCAGACTTTTCTTCTTGCAGATAACAAAAAAAGATCTCCAGAAAACTTTAAATTAATTCTTTGCATACCACAAAATATGAAGCAAAGGACAATATTGAAAATATTGAAATATTTGGTTCAACGTAATCTAATAATTTTTCCTTTATATTTAGCAACACATAATTGGACATAGTTGATCGGTATTTTTATATATTGGGTTGTGTTTTAAGCACAACTATTAATTTTATTTGGCAAATTAAAAAAATTCCTGCACAAGGTACAAAAATCTTGTTGTCCAATACAGACGTAAAAGGAATTTATATTTACAATTGAAATGTTTTTATAACATTGTTTTGCCCATATTATGTAATGGATGTGAGTTCTGCGTTTCTTGCGTTAGTTCTGTTATTAAACATGTACACGCTGATTTCTTGCAAAAGGTGTTATTTTTTTCATTAAAAAAATATTCACTATATATGCCGTTCGTAGATACCGGTAGGTTTCCTACGAACAGTTTTATGCAACTTAGAGGTGTGATATTTTGTGTTAGACGTGTTAATGGAAAAGTAACTTTTAAACTTATTAAACGTAATTGGTCTATCTTCAAATATCGGCTGCAATCAGATATTGAAATGTTATACTCAAAATACAAACGGTTTTCACTTCTTAAACTGAAATAATATGATCCATAATTAGTTACGTAGCAAGACAGTATGCACATACACAAACATATACAGAGGAAAACTTAAAACTTAGTTATGGGCTTCCTCAAAAATAATAAGCTATTCCATATGAATTTTTAGTTCCCACTCGGCCTGGACCCCCTTCTCTACGCGACTGCAATAAGATGAGAGAGAGAGAGAGAGAGAGAGAGAGAGAGAGAGAGAGAGAGAGACTGTGTTTGTGTGTCTGTGTCATTAACTTTTTATCCTTTGATGTTAGACGTGGTTCATCCTCCTAGGTCCAAAGTGAAAATGAAAGATTAAAACTGTACCCCTACCCCCATCCCATTTATAGTGAGAAAAGGACCTTTTTGGTGATTTCTTGCAATAATTTTCATGGTATTTTTATAATTATTACTTTGCCAGAAATATATTTTCTACTTTTATGTAAAAAAAATGTATATACTTTTCTATGCAAAAGTCTTGATTACGTGTTTTCTTTCCCTTTTGCATTAAAGCTAAATATATGTATTTTGACAGGATTTTCCTCACCACCAACCCCCTACCCCAAACACACCAATCCAAAACCAGATTTCCCTTAACAATTCATGCCGTGGAAAACGAACGTAAGACCAGGACGATCTGGCACATGTATGTAAAGACAATTTCCGTATGACTTAAAAATAATACGTGTGCGACGCCTGACCATGATATCTTAATTAATCATGTAATAATATGAGGAATATATAGGATTTTAGATATTATAGTAGATACAAAATAAATAAGTCAGTGTCATGTGAAGTGAATAAGCGTAAAGATTGATAACTTAGTGAATGGTGCATGAATGTGATTCCTATGGCAACAAAAGAATCGGAGCAAGATAGGCAGGAAAGGAAAATGATATGATAATATAATACTTTTATTGATTTTCAAGATAATTAAATATTTGAAGGATGATACAAATAACTAAATCATCAGAACTTATGTTACGTAAGCATTAACCATCAGGACAAAAGATTTAAGATTGGAATAATTAATTCTCAGGAAAACATAGCTTATATTTTAATAAAACTTGGACGTAATAACAGAAACAACCAAGTTCCTTTAGCTGCTAACCAATCAGAAATTAGGTCACCTGGTTTGCCAGGGGATATTGGTTGACCTGGACTAAAATCCAATCATGTTCGTCAAAAACATTAATTATATACCTTCCACGGTCAAACGGACACAAAAACATAATTACTCTAATTAAAACTACAACCCACTATCTTTAAGCTATGCAGTGTGTTTAAAAATTACCGTTACAATCTATAAGCATGAAAATTAACACACATAATACATATATAAATAACACTATCATAGTTGTCTTCGCCAACTTCATAGAAATTCCATAACTATACTTTCCAGTCTGAGCCACATAGGCGCTAAGCTTTGTTGAATTAACTTGCCGAATGTTATATTGGATTTGCCTGCGTTGCTAATATTTTTTGGCAAAGAAATTCTGCCAAACATCATCTTTTTACATTCGATGTACTTAGAACCAGTTGGAAAATATAATTGTTGAGTTTCTTGATCGAGCGTTTTAATTTCACGATTATATGGTATTGGGAACTTCCATTCCTGAGCAATATGGAATGCGATCAAATTTTGTAGCGCCATGGACCTTAACAGTAACGTCGAACATCCAATGCCGGGCGTCAAACGTCACCGTTTAGCAGAACAAAAGATATCCTCAGCAAACCTCATCATATTCACAACCAAATATAAGATCCCTGAACAGGGCCTGGCCAAATATTTCGACTCAGGACATACACTCAGTGGAATGTTAAATAAGTGCTCAGAGAGGATCGAATACATTTTTGTTTACTGAATTCCAGTATCCTTGTTATTAAACAGGATTAAATGGCCTGTTCTCAACCGAATGCTTGCCAGACTTGTACTTGGTACTGTCCACGTATTGAAATAAAGGTATATACCCAAGAACATTTTGATATGTCGCAAACAACTGTACATAAAATCATATACAAAGTCATCATTTTGCTTCTAAGGATACTGGTCCATGTTTAATATAATTGCACGGTTGCTATAGGAAATAAAGCTCTGTGCAAATTGTGTGTGTGTGTGTATGTGTGTGTGTGTGTGTAAATTCAAATCGATTATTTATTCCAGATCAGAATCTGATATGATGAGGATCTGAACTTTTTCTAGAAGGGCGGGGTGGGTGTGATATCCAATTAAAAAAGTTATACTTCACGTTGAAGACCAAAGACAGTTGGCCATATTTTAAACTCAAAATCGAACCCTTCTGTACAAAAATAGTTGTACATCCCTGACCGAGTGATTGCTCATTGTGATAGTGATGTAAAAGTAAAAAGCGTTTGGAAGACGAGATCAATGAGAGGTTTTTGTGTCATAGAATTGTCCATAAATTAGATGGATTGTCAGAAAACATGTTCCTTATTACAGCTGCTTTTATCTAGTCCATAAAGTATCATTTTGACTTCTTAACATATCAGCACAAAGAATAAATCACTAACTTGGTATCGATCTTCATTACCTCGATCCACTAGATTACCATACAACATTCCTTATGTAACGCAACACACATACACAATATCGTCTAGACAACTTTTTTGTTTGGGGCACATCGATGAATGTATGAAAATCACCTTTTTCATCGATAATACCTTACGCTCGATAGTTTTATTTTTTATTTTTTATTTTTTAGAAACCTCCTGGACCCATAAAACACGATTTCTTGGTGAACGCGAATAAATAAGACTCTAAAATGTACGAACTTTGCGTTATATCAGTAACAATTCACCACGTGGCTCTCTACAACCAGTACAGAAATTAAATACTTGTTTTCAAAAGTGGAAATCTTACATCTTCGTGGGTAAGTTTTCGTCTGTACGATTGAAGCTCTTTGCATTTCTTTTTGCGAATTAATTTAAGACCAAATTTATTATTATTATTATTATTATTATTATTATTATTATTATTATTATTATTATTATTATTATATGAAAAAAGCGCTCGTTCAGCAAAAGGATCGTTTCCGAAAAGATGACTGTTTTGCTCGTTTGCTTTGATGCGTGTCTAATACATTAGTGTATGATCATTCATTGACTTAAAAAGTCATCGCTGCATCTCTATCCGTACATCACACGATCGAGACTGTTGACTGCCAGAAAAATGACTGCGGTAAAGCCGATTACATCCCACGAGAATGCACTTATCAAGCTGTATCGAAAAGTTAGATTAAAGATATCTTTTTTCCAGATTACGCATAAGAAAGTTTTCTTCCTTAGATTTCGCGTGAAAAATAGTCTAGTGGAAATGGCCAGTAAAAGTTGTATGCATCACAAATCTCAGATTTTTCATTAAAAGTATACCGAAAATTAATATAACTCTGTACAAAAATGTTTACACGTACAGTGAACTTTTTCACATGAAGAAAATTAATTTCTTCACGTCTTCACGTACTTTTATACGCATATAAATAGAAAACTAATCAAATTGTAAATAAATGTCTTCACGTACAGTTTACACGTACACATTCAGAAAATTAATCTCTGTGCAAAAATTCTTTACGCATATAGCTCTGAAAACTATTATATTCGAAGACAGTCCAGCAACATACATCACTTTTGCGTGATCAATCATATCATTCCCAATTTTATCCGTGAAAATTATTGGCATTTGAGCAAGACACGGCAGGCACAGAAAAATCCTCACAAGTCCATAAACTTATTAGTTCAGTGCTATGTATATGAGAAAATTTTCAAGAAGAAAATTAAGTGTATCCATTAGCTTTAAATCTGCGTTTCTGATATATCAACGCCCAGAACACGTTTCTTTAACACCCAAAATAATATCTTCTCGTCACGTGATTCATCACAGGCCTGAAGCACTCGTAAAATATAGCGCCCTCCGTTCAATAATTAAATGAAAGAATGCATCTGTTAATCAATAGGACAGCAGTAATAGTTATAAATCATTTCCCGGTAGGAAATATAACTAGACTGGAGAAAAATGAAAAGATTGAGCCATTTATTTTGAGCGGCCCTGAGGAGAGTACTGTAATGCATATAATTATGCCAAACTTACAAAGCCCTCCCATGCATATATACATAGATAGACAGAGGGCTGGATGGATGGACTGGTAAATAGACTGTTGGATATAGAGAAGGAAATAAAGAAAGTAAGAAAGAAACAGGAAAGTGAGGGGAACGAAGCAGACAGAATGATGTGGAAAACAGATGGAACAGAATGTCAAGAGTCGGGATCGGCTTTAAGCCGAATTGACTGATTAGGCCCAAACGGCCCCGCGCTGACAGGGGCCCTGCGCGTTAGTAATTTTTAAATATATATATAAAGAGAGAGAGAACATTTTTTTAAGGCGATGGAAGAAAATTTAAAGTTCAATATCATTTAAAACTTGTTTTTAAAGCTTATTTCCAAATGACGTGCTCACAGTGGGCCCTGCGCGTAAATGCAGGGGACCCCGTCAAAATGATCAAAATCGGGTCCCGCGTTTGCTAAGGCCGTTAATGTAATTGTACTGATATAACGACATGTCCTGAAAGGATACTACGTTCATATGAAGGAAATTCGGATTGTCTCTCGATATACTTGTGATTTGGTTTACGAAACTTCATCATCAGTTTGACATTAAACACGCATTTCAAGCTGCACGTGCACAATAGACAGCAATAAGATAAGATAAGATAAGATAAGATAAGATAAGATAAGGCAAGGCAAGACAAGACAAGACAAGACATATATATCTTATGTAACATTATACATCTACATCTACAACAATGGACTGTGCCTGCATTGTTAAGAATGAAATTAAGTAGTACATTTAAAGAGTAATATTATTCAACAAGTATACCTAAAAATATCCAGAGAATTCGTTATGTTAAAAAATAAATGAGAGTCTGTTTTACGAAGCTAATCCTTGCCGCCATAAAGTTTCGTGAATATTGTATATCATGATGTCTGCTCCTAGAAATTGGCTAATCACGCGTGTTGAAAAATATCTTCCCAGAACCGACTGCCCATAATCAATATATAACTACTAATACTAACTTATAAGAAAGGAATACACAAAGACTATTACAAACAGAACATGCATTACATACCAGTTAATGGTAATCTTGTTACTGATGTGATGTTAACTGTTAGAAGAAAAATAACATATTGTAAGCAATTTAAATCAATAATATTGGTTGAAACAATGGTAAAAGTATATATATATATATATATATATATATATATATATATATATATATATATATATATATATATATATATATATATATATATATATATTCAGTTTTGTGACAAAAATTGTTATCAATATACGAATAACAAAGTAAGTATTGGCGTGATTTAGTTTTTACATGCATTATACGTGTATTACAAAGAAAATCTTTTACTATCATACCTGATTTTTCTCAATGTTTTCCTCTGAAGACATTAGCGGACTATCACCCACTGCCACTGCAGTGCTTTTAATCCTGAATATATATCATGAATGTTTAATTTATTAAATCTAGGGAACAAAAAAGAAGATGAAGAAATGTATTGATATTCTTTTCTTCCTCCACAAAATAATGACAGTTTTGTACAAGAGTGAATTTTAACTATACTCCACATCTTTTGCCCGTGCTCTTATCTTCTCGAAAGAAATGAAAAAAGTGTGTTTAAATTAGAGTGTAATATACTCATGGGTGTATGACTGATATAGAGTGCTGGGTGACTGTTTGCAATGCTACTGTTATGTTTGCCATCAGTAAGCTTGGACCAGAACCGTTTCCATATCTAACAGCTCTGAACAAGAAAACCCTCGATTGGTTGTGACTAGTCCATCGATGTAACACGAAGACTTTAATTCAGAGAAAAGAAGTCTCTTTCAAGTATGAAATGTATTTTCAATGCTTTAAAATGATATTTAAACATGAAAAGACCAATTATTTTAATTGTGTACTTATAAACAGACTCGAGTCCCATGAGTCGCTATGCCGATTGGTCCACTGTATGCATAGTGAGGCTTATACGAGATCGGGATATAAAAGAACTAGGTAAATATAGATTCACAAGTTGACTACAAACGTTAATGCGTTTGAAAAGTTGCATATTGCTATCCCAAATTACTTCATCGAGCTTCTATTTTTCATGGTCTATTGGCCATTAGCTGTTTGCTGTATAGCCTTGAGGGAAAATCAAATATAACTATCATAATGACAATGTTTGAATTAGAAACAAGTAATGTGCTTCAGGAATAGTTTGCCCCGTGTGTACTATGCAATAATGATTAAAGAATAAATAAAATGAAATGTAAAAGTGTACATATTCATTCATTTCTCTAGGTTCCCGTTTTCCGAATTTTAATGAATAAATCAGAGGGCCATATCTTACGATAGTGAATGTGATCCATGCTTTATTATGTTGTGTCATATTTTGTGTTTTATGCCAAACATGAGTTCGCCGAAGGGAAACATTCTTTGAGTAACTTAAAATCGGTGTTGACATGTGGCAACTATACATTACACTTGTCCACATCGTACTGCTACTAGTCGCAAGAAAAAGAAAAATCTTTGCTATGCGTGGTAGTTTTTGTGTGTCAAAGATTTCGAATGCATCAACGTATATACTAAAGTCATTTTTGTTTTTATTAATGTCGTTCTGAGAAGATCGGGATATTAGAATGAAATGGGTAAATATAAACAAAACAAATCAGCAAATACTTTATTGGATGAATGCTAACATTACAGTTTACCATTCTAATTTCAGTCATCCACTGTTTTTTTTTTATTAAGTCTGTTGGCTATATGCTGCTTCCATTACAGCCTTAATATACGAGATCAAAGTATGGATGCTGCAAGTGTCCGACGCTGTCATATCGTGTAACTTTTATTCATTATGCCATAAACATGTTCACCAAAATTAACTTAGCACAGAAAATTAGTTTTAAATTCCTAGTTAAAATATTTCACTGATAAGTTGCACTTCTCACTTCACAACAAGATGAAGAAACTTGGAATTGCGCTATGGTCTTTGTGTGTGAAGCGCTGAAATCTTTCCATTGAATTAACAGAAACGTGTCTTCATTGTAGGAAAATTGCTGACATGCTTTTAACATTATTTAATTAGGATACTGTAGCTCACGGATATAATTTACATTAAAACATTTTGCTTAACGCATCGCGCCATTAAACTGTGGAGAAAGTGTTCTGTCACCTTTCAAACACTAGTTATAATTCATGAGCTGGATGTGAATGAGTCTGACGTTGATGTTATCGGTTGTTTCGGCATCCTCACTTCAGAGCTTGATTTATTGATATCTTTTATTCATACGTATATTACGATGAGTACAAGCAATACTTTTAAAACGGCAAATATGGAAAGTAGCAGTGGTTAAAAGAGAAACATGCCACATACCTACAAAATGACCATACAGAAAGAAATGCACATATAGTTAACATTTAGCATGAGATCTAACAAAACGTAACTTTGATATATTGATATTAGATAGACAAGGATGAGAATAATGCAATTTTAATTATTATTTTTTTATCTACAAAGGAAAAGAACACTTTCACTTTTTGACACGTCTAGTTGGTATGCCCAGTCAAGCGGTATGTGTGACTAACTTGGATAAAAGAGCTCCTGTTTGTTTCTTGACAGCAACAATACTTCCTCTTGCAACTCTCCATGGCTCTGGGAATTTACGAACAAGTTTTGACCACAATAAAGGTTAGAATGTGTTGTGCGATTTAGTTATCAGATAATGGACTGGAGGTGGAGGAGGTGCAAACAGGAGTGTGTGGTCAAGGTAGGGTATCCTTGTCACATTTTGCAGGGTAACACAGCACAAAGGTTTGTTCCAACTGCTTCAATGGCTAGATTACAACTTACTTAAACAGAGAAAACACACTATTTTAGTCTATCACACTAACGTTATCATGATACATATGGGGTTACAACTGAGTGTAGAGCCTTGAGCTGACCTTATGTGACCTGTAAATGTCAGATCATTTGTAACAATATAATGGTAGTACCATCCAAGCCAAAACAATTTATATTTAATCTTGAATCCAAATTTAATTTTAGACCAGAGCGATCTCTAAACATATCAAGGTGATATTGAGCATTGCACAGTAAAGTGGAGTCATCATCAAATAAAACTGATGAATCTGTTGACTTATTCACTCTGAGTGATTGACATTTACTTCATTTATATTAGGATGATATGTAGTGATATAGATAATAATTCAGCACAAGTTATAAACAGGTATGGAAAGGTTAGGGTCCTACTGTTTGACTACCCTTTGAACTTGGAAAAGACAGGAATACAGCCATTATTGATTAAACAGCCTGTAAATCTGAATAATTTAATTACATCTATCAATAAGTCTCGACAGTTTTAGAATTTTAAACTTTTGTGTAAGAATGAGTTTTCTAGTGAATCATATGTTTTTTTTCCTTCAAAATCTATTAATAAAAAGAATACTTCCAACGATACTATCCTCTTCTTCTTTGTGTAAAATGTTGTTAATAACTCTTATATAATAGCCCTTATGTATGTCTGATAGAAATCCGCACTGTGGCTGTCAGGTATAGTGTATTTGGGGTTGTTTGTTGTTCTTTGGTAGGTTTAATGCTGTTCGCAATAGCCAATGATGCGATTTTACAGTGTACATGAACCAATGAAACTGACCACCAATTTCTTAAAAAGGATATTTTCTCCATTTGATATGCAAGTTCAAAACACATGTCTTGTGTAATGGATGGTTTTCCTTGACTGTAAGCTGTGTAATAGATTGTTTGTTTTGCCTGTAGTTTGTGTAATGGATGGTTTTCCTTGTCGAAGGGCTGATTAACATGGTCACATTTTAGACTGGATTCTTCATAGACCTGATGATAAAATTCTACGGTCCTCCCTGGTATCCCATGACCTTGCATCAGATCACCTCTGCATTATATGCCATCTTGACGTATCAGTCCCTAACCCGCTACCTTTGTCTGCTACTAAGAGAAACCTCCGTATGATAAATAGAACCAAACTAATGCACGATATCCAAGCTAACCTAACAACTTGCTTACCTCCTACAGCAGAACAACTCGATAACTGTCTGCGTTCATTGCTTGACAAACATGTCCCAGCTACCAAGTGCAGAGCATCAATTCAAAAGTGTTCTCCATGGTATAGCAGTGTTAAGGACCAGCTTCGCACTGCTAAAAGAGACCGCCGTAAAGCTGAGACGTTCTGGCTTTCCGAAGTCGCTAAGAAGAATGTCACAAATATAGTCCATGCAGCGAAATCAGCCCACTACACTACTAAGACCATGGAAAGTTCCAGCTGCAAAGAGCTCTTCGAGATTACTAACAAGCTAATGTCAAGGAACAAATCAACACCACTTCCAACTACCTTCTCTCCAGTCGTCCTTCCGGACATGTTTGCAAATTTCTTCCATGACAAAGTACAAACCATTAGAGATAAGCTTGACACCACAATTTCAATTGACTCGTCGTCACCATACAGTTGGGATATATAATTTGAGCGGCAACCATTAGCAGCATTTGAACCTGTCTCTATGGATTTCGTACGTACAATCCTGATGAAGAGTGCACCAAAGTCATGTGAACTTGATCCAATTCCAACATCACTGCTGCTTGAGTGCTTAGATCCAGTATTGCCTTCACTAACTGATGTTATTAGTACCTCTTTTTCATCCGGGGAATTCCCATCATTTTTCAAAACTGCCATTGTAAAGCCTCTGCTGAAGAAACCAAACCTAGACCATAACGATTTAAAGAACTACCACCCAGTTTCTAATCTCCCATTCATATAAAAAATCTTAGAAAAGGTTGTTCTATCCCAGCTTGTATCTCATCTAAATTCAAACAGTCTTTTCAACAATGTACAATCTGCATATCGCCCTTACCACAGTACTGAAACTACTCTTCTAAAAGTAGTTACTGACATTCTCTCTGCGTTAGATAGCAGAAAGATTACAGTCCTCACCCTCCTTGATTTGTCTGCAGCATTTGACACAATAGACCATGATATATTACTTCACCGTCTCCAGCATGTATTTGGCATTCATGACACAGCCTTACTGTGGTTCAAGTCCTACTTGGTCAACAGGACACAAATTGTATCTGCAAATGGAATACACTCCAGCCCAGTTGATCTATGTTGTGGTGTTCCACTGGGGTCTGTTCTTGGACCTGTTCTCTTCATTCTGTACACTCAGCCGCTCTCAAGTGTCATAGATCATCATCCAGTGCCTCGCCAATTGTACGCTGATGACACCCAACTATACAAATCTAGCCACCCAACTGAAGTTGATGCTACCATCCAAGGTGTAGAGAGGTGCATTTCTGATGTGAAATCATGGATGACATGTAACAAGCTGCAGATGAATGATGATAAAACTGAGGCCATTCTGATCACAACACAAAGACTTTCTCATTCACATCCTTTACCTCAAACAATAAATATCAGCAGCGCCAATATTAAATTCACACAATCAGTACGAAACCTAGGTGTTACTCTGGACAGTACTCTCACATTGCACTAACATGTCATGAACATATGCAAGGCTGCAAATCTTGAGCTGAGACGCATCAGCTCAATTCGCAAATATCTTTCAGTTGATGCCACTAAAACACTTGTGTGTTCATTAGTACTTTCAAGACTGGACTATTGTAACTCAGTTCTGTCTGGTTCATCTCAATATCTACTCCAGAAACTTCAAAAAGTTCAAAACACAGCTGCTCGGATCATACTTAGAGTACCACGATCAGAGCACACCTCCCCGCTGCTCTGTACCCTACACTGGCTATCCATTCGATCCAGAATCAAACGCAAAATTTGTTCTCTGTGCTACGTTTCACTGTCGGACTCTAGTCCAACATACCTATCCGATCTCACCCATGTGTATACACCAGCAAGATACTTACGCTATTCCTCTGACAATCGTATACTCATTATTCCCACTATGAAAACAAAGTCATATGGACAGCGTTCTTTTGCATACCAAGGCCCAATGAATTGCCCACTGAACTCAGACACAAAGACACATTGATCACATTCAAGAGGGCTCTCAAAACTCACTTATTTCGACTGCAAAAACAAACTTAAAGATCTAATAATGTTTCCTACCTGAAATATTCTCAGCATGTTTTTTTATATAATGTTTTTTTTCTAATTTCATGGTGTTTGTTTTTGTAATAATATTATTATATGTTTTATTATCTTATAGGTGTTGTCTAATGTTGTAAAGCGCTTAGAGCTTCTAAAGATCAGGCGCTATACAAAGTCCTCATTATTATTATTATTATTATTATTAAGAAATATACAAAGATCAGGACTAATGTGATTCGAATAAAATTGGTCAAATTCGTGTGTGTTGCCATCTGCAGATACACTTTTTACGTTATTCTTGCTTCCGTGCCTGCAAACATATAATTTTAGTAAAAATATGCGAAACAGTTATCATGAAAAAAGAAACCATCCTGCTATTATCACTAAATTCTTAACAAGAAAACTCTGTACATTTAGCACAGACGGAAACACCTGAAATACCGGTATAGTGGACAAAGTACCGTAGTATGTACCATCGAAAAAATACCACTGTAAACCGGTATACCGGTAAAACCGCGCACCTCTTCTGTTCGGGCTAGATAAAAGGCACTGACAGTGAAAGATCTGGCATAAAATGGGTTTGATGAATTGCAAACAAAATTCAAAGCACATGCAGCCATATCGACGAGAGTTCGAGAACAATTATAAAAAATTGATTTCGATATACATAAATTATAAGAAAATGGTAATATTATATACTGTACAACACTATTTATTAGTGCATTCAGAAATATATAAATTATGCAAAAGGAATTATGCTGAATAACACGCTGTTGCATAGTTACACTCCAAATGCAGTGCACATGTGCTTGCAAACTGGACACCTTTCTGTCAAGCAATTGTACTAATGGACTATAACATTCTCGGCAAATGAAACTACCTCATGGCATGACTTAAAATATGCATGCATACAAGTCCTTTCTACAAAATAATTTTTTTTCGAAATCCCAGTTATATAATTAAGTCATTACTGCAACTGACCAATATAGAACATATATAGAACGTTCAAAAAGGTTGGTGTATCTATTAATCACTCGATCGATCAAAGTAAATGGTATACAGATGTGACAGGGGTAAAGCCGCTTGGTTCGGAATCTAGAATATATAAATCGGACCTTATATAATAATACATTTGGCAAAGCCGGAAAGCTTCTGGTCGCTGTGAAAGAAGCCAAGGACAGAGTAGATGTGATTGAAAAGTGAGTCCAGTAGTTCAATGCTGAAACTTAAGAAACAGGGAAGGAAAATAAATGACTGTATTACATACGTTAATTTCTATTCTTTCTTTGTACATAGGATTATATTTGGCTGATAAAGGTGCAAACTCTCTCGTGTTTTGTAGGATTGTGGCTTTTCTTTCCGTTTAGTTTTTCTTTCACTCTGTTTTGCTTTTGAGTCTCCATTTTACTTATATTTTTTCATCGCATTATGTTTCTACTTCTAAAAGAGAAGAAAAATATTGTCTCTACTTAGCATCTTTTTGTATTTATGTTTGCATGCTTTGCATAGTTATTTTCTTTGAATACGTTCTATAGTTGTTCCCTAATTAATATTTATCTCCAGAAATCTCGCACATTAATATAAATTTTGCATCTTAAAATCAAGCATTTCCAGTGTAAAATTGGAACTGTATTTTTTAACTCACCCGTGTAAATTCCTCGTTATGGTTATACCTTTTTCTTGCCTCTTTCAGTTTTCTTTATATTTTCTGAAACACAAAATTAATACAGGTTTCACATTTATCCACTGAAAACCTTCTTTTGTGACTCCCTATTCAATTACTGTATAAAAGCATATCACATTGCACATTATACTGGATTTTCAAGTAGCGTCACATGACTGGGCGCTTCATGTATAGGACGTGTACAACTGCGCTTATTTGATATTAGCTTTTATCACTGTTAGGTTTCCTAAATTTTGCAATAAAAATAAGTTTTTACAGAACAGATCTCATGGAGTCATTTATATGCAGAAATGTACGCAATGTTTTAAAAATTATTTGCTGATAACTTGGAGTCCCCGTAATAATGTTGACAAACTATAATCTTGTTTAAGTTGAAAGCATACTATACTGTGTCTTTTGTTTTTATATTTCATAAATAAAAACAAAGATGAACTGAATTCCCTTCCAAAAGAAGTTCACAAAAGTTTCTTCTTTGTTTAGTATGAGGAAAATAAAGTAAGATCCAATAAAGGTAGAGTGGGGAAGCCGACAGGAAACAAAATTCGCTATATGTTCAACAGTGACATGCTTGGCGCTTTCAAATAAGTATTCTTTATATACAAAACAAGATTAATGGATACGTAGACAAAATGCTGTCTGAAGGTTCGGAAAGCTACAACAAAATGCAACAAATTAATTAAAACTTGTGGACTTATCGAAAGGTTGGTGGGAGAGAGACACTATGCGTTAATCTGTCACCATTGATTCAGAATATGGATAAAGAATTTAAAAGGCTAATACAGGTTTATTTTTGGGGGCGGGGTAACAGGAAGAACAAAAAGCAAACTCAAGCCTGTACAGAATTGTTCTTCTTCATCTTTTCCCGCTGTTTTCCCGTGTGTTACTGCTATGTGGTAGGATGGACCACTTCAAACTAATTTAGTCCCTCATGGATTCCTGAGCAAGCTGACTTTTCCAGTCTCCCCAGGAACCTTTGTTTTAGCATGAAGGCCTGGCATCTATTTCTCGTGCGGAAAATTCAACCACTACCAAAAGAACCATGCCAGCCGGCGGGCTAACTAAGGTTACCACCAGAGACCGAGGATTCGTTTTTTTATGAATCCCAGCACATGCAAGTTTTTATGACAGGCCACATTAGTAATAATGTAATCTATGTGGTACAATTAGTTCATAATGTATAGTTTCAATTGGTAATTTGAAGTAACAACATCACAATACACGATGAAATGAAAAAGAAGTTTTTAACTCGAACCTTAAGTCAAAAACATCCGATATATCGGTAGATCTAGATACAAGAAGACTCCGATTCTAATTAGACTGCATACAAAATTACTGGCTAGTTTTGGTAGGAAAGATGATTCGTGTGAGTGTTGTAGTAAGTTTGTATGGGAAAATATGAACCAGTTTTTCTGAGTAATAATACATGACCTTGGGGGTGCAGTATTAGTTCGAACAAAACAAGTTTATATTTTCCCATACAAATGTAGTAACCTTTTTTATGTACTAATTTTGTTTTTCAGGAATTACTTAAGAAGAAGAAGAAAACACTACAAGAAACAAAGTATTTTTTTTATGTTGTATTCCAAAATAAATACATTCATCAATACACAGTAACAATAATATTACGCACATAGCACCTCTCATTGATTTTTCAACTTCGTCGCGAGCTCGACATTAGTTTAAAATAATTATTGTTTTTGGTTTACTCAGAATTGAAAGTTAGAGTCATATTGTCAATGAACTCGCAAACAACTTTTCCAGTTGGTCTGAATTGGTTGAAATTTTGTTGTTCTGTTTATTCAGCTCAGTTTTGCTTTTCTGCCAGGACTGAATTTGTTTTAAATTATTGAGACAATTCCGTTAAATATACATATGATTTGAGCAGTGGACTGGCATCAAATCAACCCGACCTATGCTTCTGTTATGTCTTTGATTGTTTGGAATCATAATGTGCGAAACATATTAATTCTTTTAATTGAAATTATCAAAAAGACGCAATGGAATATCACATTCATTTCGTGTTGAGTGCAGCAAGGAGAACGTGATTTCTGTAATAAATGTAGTCGAACTTACAGCACACTTTTGCAGTGTGAGTCAAATTTTGGAACCCTTGACATGGGCTATTTAATTCGGATTTACAGAACTAAAAATGTACATTTTGAGGAAATTCAAGATGAAAACGTTATGTATATTTATTGCCATTCTTATTACCAGCTAAAGAATACATATGTTCATGCCCTTTCACTTGCATGCTCTATGTCAGAGGGACCCCAGCTAAGTGCAGGTCCTGTGTGGCCTCCGTTGCTAGCCTACATCCAAAACATTGTATCAATAAACATAAACGGGAAAAATTGCAAAACAGCCACTGTGTGACAGCTAGCTGAAATAAGACTTCTTTTTCGTCTTGACTTATTGGTTCTGAGGCTCTTATTTTTATTCCAAACCTTCAGTTCCTTTCTTTTCAAGAATTTAGTATTTTGAGGGACCTGTAAAATGGTAACTATCTGAGAGATATGCGATAGCCAGTAAATGAAATTTGCTTTTTCTCTTCTATTGTTCTAAACCCTATGGAGCACTGGTCATAGTCTGAATCATTGTTTACGAAAAGATACGAACATTTCTTCAAACTAACTGTTTAAATTATCAGAATGTAAATTTATATACTTCATATATCACTTTTGTTGTGTTCAAATAGAATCTATGTTGGGGTTTGGACCGAGACAAGTAAATCCCAGTTAATGGGTTATATTATTTGTCTCCCCACGAAACTATGCCAAGTTTTTCAAAATAAATTAACTTACCCTGCACCCTTGCAATTTAGTTAGCAGATTCAAAATACAGTGTTCGTCAGGTACAATTATTGCTTCTCACTCTATATAAAAGTCATTAGGTTTTGTACTCTTTTATGAAAATCTGAACAATTTTCTGAGTAGAATCTAGCTATATATACCGTTCTTTAAGAAACGAAAAAATCAAGAATAAGGTCATAAATGTTATGTGTTGAAAGTATTCACAATGAGCGTTTCGAGCCAAGTGCTTTTTGTTCTTCGAATACATGTATTTGCAGTTGGAAACGTAATTGAAATTACAGTACAATTTCGCGGTGTGGAATCAAGTTTTAGAACCCATGACATAGCTCATGTAATTCGGCTTTACATAAATAAGAAGTACATTTTGTGGAAATTCAAGACGAAACAAAAAGTAAGTATATTTTTGCCATTCGTATTACCAGCTTAAGAGGACGTATGTTCATGCCGTCTCTTGCATGCTCTTTGTTGGAGAGACCCCAGCTAAGTACATGACCTATATGGCTTCCGTCGCTAGCCTACATCCAAAACATTATATCAATAAACTTAAACGGGGAAATTTGCAAAACAGCTACGGTGTGACATCTAGCGGAAACAAGACTACTTTGTCATCTTGGATTGTTGGTTCTCGGGCTCTCATTTTTCTACCAAAATCTTCAGTTCCATTTTTTCTCGAATTTAGTAATTTGACTGACCTGTAAAATGGTACGTATCTGATAGATATGCGATAGCTCTTGGTCTGAATATGTTCTTCTCTGCTATTGTTATAGACCCTAGACATCACTGGGCATTGTCTGAACCATTCTGTTTGCGAAGAAAAAAAAGAACATTATTCAAAATAACTGTTTAAATTATCAGGATGGTATTTTGATACTGCATACCACACGTTTGTTGTGGACATTGCGAAGACCATGTTCATTCGTTTGCTTGTTTGAAACTTTCATTTGTGATTCGGTGAACTGGTCCACATTGTTAACGTTATCATCTTTACTTACAAATGGGCGAAACAGCTTGTTTAGTTTATTCACAAATCTAATAAACCTAAAAGTTAAATCGGATGCTACATGAAATAACACTGTTTGTTACAATCAAAGTAGTTTCTACCACAAGTCATTATTTTAGACATATTTCGTGCATTATGAAACCTTTCGGTATGGAAAAAGACTCAGATTCTGACAATGTAATGAAAACGGAGAAATTATCCAGCATGTAATAAGTGGAAAAACATATTAAGTTATCAAACGTCAGCTTGAAGCAAATTAAAGTATCGGTGACATTAACAAGTCAGGATCAGACAAGCCATTAAGCCTCACGAAAGACCTCCTGATAACAATGAAAAAACGTAAACTGCAGTGGTATGGGCATGTCTCACGATCATCAGAACTTGCCAAGAAATTCCTGCAAGGCACTGTACAAGGAAGAGGAAAGGGATGCGGGCAAAGAAAGAGGTGGGAAGATAACATTCGAGAGTGGACAGGCTTGACATTGAGCGACTCAATGAGAAAGACGGAAAATCGAGAGGAATGGAGGAAGCTGGTTGTTCGGTCTTGTGCGGTGCCCCAACGGTCTACCAGACTACGGGACTGATGATGATGATGATGATGATGACATTAACATGTTCTACTGATACTAGT
The DNA here is from genome assembly GCA_028554795.2 of Sinohyriopsis cumingii. Lineage (NCBI taxonomy): Eukaryota > Metazoa > Mollusca > Bivalvia > Unionida > Unionidae > Sinohyriopsis > Sinohyriopsis cumingii. The sequence continues at coordinate 85,080,640 of CM068824.1, read as the reverse complement.
TGCTCTGAATATACGGGATTTTGACGTGGAGAAAATAATATTATCATTCGCAATTTCGAGGTCAATCCTACCTCGAATGTATGTTCAGAGCTGCATTTCGGATCACCTCTGTTATTTACAAAACCAGGATTGACCGAAGAATTTCGAATGTATTAGATTTTATTTTTCATTCGCATCTTCTCGCCAACGCTACAGTCAATCCAATCGTAGAGCCAGCCAAGGTGGTTCAAATAGATTGTTGTTTATTTTTTTGCGATCACCTTTCCGATCAATAAAATGTACATTATTTTTGTATATTGGTTCACCGATATACCGTTAAGGTATATGTTTTAACTCGCGGAAATAACTGGGGATGTTCCTATTGAATAAATGAGGTCTCAAACTGTATATATTCAAAAGGGAAAACTTTGCAATCCTCAACATGGAGAGAATTGCGTGTTTTGCATGTACTTTTATTGTCGCTGACAAAATTGAAGACTAAAATGATTTTTGGAGAGTGCTAATTTTTGCTCGATTTTACCAAATGGTTCAATAAGACAATTTGCAAGATATATCTACGAAAACATTCAGTGTTTGTGTCTCACATTCCATTACACTGGAAATGGATTGAACACCTAGATGCATGCATAAGAGAGCTAGTATTTTTCTCATATCGTTGGTAAGGACGACAGTGTCATCATACCTTTTTACATTTTATATTTATTACAAAGAAAATGGGGGCCATTAGAAATTGATTGGTTTGTGTCTTGACACTACTGAAGTTGCAAATATTTTTCTCTCATTTTTGGAATGAAAATTTGTTAGTAGTAGGTGTATTTACATAAGATTGGAAAGTTCGTTACGCTTTATTTTGCGCCGCCAATTATTCGTGAGTAAAGGGCATTAAAACGGATGTGGTAAAGTTGTTGTTGTTGTTCTGGGGTTTAACGCCATTTTCAGCACAAGATAGGCCATATATGGCGGCCAGTATAACTGGTGGAGGAAGAACCCTGGAAAACCCAGGAAAGAACCACCGACCCACGAGAAGCTACTGGCAGGCTCTCCCACGTACCCACGCTAGCCGAGCCTTGGACTCGAACATACGCAGACAGAGGTGAGATGGCAGTGATCCGGAACGGTGAGCGCTTTAGACCACTCGGCCACTCGGGGCCCCGATGTGGTAAAGTAAAGTCTCTAGTATTCTTCATGTTCCATTGTCTGCTTTTTCTATGCAGTGAATTTAAAAGAACTGTTGTAAATTAGAATGTGATATTCACTCTTATACAACGCTGTGTAAATATGAATATTTGAAATTTAGAATTCTGGAAATAGCTCTGCTATATAAAAAAGCTAACTGGGCTATGTTTTTGAGTTTAACTAGTAGAAGTTACCTCCCTTCGAAAGCTTTTGGGGCTCATCAGACAATACTGTTTGGTTATTAGAAGAGTGTTTTTTCGTGTCTGCCGTGATATAGCGGGTCCAGTGTCGGTCATATTGGCCCACATTATCCAAATATTCGTCAATTTTTTCGATGCCATTCGAAATATATTTACAAATCATGCCTTACCTAAAATAATGAATGCGAGTCATCCGCCCTCCATGGTAGCATGACTGACATCATTTCCAAAGTCAAGGCCGTGTTCCTATGCCGCGGAATAGTCCCTTAATATTGAATTTCTAAATGTCTTATAAAATGCTGCAAACAGTGTAGTCTTTATATATTTACTAATCTATACATTTATTGCTGAAATATAAACGAGACCTTTTATTTGTTAGATGTATTTTACTCTGGGTCAGAGTTAATGTCTAAGGGAGATAATTCGGGTTTTAACTATCGTTTTATCGATATTTACCGTAACGAATATGATGTGGCATTCCCGTGGAAACGCGACCTTAACTCCTTTGATAGTCTGCCATTTTCTTACCAAAGTGATGGCAATTGAAAGGCATATGTAAATCCGAATGCGAAACGCACATTGCATGACTTTTTTATTAATCAGCTTTCATATTTATGTACTGTGTCAATACATAAAATCAATCAAGTATATTGTGTCCATGCGATCAAATAAATATACCGTACTGATGCCATCATCCTTATTTTAGGAACATGAATAGAGAACGGTCATAGTTGTACAGTGTATGGTTATGTGTCTGTTTACTAATGTTGTTGATTTTTTAACGCCATTTCTCAGCGCAAGATAGGTTATACACAGTGGCCAATATAACTGATGGAAGAATAAACCAGTGAAAACCCCAGTAAGAAGCACCGACCTATGGGAAGCTACTGGCAGCTTTCTCGCATACCCACGCTGGCCGAGCCCAAGATTCGAACACTCGCGGAGAGAGGTGAGATGGCTTTTATTGTTTGTTATCGCCGACAGCTTAAACAACTCGGTCACCCGGGACCCTTTGTTTACGAATATGAACATAAGGAAAGTTAGATGCATATAAAATCTCCATGCCTGAGTTCGAATAAATTTTGAAGTGGAACAAGGCATGGCACTGGGAACATCATTAAACTGAAAAACATCATTCCAAACAAACGTTTCAAAACTTATTTTCAAATACCTAATAAAAATGATGATGTGAGTTTTAGATATGCGAGCAATGTTCTTTAGTGGCGCTCATACTTTGCTAAGAACAATATTTATGTTGGTGGCAAACCTTTCTCCTCCCCCACCCTAAAAAGTTTCATGAAGAACTGTTTCATTTGCGCTAACTTGGAGGTGAAATACAATGAAAATTTCAGCTGCAAAGCAAACAAATCTCCTGAGCTTGCCCCATCCCAACCACCCTACCCCCAAACCCCAAACCCCCTCGCGCCGCATCTGCCTAGCAGCTCAAGCATTGTACGACTTGTGTTATGAAAAGAAAAACAACCAGGCCTTGTACACAGGACCTATAGGTTTTCTCTACTATCCATTCGTAAAAGCCCAGTAATGAGCCTGCTTCGTCATACAATATTGTGGACAATTTACTACATATTATAGTCAACTAATTAATGATCATTTGTATGTGTACAATTATACTGAGAATAACGTACTTTGTTGAAATAATTTTCTCATTTACATACCAGATGGAATTTGCGAAATTTCCATATCGGTATTATATCCTTTGTCTTTTAAAACGAAGGATGCAAGATTGTAGAGATGACAAAAATGAATAATTTTCATTTCTGCTTATATTGGGGTGCTGATACAACAAAACTGCACCGTATACGCTTTTGCGATAGAGTTTGAGTAATGTTATTGGAGAAAGTGGAATTTAGCAGGTTAGCGCCTTCACGTGGCCATCTCATTTGTCAGGTTCGACAAGTTCAGTGGTTAATGCTTTTTATTTTACGCTAGTTCGTGAATCAGTACATTTTCCAAGAGAAATACTAATGATAATTCACTTGAGCAATTTTCCGTTTTATTCTTTTTACTCCAGAACTTTGCAATACAACATGTCAATGCGACACGTTAGCGAACCACGTTCGAAACCCACTATTGTCTGCCTTTTTTGAGTCAGTTTCTTTTCCATGTATGTGCTTTCTTACCTTGAGTGGGAAAAGAGAATTCTGTTGATACTTATAGTCTGTATGCGAACAACTGGTAAACAGCTGACGTTAACATAACATGTCTGCTATCTTCTACTTCAATCCGTTATACACTTTAACTAGTCAACACGCTAGAGAATATCATAAAGAGAAATTGTGATTGTTTCGAAAGAATAACAACTATTTAAATAAATTCTGATATTATCTCGCTAAATTAAAAATATCCTCTTTGTACATCACCAAATTTGGTTATCACTTATATTATTTTTCCTCCAGTCTCAAGATTAATGCAAACTATCTAGAAAGCAGAGAAAAGAATGTTTTCTCGTCCATTGTGTAACAAACAATATATCATTGTTCATATACTATCTAATTTGTTAAATTCATTATATTAAGAAGGAAATGTAATTAAAACAAAAACAAATAACAATTTGTTCTTTCTTATTATTAGAACGTCTAGTTATTAAATTATTAACAAATAATCGATCTGAAAAATCTCAGAAGACCGTCTGTTATTTCTGCTCACACAGCACGTAAGAGTATTCGTAGTATCAAGAAAAACTGACTGATACCATGATGGTGTGTGGGACTTAATTTCTAGAACTGGTACAATGCTTTGTTGTTTTTTTTAAATTTTGGTGGTCGGATGGTGGTGTTCTTTTAATATGGGAAAACCTTGCTTTGAGCTCAAGTTTGTGTATATTTTGTTTCAGTCACTAATAATAATAATAATAAATACGTTACATACCACATTACACACACACACACACACACACACACACACATATATATATATATATATATATATATATATATATATATATATATATATATATATATATATATATATATATATATATATATATATAGTAATGTAATATACTAATTTACCCTGCACCTTAAGTTGTATGTTAATGCAAGATAATAATGTACTCTTCTTTGTTAGTTTACCCGGCGATTCTAACCGCTGTAACAGAAAAAAATATTATATGTTACTGTTACAGTATGTTATGTTTTCCTATTTACGATCGTCAAATGAAATACCATTTTCTTAGGTTCGGAGCATATGTTCGACGAAAATGAAGTTTCCTAGGTCTGCAAATTATCCAATAGGTGGCATAATCATTTGCATGAAACCGGAAGTTCGTCTTCTAGTTATTCAGTGGGTGCGGCCAGCAGAAAACAAAGCCTTTTACATAATCTTAAATTAAAAAGTATATAAGTTACATTGTACTTCTTGCTAGATGAAAATGCTAAATAAATTAGGAGGAACTGTAAGCTGTATGGTTAACACGAGAAGTATAGTCCGTCATTCCTTCCCCTCGTAAACATAGTAGAACTTCTGCTATTCTTACCCTTTTTAACTACACATTACTCGAGTCGGCCATTCCGACCCCTCGTAACAACACATTACTCGAGCCAGCCATTCCGACCCCTTAACAGAACATAACTTCGCTCTTCTGATCCTATTACTCGCATTACAAAACAATATAAATGTACGTTGTTATTACGGTGTGTTGTGTTTTTCTATAAGTGAACATCAAAGGAAAGTTACCTCCTTCTTGAATGCATTGATTCCTCCGCCATTTTGTTCTCTCAAAATCCTGCTGTTACGTTGATTTCCACCTATGGAGTAATCCTTAAATGAGGAACATGTACACAGAAGAGGTTTTTAAACATACAAAACACAAAAAATACAACTTAAACGGCTTACAGACTGGCACAAACATAGGATATGAAGTGCATTCCGTAGTTAAGCGTCACTGGGCGTCCAAATTAATATTCCGGATACAATATCTCAGATAGCTGTTGGTAAAGTATACATTTGGTTAACTTTTCTAATTACCAATATGTAAATCTCTCTCTCTCTCTCTCTCTCTCTCTCTCTCTCTCTCGTTTTAACCATGTATTTTATGATAATCGGGCCAGGGCTTATTAGTTGATGAGGGGAGTAAAAAAAATGGTATGCCTGCTCTTAGGCTTCTACGACAGTAGTTTTGAACTTAAATATCGTAAGCTCCATGGATTCTTAAATGTGCGGTTTTCATATAAAGGCGACATATACCGACAGTGATAACAGGTCTGAGGTTGGAATAAAGGGATATATTGTTTATGATAACAATAATGTCTCAATTTATAGCATGCCTTTAATTCCTTAATTGTCACGTTTCTGGGCACACTTCCCATGATCGCGAGCTTTAGTTTGGCTATCTGTTAAAAAAGACACGGTATGTCTGAAGAATCAACCTGTATTATACTATGTTTATATTGCACCCATCCGTAACATATCCCTTTAAGTTATTTAACAATGCAACATGAATCGTACGATGTGCCAAATACAAAAGCATAAACCTTCATCCCAGGCAGCGTGGACTATCCCACTAAACAGATTGACAAAACCTTTATACATATGTTAGTTGTTACCAAAGACAAATATATTGTCGTGCAGTTAGTGTGCATTGTGTATACAGAGGTATCTCTTTCGTCAACTTTAAGGTCAGTATTTCAACCAGCGATGAAGGTGTGTGTGTGTGTGTGTGTGTGTGATACTATTTCATTATATACGAAATTGACTTTGTATAAAGAACTTTTTAATACTGTAAGTCATTATATTTTTGCGTAAATTGAGCATATTTGCGACATAAAAATTGTTTGTAACTAACGAATCTTCAATATTATGTATATTTGTCAATAATAGTTTTAATGAATGTGGGTTGATTGCAACTGTTAATCGTTAAAGTTGCGTGATTTACAGTGCGATTTCAAGTGAGAATGGAAGTATTCTTGAAACGTCAGATTCACACAAAAACTATTGTCGTTGATGATTTAATTTGAGGTTTGGTGCGGGTGGCGGTAGTTCAGTAGGGAACAACCACAGGTAATCCAATAATACTTGTACTGGGGAAATAAATATAGACGTATATTGTGCATCAAATCCATGCTTACTTTGGCCATGAAGTGTTTATTAAATAAACTATACTTTTCTGTTGATTTTGTTTTACTTACCTTTAGGAAACTGTTCCTTCTCGTTCTGGTACTTGCTTCTTCAATTTTCTTTGACGCTTAAACGGCTGAAAAAAATATTAATTTATCAAAGTTTCGTAGCATTATAGAGAAATTAACTTTCAGTGGCTAATATCTGCGCGAGCATTTTAGATTTGTCTTTTTGAAATATTTTACGAATTCGTCTAATAGATATCACGTGCAGCGATACTTTTGCCTGTTCAGCTGTTTGAAGAAGAAAAAAACCTAGCTTACTACACTATCAATACCGCCAGGTAAAGCTTCTGTTGAAATTGTCTCTAACGGAAACAAATAAGAACCAGCATTTATCAGGTCCTTTTTAACTGTTAGCAAACGAATTACATTTGCCTCCTACATTCAACCCCCCACCCCCCACTAACAGTCTGAGAAAAAGCTGATATTTTTATGCAGACAGCAGTGACTGTAATAACTGTTTTTGTTACAATCTTGACCTTAAACAACACTTTTCTATAACCAGTTGCTGCAGTTTTCTACCCAATTGTAAATTGTCCCTAACTTTGTAAATAATTTAAATGTTTTCTCCGAAAATCCTTCCAACTATGTTAGACTTCCAACTAATTAAGCTTTTTCTTACTTTCAACACATTTCGACTGTTCTTGCAATACAACTATTATGTTCGTGTTCGTGTTTATCTTGTTTCGAAGTCTTAAATATGCTTTCCATACATGCACTCTCCGATTTCGTGGGATGCTACAGCATCAGCAACATCTGTATTATCACTTAATTTATGTTTATCTTCTGTAATGAATAATCTAGTAACTGAAGTTAGAAGCCCTCCACTTTTAATTCGTCCGCGGAATCAGCAAATTACAGCCCCATCTCTAGTATCTATTGGTTAAACAGTTTGCATTCTTGTTTCTTCTGATATTTGTATTAGTTGCTTTTGTTCAGCTGTGAATTCAAGCCTTGTTGTGTCCAGCTAATGCTTAAAAAAAATTATTGTAATCGATCGTGTTTGTGCTAGGTCCTAACATTACCTTGAAGCTATTGTTCCAAAATTTGAATTATACTGAATTTGCCATAGAATCAAGTTTTCATAATAAAACATTTTCGAGCCTACTTTTATTTTTTGTAACTTTTAGCTGATTTCGTTTCAAATGTTAGTGTTTTGTGTGTGTGTGTGTGTGTGTGTGTGTGTGTGTGTTGTATAGTTTAATCATTTCCGATCAAAGTCAATATATGGTACAATGCGTATATTTAATGTTCTTTCTGATTTAATGCCTTGTTTTGTTGCCTTTAAATTTATATTAATTGTTAGATTAATAAATCCTGAACGTTCCATCACGGTGGTACTTTTAATTGACGTATTCATTCACAAGACGTTTTTGTCACGCCCATTATTATTCGTTTCACCGTATTCGTTTTTGAACATTATAAATGTTAATACCAATATAGTCATCAGCATAGATTCTTCGCTTGAATTTTAAACCATTCTCACAATTACGATCCTATTTTTGCTGAGTAATAATTAATAATTAATTTCAATTGTACTATACCAATTGAATTGTAAAATCCTGCTCTAGTTTTACTGTCAGGACCAAAGGAAGAAATAGGCATATTATTCATTTTAAAAAATATTGTAGATCGTTTCCTATTTTTGTGCTATGCAGTGCAAACCAGTCTTGGGCCTAATGCACATGTAAGGAATGGAAGTCGACTACCCCTAGTGATTATTTATAATGTGTAAAGGATTTCAATTCATTAATTTGTATTCGATTTGCTATTTGGCTTTATACATTCACTGGTCCAATAATTTGTTTATTTTATTTTTAATTTTCTCGTGACCCTAACGGAATGTGAAAATATACAAAAATATAATTGTTCTAGTGAGTTCGGAAAAAAATGTTATAAATTCGACTAATCTATCCGTTTCATTTTCTTTGATTTGCAATCTTCTCGTCAGTCTTTATGGAACAGTGAGTACTCTAGGAGTGATATTTCCATACTGCTCACTAAAAGCTATATTTCATATTCACATTCAGTAACGATGTCGGACATCCATTTTGTTGTACAATTTTTTAAAAATAAATTTTATACCCAATTTTTGGAGAAACTGAAAAGAACCACTCACATCTGGATAATTTAACGATATGAGCTAATAATGTCCACAGTCGAATCGGAGAAAAACTTATAAAAATTTTTATGTGAACCCATCAAGTCCTGGTGAGTTTTTATTATTCATTTTCTTAAGCGCAGAGGGATACTCTGGTATAGGTAATGGGCCTTCCGCTTGCAGCGAGTCTAATCGAAATACGAGTCTACTTGAAATACGAGTTTAATTGAAACACGAGTCTAATTGAAACACGAGTCTTATTGAAATACGAGTCTACTTGAAATACGAGTCTAATTGAAACACGAGTCTAATTGAAATACGAGTCTACTTGAAATACGAGTCTAACTGAAACACGAGTCTAATTGAAATACGAGTCTACTTGAAATACGAGTCTAATTGAAACACGAGTCTTATTGAAATACGAGGCTAATTGAGATAATTTGTAGCATAAGGATTGTCAGCTCGAAAACCGAAGAATGCAGCTCATCAAATTACCGGAGTACAAATTTTTGATAGAAATGTGTTTTTCCAAAACACTATTTGTAGCTTGTAATTTTATTACTATTATCTAAACTAATTCTTGGAATAATTTTCTCTACATAATTGTCTTTATCAATTTTCCGAAATAATTGGTACCTTTTTAGCCCGTAACTTTTGTTTAGTTATCGATCTGAAACGTTCGATCATCCCACCAACACACCTTTTGCCTTCTATTCTCAAAAATTTGAAATTTACCTACGGTATCCTAAAAAATCAAGTTTTTACTGATTCTCACACACTGAGGATCAGTTGATAGGCTTTATTAAACATTCAAATTGTTATGTCTCTTTGTTGATCAACGAATGTCAAAGATAGCATCATTTGTGAAAAATCTGACTATTTAACTTATTCCTTTTTCAGAAAATTATTGTGCGCCTGATGAAATTAAACATTGTATGTACTGGGGTGGGGGGCGATTTTGAACAAAGTAGATCGTTTGTAATCTGGATTTTTTTTTCTATCTTCAAACCTCTGCTAAATCTACCAGAGCTATTATGTCATCCGTCTGCTCTTGAGACCTAGGATTGTTAGTGTTAGGCTAAATCAATGAATCAAGACCGTAGTTTGTGGGAACATACCAGTTCCCAACACTAATGATGAAAATGTTGACAAATGGTTCGATTGTTTACTAAACTTTTTTGTAGAATTGATATGCTTCCTTATTTGGATTATAAATCTCTATGTTTACTTTGATCAGACATATGCAGTATATAAATTCGATTGTTAGGGTTGATTTCTACACTGTCACAACCTGTGATACTAAAATCGTAAGAAATACCAATTTAGCACGTTGAGATGCAGAAACAAGAAAGACTCTTGAATTACCAGTTTTGATTCCAAAAAGATATGAATATTACCCTTCCCAGCCCTATAGGTAATAATGCATTCTGTTTAAGGGATACTCTGTCATATATAAGGATGTATTTGCTGATAATATGTACAAAATAGTTACTATTTATGTACAATTGACATCTCATAGTCTCTGATTCATTTTGTTTTATTTTGTTATCAATTCTACACCTTTAATTATCTCATAATTATGCAAAAAAACTAATTAATTCAGTTATACTTAACAACAACATTAACAACAATAACAAAAACTAATTGCCATAAAAATCATAGCTGCCCTCCACTTTGGCATCTGTGACCTTGACCTTTGACCTTTGGGTACGAGAATCGGTGATGTGGTGGTGGCTGAGAGCGAAGGAGTATCAATACTCGAATATTGACTACTTATAAAATTGTATGAGAATTGGTTCACTGAAATTTGTCTTATTCTGCAGAAAGCACCAAAATCATATTTTCAGCTGCAGTGACATTGCCCTTATACCTAGCATACCTAACATCGACATTCTTTTATCTCTGCTCCTGAGTAAGCCCCATAAGATGTATGTAGAGTGGGGGCGATGACCACAACAAACGAAAGTTCTGTTGCAAAGACCACAATGTCTACGAATAGGCGGACAAAAGAGCATCATTATCGCTATATCCTACGCCTTCTGTCTGTGAATTCAAAATGATAATAATAATACTATTAATAGATAGTTTCATTAATCTCCCAACCATTTATATTATCATTACTGCTGTCAACATTATTGCATTATTGTTCTTTTAACACTCCATGAAAAGATAGGGTATTTAGGAAGTGTGACGGTATTTGTAGGTTTTCTTTGATGGCTATGAGCCAGAGACTATGGGCAAATTTTTGTGCTAAGGATGTTGGTTCATTTCTGCAGCTCAAAACACTATCAACGGTCAAGCTGAAAAGGTAGTTGCTTTAAGTTGCAAATTACATATATTGAAGTTAGTTATGTATTGTACATGATAACTGTTTCAATTTCCATGTTAGCCTGTAACTGTGGGTATTTGCATAGACGATATCGATTAAAAGATACAGTCGCTGTTTACCATACAAAAATTTACTTAGTGTAAAACATTGAACACCAACTCAATTTATAGATGGTGAAGTTTATAGGACTACATATATCATTACAATATATTTTATCATTATTAAATTATGGTTCAAAGTGTTGATTTAAATAATAGGATTATGCAAATCAATTACACAATATGGTGAAAAATGATAACAATAATAAGAAGAAGAATAGGGCACCATGGTCCGATAGTAATTGTCTTGTCCAAGGTGTAGGTGATACAAATTATTTTTACCTGGTGTAAAACCAGCGTTGTCAGACATCCTTGCGCAAAATTTGAATCCTAATCTTGCAAATTCACCAAGAACCCTTTTCTAGATAACCGTTGCACATTTTAGCTCTCAAACATGTTAGAAACTATCATAGACTAATAGGATACAATGAACAAACTTAACATATTGTTGCATACATTAGAAATTGAAGTCGGTGGGTGGACTAAAGCAAATAAGACCCCAGGATAAAATATTAAATATTGATGTTTAATTTTAGAAGATGAATATCATTTCCTTCTTGAATGTCGTTTGTATTCGGAACTGAGGATAAGTATAGTCCCAAGTACAAATGGATAGATCCAGACGCGTTTAACTGTGCTGATTTAATTTCTTTATCTACTGCATCTATAAACGATAATACTAAGTAGTCTATCTATGATCCATTCTTGATTACAAAGCTCTTTAATCGAGTTATATATTCGAAATCATTTTTTTTTAAAAGTAAATAATGCATACAGTACATGAATTTGATGCAAAATTACAAGATGCATGATGGTTGTTGTTGTTGTTGTTGTTGACAACAGCAATAATAATGCATCTCTGGGATATACCTAAAACACGATCTTATCAATTACATCATTCTAGCAATTTCAGCAATAAGCGTTACAAATAGATCGAAATATTATTCAATACTATTGATGGGCTGTTGTAAGTGATGCGTGGAGTTGATGCCCTAACCGTTCTTCGTTTCCATATTTACTATGACGTAATACGTTGATTTTTATTAAACATATCACTTAATCTTGATTCCCAAAACTATGATGTTGATGTTGTCACAAAGTGATATTCGCATTAGTTTGATAAATTTGTATGTTTGTAATAATAGTTAATCCACTCTTGTCATGTCATCCGTAAATAGGTTACATTTTCATCTTATTCAAACCCTGGGAGGTGCCTTGGCAAAGATATCGTTCATCTAATATCATCTTCCTATTATGGATATCTCAAGAATTTGAAAACAAAATAGACGGGCATCATTTAGTTCTTCAAATTAGCATGTGTTTGCAAAAATTCATTACCGCTTTAAAATGGTAGCTGAAAAGACGTTAACAACAAAACAAAACTACAAATAATAATAATAAGAATGATATAAATAATCATAATAATAATAATAATAATAATGTTACAAAACGAGTGTATATTGTATTCGTATTTACGTTTTTGTATATAGCTTTGTTAGGTTTCAGTGATTGTTTGTTTGATAATGGGATGTCGGGACTGGAAAAACGTTTTTGAGACGGGTGGTTGGCCAATCGCTGAGCGAAAACGTCATAGTAGCGCGGGTTGATTTCGTAGATTGGACTTGATTTCTTAACATATTGAATTTTTTTATATATGTTCATGTTATATACTTGTTTAGTAATTGGTCATGTTTGGTGATGTGTGGCGTGTGGTGCCGGTCTTGGGGGTGGGTGGGGGGAAGAGTTGCTTACAGGCATGCAAATGCGGGGTAGAGAGGGTCATGCGCGTTTGAGGTTTGAGTTTCGCCGAAGAAAGAAAGAAAGAAAGAAAGAAAGAAAGAAAATAAGGTAAAATTAAATGAAGGCTATGTTTTCTTAGACTGCTACAATTTATCGCAGAAATGGTAGCTGTAATACAGCGGCTCTTACCGGTTTTTCCTGGATTCTTCCTCCACCAAGTATAGCCTATCTTGCGCTGATAAATGGCATTAAACCCAAAACAGCAACTAACAATTTTTTTTTAAATTTATGACGTGGTCAGTAAACTTACATAATCTTTAGTAAGATAGATATATGTCCAGCATTAAACAATGTCTTCATGTTTGTTGTGTTGGGGTTTGCCTCAAAATATCAATTATGTTATTCACTGAAAAAGAACATTTAAAATGATGATGGATTACTTCTTCAGTTTGATCGCAAACAGTTGTTACAATATGTAGGGACTTTCAATATTTTCCGGGTTATTCTGCGTGTGATCTTCAGTTGTGCATTTCACCAATATAAAAACAAATTTAAAGATAAACTTAACTAACAATTCTCCAATCAAAAACATCATTCTTTAAAAATGCTATAAATTTTTCTTTTACAAATTTATTTCTCAGATTTGTTCCTCAAAGAATTTAACACTTATACCATTAGGAATATTGAAATTTATCCAACGATAACTGTTAATATATTGACCGTATTTACTCGCCTGCAAAATCGGATCCAACTGCAAACTACATAGATCATGATTTGCGTCGCATACTGAGCCGGTATATCAGGCTGTATGTTGCTTGTTACGCTAATTACTCATAATAATATGCATAGATCTAGATGTTCCGGCGCATAATGTGACGACAGATGTGGGTCGATGCAGCTTGGAGCAATACATGCGGTATAATAAATGTTAATTTGTGTTAATATAAATTCCTTTCAACATTATTAAATAACAACTTATACAACATATAGATTCATTTTTTTTCTTCTATTTATATAATTATGCCTTTGAATAATGATGCGTTTCTAGATTATAAACAAATCGTATAATAGGACGTCATCTAAATTCACCATTTGGTAATAGGATGTCGTCCAAATTTACCGTATGGTAATAGGATGTCGTCCAAATTTACCGTATGGTAATAGAATGTCGTCCAAATTTACCGTATGGTAATAGGATGTCGTCCAAATTTACCGTATGGTAATATGATGTCGTCCAATTCACAATAAATTAAAAGCAGTGCTTTTCGCAACATAAAGTATATTATTTTTTGGGGGTTTGTTTTGTTTTGTTTCCCAGTCGTATCAAGATTTTCAGAACAACATACTTCACATCCGTAAAAAAGGACTGCAAGAACATGATTTGACTAAATATTCCAGCCTAAGACGTAGTGATAAATCGACATTTCTAATTTTAAATTTAAGTAAGAAGCTAAAAAAATTACGTTCTTGCAAAACTGTTTTCTATCTTTCAGAAACCTTATAGTTGTATAGAATGTTACTTCCCAATGTTTCTATCCATCTACACCTTTTCTTAATTTATTTCTCAAGTTGAAAAATGCATTTACGTTTTCCTCTGTTGCCATCTATAATAGTTTATTGTTTGTGTTCACTTTACATTTCCATCTATTGCAATAATTGTGGAATGCATTTAACATTAGTTTGAATATCAGTTTTATTATCACTAATTGTACATCAGAATGAAGTAGTTTATCACTTGCATAAATTGTGTTTTGGATCCTTTGCAACGATATAAATTGAAAAACTACTTCATGTCATTGAGAAATAAAGAAAAAGACAAAAGGAAAATATTTTTGGGTATGTGAAAATGCTTGAATATTCACCACAAGTCTCATACAAGTAGTGATAGCTTTATACATTCTCTATATGACATAAAACCTTTCCCTGAATACTTTATTAAACTATTATTTATTGTCCGTTTGTATTTTCTACTAGTATCTCTTTCTGCGCTCTTTTGAATTTAAAAAATCCAATATACTATATAACCGTTCTGTCTAGAGAATTTAAATGCTTGCCTTGAGTTCTCTTATGACTACATACAAATTTACCAGTCGTAATGTATAATGCACTGGTATCAAAAGGATTGCTAACTTTACTACATATTGTTTTTAAGGTATATTTCATATTGTTGTAGCAACACAAGTACTTGTTTGTTATATTCAATTGTTTGTTATATTCAGTTGCTTGTTATATTCAATAACACTAGTATTAACATAATTACCAATCGCAGCTGGTCTCGTATTATCAAGCTTTGTATAAAGCGTATGGGTTCCTGCATAATTCCACAATTCATTGTTGAGGTTGAAGTTTGAATAGCTTTTTATGATCGGAACAAAACCTAGTGCCCCAAAAGTAATTTATTTTATTTTGATCAGATATTTTTCAATATTCTTCGATCATCAATCTGAACAAGTCAGATCTTTTTACGATGAAAGTCATTAGGCAAAAGAGTTGTTTTATAAGACGAATTATTATTATTGTAATTTTAAATATTAGTGTAACCCAACAGTATTTAGCGCATACTTTGTGTGAGCGTTAGTAATAAGTACTGTTAAATATCAAATATTGAGTAAACTTTGATGATGATTTATTTGACTATGAAGTAAGGTTTTTATGTAACTTATCTGTCGGTTTTTCAAGCGGGAGAGAAAGCAGATAAACTCATTTTTTAACATATAAAATCTATCACATAGCTAATGTCTCTAGTCGAACATGGTTGATCAAGGTTGCTCGCACCAAGTTGTCTAACAAGGGTCAAAGGTATTCAAGTGCTTTATAGCTTTGAACATAATTTCATGATTATAAATAAAAGGGGTGAAAATAATAATAAAGAAAGAGTTATTTGTGGGAGGAGTTACGTTAAATTTTCAACTCCATTAATTCAAAAATAGTTGGCAATTAACTACAAGTAATTTTCATATATTTAAAGTGTCTTTTAATTAGCAATACTATAAATTATTTTACTTAATATTCCAGTTAATGTTTATTCCTTTATTTTATCTTTCTTCAGTTTCTTCATTTTTGTAGTGATTATTGTTTGCTCGTTTGCTCATTTGCCTCCATTTTTCTGACATTATTCGCCTGAAGCTTAAGAACTTTCTTCACTCCTTATTGTTACTAAACTAGATGGATACAAATAATAGTTATAACCTATTCAAAACGAAGCAATCAGGGTTTTTACAGAAAATGGTAAATTAATTTTGAATTAAATGTTAATATGTACCCTCACAGCTAATTGTTAAAAGTTGTATTGAACTTTTCGGTCATTTCTGGAAGGTTTTTACGGTTAATAGCGCAGAGTTCAAAATAGTTGTTGTTGTTGTTCTTTGTTTGTTTGTTTGCTTGTTTTTATCTTGCAATATTATTGTAAAAATATACACCTACCTGTCACTTTTCTCCAGTGCCAATTCTAAATTATACTGATATACATCAAATCACCTACATTCTCATCCATTTATGCCCTCAAATATTTTCTGCAAAAGGTTTCAATTTTAAGGAACTGTAGAGTCACCACGCTTTTTAAATAAAACAGTAAAGACCAATGCAAATAAACAAGTAACTAATTTGTCATTTTTACATTAAGTATAAAACACTTATGAGAAACTTTCTTGGGGTTAAGAAGACAGATTGCAGTATACGGGAAGTTTAAATCTCAGAAACGTAACGGTAAAGGATGAACGTCAGAATAGGAAACGAGGCGATAACGTTAGAATATTGATATTGTATTAACATAAGAAATACAGTGTGTACAAAAAGGAAGTAACTGTGACAAAAGCAGTCTTTTTTAACAGCGAATAGATTAAAGTAAATTATATTTAATTAGAGTGGATTTTAGTAAATTAAGCGTTCGTATAGCTTAGTATAAAATAGTATAGTAAGTATAGTATGGTATGGTATGGTATGGTACAGTACAGTACGGTACGGTACGGTGCGGTGCGGTGCGGTACGGTACGGTACGGTACGGTACAGTACAGTACAGTACAGTACAGTACAGTACAGTACAGTATAGTATATTATAGTATAGTATAATACAACAAGGCACAGAGCATTATAATAAAAGCACGTATAATTATCCCAAAAAAGAATAAGATAACATAATATATTTAAACCACGAGCATTAAATCAATAAAATTAAAGTTGTCTAGTCAGTTTAACTGATTGAACTCATTTCAGTTCATTTTAATCATTTAGTAGCGTGGGGGCAGCAACAGGTTGCTGTCGATATATTATATATCTGTACATATAATTGAGCCTTGTATTACCAAAACAATGTCATTACAAGTTCCCGAGAGATGATTATAAATATTTACCTCTATTCGTGAGCACGATGTGGATTTATAACGGTTGTTAGCTGAGTTGGTATATTCCAACGTAACTTGAAGCGATCCTTTTGTTCTTTGCAACACTAAGATGAGGTACATTGTACACAATGTAGGTACATTGTACACAATGCAGTTATAATGGTCACGCTAACGTCTAAGCCGTCCCTTTATCGGAATAAACACAGCATGAATACAAGCAAACACAATCACCTATTAATAATGTTTCGCTCAATTAAATTTCAAGGGAATTTCAACCTCATATGGATCAAATGGTTTTAGAAATTTAACTCCTTTTTATGAATATGCATCTATGTTGGAATATCATTTGAAACAGTGTAATTTAGGTCGGTTTATTGAAAGAAAGTCAATCCTCGTTGTGTTGGTATTCGATCTTCTGTCATCGTCCTCTTTGATATATTTTGCTTCAGTTTTAAGATACATTTAGGTGTCGTTACATGCATCTTTTAAATTAAACCATAATTTTGACGTCATAAAATTGTCGATAATTTTTACTCATCAAAATAAAATGACCAATAGAAAAACTGAGATTCTTCACTGACATTCGCATGACCCAATTCAATTTTTAATTGTTTCCTTTGTTCGATTTTGTCATTGTCACTTGAATAATATCTTTTAAAATTTTTTAAATTCGCGGAAAGTTTATCGCTACTTATTCTGATTATCCCCGAAACAGAATAGATCTCAAAGATGGCTGATTTCGATAGGGATTAGGAGAGGAGTATGGGATAGATTATAACGAGGAGTCAGTGGATAAAGCTAAATATGCTCCATGATGATATCAGGATAATAAATTAGACTGATCGGGGATGGGAGGGAAATCCACCACATTTTATGAACACTTGGGGGTTCCCTGCCTATCTTCCTCTTGGCATTCAATTTGTAAATTATATTCGCATTACGTGGAATTGGGACAAAGTACGAGTCTTTTATACCTCGCATAAAAGACAGGATCATTTAGTTTAACATTAAATGTACCACGTACACATACGCGACCATCGAAGAGGATAAATTTCAATGTGTTTACCATAAATGCATGACAAACATATTGACACACTATTATATCTTATTTTGTAAATGTATTTTATAAATGTAAACAATTTTTGTATAAGCCGTAAATCTCAAACGCCCACTTTAAACCGAAATCGTGAATCAGAAGGTAAAATTTCGGCATCATGACAGTAATACGCATGTGTACGTTTTTAATTACGTTACAATTAACTTTATGATAATCGTTGTGTCAAACTTAATAATAATAATCTTTTTCAATATGTTTCTAATTCACCACGTCAATATATTAGTGTTTGTCACGCATTAATGCTAGACAACGCTTTCAAATACAGATAGGATATTTACTTGAAATGCGTGAATAACAGGCAAATTTCATCGAGTAGGTGAAAAACTTTGAATGTTCACGAGTTATTGACTCGCAGCAAGCAAATCAATTTATTTTGTAAGCAAATCAATTTCTTTTGTTTAGTACTCAAACGTGTTGACTCAAAACAAGTATAACAACTTGACGTAGCAGTTTTCGTTCTGTATATCGCGGGACAATGTCACCTTGTGTGTTCTGCCATGTCTTGTGTATATTTTGAAAATATCGGTAGTAACATAACTATCCTTTATAATTAGGGGGAAAACATCACAAAAATTGAAGAAAAAGTGTATACACATTGTGTGATTATGAATTCGGTTCGTGTGCATAGGAAGGGTCACTTACCAATAGTCCAAGCAGCGGGGAGTTTAAAATTGACTCAGCTTACTTGACCACAATGTTATATGTGTCTATTGATGGAGCTGTGAAAAAATATTTCTGGTATTTCAATCCAGTGAATCGAAATTATTTCTCTTGGAAGCTCAATTAATTCACAGCCTAACATAAAACAAAATTAAGCACATAGTCAGAATTAATACAACAAGCTAATGATATGAAGAAATAGTTGGCTCACTGTAATTTATTCAGGCACATTTCAGTGTTAGCAATATGTTTTCAAATAACATATAACTTCATAAACTTAATTCTTAGCAGTAACTAAGCAGATACACACGAACGTATCACATTCTTTTTAATACACTAGCTTATCATTTAGGGATTGAAATGAATTAGTCTTTTCTATATTTGTTTTGATTTTTAATTATTCGATAACCTTTACAGTTTTAAATGCAAATTTACAACTGCTTTTTGAGAAGTGACTGTCTGTTTTCACACGCTTTATGGCCTAAGTTTTCACACCTTGCCAAATCAGTGACTGTTACCGATAATAATTATGGATCAAGGAAAATATAAATTCACTCCGAATGAAATTTTCTTTTCTTTCTGTAAGTCTTATTTTTTCTTTCTTTCGCTTTTCTTTCATTTCTTAAAATACTTTATTTATTTATTTAGTTAGTTTGCTTTCTCAATCAAAATATTAACAATAGCGCTGATATAAAAGTGATATACTTTTGAGTTACTATTGGAAGAATTAAAAATGAAATGGGTTTTACGAAATAAGTCTTTGGATCTTCCTATCTTTTATTCCAGGATCAAAGACAACGGCAAAAATGGGGTGCGGTACATGCTGTGGAAAGGCAACCCTAATTGTGTTGAACCTGATTATTATGGTAAGACCTGAAATCTTGCACATCAACTGTCTAGCTAAGGTACATTTCCAGTGAGTAAGGTCAGGGGTTAATTGTGTCGCTTAGAGCTGTAATTCAATATGGATGGCATAATTGTTACATCTTGGAAAAGAGCAGAGGTGGTCCTAATTGAACAGCCTCCATAGAAATTCAACATGGAGGCAGCAATATCTATTGTGACGTCACTGCATTATTTTTAAAGGAATAACACTTTTGGTGTCTGTTTTCTCATTAAAATCTATTAAGTATGTGTGAACGCATGATCAGCTAAAATATCTAATTGTCTGATGTTATCATCCTTGCATATATATAAATAGGAGATATATCTGTGCGAGGTACTGGTTTGGATTGTGCGAATAATATGGAGAAAAGAAAAAAAACTTATCACAAATGCTGATGATCATGTTGATAAGTTATGAGATTAATAAAGAGGCTGTACAAGTTGATGCTTAGACAGTAATAGTTTTAGGTCTTAAAGTTTGTTAAATATTGTAAGTTGGAGAAAACACGTTGTCAACAAAATAACTACTTTTCAACAAAGTTATTGTGAATAAGCAAACAAAATTCAAGAATTGTAACAATATGTTAAAGACAGCAGAAAACAAACTGAGATGCAAAGGACTTCTTTAAACAGAAATTCACCACTTTTTCTGATGATAAGCACGGCTTGAATACGGTAAAAGAAACAGCCTACGAAATACCGAATATTCAGCAATATTTACAACCAAGCGAGTAACGGATAAACTCTCTGATGAGTTCATTAGATAGTGCTATGGAAAATAAAGGAATATCTGGAAATATCTGGAAGCCATTAACAATGTACAATCCCAATATGATAGTTTAAAGCAAAATCAAATGACTAACACAAAATAACAACAAAAATGATGTTAACGATAATTATAACGACATTAATGTGGATGAGAGCATGATCCGAGCTCTGAAAAGGACTTATGATTTATCACTCATTGGTATAGATGACGAAATCAAAATTTTAAAGGATCAGACAATTGTGCGCACGCCACTATAATTAAACTCAACAACAAAGGATTAGACTTTTTCAGGATTTAAAGATGAATTCACTCCCTAAAGAAAAGATTGAAAAATCGGGCAAACGGAATTGGTTCACCGAGGCATACATGCAGTTAATAATATCGCTTTGTTACAGGATATTATTAACGTGTTAAGCAAAACAATACAAAATGGAAAGATTAAACAAATTTAGATGAAAAAAATATAATTTAATTAAAATGATTTTAAAACTAAAATAGATGCACACACTTGTTGGATTAAGCAATAAATCTGATACAGTTAAAAATGAAATAGACCTATACATGGATGAAATGAACATAGAAATGACTATTGAATTGGATTTTATAATTTTATACTTGATAAAATTAAACAGAAAATTTATTGGTAGAAAATGGAGTTGGGTAATAAGTTGTGATGGTTTTAATGCCACTTTTAAATACATTATTGATTATTTTATACCCAGTAAATGGGAGCTAAATGCCTCAGTATCCTTAGCAAGCCAAAAATATGAAGAAAGAAGACCCAACAGAAAATAGTATCACATTAGTTTACAATGATTTCTGAAAGTGTGCATAAGTACATAGATCTCAGCTTATAAAACAGACAAAAATATAGAAATTACAGTGTTTTATACAGAATGTCATCTTTCTCGCACAATAGTTTAAATTAGAAGAGTAAACGGAAGGATTGGAGTGAATTGAAAACAATACCCAACACATTTGTCGATGATATTCAATTATATATATATATATATATATATATATATATATATATATATATATATATATATATATATATATATATATATATATATACAAAGGCATGTTTGACTCATATGTCTTGAATTGACATAAAACCGCCATGCAAGAAGTCAGAGGCATTACAAACTTCTTTTTCTCCCTATGTAAAATAATTATTGGCAGCATGTACAATACATTGGACTTACATTTTTATTAGAATCATATTAATTTTGCCCCCATCTAATTTTTTACTCCCAGTTCAATATTTTCTCTGGATTCTTCACAAGAATATTACCCCCTCTCTCTCTCCATGAATGAGTATGTATGTATGGATGTATGTATGTATGTATGTATGTGTGTGTGTGTACGTGCGTGCGTGCGTGCGCGTGTGTGTGTGTGCGCGTGCGTGCGTGCGTGCGTGCATGTATGTATGTTTGTGTGTGTGTGTGTGTGTGTGTGTGTGTGTGTGTGTGTGTATGCATGCGTTGACAGATTGATACTGATTGGGCTTCTTCTGAGTTTGATTGCTGTCAGTATTCTACATCATCATTTAGCCGAGTTATAGTTCTTGATTAATTATCGGACATAAAACTTGCATTTTCACACTGCTAGCTTTTTTTATGAATGGATTCCTACCACTTTTGATTGACCGCTCCGGTGGAATTAGATCATCTGCATCCCATGACATTATTTAGGGGAGTTATATGCCGTGGTTGTCTCCTTTAATGAATTTCAATCAAATTTAGTAGTCAGCATAATATTGACGAGACTTCGGGTGGGTTTGATTGTTAGTGTTGGCAAGTTATACGTTAAGCATGAAACATAATCGCTCCCGATTCTCGGACTCACCCACGTTCTTTTATACTCAATAACTCATTTGATTCCAATTTGATTTTAGGCAAAATTTGGAATGTACTTTTATGTGACACCCATACAGCTCTTTATTGATCTATCTTAAGAAAAAATTGATTCTCAGCTTACTACATTATCACTTAGTGAAGTTACAGCCGAAGAATGTTGGACCAAAATAATTTTGTTTCAGTATAATTACTCCTTAATCACGTCTTCGTTTCGTGTAAATGTTATAGGTTGCTTTTTATAAATGAAGCGTGATCTAATTTCGATTGTCAGTGTGCTACATCTTCAGCTGTATCTTCCTTTAGAAGTATATTTTAACGTCATTTATCTATTTGGTCTTTAACAGTTCAGTCCCAGACTTCCGATGAAAAGTGGAGGACATAAGTTCTTGAAAGTGGCTAGTTTGTAACGGCGCCATCAGACATTTTTCGGGGAGTGGCGCAAGCATGTAAGCCCCTCCCCCCGCCTTGCCCCTATGTGCCGACACCCATGCTTGTCTGATCTTCCGCTGGACGACTAAAAAAACTTTTCCTCTTCATAAGTATTCAGAATTATTTCAGATCGTTTCCATGGCATTGCTGGCTGGTGGTTTATTCGTCAGATTTGGAAAGGATGTAATTAAACAGTACCAGCAAGAACTGCTGGATAAGATCAAAGCAGGCATCTCAAGTGCAGGTCTAGGTAAGATCTTGGTCATATTTTCTCTCCAGTATCCATGGTATCAACCAATGGGCTTAAACGTCGTCTTTTTTACGTAGGCGAAATCTTCGGGTTTCCTCGGATCTTAACAATCATATTATTCCGAAGAGTCTCAGTGACGCCAGTGACTATAAAATTATATCTAAAAAAGTGTGGAAACCCTTAAAAGATTATATAATATATAGTGCTTTACAAATCATCGAGGCCTAAAACGGTGACATCGAGTCTGAAAACTCGAATTTACCCCTAATCACTAATTTCTTAATGCAGAAGGCTACCGGTTGTTCTCAACACATCATGAAGAGAGAAATTGTGCATCTACGTAAGTCTTACTGACTCAACATGTTTTCACATGCATTTTATAAGAAAGTTTGCGACCGTTATATTTTAACCGTAGAAACGCGTAATTTTATAAGCATTTCGGTCATTCATTGCTATGGGTCATCTGTTATGTGAGATACTTTTACAGTTGTATGATGACGGCAGTGTGAGATTTACGCATTATGGTGCCCTATTTGGAGATAAATTTGAGAAATTCAGGAAAAATAAAATCTCAAACAGAATTATCATGTATTTATTAAATTATTAAATATTTAAGTATCATATGAATCACGCAAGACATGAAAGTAATTTGGTTGGCATCGATAAATGGCACGATTGGTGTGCAAAACTTCACTCTCGGATAAGTATATCATAGCTGTATTGCATTTTCTTCGTTGGTGTCTGTGTTCTCTTTATCTGTTTGAACCAGAAAATGATTACATGTCCTCAGCTTCCCGTGGTATTCATCTCCATTAAGCCAATTTGTATTTGACGTGGATTTAAAAAGCATACGAGTCCGTCATTTATGTGCATCATACTAGAGGGTCTAGGCATTCACAATTGCAAAATCGAGCTTTGTTATCTTATAGACTTCCAGTTAAAAGAAACAATTAAATCAAATACTTTACTTGATGTTTCACCGTCAGGTACTACATTAGAGATATAAGGAATAGATGTCGGCAAGCATTGTATGCGTTATATACATATGTAAAAACAATACAATTTACTGAAACAGCTAATACAGGTTGAGATCATTTAGACGAAATATGCCTAAAACTACATTAAATAAACTGCGTCTGATACCAACTTCTAAATTTAAATACATTTTTTAAGGTGTGTATATATCTTCAGCATAATTCTTTATAATGATAATACGAGCCTCTGTTATGCGATAACTTTCTGACTGTAATGAGAGTTCAATCGATGAATAGGTTATAATATAAGTGTGTCCCTTTCAACGTGTCAGTATTATTTTATCAAATTCTCGACATGTAGCAAATACGTCACTACTAATATTGTGAGATGACATCGATGAAAATGACGATATAGAAGAGGAAGAGGGGGAAGATGGATTATTCATAAAACATTACCAGGATATTACTCATGACTACACGCTGGCTCGCGTTCCAAGACCACAAAACTTACATTGTGGTCAAGGAAAGGTCAAGTGTAATTTTTTCATGGTCAGCTTTTGTCACAGGTCTGTAACATTTTAACCACTGATTAAAGGCCTTTTTATTAAACTTTATTCGGATATACATCAGTATGTAACCAGCCACATTAGGTCTCCATCTGAACTTCAAGGTCATGGCAAGGGACAATTTATGTGTGTTCCTTGTTCAGACTGAATCATTCCTTGCTTATATTGGTATCACAATTGTCCCTGGATATAAACACCATAGCTAGACAGTGCGCAGTATACCAGTCCAACCTCACCTTAACGTATAAACCTTGGAGGCCAAGGGCACAAAATGGTAAACGTAACTAAGGGAAATAATTGGGAAATAATCATAATGAAACCATATATATATATATATATATATATATATATATATATATATATATATATATATATATATATATATATATATATATATATATATATATATATATATATATATATATATATATATATATATATATATATATATATGACAGTGAGACCACAGGCTCAAAACTCAATTCTTGGCATTAGAAATATCGGACAGCCAGTGGAAACATCTCGTGACCTGTATACTGTGCTGTTTAGGTTCATAAACCTATATCATATTGTTTCTGTTTCGTGTGATCTCCGGTGTAAACATAGGGTGTGTGATGATCCAGTCAAGTTTCCACGCTTTTGAGCGTTAGGTTCTGTAAACAAGCAGGGCGCGGTATGTTTGACGCAAAGTAGCATGACGTCACCGTAGGTCTATCATGAGACTATCTGTGACAACATTACTTTCATGACATAACATAAATGTGCTTGGTTTTCCTTTAAGTTTCCTTCATACCTTGACGCAATCACACCAGCCAAGGGACACAACTCTAGGATCACATTCAAAATTGTGCCACATACCTTACTCGGTTTCTTTTCATGATTTTCAGTTACAATTTCTGCTAAAAGCAGCCTTTGAATTATTTGTTTAAAAATACGTCCTACACCTTGATATCATTTTATCCAAATTTGTTGATGCCATACGGACAGACAGACAAATAAAAAGTGACATTGACGAAGGGTATCACTATAGCCATGAAGCTGTTATATGAATGTTCGACCATCAATATGCAGTTGTATTGTTTTTGTCATGTTTATTCATTAAGTCAAAAGGTAGAGGATAAATTTGCCAGATACTGGGAGGATATCCATTGTTGAATTGTTGAATTACGTCGTTAATGAGTACAGAGCCAGGATTCCTGGAGAATTATATTTAGAAGCAAGAACCACATTGCATTTGGGGTACGTTTCTTATAACAAAATTGTTTATCTTCTATCACTGTCTTCAATTTTCAGACGGAGCAAGCTCATTTTCTGCGGATAATTTTGACCTGGGTAGTTACTTGGAGAGTTTCACTATCATCATGATAGTAATTGGGGCAGTTCTGATGGTTGTATCCTTCTGCGGTATGTGCGGAGCTTGCTGCGAAATAAAATGTTTGCTCATATTTGTAAGTCTCTAAGTCTCTCTCTCTCTCTCTCTCTCTCTCTCTCTCTCTCTCTCTTAGTCTATACTTTCTATTAAATGACAGATTCGATTAGTGACAGGTTTGACCGTTGTACTTATTATGATCTTTCTAGTAATTGAGCTGTTTGCTTCGTTTCCTTGTATTTAATGGCTCATAAGCAGACGTAAGGTTTTATAGTGCTGAAGCAATTGAAATCAAGTGTCTCTGCAAGGTGTCCAATGAACCATAGCGGTTCCGTTAAATTAATTCACTGTCTTTTCAGTACGCTGTTTTCGTATCTATCTTCCTGGCGGCACAAGTTATTTTCATCATCATACTGTTCGCAGCCACAGACACGGTGAGTAAAAGCATGTCAAAGTGTATATGTTACCTCGGGTTGTTATGTAAAAAGTGTGTTAAAGTATACATGTTAACAGGAGTGTGTATGTATAAAGTATGTCGAAGTGTACATGTTAACAGGAGTGTGTATGTATAAAGTATGTCGAAGTGTACATGTTGCACAAGGGTCTTTAAGTAATACGCCTGTCAAAGTATACATGTTAACAGGAGTGTGTATGTATAAAGTATGTCGAAGTGTACATGTTAACAGGAGTGTGTATGTATAAAGTATTTCGAAGTGTACATGTTGCACAAGGGTCTTTAAGTAATACGCCTGTCAAAGTATACATGTTAACAGGAGTGTGTATGTATAAAGTATGTCGAAGCGTACATGTTACCACGGGTCTTTAAGTAAAAGCACGTCAAAGGATACATGTTACTATAGGTTTTTAAGCAAAAAGCATGTTAAAATGTACGTTACCACGGGTGTTTAAGTAATACGCCTGTCAAAGTATACATGTTAACAGGAGTGTTTATGTATAAAGTATGTCGAAGTGTACATGTTACACAAGGGTCTTTATGTAAAAAGCATATGAAAGTATACATGTGACCGCTGGTCTTTGTGTAAAAATCTTTCTAGGCTGAGAAACAGAGGTGAATTTATATCCATTGAAATGCCCCCTCCACCCCGCACCTTTTTAAAAGCAGCTTTAATTATTTGTTCGTGATTTATTTCTTATTTTCTTATTCTGTCATGGGGGTGCCAAAATCTCATTCTTACAAGTGCTGTTTTGTTTTTTGGATAGTTATGGAATCTCTTGATGGTTTTGATACAGATTAGAGCCACCAAACATTATGTACCGCGGTACACACTGCAAAACGTACCATGTATACCGCAGTTATATTAAGGTTCAATATTTTCATTTTCTGGGGCAGAGCCTGACAGTATCTTTTTTAATTTCCTTCTGTAAATCGCTGGGAAAAAATTACATTGATTTATAGCAAACTAAAACTGTATTATATATTATATTATTTGGAAATAATAATTATCTTGATATAAAATAAAATAAAATATCACAGCTCAAAACAAAATCGAAGCTGCCACTCTCACCATCGAAAATTAAATGAATTTGATATGTGCGTGTTAATTGTTAAATAAGTTGTGAACTAAAATCTGTCCCTAAAGTAAAAATAAACAAACCAAAAACAAAAAGAAAACAACAACAGGATCCCAGATCCCATATGTTGGTTCATAAAATATAACCCAGAAGTGTTAACATTGCGGCCACATCTACACAATTGATATATACAGAGAACCTTTGAGTGGGATGACAATACCCTGGCAACATATTTATCAGAGGGGGGCTTGTAAACATAAAACTTATTTTCTCAACAAACGAGAAAATATTTAATGGACTTGAGAAATTACGTTTAAAAAAATGCTCTCAGGAGAATCTTGGATGATTCGCAATCTTACAAGGAATTGACTTAATACATACACAACGCTAGTGAATAAACCCCAAAACTTCGTCTTTTCTAATCCAGAATTTGTCCAAAAGCTTCATTTGGCCCGAATATATTTTACACCTCCTATTTGGCCACCACATTGCCATACGTGATATGTGTCAAACATGTGATTAAAGGAACATAATTATATTTATAATATTCAAAATTAATTTGTGACAAAGTCACCTGTTTTGTACACAAAAAGAAATTAATAATTCTTTGAATTATTTTATTATGAAACATGAAGAAATGCTGTAAATATCATCAAGTTCGTCACAAGATTATTTCAGAATTTGAGTACATTCTTTAACCACTGAAACTAAAGAAGTACAGGTGCAGTGAAAAAGTATCGTGACACGTACAACCAGAAAAAAAAAAAAAACAACATAACGCGGTAAACCGGTATACAAGTAATATTTCGCACCTCAGACAGAGATGATTACCACTAGATACACCTGTGCTAATTAGTGATAAAATCAATTGTCATAAATACTAGCCATAGTCAACTCTCTCTCTCTCTCTCCCTCTCTCTCTCTCTCACACACACACACAAACATACGTATTATATCTAGTTCCTGATATTCTAGTCAACTTTAATATGCACTGTACATTTAAGAGGAAATTCCCTCGATTTGGGAATCACAACTAGAAAATTAACATGGTACACATAAATACTAGATTTGTCATTATACAGGATGATGTTTTATAGAGTACAGTATGTTCGATTTACATTAACTTTGCCCTGTGATCTAAAACATGCCGAAATTAAATACGTTATTTTTTTTTTTTTACAGATCATAATTAATATGTAACTTAATGTTTTTCAAC
The DNA here is from genome assembly GCA_028554795.2 of Sinohyriopsis cumingii. Taxonomy (NCBI): domain Eukaryota; kingdom Metazoa; phylum Mollusca; class Bivalvia; order Unionida; family Unionidae; genus Sinohyriopsis; species Sinohyriopsis cumingii. The sequence continues at coordinate 85,051,891 of CM068824.1, read as the reverse complement.
TGATTCATGAACTCCGTGGTCTCGTTCTGTTCGAATTTGAGTTTGTATAACAAAATAGTTTGACGATTTATCACACTTATGTCATATTTCTTCTCTTAAACAGTTCACAATTTTGTCTTTTTCTCATTCTTTCAAATAAAGGCAAAGGGATTTATCAAGTCCCCCTTGCAAAGTACGATGAAAGATTTTCAAGGACTGAACGGAACCAACGTCGCCTCGATCGCGTGGAACTTCATAATGCAGGCGGTAAGAAGCCAATGATTTGTAAGGCATTCCACAAGCAATTAATAAAGACATAGGAGACCAACATGCACTACATGATAGACAGGTGCTTGCCATCACGACTTGATATTACCGTCATAACTTAATTTCTTTCCACCATCCTTTAAAGTTACCAAATTATGAAAAAGTATAATAATTATAGTGAATACATGTTAGATCAGTGTTCTTCTTACATATTCAGCTAATACAATGATTTTTTTTAGTTCCATGATAAGCGCATCCCAAAAATGCTTGAGAGTGGAAAATGTCTTTCGGACCGATTAATCATTATTATAAATGACTCCCTTAAGAAACATCCATCTATACAAATAATCGATTAGTGCCACCATGCCTTCGATTTTATGAAAGCCCGAAGTTAAAGTATTCTAAAAAGGAACTGAAAAAAGTAAGGAAAAACTATAATCCTTTTGCATTGATTTTACACCATTAAAGAAGCGCTCTTGATGGACAAGACGTTGACGTGATGTGATTTTAATGTGGAATAAACAGGAAAGCTCGAAGGAAACATTATACTGTGTTTGGGCGACAAAGTACATATACACGTACAGGGACCAGGAATCTAGCCAGAGACCCAATCAGTGCTAAACGGACGAGATTCTACTTCGTTAATTGCGATTTTGTTTCATATCAAACTTAAGAAATAGTATTGTATCACATGAAAGTTGATTTATTATTTTAATCCATGTTTAGCGATGCAGTACCAATTAAAACACTACAGTATTAGTCCTGTTGCGAGCCGTTTCGCGACCTCTGTTTCAAAGTGGCCAATATCTTCGGTAGTCTAGGTAACCGATCTATGCGGAGCAAAGTGAATCGTAGACGCTAGCCATGCTAAGATTAACAGCTCCTATGTTCGCTGGTACGAGGCCTAAATTGGCAAGCCAATATCGTAGACCGGTAACGAGTGAAATATGTCTCCCCATTAGTTAGTTGCGTATCGGAGTGCGTGGCAGGGATCATGCGATAATGTTGAATGCTATAGTCTGACAATACAAACCCGTTTGTTTGTACCCGCTTATCAGTTAAATAATGGAAGGTTTGATGTAATAAAACGTGCAAAGAACTTATTCAATTCATTCATTGATTTATAGTTTCTAACTGACTTTGAGTAGAGTGGCCCTAACACCATCATCCTATGAGCGTTTCATGCTTAACGGAAGTTTTCAGTGTAATAGACGGACATGCTCGGATCCATTTCCAGTTTCTGGACAAGTCCATTTTCAGCAAAGGGTTGTATTACGACTACAGATGTACATACATAAGTCATCTGCTTCCGATATTTACAATGTCGAATCAAGCACAGGAAAACAATAACAACTACAAATTTTCTTTTCATGTGGATTTAAAAAGCGGTTTAATTTCTATGTTCATATATGCAAAGGGATATAATTTCAAACTCTCAACGTTATATAATTTACGGAATTATCCGGCAGTTGCTGAACAGGATGAACTACTTCATTATGTTGTCTGATGGAAATAAACTAGCCTATAGTGTACGCAATATGGCGCCGTGTTAGTATGTTAAGTCCGTTAAGCATGAAATGGTGCAGGTGATGCCAGCATTTGTCCATTCTGGTGACAGCCATGTTAGAAATTATAAATCAATGATTCAGTTGACTTAGTTCTGTGCACTTTTTATCACATTAAACAGTCTCATTTTTAAAATCGATAAGGGGGTACAAACAAACCTGGATGTAGAGTCAGACTATAGTCAAGTGCGATCTGATAATCACCGAAGTCTGAGGCAGTTGACAGCATATTGGCCCGGCCTTGTTTCACGACCTCTACCTCGTTCCTAACTGACTATCGTTTCACGAATTGTAGCAAGCAATGAAACGGTACAGTGCCATTTCGCGAGGATACCTTGTTTCTCGACCAATTCTTTAGAAAGCGTATAAAAGTTCGATATGGTGCGGAGATGGTCGATGCGCGGACGTCGAAGGAAAACTAAAATAGCTCTAATGTGGCAGTATGCTACGGAAATGAGTATCGAAAACCCGAATCAATCACCAGATGAACACTGTAGTATTAAATGTTTATTTGATAAAAGGAAAACTCAATTGGCAATGTGTCTTTTCGGGACCAGGCAGAGTCGCGAAATGGTAATACTCAGAAAAATCTCTCTGGCTTAAACTAACGTCTGCAACCATACTAACATTCTGTATTAGGTACTAACCAAGAACATTTTTAAAAAAAATAGTTTCACGATTTTATGTTCTTTGTATTATTTCCAGTTCCAATGTTGCGGAGTGCAGGACTACAAGGATTTTAGCAGTACTGCCTGGTGGGGTAACAATGCCCCGTCAGTAATAAAGATGCCACTGGCTTGCTGCAAAACCTTACCTCAAACGATTGACTATACATGTGCTAATTCCCTCGATTCCAGTCTAAACAACTTTGACAAGGTTTGACACTCTCTTTCTATCGGCCTTGTCACATACATACATAATACATACATACATACATACATACATACATACATACATACATACATACAAACATACATACATACATACGCACAGTATAATATCAGTAGTAATACAGTAATATTAGTAGTGTTGGAGGTGCGATGACAGGTGAATTAGTGATGGTAGTAGTAGTTGCTGAAGTAAGTTGATGAATGATTTAGTCGTAGTAGTAGCAGCAGCAGAAGCAAAATCGTAGCATTATTAATGGTAGTGATTAGTAGTGGGGGAGTGATTGAGGTGATGGCTGTAGCGGCAGCAGCAGTAGTAGTACTGGCAGTGGAAGTAATATTAGTAGTAATAGTAGCAGCAGCATCAGCAGATGTAGTCAAAGTAGCATCAGTAGTAGTAGTGAAAGTAGCAGCACCAAAAGTGGTTTTAGTAGTTGTTGGAATAACAGTAGTACTGGTACTACCAGTATTATTGGTGAATGGAGTGTTTGGGGTGGCGGTGGTAGTTGTCATAGTAGTGGTAATGGTAATGGTAGTGGTAGTTGTAGCAGTAACAGGAGTGATTTAGTTGAAGCTAGTAGTAGAAGTAGGAGAGCTATTAGAAGTGATTGCCTCATCAATGAATTACATACCAAATTATGTGGGGTAAAGAAATTACATATACTGAGTAAACATTTTCTTACACATCGACATTTAGCACAAAACATTTTTCCTGACAAGAAGTAGTTGTTGTTTTTGGTTTAACGCCATTTTTAAGCACACGATAGGTTGTTATACATGGCAGCCATTGTTACTGGTGCAGAAAGAACCCGAGAAAATCCCGGTAAGAACCATCGACCAACGGGAACGATATTAGTATTTTTCTGACACGCATTAGCTGAGCCCGAGACTCGAACCTACAAGGACAGAAGTGAGATGGCAATGGTCGGTAAATTTTTTTACCCCACATAGCTCAGTATGTAATTCATTGATGTGGCATGTCATAAATAAATACTGTTCTCATTTAAATTTTGGATTTCATAACAACAACTGTCGTAGTCAAAGTGGTAAGACAATAATATTCAACACCATTTTAGCCTGAGCACAATATAGGTTCCATTCTTGTACAATAAATGCTTTGCGTATACTAATAACACGCTTGGAACAAATATATGTTGTTGTTGTTGTTGTGGGTTTTAACGCCATTTTTCAGCGCACGATAGGCTATGCATGGCGGCCAGTATTAATGATGGAGGAAGAACCCGGGAAAACCCCGGGAAAAACCACCGATCCACGAGAAGCTACTGGCAAGTTTTCTCACATACCCACATTGGCCGAATCCTAGACTCGAACCCACGCAGACAGGGAAAAACTATATAGCAGGCGCTTGGGGTAACAATATCAAAACTTCGATGTGATAGCCTCAAATACTTTAGTATCCGTAAGATACCTTCACATAGGGGCGACGATTTTTGAGATCACTTTCAGTGCCCACCATTTTGTGCAAGATACAACGGTCTCGTCGTCTCATGTGACAAGACAGAAGACACTGGTGTGCTCTATGTATATATGCGACGGATTTATAAAGATGAATATAAAGAGGCTGAGAAGATAATTGGTATCTGGGTTGAATTGGTATAAATGATGTGATCTTGCTTAAATATTTAAGGCCATAAGTAATATATATCATAGCTATAACAAATTATTGGCAGGAGGATTTGATTGTTTACACAATCCTCCGTATATGCAACAGGCTTCGTCAGAATCGTGCTTTAGCAGTCTGGGTCCTTATGGCAGAAAGACTGGTGAAACCTTATATATGTTTATCTCAATTATATGTTTGTTTTTCCATTATGATAAAACACATTTTGGCGCATTTATGCAACCCCAAAATTTAACCTTCTTCTTGAAAATGGAGACTTGTTCGCCACATGCTATCCCTTCAACAAGACCTTGAGCTTGGTATAGTCGTAGGAATTAAGTCAAACGAAATACAGTTTCTGTACATGACAATTAGTGGACCAATAAGTGATATTTTCACTTTTTTTAAACAAAAATCCCCTTAGCCAGTCTGCCTACTCTGTTTCTAATGACATAACTCTTCTCTATAAGCATTGGGTGTTGGTCATAATATCATCGTTTACCCATTGTAGTAGTAGCAGTAATACTTTTTGTTGTTAATTATATTGTCCTGTTATTGTTGATTTCATTATTATTAGTAGTAGTAGCTTTGGCGAGGAAATATTGTGATACCCCTCGTCTATTTAAATGTCCGTAATCACAGCTCCTTCTAAACTACTATTTCGTATATATGTTGCCCATGTGGTAACCGTCTGTGAGATGGGCATGATATTTCGATCGCAGCCTTGGGGGTCAGTGAGAGGTGGTCAAATGAAACGAATGCACAAAGTGCAACCACATTAACAGTGTTTGATATTTTTGACAAAATTTGCGCATGCATTCGTAGGAGGAAAATGCACAATATATGAAACAATTCGGGGTTAGGGTATGGGTTAGGATTAGGTTCGATGAGCCATGCTCTGGAACGGTGGTTGGGGTTGGGGTGGGATGGGGAATGAATAATATAATAAACAAACTTGGGGATTTGTTAGTAGATATTATTATTATTATTATTATTATTATTATTATTATTATTATTATCATTTTTATTAAGGGCTGTGTTGACAAAATGTGGCAGGCTCTGATGGAATACAAAGGAATTGTTATAGGGATCCTCGTGGGCCTTTTCCTAGCACAGGTAAGTACCCGATGCTGAGCTTTAACATTATCAATATTTGCTCAGCGGAAAATATGTCAGCCGCATTGGTCTCGATTGAGAGAAAAAACGCATCATTGAGCTTTCATTTTAGAAGCAAAACTACTAATAAATAAATACAGATGGGATCCGGTTGAATGTCTCTCCATGTAGGTAGATTTAATATACATCCTTACATGTAGGTTTTACGAACATCTTGCACGTAGGCCTTACGTACAACCATGCAGGTACATGCACTAATGCATATAGGTCTTACATACATTCATGCATGCTTTTTTGTACGTACACTATTGAATATAGGCCTTATGTACATCTATGCAGGAAGGCTGTTTGAACATCCAGGGGAGCTGGTCTTATGCATACTGATATTCATCCTGGTGGAACATACGTACATCCATGCGCTTCTATCAAGTAGACCTTGTGCATATACATGCATGTAGGCCCTACGTACACCAATGCAGGTACGAATGATGTGCATTGACATTGATGCTGGAATGTCGTATTGATATTAATTGCAGGTGATTCTTATGCGCATCCATGCAGGTAGGTGTTTTGTGCCTGTTATGTAGACGTAGGTCATACGTACACTATGCATTCCGTCATATGCATACATATATAGGCAGGTATTTTGTGTGTATAATCATGCAGGTATCTGTTAGTTATGTGCTGGCAAGTAGCATACTGTTAAATATCGAATTATCTGTCATATCCTATAATTTTGAGATGGATTCGTCGTTTTAAAGATGGTCGTGAAACAATGTAAGATGTAACGCTTTCCGGATGACCGATGTCTGCGATTGGTAAGCAGGAAGTAGTTGCTGTGAAGGGGGTAACTGACAAGATGCTCAATACACAGTGGAAAATATGTCCACCATTAATAGCATCAATTCATCAGCCGTTATTCACTGAAGATTCAGTTCAAACTCCGAAAGATTTATCTGCGGAATGGTACAACGTTTGTTAAATATTGATAAGAAACACACACGGGTTTAAATTGCCGAAGAACTACCCGCCTAATAAGAAAAAAGTGAACAGAGACATTTGAATAAAATTTCACAGATAAATGAAACATGGATTTACTTGTTTAAACCTGTCTCAAGAGAAATTAATAAAGTCTTAACCGGAGAATACGAACAGAGACCATGATGCACTCAACGTAGTGCACTGTCAAGAAAGTTGTATACGCACTAGTATTCGATGCAAAAGGCCTGGTCGTCCAAGTACACGTGCCTCGTTCTGCTAGTGTAAATGGACATGTTATGCTTCCAAAGTGTTGACAGAAGTTGTGGAATGCTACTGAACCACCAGTCCGCGCACCTGTACATGACAACTACCGTAGCCATAAATCAGCCGTCGTGACAGACTTCTTGAGTAGCAGCTGCTGGACGAGTAATATAGGCACTCGCCTTTACAGATCACACATATTTCACCCAAGTCCGCGTGAGTTCGATGGATCAACGTGAGTATGTAAGAAAGCTTGCCAATATCTTCCTGTTTGTGGCTCTTCCCTAGGTTTTCTCGGGGTCTTCCTCCTCCAAATATACTAGCCGTCACGTATAACTTAAGCAGCAGGAAGTGGGCAACCGACCTTAATGGCCCCAGACACAGGTGAAAAAATGAATTTAAAAAATACAATGACTAACGCATTGGTAGCATAAACTATATGTGACACATCGTTATATTTTTATGTTCCATAAAATGTGAATATTTTTTAAAGTCAGAACATAAACAACATAACGAAGGGGGGGGGGGCGCAGACATGGGTGGGGAAAAAAATAGAAAACATACATGGAACCGTTGGAATGACCAACGAACAGTAACATAAACTGTATGTGACACGTCATGATGTTTTCTATGTGCCATAACATGTGAATATTTTAGTTGATATGAACAACATGCGGGGGGGGGGGAGGGTAATAGACCTAAGGAGCGCCGGAAGGGTCTTCACTAACTTGTTTAACAGATTTCTCACTAATTTGATCAGTTGTGTTGCTTTTAATATAACGGTCAATTTAATCTTGTTGATTTTTTAATTTTACATCATCTGAAGCATTTGTTATCTCGAAGTATCTTTCCAACGCACGATATTTTCTCTCACCACAAGCTACACACAATTGTGTTTTTCTCTTAACGCCAACTCCACCAACCAGTTAAGGTCTGGGCCGGTACCTCTACGTCAAAAACGTGTAGACTATGGAGGGGGATTACCACCTTAATTCTATGCGGGTATTTTCTAATCTTCATTGATGCATTATTGTAAATGGCTGCTTGCAGGTGCTTACTTGTATAATTCTATCAACGTATATTGTATTTTCATTGATGAAAATTGTACGTGGCAGTTGGCAAGTGCTACTTTCTGCATTATTATAAATAACTGCTTGCAAGTGCAAATGCTACATTCATAATTCTAGTCATAAATTTTCTATTCTTCATTGATGCAAGCTGTAAATGGCTGATTGCAAGTGTTTCGATCTACTTTCCTTCTGCGTCATTGTATCTTGCAATTTGGCAACTACTGAATTGATTCTGTAGTTTGTCGTATGGCAAATGCTATGTCAGTTATTAAAATTTTTAACAATCTATTTATAAACTTTATATATCACAAGTTCCACAGGTTGCACCTTCTAAAATCATGAGTACAATGTAGCATCAATCACGTTGCAAATTAGCATCACGGAAGTTAGCATAAAATAATGCCTCATTATGACAACAGACATCCTGTTGGGATGATAACGACTTTCCAGATTGGGACTGGCTCGACAGTTCCTTAAGTGGTGGTCTTATATGAGAACATCAGCGAATTGTTAGCGTCCAATCTATCAATTTTTTTCCTCTGAAATTTGGCCAACTAAATTAAAGTCCTAATCGTGCCAGTGCGATTTCAAGTGACCGACCGTTAGGAGCTTTTATCGGAGTTGGAAAACCAATATCAAATTCCGACCGTGTTGACGTTGCTGATATCATTGTTGTGGTCAGCGGTGTTCTGTTGCTATTAATCTGTTCCAGTCTTGTGGTTATTTCTGAGGTCATTATTATCTATAAGGCTGATTCTAAATGTAGAGTTGGCAACATGTGCAGTGGCACGTTGGCGTTCTTGTGATATCGATAATAAATATCCCTAATTGCATAAATTCATTGTCTGATATTGCACCGTCTTTTAACCCCGCTGTCAGAATCGATGAAATATTTATGAAGGCATCTGTCGCAGCATTAAGTTATTTCTGTGTGCTCATGCAATTTTTTGCTAGTACATACATGTATTTTTTTGTCGATAATATTGAGTATGCCAGCAACACCGACAACAACAACGACACCGATTCCAACCACTAGCTGTATCACGTGCGTCGCTGATAACGTACCGATTATCGTCGTTGTTTCAGCGACCAGCGAGGAGATTGCGTATACACAATTGTCGATGACGATTATTCGTCTGCGATATTTTATTGTCATATGCTTGTCGATGATTTCTTTCAGCGATGCCTTCCACGCACATACTTGATTATACCGAAAAGATTACGTGGATTTCATTATGGCATATACTAAGTAATCAATGAAGATGTCTTCGCGACGAATTCCAGACACCACCAACACGCCTATGAGGTTAATTTTTTGTCTCCTGGATCCGGTTTGAATACTTACTCGACACCTTGATTTAACACGACTAAGATAGCTCCGGATAATTCGTCGGCTTAATGACGCAATATATGTGTCGCAATTATATTAAGTTTATCGTCGCTGAACATTAAGAATTTGTACACCCGGGTAACATCAGTGGTATATATCTGATAATGCTATTTATCGTTGTATATGTTTCTGATCCAGCCGCCAGCGCCACTGTGTATACCATGTTGATGAGCGGAGTAGTGGGAATTAGACCATCGACAATCTTTTTCATTTTGTTCGGGTTCAGTGTTTATCGAATTGATTTTTGAGTTGATGTTCGTGAGCTCATTGTTAATAATTTCGATTGTTGTTTTAAAGTTAACTAGATCAACAAGTTGTGTGTGAATTTCAGCGAGATTTCTATTTATGACGGTTGGATTTCCAAAGAATTTTTTTATTTTTCTATTTATGTTTCTACCAAAATTTACATACGCTGATACTTAAATCAGCTTATTAGTTTATAATGGTTGATATTTATGTAAGATCTGCTAAAAGCAAACCCCAGGGTGATATTGATTTATCAAAATATGCAACACGAGCTGAACTTACTGTTCTTTGGCGTCTCGCCGATGTTGACACCAATTAGGTTGTTGTTTTCTAGGATCAGCAAGGACGATTAAACTTGCTAAAACGACGGACAGTAAACTCACGCTCGACTTTATGCGGCGGCTCTGATGACATCGACACCTCATTAAGTGCCGCAAGCACTTCTGGACCGCATATTGGTGAGTACGTTATTATCTGTGTTGGTAATGTTGAATACCAGATTAGTAAGCCACTATACGATAAAAATTCCCTCGCAGGTGGCAATACATACGAATCTAAATAAACAACTCCACGTAGATCAACCGCGTATGAAACCAAGTGAGTACCTGGACCAGAACGTCCATGGTAATTAATGATACCGGTTTCAACACGATTTGGGTTTTCCGGTAATTGATCACGCATAAAATCTTCTGAAATTTTTATGTTAAATCGCCGCGCAGTATCAAGTAAATCGAAATTGGACATGTGAATCTTGAGCAAAGCGACCCCGGCTGTCTTAGACTCTTGACCATGCCGAGTTCCCAGTAATCTTAGACCATATCCCTTTTTTGAGGTGTTTATGCCGTGGCCTGCTGATTTTTCAGTGCCACACCGGCAGGAGTTCCAACGGCACCAAGTACAGCTGATTTTGCAACAGCTGGAGTAGGTGCTGAAATTATTGCTGATAATGCCGCTAGAAACGGAAATATACCGCCGATGTTTGTTTTATCGCTGATCGCATTCGCAGAAATACCATGTCGAACGCCAGTTCTTGATTTCTTGGCGTTATTGTAGTATTTGAAGTGACGTTCAGTCAACAGTAATGTATTTCGGTCTGCAACGCCGCTGATTTCAATGTTATTTTTCACCAGAATTCTTCGCTGATGCCGATTGCAGCTATTTAATTTGACAGGTAGTGTGGCTTCAGAAAAGGACGAGGGATCACATCCATTGTGTTTGCAGCTTGTAAACTCCAGAGGCGATGCCAGAAACATAACTCCGAGCTGTGCAAAATATTCATTGACCTGCGAAAAAGCCTTTCACACTGTTAGCCGTACAGGCCTGTTGAAGATCAAGGCAACATTTGGCATGCTTGCTTGTTTTGTGGATGACGTTGAGTGACATGCAACACAATATGGACCATTTCTCTTCAGCTTGCGATAATTGTCACGACCAGTATCAAGAAGACAGAGGTGATACACCAACCTGCACCAGGAAGGCCATACGTTGAGTCTGCAGTCACAATAAATGGACAAACCCTCGTGGAAGTGAACACGTTCACCTATCTCGACAGCACTGTCACGTGCAGTCCACATCGATCATGAAACCAATGCCAGAATTACTAAAGTAAGTGTGGCCTTAGGATGACGACGTGCAAACGTGTGGGAAGGCAGAGGGATCAGTCTACTAAACAAAACTTAAGGCCTACGAAGCCATTTGTGTTGTCGACCTTTCTATATGCTTGCGAAACTTTGACGGAACACAGACCCACATGCCAAGAAGTTGAATTATTGTTACATGGGTTGGCTATGGAAACTAATGAAGACAAGATGAAAGAACAGGATCCCAGACACTTAGGTTCTCACACGAGCAAGCACTCCAAGCATCCATACTCTGCTGATTAAATCACACTTGGGATGGACAGGTCTTGTCACCAGGGTATCAGAAGACTGACTACCAAGTAAGACCTGTGGTGAACGGAAGGAATTTAAAGCGATCTCATGGTGGTCAGACGAAACTCATCAAAGATTCCATTGAGTAACCCTTGAAAAACGTCAACATTGACCCTGAGTCTTGGGAAGATCGCACACAGGATCGCTCCCCTGGCAGAGTCTCATCCATACTAGAGCTACATATTTTAAACAGAGGAACTGCAGAGACAGTGCAGAAGCATGTGCAACGCAAATCTTAGAAAAACAGAACATCCTCTGCCGATCAAGCAAAACCCAAGCGGCATCTCCTGTCATGTGTGCCACATATAGTTGAGAGCACAAATTGGCCTGATCAGCCACTCACGTATTCACAGAAACCACACGAATCAGTGATAATTGGTCATCTTTGAACGCGAAGGACGAACGACAGATTGTATCGACAGACTATATTTTTGGGAGACACATTAAAGCCTGCATTACTTCTTTTTACCAATGTTTCGTCGTACTACTACTACACTATAGTAGAAAGAAAGTTTACTCAGGTACCAGAAGGCAGTACCAACGTATGCCCATCATATTGAGAAGTACAGTCTACTATCAACCGCTAGCTTTATTGAGAAGTTGTTGTTGTTGTTGTAGGGTTTAACGCCATTTTTCAGCATACAATAGTCTATACATGGCGGCCAGTATTAATGGCAGAGGAAGAACCCGGGAAAACCCCGGAAAGAACTACCAATACACGAGAAGCTACTGGCAAGCTTTCTTACATACCCACACTGGACGAATCCAAGACTCGAACCCACGCAGACAGAGGTGAGATGGCAGTGATCCGTAACGGAGAGCGCTTTAGACCACTCGGCCACTCGGGGAAACTCTGAGAAGTAACTTTGTTGTTAAGAGAATAACAATTTAAGTACTGTATTTAAACTGAGGACAATGCCTTCAAAACAATACCTCCAGAATAAATGACGGTAAGAAACAGTTTGGTCTCTCAGTCCGTTATAAACATTGTTTATGCAGGATATATTACATACGGTACTGGTTCAAGTCACACACTTAATTTATTCCTCTAATGCAAATTTACAAAGTTTCGACAAAAATAAAATCATAATAGACATCCAATTACTTAAATGTGAAACAAGTCTCTACGCTTGATAAATATCAAAATAATCGTTCGAAATTATTTTAGCATTACGTTGCTATATTTTTTCGAATGTTTTTGTTAGTTTTTTGGGAGAAGGTGCCAAGAATCAAACTGTTTAGAAACATTTTATAACTGCTCGCACCATGTCAGTGATAGTAGTTCTCGTATTGGATAAATATAATAAGAAAAGGAAATGCGAAGTATGATTGACATGTCAAAAGTAATAGCTTCTTTAAATAAGTGTATTACTTAACTGCATCAGTGAAAATTTGTGAGATCCAATGCTGTGTTGTTGTTTTTTTAGTAACAATTATGATCTTTGACAGACTACTTTCCAATAAAGCAGAAAATAAACATAGGAAGAATATTATGTACAGTCAGCATGCTCGCGGGTACTGGAAAATAGTATTACCATTTTATGTTGGTTTTTTTCTTCTTGTCATGATGTTACAGGTCAAGCAAGAAAATTAACTTTATTGGTACCAATGTCGGAATAAAAGTGTGTAAAAAAAATTGGACAAATAATAGACCGATAAATCATTCGTATACTACCTATAAGGAACATTCCCACATACTTATTTTAGTTTTTGTACATTTATTTTGTTTAAATTAATGATACATCCTTATATATGTATAATGTGTATGTGTGTGTGATCCTTCTAATGTTAGACACTTAGGGCTAAATGATATTAAAATAAATGAATTTCAAATAATCTACATAATAGATATGATCCAAATAACTCCTCTCTCTCTCTCTCTCCCTATCATTAATAGGTGAAACTAATAAACATGGAATATGTGACCTCTTCTACTGCGCTTGGATAATAACAATTGAAATCTATTTTCAGCTTATTTTGATTGTGTTTGCCGCATTAATTGCTAACCAAAGCGGAAAGACCAAACACAAAGTGCATCCCGAAGATCGCGGACGTTCTTCGCCTAGACAAGGTCAACAAATAGTTATGGCCACGTGGTAGTGGTAAGTGCTGTTCACGTGCTACTGTATCACGTTAACATATTTAACTCAGGATCACACAGAATGGCACCTAGATAGTGCAACAGTAACACGCCCACTTGCATCTTTGCAGTCAGATATTTCTAATCTAGAAAAGTCAAAAGACTTGCTGATGTTACTATGGTTCCGCTACAAAATGAAAGCGTGTTAAAAGGATGATGGATAGATTGGTGTTCAACTACACGTGAGCATCGTCTGTATCGTGTTGAGTCAATGTTAACAAATTATTTTGCCCAGAGACGCACTAGAGCTGTAGAAATGGATTAGACCTGGGAAGGATTTGAACCCGTACCCTTCTTGGTTGAGAACGTAGAAGATTATGTTTTCACCCTGCATTATGGGTGCATATATTGTCCAAGTCATGACGTGGTGCACGTCTACATTCTGGTCCGTATAAACACATGTTAAATGGATAAGAGCATGTTGAACAATTTCAGCTATTGTTAACAAGAGGATAAATGGCAGCGTGCTATATGGACACGGTAAATCTAAAGAATATTAAGGTTTTAAAGCATTATTTCTCAAGTCACATGGTGCAAAGAACGCCCAAGTTAATGAACTTAAGTTTTCACTGGTAAACGTTGGTCATCTGTCACCGTATGTCTGGGGAACTGAGTACTGTTCTCAGAGATCAAGGATTAACGACAGCACATGTTCTGTAAGATGAACAAGTTCTTGCTTAAAATCCCATTATATTTCATTATAATTATTTCTCCATTTTCATTAAATCTATTTGGAGGTGTGTTATATATCTTAGAAACAGTGGAAGTGGTTCAGTGGAAAATAGAGAAGCAATTATTTAAGGGACAGCTCAAAATCAGTTACGACGTCTTTCACAGAGATTTTGGAATAATGTAACTACTGCGAATCACGATAAAGGAAGTATGTAATTCAATACTTTCAACAAACTGACACTCCTTAGTCCCAAATTGTATTGTTTAGTTACCCGTCACCTATCCTTGATCATTGAGATCGTTTGGGCTCCACTTTAAGCATACTTCTTAAAACAGTTCACAGAGATTGCATTTTTTTCACGATCTGCGATGCTTCTCATCGATATTAATGGAAGTGGTTAATCCTGGTTTGACTGAGCTAGTGATTCTAATTATCTTGCGTCTTTATACTAGATGCTGTTAGTAGAAAATAATAATGAGCTGTAATTTCTTCTTGCATTCAGCAATATAAGCCATTTTCATTGCAAGGACAGTCGGTAAAAATACACTACCATCACCAGCTGAATAGACCAATTTCACTTTTGAATGTTATGTTGAAATTTTATCACCATACTTTCATCTGTGTCATAACGTTTGGGATCTAAAATCAACAGGTTTATTAACTTTATTGTAGCGTCTGTTTAATAGATTTATGTTTCGGACTTGTGCACTTAAGAGTGATCTGGCAATACTATATTCTGTGAGTACATGTTAACTTGTTTAAAACACGTGATGTTGTTGGCATTGAAATATTGTACACATATTAATGGAATAGCACGTTCATATAGCGGTGTTCCTATCGATAGGTAAGTGTGAAACCTATAAAATGATTTGATATATTCTGGTATATTTCTACCTGTGAAATGCCAGTATGAAATCCTACAACTTTTTGTTTGTTGCTATCCATACTGTCCAATTAAGTTGATACTACCAAGATTTCATGGCATATTGTGCATATTATGGGTTTACAGAGTCAACACAGTCACATTAAAGTGTAATCATCAAACATGTTGAATAGTTTGTAATTCAGAAAGGTTAGTTTTAGTATGTTGTTATCTTATTCAGTACGTTGGATACATCGTTAAATATGTACGGTAAGTAGGTGGCGTCAGACTTGCAAAACAAATATAAAGAACACTGCCTTTTTAGTTTTGTAAAAATGGTGGTATCAATTAATTAGTCCATTTTTTAACTTTCTGTTTGTTTTAAAAAATGTTATGTTTTCATTTTTTTTCAAAAATGTCATCAATTACCCAGCTAATATATTGTGTACAATGTTACGTTCTTCATATGCACTATTTTGTTCTTTACTGGTGGTGGGTTTGGATAGGCTTTCTTTTTCCTCCCTGGTTTTGTGATCAGTACAGATTCGCATGCAGTTGATGTTTTAATTCTTTCATTGTCGCGGTTTCATGTCAATATTTGTTAAATTGTTCCAACCTTGTTTAAACCATGCCATTAAAACCTATGTGGAGACAATTGTTTTCCAAATGGCCAACCAACGATATGTGACAGCGCAAACAGAAATTGAAGAGGACGAAAATGACAAAGTGAGTAAAAGTTACACATCTGTAAGGACCTAGATGACGAAGTTCCTACGTTGACACAGGTCGTTCTAGAAACTTGAAAAGAATTATTGTTGACCATGAAATAAACAATAATTTATATTTATGCTAATAACTGCTAAAGTTGTTTTTCGACTGGTTTGTGAAATATGAAAACAATGTGCGGTCATGCTTTAAATCTGTGCGAAGTTTCGCTCAGTCCTGCTGGTCTCTTTCCTTCCACCCTTGATCTACACTGCAAGAAACAAACCCACTAATATGAAAAACAAGCAATACATCTTCAGGTACTAGAGAAATAAATTGACTGGCATTATTAAATAACATATTCGACAGCCAATAACAGGTCTATCTACTGTTACTTCTATCGCTACCTGAAGCAAATAATTCATCAAAGCCTTGACGCAATTATCTCTATTATTTTGCCAAGCAATGATTTACCTGGAACAGGAGCTTGATAGAAAGGAAAGTTGAAGAGAAACTCAAATTTGTTCCAATTCAGATTTCTTTTGATCTAACCTTGTAAATTGAATTACAAATTAATCGAGGGTCATCATCATCTTTATTTCCTTCCATGGAAGATTACATGATATAAGAATAAATCATCTGAATACAATCAATAAACATAAAAAAAAAAAAAAAAAAAGAAAAAAAAAAAAAAAAAAAAAAATTCTATATTGGAATACAAATTCTTACACAATATCAATCAACAAAGTGTTCGTCAACTCATAAGTTGCAAGTTTCAGTACCTTATTTACAGAAGATAGCTGCACACTGCATGACAAAGTATGCTGCATACAGGACGAATAGCTTGGAGTTTTCTTTGTCGATTACTCCTGATGGTAACCTTTTACCTAAAAGATATTGTAGTTGCAGCTCATCTTCTGCATTAAATAACGTAATGTGCAGGCTCAGGGGAAATTTATCAGTAAGGAAATCCCAGAAAGAATTTCGAAAGTTCGACATATAAGGACAACTAACACAACAATGAAGTATCAAGTCTGTATAAACATTCCCACATCTAATACACATATCAAGCTGTGTTTGTGGAACAGCAGCCCATAGTTTAGCTACATATGTAAATACCTTAGTGTGTTGTCTAGTTTTAGCCGACTGCCACACTGAGGCAGGTCGTAAGTATTCGTGTATCGAAGAGAATCTATTAAAATCTGCTTGATTAGACATACGAACTCTCCAGAGGCTATTTTCAAGACCAACAATTTTTGACCTTACAATTTCTTTCCAATTATGTTTATCTGGAATTTCAGAATGATGTAAATAATCAGTTAGATACCCGAGCAAGTCAAACTTCTTTGAGGTATAATATAAATTTGAAATTAACCTGCAGCTTGACATGCATCCGCTCAGAATGAAGTGAAATAACGCAACGTTAAACACACGTTTAGTATGTACATTGTTAGGCATCAAACACAATCTGTGTAAAAACATCAGTTTTCTTCTATCAATTTCGGACTGCGCTGATGTCCATCCTAGCATTCCCAGGGCAATGTCTGATCTTGTATGTATTGGAAAACCTTGTAAATGTTTGGCAAAATACCTCAGAGTTTTATCCAATAAAGCGAGGTCACTTTTTGAAATGTTACACCATAATTCACTTCCATAAAACATTGAAGGGAAAATTACCTTTTTAATTACATTTGCAGCAACCAAAGGATTTAAACCATTCGGTTTAATGCCAATACCAAACAGACCGTGAAAAGATTTTTTCCCTTTCTTGCATGCATCGAGTATTGCGTCATGCGACGTCAGCTTTGAGTTAATCCGGTGACCCAGGTGTGTTGCCGAATCGGTGACCGGCAAACATGACGGGCCAAGATACCATTTCATATTGATAAAATTCTTGTATTGGGGTCCGAAAATGATAATGTATGACTTTGTAACACTAAGCTCGAATCGCCACTTATTACTGTAGTCGTATGCTATATCTAACAGCTTTTGTAGATTGCTAGGATATATAGCCAAAAGTGAAATATCATCAGCTAGGGTTGGATTTCCCACAGCTAAGGATCCAATCTTTGCTCCAAATCCACTATTTTCTAACTGTAGCAGCAAGTCATTTATAAATATTGTGTACATCAAGGTTGACAAAACACCCCCTTGTCTCACTCCTTGGCCAATTGAGAACCAATCTGAAAATTGCCCATTTACAAGAACTTTACTCTGTAAATTTGTATACATGTTAAAAAATATCAAAAGGGATTTACCCGTAATTCCCAACGTGAATAATTTAAAAAGCAGTCCTTCGTGCCACACGGTATCAAATGCCATTTTTGTATCAAGAAAAGCAGCAAAAACCCGTGAACCCATGTTTACATTATATTGTACTGATTGCAACAGCACAAAACTCGCTGTTGTGCAGCCTAAACCTTTTTGGTAACCATGTTGTTGTGAACTGGGTATACTAGAATTAGTATCTTTGAGCCAAGTTACCAAACGTTCATGAATAATTTTCTCAAAGGTTTTGTAGATAACAGGCAGTAAAGTAACAGGCCTGTAACTTTCGAGGGAGTTCTTTGATTTTCTGTTACCTTTGTACAGTGGTATTACTAACCCTTTTTTGCAATCTACAGGTATGTAAGATTGATCAATCATCCGAGTAAATAAAATTGTCATACACTCGATGAGGTAGTCGCTGCCATAGTTCAAATGTTCATTGCAAATTTGATCATGGCCCGATGCTTTTGATTTCTTTAGACCTTTAATGATTTCTCTTACTTCATTTAAACTGATACTGGTCTGTAAGGCCTCGATATGGCTTACTTCGTCCTGTAGACCCCGATTTAATTCTCTCTCTATAAATTCATAAAAGTTTCCGTCAAAACTATGGTTTAAATTCGGCGTGTGAATGTCCTCATAGTATCTAGCAAAGCCATTTGCGATGGAATCATCATCACGGACACAAACTCCATCAGTTGATAGTTCCTGACAGAAATTTGTATTGTTCCCTCTCTTAATGTTGATCATTTTCCAAAAGTGTCTTACATCGCATTCATGTGCTTTTTCAATTTCTTCATACACCTCCCCCATATATTTTTCCACAGCCAGTTTTTGAACGTTTCTAAAGTCTCTCTTCTTATCTTTATATTCTCTGTAAGAATTAAATTGACTACCCCTCGGTCTTCCCTCATTTATCCAAGTATACCTAGCTTGTCTTTGAAGTTTATGTGCTTCTTTGAGTTCATTTGACCAATATGGTTTGGCATGATAATTGAATTTAGACTTTGGAAGCGCGATGTCGCTTGACTGCTGTATTGCATTAACAATGTGCTGGTAAAAGCTATCAACATTGTCCGAAATAGTATCTATATCTAAAGTTTTCAGGCGAAGGTCCAGCTCAGATTGATAGTTTTTCAAGATATCAGCGTTTAATTTATTCCAGGCTATGTTGTTTCTCTTCATAGACTGTCTGAAGTTTCTCCCACAGGTCACTGTACGAAGGGAAGTAAGGATAGGGAGGTGGTCAGATATCGCGTGCTCTTCGTGATCTGAAACAATGTGCACACTTCGTAATCTACCTATGCATTGATCCGACAGTACAAAATGATCAATCATCGTTCTTGATGGGGTGAACGTATAGCGGGAACCAGTGCATATTATTAAATGTCCAGCACTCACTAGATTATTATATCGCAAGAACTCATGAAATACTCTATCTTTGTAATCTCTGAAAGTGGCTGGTTCAGCTACTGCATTGAAATCACCAGTAAAATACACGTCCCCCAGCTGTGAGTACTGATCATAGAGATTTTGAATCAACTCAATTTGCGCTTTGTAACAATCTATGCCATATAATAGGGTCGGCATATATACACAAAAAATATATACATTTTGCATATCAGGAAATTTGAATTCTATGCCAACAACTCTGTCACTATTAACTTCATCTATAAAGTTAGCATATCTCATGAGAGAAGTTTTGCAGAAGATTGCAACTCCTCCTTTACCACATTTTATTAACATACAATTAGAGGAAATATCCTCTGCCTTAGCAGTGCATTTATAATCAGAACGAATAGTATCGCAAAATGGAAGTATGTGCTGTAATAGTTTATGTTCAGTTACGCAAGCTACGTCAACATTATATTTATCCAGCATTGCACTAAAGCTAAGAGCAGAGGACATAATTCCTCTAACATTCCAGGTCAGTATATTAAGATTCATATTAACTTGCAATATAGGCATATTAATACTTATGCATCGTGAAAGCAGGACTAAAATGACAAAGATGACAAAACACATTAACTTACGACAGAACATAATGGCAAATTTATGAACAATTAACTGTCACCCTAGTCACAGAATATCGCATCCTGCACCTTCATTTGCCTCCTGATCGCGATTGCTAAACCTGTCTCGCCAAGATTGATTCCCATACCACCTTCTTACATAAGGTCTATCTACTGTTACTTCTATCGCTACCTGAAGCAAATAATTCATCAAAGCCTTGACGCCATTATCTCTATTATTTTGCCAAGCAATGATTTACCTGGAACAGGAGCTTGATAGAAAGGAAAGTTGAAGAGAAACTCAAATTTGTTCCAATTCAGATTTCTTTTGATCTAACCTTGTAAATGAATTACAAATTAATCGAGGGTCAATAATCTAAAAATGAAAATGACCAAAAGACATGAAACACGAAGTACCATGCAAAGTTTTCAATTGGACAGAGGCTAGCATGGCTGTCCTTTTAAATGATATGGGTGTAATAGCAATTGGATTATATTTTTTAGAAATATGTAGTTATCGGTGTAATTTATAATTTTGCTTTTAGGGTGCTTGGTACAGTATTGATAATGTTTGTTGCAAAAGCTTTCAAGGAAAAATTAATCTACGGCAAAGTTTTAAAACATGATGAAATAGAAACAGCTATTGTAAAGTTAAACTTACCGATAACATGACAAGCAATACAGTAAGTGAAATTAAATTATCCTCGAGGAACTTGTTCTAATAATCAACGAACAACATTAAAGTATAATTCATGCTATAAATCACATGTACACATCAATTGATTGATATTTTTACACGTCTTTAACATATTGGTAATCGAAGTTTGTTATGTTTAAATCGTTAAGTTAGGAACACAACTTTTCTTTAGCTGTTGGTAGCTGTTTCATTGAACCGTCCCTATACAGCCGTGTATAAAAGCTAAATAAGCAGCCATTGAGTGACGCTGTTAGTTCTATCATCGTGCATAGGAGATATATAAAACCGTATATACTAGCTTATAATCCTATATTGGTTGGCCTGGATATGTCCGAAAGCCAAGTACAAGTCTCTACCTGTGATACGATTGTATCGGACACTTTGTATCCGTCTATCTCTGGCACGACGATACTCTCAAAACAATAAAAAGCATACAGCTCTCGTTCATGTTAATAGTTTTTTAGTTTTACAACCGATCATTCTTCAAGCATTATATTTATCCAATCACATATAGTCTAACTTCGACTTGTGTGTTTGAGTATTATTACTTTTTACATAGGAGTTACAACAGTAGGTGAAAACATTTGGCTTATTCAGGTGATATTTTTCATCGTGCCTTACAAGAGTCTAATTTTGTCATCATAGGATTTTAAAACAAAACTAGCAAGCTAGAAGGATTTTATTTGCTATCAAAGACAAAGGCCTAAAAGGATACAAATGGAGTCAGTCACCTACTCAAGTGAGTCTGATAGCTGTGTTTGAAATGTTGCATGCCAGTGATGATGTCAGTTTAAAGTTATCAGTATTTATCCAATCACCTACAGTATAACCTAGACATTTGTGTTTGGTTAACTTTTCTGGTGCAAATATTCTATATAAAAGTTCACTATGAGCCAGTATCTACTACTAATAATCATCATAATATTTTTAGGTTAAAAAAGTCAACAGAACATTATAAATCTCCTTAATTTTCAAAAGTTAATTAACCATGTCGTGTAGATTGGTGGTAATCACTGGTGCTTACACTGAGCTGAGGAGCGGAACTTTATCATTTGATGGGATGCCAAGTGGAGTCTTGTTGTTGTTGTTGTTGTAGGGTTTAACGCCATTTTTCAGCACACGATAGGCTATACATGGCGGCCAGTATTAATGGTGGAGGAAGAACCCGGAAAACCCCGGAAAGAACCACCGACCCACGAGAAGCTACTGGCAAGCTTTCTCACATACCCACATTGGCTGAATCCGAGACTGGAACCCACGCAGACAGGTGAGATGGCAGTGATCCGTAACGGACAGCGCTTTAGACCACGCGGGGCTCCTGGAGTCTTGTTAGAAAATAATACTGATGTTTGTTCCATTTTTCAAAGCAAAACAACAAAAAATATCGACTCTAGATCTTCTGCCTATATTACTGCTCATTATTCTTCAATCTCACGAAAGTTTCCCTGCTAAAAATTTTCCCGCATTTAGTGATTGCGTGATTATGACTACATATAATGACAAGCTTTGCTCTGCCAAAAGTATATTGTGTCAGAAAGAATATATATATATATATATATATATATATATATATATATATATATATATATATATATATATATATATATATATATATATATATATATATATATATATAGTTTGAAAGAACTCGACAACTGGCACTTGCACAGTATTTTATTAGTCTCTCATCATCTAATCAAGTCGATACACATGGTTGGATTAACAAAAAATTCTGATGCCCCTGTCTACCTGCTATCCCGTGAAACCACACTTAAGGGAATGGATTGAGCTGATTTAGAAACGATGGCTCCTTCAAACCTTTTAAGCAGAAAATGCAAATAAATTTTCCCTTTAACTTTACCAAGCATCTTCTGTTTTTACTTAATATTGCTAAGACATTTTGCTGTCAAAAACAAAATTCTGTCTCGCGCAATTTAGAATGCGTACGCGTACCAGATTACATCAAGTGAAAACTATGATGCAGTGTAAACAGATAGGCAGTTCTCATGGCGATCCTCTCCTCAACACACACACACACACACACACACACACACTTTTACATATGGATTAAAGAAAGGTTCACTAAATCGTTACATAGACTATACTGTAAACATAAAAAATCAGTATGTTTCATTTTAGTATTTTTCATTTACTTTGCATTCTATTTAATTCAAATCAATCAAGTATTACATTTTAATTTCACTCACCACAATAATATGAAGAAAGAACCATAAGTACGATGGAAAAGCAGATGTTTTAAAATCTTGTCTATGACTGAACACATCTAACCACGATCATCTTTGAAAACAGCAGCTTTAAACAGATGCATATTGATGTGTACTATTTTCTTAGACATCGCAGTTATCTGAATACAATTTGGTTTTGGTAAGACTGTTTTAAAGAATGTAAACATGCAATAAGATTACATCGACCCGATTTGAAAAACACAAAAAATATAATTTATTAAAGTTATCCCGACCCCCCATGAAATACGCGGAAAATGGTAAGTTATTCCCATCTGGTTCATGACTAACAACACCTACTAAAAATCGTCTTAAATATTCTTAATGGGAAAATCCTCCTGCGTTCTGGTTTTCATTGGAGGATAATGTCATGCATTGTGTAAGTTAAAGAATGTCCAGTAGTCATTAATGAAGATAATTATAATAATAATAATAATAATAATAGAAACAGTGATGCAATACAACATATTGGTAACAAAATTAATTTCTTTCTTTTATACTTCTGTTCTGTATTATTTGTTCAGCAATGTATAGTGCACTGTCACGATATATCTGAAGATAAATGCCTGGTGGCTGATAACTGAACTATGTGTAATTAAGTTGGGAAATAATGTTTGCTACTTGGGAGGTGTCTATTTGCCACTGGTGTAAAATGTCTCACTTCTTACAGTGTGATTCGCTGCATTTATGTTGAGACAAAATTGGTCTGCAAGACTTCATAACGGATTTTGAGCAGTCCCCTACTTAATTACGTCTCCCTGACCCCCTGAACCACTTCCACTGTTCTATGGAACATAACTCGCCTCCAGATGGCTTTAAAGGAACAGAAAATATTATTTGTGAAATATATATAGAGAGAGAGCTTTTAAGCAAGGACTTGGTCATCAAGGATGAACCTTTCAATACGTACTTGATTTCCCACAAACAGATACTTAAACGTTACTTGGTGAAACTGAAAGTGTTTTCATTTAAGCGTTTTGTGTGTCCAATGATTTGATGTTGTATGCTTTAAAACCTTTACATCACAGAGGTTTAGTGTCCCTACAGGGCACCGCCATTTTTATTCCTGTTAACAAACATTGCAATTGTTGTGCATCATGTCTTGTATAAATTTAACAGGTGGTTATCCTCACTTTGACAAGAGCTGACTAAACATTTTTCTCAATATCAGAGTTCGCTACCTAATAAAACATGATGCACATGAAATCTCAATTTTCTTTCTAAATATGTACAAATCCCCATAGCTATAAAATATACATGAATGTTCATTTTTTTGTGGTCCATGTCATATATGTTATTAAGAATCAATATCATATTTGAAAAATTACTTTGTTGTCTCTTTCTTTCCAGGCACGTTCCATGAATACCAATAAAGGATCTTCCGAGCTAAATGGCACATCTGAGAAACTGAAACTGGAGTTTATATGTTCACTTTTTATTATTTGCAAATCATGGGCATACTGATAAGACTGTAACCCAGCAAAACTTGCTTTTATATTTAGGTGTTTGTTTATAGCACGAGGGACAGCAATACGCTTTCTTTTCGTTCCATCTTTGTTTGCCATGCTTGATTGTTGCAGGTCTTCCCCCTTGTTTCTTCTTCTTTCCATTTTGGGCTACACAGAGAGCGCTGGGTGTGTCTGGCCTTCTCTGTCTTGTGGAGGTTAGAGCTCAAAATTTCAAGCACTTGAGCTTCATTATGTGTGCAAAGTAAGGCTAAAGAACGTATGAAGTGTGCATAGAGAAACTATGGCATTATAGCAGTGACTTAGATATACATTTGTATACCTTTTGACTTGAATTATTTTTTATTTCTATATATAATCTATACTGTAGTCACTAAAAGTGGCCTGCAGCAACAATCATGGAGTATGTTATTTTTTCTTCCCTAATTCTGAACTCTAAGGACGCTCACCTTGCAGTGTCATTCTTGATTCAATTTATCTGTCTCCTCAGTCTTGCTGTCCCTTGTCCTATAAATAAGTACATTTATGGGTGGTGTAATGAGGTTGGGTCTACTTTTTACCTTACTGTTATGATAATGAGCTGAGCCCGAAAAGGCCAACGAATTGCCCCGAGGTGGTGACATGTGTTTCATTGTGCAATCATTTGTCGGGGCTTGCAACTACACACAGTTAAATGAATTGTAGTTAACGTCACTTTCAAATGAACTGCAGAGAAGCAGAGACGTAATCCTTGTTTGAGAATAATAATTTGTGGTATTTAAGTTCCACTTCTGCCCCTGCTTTTATGGCATTAGTCAGCAACTAAATTTGACCTATAATGTATAGCATGACCAAAAACTTGGAAAACTGTAAACTAATATTCCAATAAATTAGGTAAATAAACAAATATCAACTAAATACATGCAATATGGAGGCAACTTCAAGGTTCTATTAAACAAGTAAAACAAAATGGGGAATGTGAAATTCAAATGAAGTCTTTAAGAAATGAGACAATATACTTAACTGATTTGCTCCAACGACATCAAGACTTAATTACTAAATCTAAATATTATATTGCAGTGACAAATTTAACCGTGACTTTACTAGTTATGATCCGTTATTTACAACTTATATAGCTACGACCCACTATTGATGGACAAAAAAACCTACTGTGATAACCGTATTGAGCTTTTTAGTAATATGTCTTCATTAGGACATATTTGAAAACACCCTGGGTCTGACTGGCCCATTGAAGTCATGAGGGTATCCCTGGGGGACCTCAAGATTTGGGGGGGGGTGCATCCGGGTGTTCCAAAGAGGATAAATTTTCAGTAATGTTTCCTACCTTAAATATTCTCAGCATGTTTATTTAATGTTTTCTAATTTCATGGTGTTTGTTTTTGTAATCATATCATTATGTTTTTATCTTATATGTGTTGTCTAATGTTGTAAAGCGCTTAGAGCTTCTAAAAATTAGGCGCTATACAAAGTCCTCATTGTTATTATTATTATTTCTGGTGGGCAAGGGGGGGGGTGTGCCTAGGCTGCCAATCAGACCTTGATAACCTTTACTTTTAAATTAAATCAGGTTGTTTAATTACTAAGTCCGATTCCCATCTTATTTTCTTGTGTTTATATTTTAGAAGAAACATATACATGCATTAAGGATATTCATTCAAGTTTGTTTTTAACAATGATCGAATCTGGTCAGAACTGGTAATTCTTCCATTGATCATAAGTTTATCCTGCAACAAAAAGTTTTATTCAGGAATCGTATAGATTCAACTGATTCCTGTAAATTTACTTTTGTTTACTACCTACTCATTGACTCTTATTTCTTCCCATAACTGTTTATTTTTCCTTCAATTTTTCTTTTCACTCCTCTTCTTGCTTTGTTTTTTCATTTCCTGCTTATTTTGTACGTACTGTCATGTTTTTGTTTTAAAATATGGTATTTTTATCACTGTATACTTAGTGCCGCCTCTTACACTTACATGTCTGTGTATAATAAGTCTTAGATGCAGGACCCTTGACAAGTTGTGAAACCTTGTGGTTGAATCCCATTGCTCTCCTGTATGTCAAAGCAATACACGAATTGAAATGCAAGGGACAGAGTACTGAAAATTGCTTTTAATTTCATATAGGCGCTGGCGCTTTTGTAAATAATTTATTTCATTTTAAATTACCCAAATAAATATTAGGACTCATTATACAGTAAAGCATTCAGTTATTACCACCTGTGATTAATGACCACTTCCAAACAGCAACAACTGTTGTTAAGTCAATTTTACTACGTACAGGATAAAGCTTATACTGGGTAATGAGATCATATCCCAATTAAAATGTATAATTCTTAGTCTCAGTGGTCTTAATTGGAATAATTTACTGTATTTTATTTAATGAACAATCTTTTTAGTGTAATGAAATGCTGATACATTCTTTTATATATGTATGCTGTAAATATTTGCTAACAGACCAGTGGCAAGATTTCTTGGTGTCTGTATCATACAAAAAGTACTGTACCTTTTGACAATAATATGAGTTGAAAATGATGCGAGTTTCTGTGGGCAAGCATATGTGTGAGCCAAATTTAGTGTGACCTTTAGTTGATTAATTAGATCAATTGATGTAGCATGCCTCTAATTCTTGTTAAGTGTTAGTGAAATTAAATATATTTTCTAAATTTACAGTTTCAAATAAAAAATTTGCACCTGTGGAAGCTGCATGGGTACTTAACAATTTATATAATTAATTTGCATCTCTCATGTGCGTCCTATTGACCAACCTATTTGAGACACAAAATGACTGCAACAGTGGTGTGTGATGAATTTAATGTTGTGTTTAGCTTATCTGCTAATGGTATGGATTGAATACATTTTACAGTGAAAGCTTTGACACAGTACAAAAAAAAGCAAACTACACTTCCAAAATACAGTGAAATCTCTCAAGACCAAAAGTTCATTAAACCAAACTCCTTTTCAAACTGAAATATTGTTTTGTTTCCAATTTTGTTTTCTTTTGTTTCAATTCAAGTTAATTCAAGTTAACTTGGTGAAAAGAAACTCCTTTACTCTGGAAACTGAAAAAAACTTTCAGTTCTGACTAGCCCAGGACTATAAGATATCACTTTGTTCTCTTTTATACACATTTTATATATATATATATATATATATATATATATATATAAATCAGGTTTTAATTAAAGATTTTCAGGTACACAAAGATACAACTGCATGCAGGTGATTACATCTTATTTAAGATATAACGACTTGACAAGAAGTATCTCTGGGATACAGGATGTGAGCATCTTGCTCAACCACTGGTTACATACCACTGGTAACACTTGCAGGCATTCAAAAGAGGTAGCTGTAGTTTGATTTTTGGATAAAATAGAGAATCTCAGTAAACCGAAAATCTTTAAAAACAGTAATTCGTATTGATCTTGAGTGGTTTGGTCTCAACACAGTAATTCGTATTGATCTCGAGTGGTTTTGGTCTTGAGAGGTTTCACTCTACTGATTTACAAAAGGGGTAAGAAGAATGTAATAATTAGAAATATATATTCCAAAACTAACCAAATGCAAATCTTATTAAATATTCTTTCCAAAGAAATTAAGTACTGTACTGAACAATAGATTTAAAAAAACGATTAGAAACATATTCAGCAAAAACAAATGGTCCACTAATATCATATAAATGAAGAAACCTTAATCCAACCTGTAAGCAGAAACTTCTTAGTCAAAGATGGGTCATGGTCAATGATTTATATCAGATGGAAACTGAAGGCATTTTGTGATTTTAACAGATGGATTTTGACTAAATTAAATACTGACAGCTTTCCATCTGACGTGTTTATAAAAACCAATGAGTACAATTTATGTCTGTTTCTGGTACAATTCTAACAAAATCTAGAAAACCATTTCAAAACAGAAAGAAAAAGAAAAATACATCTCTGATGTGATACCTCAACCATTCAACCATGACAGGTTGAAAATAAGTTTAGAACATGCATTACTGAAGCAAAAATTTCATTGTGTGTGTGCATATGTATTTGTACTTGAAATAAAATTGTTAAAAAGCACATTTACTTTCTGATTTCATTTTTTATTTTACAAAACTGGTTCTTTTTGCACCAGCTGCTCATTCTGATCATATTCACAGTACAGACAACAAAAGTTTTGTTTTTGTTTTGGTGGACAAGGATATGGGGTTGTTTTGGTTGGGTTGAACATTTTTTAACTACAACAACTCTAAAACTTGCTTGTCATATTGATTTTTCATTGCATGAATATTATTAATTACAATGATGCAGTGTTTACTGTACAAAGAATAAAATCTGTGTTTAGAAAAACTTAAATTTAAATCTTTTGACATTTAATATAAAATAAAGGGGTTTCATCAAATCAGTAATATCACATCTCTAAGTGTTAATAACTGTGGTAAGTAGGATAGAATACATTATCATGTTTTCATGCCATGCCGCTTATTGAAAGTTGATGTTTCAATGGTATAAATGATGTAAATTTGTACTTTTAGACTTTTAAAGTAAAACTTATGGGTTCAAATTAAGTTGTTAAGTTCCAGCCAAGAAAAGCTGGGTAGCGATACATGTATTAATATTACTACTGAGCCCTATTCAAAATTTTACATCAAAATCTTTAACGTGATTTCTAGTCTTTTTTGTTTCTATTTTGTATTTTATAAGAAGTCTCTTATGCTGTATCTTACAAAACTATTCCAACTTGCTGATTTTCGAATTATAATGTACGTGATGATGTAGAAGTGTTGAAAATATTAAACCAACATTTCTAACACAAAGGAAAAGACAAGATGGACAGAAATAGCTGGATGACCATCTTATGACCTGAAATAAGTTCTGAAATTTTGCCTTAATTTGACCAAAGTTATAGATGTTATTCTTTATTTAGTTGATTACTTTGTTGCTTCATAAATCTGTTTATTGGCATTGAAATCTAGTCGAATCCCCAGGAGACTGACCCAGTCAGTTTTCTTTTTAAATATCTAAAATACATATTCAACTGCTTTTAATGGAAGGCCAACAGACACTATGGAGGCAACCAAAACACAATTATGTTTGACAATGTAATAAGATATATCTGTTCTTAGCTTGCACCAAATGAATTCATTCTTTCCTCTGGAGCTAGTGTAGAAACTATAATTTACTTTTGGTTGTTATGGAAATCAAATAGTTGCTGTGAAACTAAAGAAAAATACAACTTTGTCATCAGCACATGAAACAATCCTGCAATGTCTGATCATTACTGTCCATGTAGTTATGAAGTTGTCAAATATGTGCTATACATGGCAGCCGCTGATGGATCCTGGGCCATTCCATAAGATAACATGGCCTTCAACAGATGAACTTACCCTTACCCAAATGAGTACCCTTTTCAGGTTAATTCTGCTTGTAAACTGCTATTACCCCCCCCCCAACCACCACCAGCACCATCTGAGTACCTATTTCAGGTAAATTTTACTTGCAAATTGCTATCATTGGTTCAAATGCTAAAGTCACTGGTGCATAAATTCACCAGGTAAAATTGTGGTCAAAATTGCTTTTGAAGTTCTATGAAGTAGAAATTGGCAGTTGTTGATGAAAAAATGCATGACACATAACACATGAAAGATACATGATGAATTCTGAGAATTTGGACTCTGTCACCTTTATTCACCTAAGTTTTCTTTCTTTAATTCTTTAAATTAATTTTTTTCAATTGCTAATGTCCAATTTTCTTTTAGCTTTTTCATTCCAAGTTTTTCTTAAAAGCACACAGTCTGTTACCAATATTGATCTACCTTGAAGAATATCCAAAAAAACTTACAAGATTGAATCACCTCATCTAAGTCTTAGTTTCATACTTGTAAGAACTAAGAAAAAAAATCATGATACAGACAAAAAATTATGACCAAAATACAATTTATTTGTCTTTTATGCATACACAAAATACATGAAATGTAATACTGTTTAAAAAAAGGTCAATCACATATGCATTGTATAAAATAAGACAATATTTGAAACACATCTGGCTAATAATATTTCAATTGCATCAAGATGGTAGAGAGTGGCTGGCAATTCGATATCACAGATAACTATATTTGCATTATTTGGACTGACAGGTTGAAATCAAACCTTATACTGGTCATGGTGACCCAGAAATACATTAACACCTAACTTCTAGAATACATGAGCTAGAATGCTGACATTGCTTGAAAAAGTGATAAATGTACATGGAAATCACCATTCACAAGTGAGATGAAAATGGGAATTGCCAAAATCTCTAATGTCCAACTTTCATCAGTTTTAACAATGAAATAAAATCATTATATACTGTAATTGCTGATTTCCAACTTATAAAATGCATTCTCAAATAATACAGAAAATAATAAAAGAGCCAGAATTTGAGAATTTTACAATAGAGCACTATAACAGAACCTTTTTTTATCTCCTTAAAGGACACAGAAATGTCTGGATAATGGGAAATCCAATGAGTTATGTGTACTGTTACATAGGCACATAATTGTTTCTTCTATGTTTGACAAACTTACTGATAATCTGAATTATTAAATATGAATTATTAAATTGTTTGTTTGATTGGTGGTATATGGCACATCAGCACATGATGGTTATGTCATGCTGAGGCAACTGGAGTAAAGTTCCTAGGACAGGGGCAGACTATGGCAGCAGCTAACCAAGGCTGATCCAATGGCAGGATCTAAACATACAACCTTTTAATACTGACTCAGGCACAATGACAACTGAGCCACTGTGGTTCTGAATGAAGAATCATATCAACTGATGATTAAAGCTCAAATGAATCAGGTTGTATTGGACATGACTCAAATGAATCAGGTTGTATTGGACATGACTCAAAATAATCAGGTTGTATGGGACTTGACTCAAAATAATCAGGTTGTATGGGACATGACTCATATGAATCAGGTTGTATGGGGCATGACTCAAATGAATCAGGTTGTATGGGACATGACTTAAATGAATCAGGTTGTATGAGACATGACTCGAATGACTCAGGCTGTATGGGACATGACTCAAATGAATCAGGTTGTATGGGACATGACTTAAATGAATCAGGTTGCATTGGACATGACTCAAATGAATCAGGTTGTATTGGACATGACTCAAATGAATCAGGATGCATTGGACATGACTTTATTTGTCTCAAGATAAGAAAAATTATCTGTTCCTGATGTCAAGCAATATTTCCAAAATATTTCCAGGACATAAAAAGGAAGATTCGTAATTTCGAATATATTTACTAATGCACAGAAAGCTTCCAGCTCTGCAAAAATAAAGAACAAGACCTGCCATCACATAATGTACAATTTTTTTGTGCTTCAATTATGAGAAAATATATTATCCCATTATTTATGACTGTGGAGATGATGGCAGGGTGTATCTAACTTCTTTAACAGAGACTTTTTAAAAAGTATGTGCTACATATGGTAGACACCATGTTGTTTTTGTACAATCTATCAAAATTTCATCCAAAGTGGATTTTATGTGTCTATCCCCTGTGCAAGCAAGAGTCCCTTGAAGGGGCATATGCTCTAATGGTAAAAGATTTCCAGGAATTCAAAAAATAAGACTTTTTTCCTTTTTTAATTGCTGAGTGTTAAAATTGTCTGATATTTCTGAGCAATAACAAAAGCTGTAGTGACCATATCTAAGACTTACACCATTTTCATTTAGGACTAGTCGACACCATTCAAAAACTTCTGGAAAACTCAATATAATTATGATCATCCATTCAGGAGTAGCAGCAATAACAAGATTTTCAATATGGCTGTCATGGTGGTCCTAATGGATGTAAGATCAACACCATTTTTATTTAGGATAAACTGATCAAAGAAGTCTTTAGGTGAAAACCCTATGTTGATATGACCATTCATCTATAATGAGAAGCAATAACAAGATTTTAAAGATGGCTGTCATGGTGGTCCTAATGGATGTAAGATCAACACCATTTTTATTTAGGATAAACTGATCAAAGAAGTCTTTAGGTGAAAACCCTATGTTGATATGACCATTCATCTATAATGAGAAGCAATAACAAGATTTTAAAGATGACCACCATGGTGACCATAATAAAAGTAAGATCAGAACCATAATAAATTCAGACTAACTAGATATAATTCAGGTTGAACACCATGTCAATTTGAGGAGTAGTGATAAGATTTTCAGGACAGCAGCCATGATTTTGGCCATATTAGATCTCAGATCAGCACCATTTTTATTTAGGCCCAACTAGTTGTCATACGAAGACTTTTGATGAAAACTCCATGCTGATATGACCATCCATCTTGGAGAAGTGGTGAAAACAAGATTTTCAAGATGGCCATATTGAGGTTCTACTGGCACCATTTTCAATGCAACCATCTTGACATCATAAGAAATTTAATGATGAAAACCCTTTGTCAATATGACTTTCCATTCAGGAGAAGTATTGATTACATAATTTTCAAGATGGCTGTCATGGCAGACTTAACGGGTGTCAGAATATGCATTGTCTTCATTTAGAACCCACTAGATATTATAAGAAGTCTTTTAGTGAAAATCCTACACTGATATTGCCAGGAGCAGCAAAAACAAGATTTTCAGGATTGCAGTTATGCTGGCCTTATTTAATGCCTTGAGGAGCACCACTTTCATTTAGGACCAACTAGACCTTGGGATAAACATGTGGATAATTTTTCATAGCAATCCTCCAAGTAGTTTAATGACTGGCAATTACAAACTTGTGCTAATGAAAAGATGGATATTAAACAATAGATAACAGGCCATCCCATAAATTTTTCTGGTAAATGAATATTAGAGCTAAAAACAATTAATGATGGACAAATATTAGACCCATAGTACTGTAGTTAGAGAACTCTGATAATATGGATTCTATATCACCCTGAGATCTGTCAAGACTCAAACAAATACACTGGCAAGTACATGTATTCATGATGCTTTTATCACATTTAGTAATTGGTAGGAATACTACTGCATCACACTGCATTCCTGATGCCAAAAAACTAATCCTACTGATTGTACTCTGAAGAATAATTTGGTACTTTGTGACACATAATATGCAGATCAGTCTTTTACAGCTCTAATAGAAAGAAAAACATACCATCCTTCAGTCTACAAAAAATAAATCTCTGCAACAATGCTGAAATAATACTTGAAATTAAAATGCAAATTACAAAGGCTGCATATAGTTGCTTCTTGAGAAAAATTTAACTAGGTGAAGTGATGTAGTTGAAATATTTGTAAAACTGACAGGTAAATTAAAAGAAAAAGGACTGTTTATTCAGAATCTACCAAAACTGAATTTAAAACTCAAGAAATTATAACACAGTGCTTGAAAAGAATTTCATATACCGGTATTACTTTGTCATTTTTCATTCTAGTATTCTATCATTTTGACAAATGTTTCAGGTTATGCTCAACCCTCAATATTCTGCAACACCCCAAAAGCGATCACTCTGTACATTCTGTAATTTCTAACATTAAGGATTGCATCAAATATGGAATTTACTCTTTTGCACAGATGGCACCATAATACAAATAACTAATTGATGTGAAGTACTGTATATACAATACTCCCTCATTATAACACTTCCCATAGAAGTCACAAAGTTTATCACCTTATAGTGAAATCCCTCATAATGAAGTACATTATAAATATAATTCTACTACTTAATAATGAAATGGGATCCATAACAATACCCACCTTATAACAGGAACCATTTTATAACAGCATTTTATAATAAAGGGCCTTATAGTAATGGAGTGCTGTAATAGGAAATGCATTATAATGAAGGGCCTTATCGCAACAAAATACTGTAATAGGAACTGTGTTATAATTAAAGTTCTTTTAGTGATGGAGTACTGTAACAGGAACTGTGTTATAATGATGGGCCTTATAGTGATAGAGTGTTGTAACAGAAACCATGTTATAATGAATGGTCTTATAGAGATGGAGTGCTTTAACAGGAATCTTGTTATAATGAAGGACCTTAGCAATGGAGTGCTGTAGCAGGAACTATATTATAATGATGGCCTTAAAGTCAAGGAGTGCTGTGAATACATATACTTTAAGAGGTGCTTCAAATTAACTTGAACAACACATGTACTAACATTCACACAACAGCTGTACGAAGTTGTTATAAAGATAACACACATCAACAATTAACTTAATAACATTAACTCAATGCTCATGTATAAAACATGAATCAAATTATGTTAAATATATACCAAAACAAATGAAGTAATAAATATAACTTTAATTAAGGTACATACTAGGTAAGACTAAAGCTTCAATGGCCTAATCATGGAACTAACATATGGGGCCCATATTCTTAAACACAAGCTCAAGCCCCCAATTATATGGTACTTGGAGTAAATCTGCATCATTAAAATTAAGCATACAGGCAGAGGAATGCAGTACAACTTCTATATAAAGCTGTCCATGGGCCATAAAGTTAAAAAACTTATAATTTGATTGCTTTATAAATATGTATATAAAACATAAATTTACTACCACTTAATGAAATGGGATCCATGACCATACTTGCCTTATTACATGAACTGTGTCATAATGAAGGGCCTTATAGTAAGGGAGTGCTGTACAATTTAAGAAATCCTGAGTGTTTTGTTGTTTGCTTTACTCTACTGTAATGAAAATTTTGGTGAGTCACAATTTACAAAGTTTGCACTTAAGGGTTTTGCTCAAAACTTTCAAGAACACAGGACAAGGTCTGAATTTCATGAACAGAACTTAAGTCTATATTTAAATTTCACTTTAGAATCCAGCAATCTGATTAGCTGAAATGTCAGTCTGATTTAAAACTGACCTATCAGATGATTTCAATCTAGACTTTACTTAAAAAATTATGTTGGTCAATTGAAGCCAGATCTGACTTCTTCTTTTTCTTCAAACTTTTTGTAAAACTTGTGCATAGAAAAAGAACAAATACCATGAATATATGTTATTCACATGGTATCAATCATTTGTAAAAGCTCCCCTTTGGACCACTTCCTCATTAAGAACCTATCCACAAATGTAAGTATTCTCAATATTTAATATTTAACATTATAAAGAGACGACATTTTCATTTCTTGCAATAATAATGGCCATGTTTCATCATATATTGCAAATAAACTGTAATAATTCAACAACTGGCACAGTTGCACTGTGCCTTTTTTGTACCACAAGATAAAATATATCTTGTATTTACACAGGGAAATATTTTTTATTATATACCAAACTTGCTGAAGATTAAACCCATCCAAAAGTGCCTCCATGCTCCAGATTGTAACTTCACCTCACTTTCAACTGTATTCAAAGGCTGTTCAAAAAAACATGAATGATTCAAGACAGTGGTAGGGTTTGAGTTGTCCTAATCTTATGTTTCTGACAAGACAGTGGTAGGTTTGAGTTCTCCTAATCTTACATTTATGACAAGACAGTGGTAGGTTTGAGTTGTCCTAATCTTATGTTTCTGACAAAACAGTGGTAGGTTTGAGTTCTCCTAGTCTTACATTTGTGACAAGACAGTGGTAGGTTTGAGTTGACCGAATCCTACATTTCTGACAAGACAGTGGTAGGTTCATGTTGTCCTAATCTTACGTTTCTGACAAAACATTGGTAGGTTTAATTGTCTTAATCTTATGTTTCTGACAAGACAGTGATTTAGTTGTCCTAATCTTACGATTGTGACAAGACAATGGTAGGTTTGTGTTGTTCTTACATTTGTGACAAGACAGTGGTAGGTCTGAATTGTTGTAATCTTACATTTGTGACAAGACTTTGGTAGGTTTGAATTGTCCTAATCTTACGTTTGTGACAAGACAGTGGTAGGTTTGTGTTGTCCTAATCTTATGTTTCTGACAAGACAGTGGTAGGTTTGAGTTGTTCGTACATTTCTGACAAGACAGTGGTATGTCTGAATTGTCCTAATCTTGTGTTTCTGACAAGACACTGGTAGGTTTGTGTTGTTCCAACATTTCTGACAAGATGGCAATAGGTTTGAATTGTCCTAATCTTACATCTGTAGCAAGACAGTGGTAGGTTTGAATTATCCTAATCTTATGTTTCTGACAAGACAGTGGTAGGTTTGTGTTGTCCTACTCTTACATTTGTGACAAGACAGTGGTAGGTTTGTGTTGTCCTAATCTTATGTTTCTGACAAAACAGTGGTAGGTTTGAGTTGTCCTAATCTTATGTTTCTGACAAAACAGTGGTAGGTTTGAGTTGACCGAATCCTACATTTCTGACAAGACAGTGGTAGGTTCATGTTGTCCTAATCTTACGTTTCTGACAAAACATTGGTAGGTTTAATTGTCTTAATCTTATGTTTCTGACAAGACAGTGATTTAGTTGTCCTAATCTTATGATTGTGACAAGACAATGGTAGGTTTGTGTTGTTCTTACATTTGTGACAAGACAGTGGTAGGTCTGAATTGTTGTAATCTTACATTTGTGACAAAGACTTTGGTAGATTTGAATTGTCCTAATCTTACGTTTGTGACAAGACAGTGGTAGGTTTGTGTTGTCCTAATCTTACGTTTCTGACAAGACAGTGGTAGGTTTGAGTTGTTCGTACATTTCTGACAAGACAGTGGTATGTTTGAATTGTCCTAATCTTGTGTTTCTGACAAGACACTGGTAGGTTTGTGTTGTTCTACTCTTAAATTTCTGACAAGACAATGGCAGGTTTGAGTTGTTCCAACATTTCTGACAAGATGGCGATAGGTTTGAATTGTCCTAATCTTACATCTGTAGCAAGACAGTGGTAGGTTTGAATTATCCTAATCTTATGTTTCTGACAAGGCAGTGGAAGGTTTGTGTTGTCCTACTTTTACATTTGTGACAAGACAGTGGTAGGTTTGTGTTGTCCTAATCTTATGTTTCAGACAAGACAGTGGCAGGTTTGAGTTGTCCTAATCTTATGTTTCTGACAAAACAGTGGTAGGTTTGAGTTCTCCTAATCTTACATTTGTGACAAGAAAGTGGTAGGTTTGTGTTGTCCTAATCTTATGTTTCAGACAAGACAGTGGCAGGTTTGTGTTGTCCTAATCTTATGTTTTTGACAAGACAAGTGGTAGGTTTGTGTTGTCCTACTCTTACATTTCTGACAAGACAGTGGCAGGGTTTTGGTGTCCTAATCTTATATTTCTGACAAGACAGTGGCATGCTTGAATTGTCCTAATCTTACGTTTCTGACAAGACAGTGGCATGCTTGAATTGTCCTAATCTTACGTTTCTGACAAGACAGTGGCATGCTTGAATTGTCCTAATCTTACGTTTCTGACAAGACAGTAGCAGGTTTGATTTGCTCTTACATTGCTGACAAGATAGTGGCAGGCTTGAATTATCCTAATCTTACATCTGCAACAAGACAGTGGTAGGTTTGAGTTGTCCTAATCTTACATTTGTGACAAAACTATGATAGGTCTGAATTGTACTAATCTTATGTTTGTTACAAGACAGTGGTAAGTTTGAGTTGTCCTAATCTTACATTTGTGACAAGACAGTGGTAGGTTTGAATTACGCTAACCGTAAATTCTGACAAGACATTGGTAGGTTTGAATTATCCTAACCTTACAATTCTGACAAGACAGTTGTAGGTTTGTGTTGTCCTAATCTTACAATTCTGACAAGACAGTGATAGGTTTGAATTATCCTAACCTTAAATTCTGACAAGACAGTGGTAGATTTGAATCGTACTAATCTTACGTTTGTGACAAGACAGTGGTATGTTTGAATTATCCTAACCTTGGAATTCTGACAAGACAGTGGTATGTTTGAATTATCCTAACCTTGGAATTCTGACAAGACAGTGGTAGGTTTGAATTATCCTAACATTACAATTCTGACAAGACAGTGGTAGGTTTGTGTTGTCTTAATCTTACTTTTGTTACAAGACAGTGGTAGGTTTGAGTTGTCCAAACCTTATGCTTCTATCAAGAGAGTGGTAGGTTTTTGTTCTTACATTCATGACAAGACCTGGTAGGTTTGAAATGTCCTAATCTTATATTTCTGACAAGGCAGTGGAAGGTTTGTGCTGTCCTAATCTTACGTTTCTGACAAGGCAGTGGAAGGTTTGTGTTGTCCTAATCTTATGTTTCTGACAGGACAGTCGTAGGTTTGAATTGTTCTAGTCTTACATTTGTGACAAGACAGTGTTAGGTTTGAATTGTCCTAATCTTAAGTTTCTGACAAGGGAGTGGCAGGTTTGAGTTGTTCCTACATTTCTGACAAGACCGTGACAGGTTTGAATTGTCCTAATCTTATGTTTGTAGCAAGACAGTGGCAGGTTTGAATTGTCCTAATGTTATGTTTGTGACAAGACAGTGGTAGGTTAGTGTTGTCCTAATCGTACGTTTTGACAAGACAGTGATAGGTTTCAGTTGTTCTTACATTTCTGACAAGACCGTGATAGGTTTGAATTGTCCAAATCTTATATTTGTAGCATGACAGTGGTAGGTTTGAATTGTCCTAATCTTACATTTGCGATAAGACAGTGGCCAGTTTGAATTATCCAAATATTCCATTTGTGACAAGACAGTGGTGCTTTTGAGTTGTCCTAATCTTATGTTTCTGACAAGACAGTGATAGCTTTGAATTGT
The DNA here is from genome assembly GCA_028554795.2 of Sinohyriopsis cumingii. Taxonomy (NCBI): domain Eukaryota; kingdom Metazoa; phylum Mollusca; class Bivalvia; order Unionida; family Unionidae; genus Sinohyriopsis; species Sinohyriopsis cumingii. Next base: position 85,012,873 of record CM068824.1, on the reverse strand, counting down.
CCTAATCTTATGTTTCTGACAATCATTAAACTATTTAACCCATTATAACCACAACAAAGTCTGATTCAGCAAATTGATCACAATGGGTTTTACTGGGAAAATAACCTCACAGAGTCACAAATGGCTGTGGGTCAAATTTCTTCAGCCAAAGGCCAAAAATAATTTCCAATCCTGGAAGATAATGCTTTTTTCCATATATTTGTTCTAGCTTACAAAGTGATCATTTTCTAGATGTATTTATAACGTTTGTAAACATGAACAATCATTCATCACAGGGCATGATTGGAAATCTTTGCATGATAAAAAAAAAAATCTATTGCCAACAGTTTTCTATATTTCACACTTAATTTATGCCTCAATGTTATATTCTTTTCTTGGATATGATAAGCATGGTGTTTATAACATTCATGTATATGATGCTATTATAAATTATTACAGCCAAAATATGTTGATTTAAGTTTAAAAAGTTGATTATCTGAGTGAGAAAATTTTTATAGCTTTATCATGTAAATAACCAAGGTATATCCTGCTAATTAAGTAATCAAGTCATCACGCATTGCATCCAAATTAGTAATAATGCAAATTCATCAACATTATAGCAAAACTGGGCTCTGTGTAAGTCATCTCTGAAATCTCTGGCAGAAATATAGTATGAATTTACCACAGAGAATTTCAACTGATGTCTTTTACAGTTTGTCAAAAGTGCTCAAATTTGCACTCCTCCCCCTGTTTACATGGTCTAGATGGTCTAAGCAGCTGAGTAAAAACAACTAAGCACTCACTGCATTTTTTCACTGAAAATACTGATTCTGTAAAATCTTAAGTCAGAAAACATTTTTGTTAGAAATAATTCTAGCTTAACATGAGATATATACTGAAAATGTCCACTTAAAATGAAAGGCAGGTAGCAAGAGATTTATATTCAAAATGTTGATTTAAATAAATGGGCATGTAATATGATAATTACAGAACAGAATAAACCAAGAAATTAATCTTACATTCCATGAAAAGCCTACCAATTATATAATGCCTTACTCCGGGAGAAACTCCAACTTAAGTATTAATTTCACTAAAATGGTTCAGAATTATGTAAGAAACACCTGGCAAATTTGTATGAATATATAGGCACTAGAATTTGGTATATGCTTTTGTAATTATTATCACCACAGCAACTCTTAATCCTATAGCTTTACTTGGGTGTTTACAAATAAAGATCTACCATGTATGCTTGCTTATAAGTCATGCCAAACTGCACAGACTCAGTGCTGCCATTGCATAATACACCAGCAGATCTGAGTATGCTGTGTCCAGCTGGACATAACTTATGAGTATGTATGGTACCCTGTTTTCTTGAAAACATCCTAAGCCCAAAATCTGAACCTCACCATTCAAAAATCTGAAATGGCACCTCCATAAAATAACATAAATAGAATTAAGCCTGCATGGAAAAGAACTATACAGTTAAAATTGTAAAGTTCTAAAGTTACATAACAAACTGAAGTATGTCAAAACCATTGGATTTTGAGCTTGTGCTTAAAGTGCATAATAAAAATATTCAAAGAATGAGAAGCAAAATTTATTATCAGTAAAGAAAAGCTGAGAATGACTATAAAAGGTAAATAAAATAACTTACACTATCATAGATAGTAGATATATGACCTTCACTAGTACTGGACTAACAAGATATTCTATAAATTGATATACTGTATCTACTAACTTTTAAGCTTGGTCCAACAGCAAACAACACAGACAATGGCAGATCAGGGTCTATGTTGTTTGTTCTACTGACCAGTCCTAAAAACTGCTCAGATCCAAACCTATTGGTTGCAGATCAGGGTCTATGTTGTTTGTTCTAATGACCAGTCCTAAAAACTGCTCAGATCTGAACCTGCTGATGCATTATGCAATGGCAGACCAGGGTCTATGCAGTTGAATTATAACCTTTAACCCCCAAATCTAAAGGTTTCTTTCTTATTCTAAGAGTAATCCATCCACAAAGTTGGTCCAGATCTGTGATACAGGACTAATGTTATTGTGCAGAAACCATTTTTCTTTCAGTCACAGTACCCTTGGTCTTTTACCTCAAAATCAACAGGCATTTTCACAACCCCAAGTGCAAGCCAGTCACAAAGTCTGGCAACCACAGATGATGGAAAACAAAAGTTACTGCATGGAAACCAGTGTTCCTCTTTCATCATTAGATTTTGACCCTGAAATCAACTGAGTACTTTCTAACCCCAAGTGCAACCCATCCACAAAGATTAGTAACTGTAGATCATTAAAACTCCAGTTATTGTGCAGAAATTATTGTAATTCTTTCAGTTACAGTGGCTTTGAACTTTGTCCTCCTGATCTTAAAATCAACAAGATTCTTTGCTACCCCAATCATACGCCATCCACAAAATTTGGTAACTGTAGATGGTGGAGAACATGGATTATTGTGCAGAAACAAAATTGGTATCTGATGGATGGACAAAATCATAAGAATATATGCTCAGTCTAATCCCAGGCATATAAAACTTAATCTTACATATGTTTTATTCATTGCAACCATATTCTGGAAAAGGCAATGCACTTCTAATGTGAAAAGTGCTCAACATACTCTGCTTGCATGCACATACATTATATGGAGCCTGATTATGTTATCATTGGTGTGCACTGATTAGGATTAGATTAAACCTTATGAAATGTACCAAAATAACAGTTCACATGGCAGAGGTATTAAACAAAATACAGTACAATAAAACCAGTATAAACCTAACATGAGGACCAAAAATGTTGTATTAGAGCCCCCAAACTCACTGTCATATCCATAAGGTAACACACAGGAACTACTTTTTGCAGTCGGAATAGTCACGGATCCTAAGTACTCAGAAGGCCTGATTAAACAGATCAGAAGGCCAGATTAAACAGATCAGAAGGCCTGATTAAACAGATCAGAAGGCCAGATTAAACAGATCAGAAGGCCTGATTAAACAGATCAGAAGGCCTGATTAAACAGATCATACTGTATCTAGTTTTTGGAACCTGAGCTTCAAACAGTCTTATGAGAGCTGTGTACTTAAATTCATTGGCTCAGAGCAACATATCTCTTATGAGTTAATATTATAAATATTGTTAGTGATTACATGTCTTCATTCTCCAGTGGATCACTGATGGAATTTTCCGATAGTATAATATCATCATCATCATCATCATCACTCAATTTAAGGTCATCTAACTCCAGATCATCATCCAAATTCACTGCAAAACAAATACAACAAATGGTAAGTACATTAATTATTGTATAGCAATTTCTGCAAGTCTAGTTCATTAAAAAAAATGGAAACATTCACATTAAATAAATTGTATTGTTACTTCATCTATTTACCTATACAATATAAACAAAAGAAGATGGAATCATATATGTTCCCCATCCTATCTTGTTGTTGTGGGGTTTAACGCCATTTTTCAGCACACGATAGGCTATACATGGTGGCCAGTATTAATGGTAGAGTCAGAACCCGGGAAAACACCAGAAAGAACCACCGACCCACGAGAAGCTACTGGCAAGCTTTCTCACATATCCACATTGGCTGAATCCAAGACTCGAACCAGCGCAGACAGAGGTGAGATGGCAGTGATCCGAAACGGAGAGTGCTTTAGACCACTTGGCCACTCTGCCCCCCCCCCCATCTAAATATATGTTATGAGTCAAAAGGATTCGATGATATTTCAAACATCATGTACAGTCAGTCTGTATTTACAGATTATTCTGGGAAGTGATACGTATCAGATACAGTCAGTCTGTATTTATAAATTATTCAGGGAAGTGATATGTATCAGATGCAGTCAGTCTGTATTTACAAAGTATATAGGGAAGTGATACGTATCAGATACAGGCAGTCTATATTTACAAAGTATATAGGGAAGTGATACGTATCAGATACAGGCAGTCTGTATTTACAAAGTATATAGGGAAGTGATACATATCAGATACAGGCAGTCTGTATTTACAAAGTATATTGGGAAGTGACACATATCAGATACAGGCAGTCTGTATTTACAAAGTATTCAGGGAAGTGATTAAATGTAAGATACCGGCAGTCTGTATTTACAAAGTATACAGGGAAGTGATTTAATTAAGATACAGGCAGTCTGTATTTACAAAGTGTTCAGGGAAGTAATAGGCATCATATACAGGCAGTCTGTATTTACAAAGTATTCAGGGAAGTGACAGACATCATGAGGCAAATCTTGAATATGAATCTGATATATAATGAATCTGATATATACAGCATTTGTAAAGTAAGAGATCTTGAACAGTTTGGGATTTTTTTAATACTGAATAGGAATGGATGGATGGATGGACAGATAGATGGGAGAAAAAATCTAAAGCCATTTGAGCAGACAATTTCTCAATAGCAAAAGGCACACTTATATTACTAGTCTGATGTATATATTCACCAAGTGTCATACAGATACATTTACTGGTTTTGGAGTTTTGCTCCAGAAACAAAGATGTACATGATGGCTGGATGGACAGACCAACTATTAGAAAGCTAAAAAATACTGAAAATAAGAATTGCAAACAGCAAAAGGCACATCAAGAACACTATTCTTATACATGTATAAAGTTTCAGTCAGATATTTTTAACAATGTTGTAGTAGTATTCCAGAAGCAAAAGTGTGAATGATGAATGGATGGATGAAAAAAGACATAAATCAACATTAAAATGTTTGAATCTGAATAATTGGGAATAGCAAAATGAATATCTGGATTACTGTGAGATCCTTCCTGAATGCTTATGGAGTTATGCTGTGGAAATGAAAGTAGAATGAATGAAAGATAGACTGAAAGACAGAACCCATATAATAAACAAGAGGCCCAAGTGAGTCTCAGATTGCTAACTTAATATCTGCTAAAAAGTCTGGATCAGTATGATGATTTATCATAAAAATTTACAGTGCTTTTGGTTGTAGCTGTCATGAAATCAACTGTTTCAAACGTTTCTCTTGTTTCTGTTTCTTCATCCAACATTATTTGTCCAATAAGGAAAGGCCCCTATTCTCAGATGCTTTGGGTTAAAGTTGGTCACCTTCTATTTAGCCAGGTTTTAAAAGCGGTGTAAATATCTTTATTTTACTAATGGCAGCCTTATTTGCCATTATAATGGCATATTTTATATAAAACTCAAATACATTTAAGCTAGGTTTGTTATTGGGTCTAATTTGTTAAGCAGTTATTTAGAATAAGTTACTGAACATTTATCTGTTTTCATAAATCAGCCATATTTAATGGCGTAATTTGTAAAAACATGCTTTTTGTCAAGTTTGGCTATTTTCTAAACAGTGGTTTTGGATAGGTCATTTAAAGTTTTTTTCTTTTTTTTCTATTTTTAGTAACTGGCCATATTTGATGGCTCTTTGGCATGGTTTGTAAAAATTTGAAAGGTATTCATGCTAGGATAATTTCTGTCAAGTTTGATCAAATTTTATTCAGTGGTTTTGGAGAATCAATCATCAAAGGGTTTTCTATTTTTAGTATCAGTAGCCATTATTTCATGGTTAATGAGCACTTTTGGTAGAAATTTGAAACATCTTCATGAAATGTCAACTTTGACTATACCGTGTTTAGTAGTTGAGTAGAAGTCATTTGGATGTACTATGCCAGTTTCAGTTGAAACTGGCTTTGCTGTCTCTTAGAAGTTGAAAATAGCAACTGTTGACACACACCAGGCAGATGCCAGGCCATGCATGATGAACAATGGGTCATACCATAAGCTCACTTGGTATAGTTGTGTATATTAAACATTAAATCATCCATTTCATAATGACATCAAAAGAATGTACAGAAGTAAAATTAAATTGTTAAAATTAATGATAACAATGATAATTATGTTTTCAGGTAAACTCATTCCTTTGGCTACACAGAACAATTTTTTGTTCATATCATAATTTTGCAAAGTGAGACATTTCTTGCAATTAAGTCCATAAGACACCTTATAAACACACATATAGGTGGTCTGAGAAGGTATTTTATATTTGCTGTCGTTTAATGGGCTCATTTAATCCAGCATGGTATCATTGTTAGTGGTTATTTTTCTTAAAAATTCTGATGACAAGATAAACTGTTTCCATGCTCGTTGCAGCATGTAATTCATAGCTTAATAACCAAGAATAAATTAATAAAATTTACAATGAGAAAACAACTGATCATTGCATGAGTCAACACCAGGAATCAAACCTGGAACATATCTGTTAGTGATGACAGATAATAGCTTTACCAGTGTTGTTTTGTAGGAAGGATATATGGAGATCACTAAACTACTAATTTTCTAAAGATAATTTTCTATATCCCATCTAGCCTGAAACAGCAAACATAATTGCTTTTGCTCTAGGAGTCTCGCCACAAAATTAACTTCACACATTACTCCCTTGTAAGCCAAGTTCAAAGTGCAAACAGGAGACACCCTGATCCAATATCACATAATGCATAGTCTATGCCATTTGTTTTACTAATTGGAGCAATCAGAATAGAATAGACCCAGATCTACCAGTGCATTATGCAACGACAGATCTAGGTCTATGCAGTTTGCAGTTGGACTCAACTTATGAGTGCACATGATGGTCCAAAATATTACACATTATTTTGAAATGTTTCTAACTGAAATAGTTTAACAATATTTTTGTCAACTGAACCTAGTGAGGTAAGCATTATATATGTTGGACTGATTGTTTATGACCAATTATCATTTTCATTATCAAACTACACTATAGTGGTCCCTGACTATAAAGCCCCTCAGTATGCTGTGTCCTTTTTGTAACATGGGTATGGTCATGAATCCCATTCAATTGATGCCTCACTAACAATCACTCAGTATACTGATGTCCCTCTTATAACATGGGTATTATCAAGGATCTAATTCAACTGATAACTCGCTACACCACTCTCTCGATAATGTGCACCCTGATAACTCGCGAACCCACTTATAACCTGGGGTCAGGCCTGGATCGCATTTTTTTAAACCCGAAAATGACCCCAAATTGGTCCCTATTTGTTGAACTTGAAAATCGCAATCAAAATTGGTAATGGAAACTTTGATCTATCGCTCATTTTATCGTCGAAAACGGCAGATAGGACCTGGAAATTTTAATCAATGTCACGCCGAGTGGAGACAGTACTTAATAAATAAATACAAAATAAATAATTTTTTTATCAATTGAAATTTGTGTTCTAGTTTTATCTTTTAGTTCCTTTTAAGTGTAATTATCATAAATGCAATGTGTCCTCTTGTAATTAAATGTAAAATGCATCAATCTACCATAACAGCTATGTCTGCAAGCAAGTCTCTGAGAACCTAATTAAGTGCTGACTGTGTTTCAATAACTGACTTGCGGAAGTATTTCTTGTATTGTTGCAATGAATTAAAAGCTGGCCACCTTTGTATTATCATTTTAATTATGTCTTTTGAATCAAATAAAGGAGGTGAAAAAAAAGAAAAGTTACAAGGCACGAAAATCATACAAACTTAAAATCTAGTGGCCCTGGTCATATGTTGGGTGAACTCACTTCATTTGATCAATCGAACACTGTTAAAAATGTTATTGTGTATGTAACATAAACTACCTTAAATTAACCAAATCTCTCATAAATGTGATCAAAGATAACAAGGCAGCCAAGTGAAATAAATACTTCATAAAATAAAGAGCTTGATTTCATAGATATGGACCATTGTGGGCAAGTGAGTTTCGGAGATTTTTTTAACTGGCACTTAGAGATATCCTCAAGGATGATAAGAAATTTCATTATTACTTCCAGTAAAATCACGACATCAATATTGTACTAATTGAACAATACAAAAATTGAGTTTCAACGTAAACAATTGTCTCACAGAATAAATGTTGCATTTTTTTTAAAGAAAGGAATCTTGTTTGGTGGTGTATCAACAGTTAGTCTAGTTCCCTGCTTTGTGGACTCCCAATTTGGCAGGATACTTTTAAACACCACAACAGAAACCAGACTCATCAAGAAAACAAAAAGCAGTGATGTAATACACAGATTTTTTTCATACACGTTATGGTTGTTGAAACCAGTTGGAACGATCTTTCATACGTTGGACACTCTGAAAATAAATGTTATTTAAACAGAATAATGAACAACTTCATTAGAAAAAGCATGTTATTAAAAATTATTATCGACATGATTGTAATGTGAGGATTCAGTCATTAAACATCCCATTTCCTTTTTTTTTCAATTTTTGGAGGTCCCTCTGTAACTCGTGCCTTGCTTATAGTGCGGTCTATGTTTGTGGACCCGTTGTGCGTGAGTTATTGAGGGAGAGGTGTATAATGACCCTTACAAAACTGCTATCCCTTGAATAACATGAGTATGGTTATGGGTCTAATTCAATTTGATCGCTCATAATGAAGACCTAAGGTATACTGCTGTCCCTCTTATAACAAGGGTATGGTAATCTAACCCATTACAATGATCCCTCACAACATATACTGCTGTCCCTCTTATAATATGGGTATCGTCAAGGATCTAATTCAATTGATAACTCACTATAATGACCCTTACAATACTGCTATTCCTTATATAACATGAGTATGGTTATGGATCTCATTCAATTGATCACTCACAATAAAGCCCCTCAGTATACTGCTGTGCCTCTTATAACAAGGGTATGGTCATCTAACCCATTACATTGATCCCTCACAACATGTACTGCTGTCCCTCTTATAACATGGATATGGTCATGAATCCCATTAAACTGATCCCTCACTATAAGCCCTTTAGCATAATACTGTCCTTCTTATAAAATGGGTAATGTCATGGATCCCATTTAATTTATCCCTCACTATAAGCCCTTTAGCATAATAGTGTCCTTCTTATAACATGGGTATTGTCATGAATCCCATTAAACTAATCCCTCACTATGAAGCCCCTCAGCATACTGTTGTCCCTTTTGTAACATGAATGTGGTCATGGATCCAATTTAATTCATCCCTCTGTATACTGCTGTCCCTCTTATAACATGGGTGTTGTTATCAATCCATTATATGGATCCCTTATCATAATGCCCCTTGGTATACTGATGTTCCTCTTATAACATTAGTGTTGACATGGGTCCCACTAAATTATCTGAATTTTGTTTTATCACTGATACTTGAATTATTTAACTTTGTAGCTTTTGGCTAATAAGAACCAATTTAATATGATTTCACATCATTAAATCTACATTTGTTTGTTTTTATGCACTATTATGAAAGAGCCTTATTGTAAAATCCCTCTCTACAAGGCTTCCTCACTTATAATACAGATCATTTTTATGACTCCCATAAACCATGTCATAAGAGAGAGCACTTTAGTAACTGTTTTGTAACATAAACTGTATTACAAAGACAGAAGAGCTGATACTATAGATGCAATAGTTATTTGATTACCTTATATCTTACAAAATAATACAGAAAAGTAGATAATTTTTTTAGATCATCTTATAAAGAATGTATCAAGATTTCCTAAGCTGCTAGTATGCCTTCAACATTTCTGGATACAGTAAAGCTCTGATTATCTGCATATTGATTATCCAACATTATGGTTCATCCAATGAAAACCAAACTTGTAACTTACGGTTTTGGACATTTCATGACAGTATTATGGTTGATGAAAAACAATTTTTTTTAATAGGATTCCAAGCTGCTAATATTTGGAGTTTCAAATACAATGAAAATGCAAACAGGAGGTCTAAATGGGCCTGATATAGCTCACCTGGGTAGCTGAGATATGTAATCTTGTGAACGTAACAAAACTGGACAGGTGAAATAAAAGCTTGAAGCACACAGCTGCAACATTGTCTATTGATATTGATGTCATTTATCTTCTTTTGAAGACCACATATATGGCCAGAGGCAACTACTTGTTTTCATGTTTTATCAGCTTTTGGAACCAGCCTGTGTAGTCATATATTAAATACCATATTTAAAGAATAAAGTACACTGACTGACTGTAAACAATAAACAAAATATTAATACAATTTTTCCCCAAAAATGGAGCCTATGCATGGGTAATTTGAATGCTATAGTAAGCTCAAATTTTAAAATATTTCATTTTATCGATATCACTGCACAGGTATTAATGAATCAAATGGAGACATCTCATCCTGTGTGATTTTTATAGTAGGCACCTATAAGGAAAATTCTCATTTTTATAGTTTCCTCTTGCAAAAATAGTTGATAGGATGTAAACATGATTTAATAGTGTTACAAAAATAATTATAGTAATTTGGCAAAATATTAACATTAGGTTCTATGGGAACTGAATTAGCTGTATGTGCCCTACCGCAACAAACACACTAAATGGATAAAGGACCTGTCCAAAATATACCCAAATCTTTACTTACTATTTTGACTTCTTACAATGGTACTAACAGCTGTCTTGCTATGTGATCAGCATTAAGAGGTTAGTGTTAGGATTGGTTGTCCTGGTGTCAGGATAATGTGACTGGGTGGGACATCATGCTACATGTCTGTGGCATGACGCTCCAGTGCTAGACATCACTTTAAACTGCCACACTGCAGACATCATAGTGATATGACTAGAAAATTGTTAAGGCTACATTTAAAATCTAAATCACTCATACACACTTACTATTTTATCAGCCTGAATTCATTTGTAATATTAGGGACAAATTGTCTTTTGTATAAGTTTTAAACATTGTAAACTTACTGACCCAATTTTTATTCATGCTTCATTTAAAAAAACAGGTATCCTGTGATAGCTTATTAAAATGCTGTGTAATGCAATTGCTCAGCAGTAGGGGTGAAACAATTCATTGACATATCAATGCATCGATACTTTTTTGCTGTAATGATACATAAATCAATACAGAGAATTTATACAAAATGATACTGTATGCAAGTTATTTTAGCTTCAGTAGTCATTACAATTCATCTGAAACATCATCTGCAGTCACAGACACTCATTTTTATTAGTACAAAATGAAAAATCATATTGAGAATACTTGCTTGCTGTTAATAAATTAACAATAGGTGACATGGTTTGTAATCTGCCCTCCCCATTCCATGCTAATTATCTTAACCCACAACATTCCAAAAATATTCCACATGTATTATGAAGTATTTACTAATCATTTAATAAACAATTTTAAGTGAAGTTTCTGCATTGAATTACTATCAATTAATGACTTCTGTGCGAATTCTGTTTCTTGCCAATACTTCCTGTTTGTCATGGAGGGAATAAGCTAGCACTAATTTCTGATTGGTGGTTATCCGGTCCAGGTTAAACAATAACCACCAATCAGAAATTAGTGTAGCTTATTCCCTCCATGACAAACAGGAAGTATTGGCAAAGAAACAGAAACTTCGCACAGAAGTCATTAATTGATATGTAAAGTACTTTAAGCAGAGATGCCATACGGGTGTGCAATTGAATGAACTATGCAAAATTTTTACGAATTTGTAAACTTGGAGTACACTTAAGCGCAAGAACTCCTGCAAATTAGTTGAAAATCCTGCATGTGAAAATGTGTTCCGCAAAGTATACAATCTAGTTTTGGCTAACCATTCTTGTGGCGACATCTGTTTACACATCTGGGTTCTTCAAGCATGACATGAATGGTTGTTAAACTATTTTTGATTGGCACATGGTGACCAGGAATAAGCCATATTATGGTGTAGTTTGAACATTCCATGAGGGAAGTTTTACAAATGCATATTTAAAATATGGGCTACTTAGAAAACCCAAAAAGTCCGATTCCCAACATGGTTCATTACGATTTGATTCGGCAAATACCGGCTGATGGTACTGACAATGACAATAATTTTTAAAGTTATGAAGTATATTGGATTACTGGAGCTGGGAAAGTGTTAAAGGAGATACCACTGAGTGATTTTGAGCCAGAAAATGGTATCAAATACGAGTCAGATGTACATGTTGGATGGAATGAAATAGAGGGCATGAGGGTCAATCTCCCTTTCAGCAGTATTTTTAAATTCAATGTATAAAGGGCAGAATACTGAGCTTAATTAAAACACAAACAATTTAATGTTGATCTCAGTAGAGCTCTAAGAAAGTGGAGCAAGGAGAGAGAGACAGAGAAAGAGAGAGAGAGAGAGATTGAAAGTTTAGACAAATATTGAACTATGACCATTTCTTTCCCCACCCCTTCTTTTTTCCCACTCCCCCTTATTTCCCTTACAAAGGGGAAGGTCTCCCTTAAGATAAAATCCTGGCAGTATCTCTTTTTATATTGTACATGGGGAACAAATTTAGAATTTTTCTCTGTATGCAGAGATATTTAACCTGTGAATGAATGTGTCAATGGAATTAAGAAAATAAGCACAGAATCAGCGATGGTGCAGATTTCAAACTGCTCAAGTTTATCATCTTGTGTAAGGTAAAAAAAAAGTATAGAATAGGACAGGGTGTTGTCAATAGTTTTCCTTCTTCACTACAAGTTCATGTGGCCACATTAGTCTTTTGCATCTGCAGGAAGTACAATGTGATAGATTTTGATGGCATTCATCCTCATTCCCTTGCCTAGGTTTGTTAAATATGAGATTTTTTTTACATGAGGAAATTGCATTACTTCTTTTGTGTTGAAGATATCATCATAATGTCTTCCAAGTTTAAGTGAGACATGCAATTGGTAATAAGATGTTTTCAAAGCATTCATGCAGTGCAAAAACATAGGGCCTTGTGGCTATGAGTTAAATGGAGTCACCATTAAATAGCCTAAAATGCTGAATAAAACTCACTGACAACCAACAGGTAGTTGGTTTGAAAGTATTTTTGTTACTTTGTCATCAGTGAGAATATCATATAAATATATGGTAAATATGTTTTTCTGTAACCTGCATACTAGAAATACAACCAAGAATGTCAACATACATAAAAGGACACCAAGAAAATTCCAAAGAGAGAAAGTTGTTGTTGTTGTGGGGTTTAACACCATTTTTCAGCACACGATAGGCTATACATGGAAGCCAGTATTAATGGTGGAGGAAGAACCCGGGAAAACCCCGGAAAGAACCACCGACCCACAAGAAGCTACTGGCATGCTTTCTCACATACCCAAAGGGGGAAAGACCATCAAGTTAACATGTGTATCGATATGTATCATATCACAGGCTATGTATCATTAATTGTATTGATATGTGGCATGTGTATTGTTTTACCCCAACTCAGCAGTACAATTAAAAGCACATGTCCCTAAAAATCTGTCATAAATTATAGCTTATAAATGTGGGATTAACAAATCTTGTTTTTCAAAACTGGAATTAGATGACTGCAATTATTCAAGGTTATGGATGAAAAATGTACAGTTTTTAAAATTTGAATTAAAATCTAGCATTTTTCCCAATTTTGTCAAACTGTGTACATCTATGCAGGCAAAACCAGACTAATCAATGAGTTTACAATGATCACAATATATTACACGTCATATCTTGCTTCTGTAACTTTGAAATTTATTTATGAAAATTTGTTTAAAAAATTTCCACAATTTTCACCCACTTTCTGAAATGTCTGACAAATTTTATTACAGGTGGACCTCTCTGCATCTCAGGCACAATGATGCAAATGATGGAGGAAACATTTTCCTTTGAAACACAACCTACCTCCGAACTAAATTCCCACCACTCACAGTTTTTAAAATATAAAAAAAAAACAATCAAAATCTGAATCATATATCCTTTTAGTGAGTTTAGATAACTGAAAAATGTTGTACCATACAGTCAAGAGATCAGTGCTTTGATGAAAGACAGGACATCTTGCATAATAATTACATTGATCAACTGTGTAATCAGTGTCTATACACTATCTTGAATACAGATAAATGGATCAAGAAATAAAACTTGCCTGTATATAGGTCTGGATTTTTCTTGGATTTACTTTTTTTCACATAACTCTTTGCCTTAAAATCAGTAAAATCTGAGCTGTCTGTGTCAGAAAGATCCAATTCTTCCTCAAGACATCCAAGTCCATTCTGAACGGAGCTTAATTTTGGTTTGTGTCCTGTAAAAATTAAAAAAAGTAGTTCTTTGTAAGCTCTTTGTTTATCAAGAAAGCTATGGAAAAATTAGTCGTTTTTAACTTTGTGTACAATTGTATACATTACTATTTTAGATTAAAAATAGTCACAATGATTTAAAATATTACAGAATATACCTCCTAATAAGTCAGATCCAACTTGACTGAGATGTTTGAAACATTAGAGGTTTTATTAAATTTGACAAAAAATGTAACTCCATGATAACATCAGGCATCACAAATATCAAAATCACTCTAGGTTATAGTGAATTTCCCTGATAATATGAATCCCACTCCTAAAATCCTTCATTTTTCATAATTTTGGACAGACTGGGAATAGTGTTCAATTATTAAATGGGAGAAAAAATTCCCTGCAATCAGGGACTTCCCTGAAGAATCTTATGCCTGTAACATATTTCAAACTGTGACCATTTTTGTTCATTTTTTATCTTGCATATTGCTGTAACTAGCAAAATCTTCACAAGCACAACATTTTTATGAATTTAAAAAAAAATTAATAACAATAATTTAAGTTAGAATCATGTACTGTATCTATTTAGCTAGTCTCCCCATAACAAAATTCTATAAGTAGCCAAAATTATGTCAGTAATGACTGTAACTTGCTTCTCTGTGAAAACTTAATCTTTCACACTAAGTTTAGGAATTAACTTCCACTAAGCTTCCATAACACATGGTACTAATTATATGGAAAAATGGGAACCAGCCTGGAAATGGCTGAACATAGAATAGAGTATATACGAGTTTGGGTGGCCAGGACTGGTTAATGATGAAAGTTATTTTGTAGGAAAAACATTCTTTTGAGGGCTTATATTAGCTGTAAGTGAAAAAATAGAGACATTGTTTTATTGATGGAACTTCAGTCTTTTAACAGTCTTCAGTTTGGAACATTCACTACTGAAATTAGTTCCTGACTCTTTGATGTGGAATTGAAAGCACATGTTTCAAACACATGCAGGTCCAGAAAATGCTGTGGATCATATCTTTTCTCTACACAGAAGCTGACATCCAGGTTTTGTCTATACTGATAAATATAGGTTTGATCATAAGCATTAAGAAATTTTAAGTTATTGAATTTTTAATATCATGGTGTTTGCATAGGTTTACTATGGGAACTGAATTAGTACCATGAGTCCTCCAAATCCAGCACTCCTGGGATATGAGAAAATGCATCTTTCTTTTCTATATACAATGCAGTTGCTAAAAATAGTATATATGGAAAGCAACTCTTCCAAGAGCCTATTCTAGTTGTATACCCTAATCACCACTATGTGGCTACTCATATACTGGATATTCTCCAGTTTTTAATCCTGATAAATACATCAAAAATATCCTCACATCTGCAGAGAGGTGTGGAATGGCTTAATCATAATGTCATTATGTGTAAGTATTCTCATACACAAGCAAAATTTATGATAAATAATTTCCTTTTCTCCATCAAATACATTACCCAATCACATTAATATTTGGATAAAAGGGCAATGGAGAAGGAAATGCATGAGAATCCATCTTTTACCTTGGTCACCCCTTCAGAGTATGCTATGATATGGATTTCCATGTGAATGACAAAACCATTCTCATAACGACAGACAGCACAACTGAGGGATAATATCCCAACAGATCCAATTACCATGATGCTTTAGACAAAGAGAAATGAGAAATGTATATAAAGCAATATTTTCAGTGGCATATCCGATTCTGTCAGATCTCACAATACAATGAGCTAATAACCCCACCTTTGCCAAGAGGCCAAAGTGTGGGAAATTATATTTCCCGCTTTCACCAGAAGCATAAGTCTTTGCTGGCCCTGATTAATGTTTTCAGTGTGTTTCAGGTAGCGAATGCTAGCACTAAGTGGATCTTGGAACATAACTTCTCTTGAAGGGTCTATCAAGAAGAGGGAGAGAATGAACATTTTCTATTACCTGTGGATGGCAACTGGTTCTTGGTTATAAATATTGGTTGCATCATTAGAACTACCAAACCATCTGAACCGAATTGAAGTTAGTCTGGGTTGACCAAAACTCACTCTGCTAGCTGCAGCGAAATATATCCAGAAAAGCATGCTTTGCATGACAAGAGCTCAAACTTTGAAAACTGAGCCATATTAAAATCCATGAATGGTTCCAATTTGGAAACAATATGAGTGACCTGGATAGTTCAGATTAAAGTTGACCAACTAATCAGGGACATCCCTGTCATGACCTATATCTGTTCTCCCATGAAATGGCTTGCTGGACAGATTAGTTAGGAACCCGGACAGCAGAATATGGCATGGACAGCTTCTGCATAGTGTGGAAAACTCAGATAAGGTTGGCGAAGGTTGGCAAAAGTTCCCATTTCCTGAGACATACAGGCAATCTTGCTCTTTTCTAGTCAACAGGAGTACTTATGCCCACTGTGCTGCTAAAAGAATTGGAGTAAGATTTCATGTCAAGCATGTGATTAATCAAAATTTGTGATGAGAGGTGAGAAAAAAGTGCCATAAATCATTATCTCTAATGTGATGTAAAAGGTCAATCTTCTCACCTGAGATTCAAGCACAATATTCAATTTTATAATATCCCGCTTTTTCTGCTCCAGCTCTCTCGAACTGATGGTTACCTATGGGAATTTACAAGCAATCTTGAGATGGGGTAGACCCACAAGGGCATCCAACACTGTTTTGGCAACTGACAGTGTTGAAATAAAGGTTCTCTGATATCCACTGTCTTGGCTCTTTAGCATTTTAACATGCCTTTCATTTTTTCTGCATAACAGTGGACCAAGTGCATTCTTACAAACTTGTGTATGCAATGCAATATTTAGATGAAGGACATTCAGTACACCTGAGGAACATCTGGTTTGTCTCCTCTGAGACCTTTCACCTTTTAACTAACAAATCTAGTTAGTTGTCATTGTATACCTTCAATATAATGAATAATAAAGGGGTGCAAATTATACATCAATAATGCACCAGTGTTATAATGTATGAAAAAGTAGAGAAATTCAAAAGTGACGAAAATGGTATATTTGCATAAAAACAGCGAATGCATAAAAACAACATGGTATGAGACTAAGTACACAACAGTGTAAAAATGTACCCAGAAAGATGCCTAAGAAAAGGGGAAAAAATCATGAAGCAAAGAAAATACAAAAATATTTAAAAAACCCATAGCAACTCCAATGTACTTTTGAATGTATCCTGGTATGATGTTACAATCTACTGAGCAAAAGCCTAAAGTGAAGAACATCTGGTATATGGGTAGCCATCACCAAGTGGAGCCATGAGAGGTAATTATAATACATGTAGCATTCTATATAATAACTGTAAATAGATGGAAAAGACGTTTTTCATCTTTCACGGAGTGCTGGATTTATGTGGTAGCAGAAGTTAATTCTTAACATTAATTTGATTGGTTACTATATTGTACAGAAAAATACAGAACTTCAGTAAACTGAAAACCTCAAAAATCCCAAAATTGGGATTAATCTAGAAAGTTGTATTTGGTACTGTTCTATCATCAACTGTAAATTCATTTACTTTCATTAATGTTATTTTCTGTAAATCTTCGAAATAATGAAATTTTTCTTGATAACTTTGATCATGGATTGGAAAAAGAAGTTTTCCTAAAATCCATAATTTTTTAATCCAAATGTGAAATTGACAGTCTCTCTCTCTCTCTCTCTACTATATATATATATATATATATATATATATATATATATATATATATATATATATATATATATATATATATATGCATTTCACCATTAATTCTGGTCTTCAATGGGGTGGATGTTTTTCGTTTCATCAGGGACTCCATAAAATCCATCTTGCCCTTCAAATCCATCATCATAGACCTGCAAATTTTGACAAGAAGGGTTATAAAAATCATCATATAATGAAAACAGGATTACTACTAATTGCACATTATATACCAGCCCAGTGTCCAAGGACTATATGTGGGAATAACAATGCATGGCTGACCCTGGAGATTACTGACCAATAGGTCTCGACATCTTGGACCTCTAGTCAAGGTGTGAAGTCTTGAACTAAACTTATGGTGCAGAAACCATTATTTTCTTATTAAACAAATCATGAAAATGACCACTTAATTTTATAGCACAGAAATTACCCTAAGCACAAGCCATCCACAGAGTATGGTCAAGGAATTTACTCTAGAGCATAGGTTATTTTGCAAAACACATTTTTAAGCCATAACCACCTTGACCTTTGTTCCTAAAATAAACAGGCCTCTTCTGTACCTTAAAAACATGCCATCCACAAATTTTAGTCCTGTGGTCTAGAACTAAAGCTATTATGCACGAAACATTTCTTTCTGTCACATGACCTTGACCTGTGGCCTTTTTGACCAAAAAATTAACAGGTTTCTTCCTGACCTCAACTGCAAGCCATCCACAATGTTTGGTCCTAGTCTGTGATGTAGAACCAATGTTATCATGAAGAAACCATGTTTCTTTTTTCAGTCACAGTTATCCTGTCTTTTCACCTTTTGACTACAAACTCAGCAGATTTCTTCTTTACCCCAAGTGCAAGCTATTCAGCAAGATTATTCTAGGTTTGTGGGGAAAATCTAATGTTATTGTGCAGAAACCATGTTATCTGTTTCGTCACAACGACCTTGTCATTTCACCTTGAGACCCTGAAATAATAATGCCTTCTTCCTTAAACCAAATGCAAGCCATCCTCAAAGTCTAGTAAATGTAAAGGGCAGAAAATTCACCTTATTGTGCAGAAACAAAAATGAAACAGATGGAAGAACAGACAGAGAACAGCATAACATTAAAAGCTCCACCTTATGGCAGGCATCTAAAAAAAAACTGTTCTGAAATGTGTAATATTGTACTTTTGAGAATGCATTTTCTAATTCCAAAAATAAGCATGATGAAGGATAAGCCATGGTAAAAAAATAACATATATGTTAACTAAACTGTAACTAGTTTGTCAGCCAAACTAAAATTTATGTGAATGTACATAACTGGTGAAATTTATCAAATAAAGCATAGATAAGCATTTTGAATAAATGTTTAAACTGCAAATATTATAAGATGTTAATATACTGTTCCAAATAATAGTTTCTTTGTTTTGTTATTAATATATTTATTTATTTGGTTACCTGAGATCTGATGTTTCCAGCCCGTCATACTGTCTGGGTGATGTAAGTGATGCATTTCCAGCCAAGTTGGGTGAGAATTTACTAGGACTAAGAGAAATTGTCTGAACTGTCTGTGATAATAAAAGAATCTGGTCAGATACACACATGAAAACAATCAGATTATTTAATCAACCAATTCAATGGTTGTCAAAAGCAGACATAGAGGAAATATTGTTGAGTCATATATACAAGTTATAACATGAAATGTTTTTGAATTTTAAAGAAATTTGTTATGTGATGCTTTGCTAGCTTAACCAGGGTTTATTCATGGATGTGTGATTGTGGAATTCATTCAAATATCTTAAATATTTGTCCTGAAAAACAACTGATTGAATGAAAATCACACATCACATTTATAACTCAACCATTATTTTTTGCTAATCCCTCCTATATTTAGAAAATTCACCCCTTGTTTTCAAATGGAATGTTGAACTTGCCCCCTTCCCTCAATGTCCAGTTAAAGAATAAACCCTGCTTAACATGGAAATTATAATGTCTTTTACATATTTAATATAAAATTTTGCAGAAATTTAGGATGTATATATAGTTCATTAAAAAATTTCTCTGTAATGTGTGATATAAATTATATTGAGATGCCATGGATATTATGCTTATGTCCTGTGTAATGTGTGATATAATTATATTCAGATGCCGTGGATATTATGTCCTCTGTAATGTGTGATATGAATTATATCTGGATGCCATGGATATTATGCTTATATCCTGTGTAATGTGTGATATGAATTATATTTGGATGCCATGGATATTATGCTTATATCCTGTGTTAAATGTGATAATAATACTTAATAATGTGCTGTAGCAAAAGCACATATTAATAAACTTCTGCATTATATGGTATAAGAGTAATGATCAGTAAATCAGTTTCTACATTTAAAAATATGCTGAACCAAACTATAAACTCTAACTTCAAAAATACTTAATTCCGAGTAAAAATCCATAACATTAGTATAATTACAATATTTTGCTCTATTAGTATTGGTTAAATTTGTATGCTTAGACATTTTTATGGCAACAAGGATTTACAATGAAAGGAATTTGTAAAAACAAATTTGTTTATACAAGTTACTTACCAGATCTAGATGTACCAACTGCAGAATATATTCATGTTTACTTTGGTGCTTTATTGTACAGCAACACAATAGGTTATTTAGCACTAAGGTAATTAGAGTAAAGTGTCTTGCCTAAAGACACACCACCTACTCACCAACCTAATTCACCAGTAAACAGAATGGGCTGATCCAATAGTAGGATTCAAACGCACACACTATGATCAGGCATGCTAACCACTAAGTCATTGTGGGTTCCTGCTTTCATTATTTGCCTCTTACAACATGCAGGAGAGAGAGCATCTGGCCTGTTCTACATCCCCTAGCCTGCTAGGGGTTCCTGATATTTCCTAAAATTAAGGGTTTGGCACAACTACTTATTTTTTATCTTTATTTTTTGTTTGGTGGTCTATATACATGCAGCTACTTACTAACCAGCCTAGCTGGTCCAGACAATTTAGTGATATGTGAGTTAGACTGTGGGACAGACAAACAAAATTCTTGACCATGACAATTCAAATTTGTCTGCCCATTATTACATTTGTTTGATGATAAAAGATGACAACTATCAGAGGATATGAAAATAATTTCTCGAATACTCACTCTATCCAAATGATCTTGCCGTCTTTCAAGCTCTCTCCTATTGAAAATGAAATTGGAAAGCTCCATCTCAATTTTTACTGCAAAAGAAAACTATATTGAAACTATTCAGACTGTATTGTAACAACTCTTTTAACTTGAAACTTAGGAGACCAGAGTGACATAAAACAGTACAGAAAGTATGGCACTTAACTATGTAAAGCTGAACAATATTGTAGGCTCTCAATATAACAGTAATCATGGTTCCTCTTACAACACTGTGAACAGTCCTTGGCTTCAGCATACTAAGTTAACATTTTGTGTTAATTGCTGCTTTTTTCATTTAATTCAAGTTGTTGGTTTGCTATTATACCTGATTTGATTTCACATAAAGCATACACTATTATTAGGTAGTTTTTGCCTCAAATGTATCTATTTATACTCAGTATTGTATACAACAAACACTCCAACCTCCCCTTACAGGTGAGACTGAATATAAAAAACTTTTATGGTTCCAACTGAAAAAAGTACTATACTGGATTGGTTTTGTGTATATGATGCAGAAACACACTGTCAGGTATTTCTGTCAAGTCAACTGGAGTAAATTGCATTGCCCAAAGAAACAACACAGTAGCCAAACTAGCAAACTTATCAGATGGCAGTATCAGATTTCATACCCTTTCTATTTTGAGTCTAGCATGCTAACCAGTAAGCCATCATGGATTCCATGAGGGACTGCTGAACAGACGAATGTGAAAGTTGTTAATATATGAAGAATAAATAGACATGTATGATGAATGTAACATGTATATGCACACAGCCATATATGAGACAGGGGCATTAAAATGCAAGTTCAAGAAGAGAAAATATATATAAATTAACAAACTCCTCAAAACCAACAACTGGTATAATGAAATCCCCATAAAGTCAAAATTTGTATTATGTACCAAATTTTAATATCATAATTTTTCCCAAGTAAACTATGGTAGGAAAGCCTAAGAAAGATTCCATTTATCTGATTATCTGTCTTCTTTTTATTCTAATCATTCCAATAAATGTCAAAAAAGCAAACAGAATTTTTAATTTATGCACTCTTACACACACAGAAAGACATTATCTCATAATTACATTCTTTTTTCTCTTTCTCATCGCATAAATGCTTTCCAAATCTCGCAATGTACACATAAATAAATTCTCTGTCTACCTCAAATCATGTGAAAAAATGGACATTTTTGGATTTACAAAATTACATTGGTTTCTCTGCTTAAAAATGATGCCTGGTATCGATGATGTTGCGCTTCTACAGCTACTTATAAATAGAAAGACTTGTATACTGACACTTGATGTACCCTGAGTAAACCAGACACCTGACAAACCCAAAATTTAAATTTGGTCCCATGGTTTTCAGTTTTGAGGGTTTTTAATGTGCATCATATGATTGATTTATTATGGTTACCCGCAAAAAAATATGAATGTTTCACCCTCATGTTTCTAATGAATTTCTATCACAGAATATTGCTTTGATTTATATTCTCTGATGAAAATAGAAAAAGGTCATGAAAATTTGAAATGCAGACATACAAGACATATTCATATTACACGTATAACTGATACACCTTACCCGACAGATGGCTCAGTACCATTTAAGATATTTCAAAATCTATAAAGGTTTGTTTGCCATTCTTTCAATAATTTTCAAAGTGCTATATATAATACTGATAAATTCATACAAGAAGATGAATGCTCTGTCAAAAGGTTTTCAATAGTTCCTGATAACTATTCTACCACCACCACTACTACCCATCCCCCAAACAAAATAGCAGTGCAAAAAAATATTTAAATGTACAGACTATATTTTTGTCATTTAGAAATGTGTTCAGAACATGAAGCCTCCTCCACAAAGCATAAAATGACCTAAATGTAAACCTTATAAACCAAGGTGGACAGACAAATGGACAGACATACTGTTAGACATAGGTAATATAATGTGCCCTAACCAATGTTTTAGTTTGGTATCAAAAACATATTATTCTTGTTTATTTCTGGATAAAAAGAACTTACAACAAAGGTGTATGCCAAAAACAAATTCAAATAATATGGTAAAGGGAAAAGGAAAATTATTACAAAAGAAAAAACATTGAATAAACAAAAAAAGACAAACTTCAAAACAATAGCAACACACAATATAAATGGAATAAATGGAAACATCGGTGAAAACATGTACACAAACTTTCACAAATATGAACAAGCAGTTACAAAGTTTTTATAAAATGTCCTCCTGTTACAGGTCTATAAACATAAAGTCTGTATATTTTTATAATTCAAATAGAAATCTTTGACAGAACGTATTTTCAGAAAATGGAAGGCATATAAATAGAAAAAAAACGTGACAGCTAAATAGGAGGGTTACAATTATATAATTACTTATTCCAGAAGATGCAACTTTTTAGCAGAGAAATCAACACACATTTAACAGTTATAAAGTATGCATTAACTAGGGATGCTGAAAACAAAAAGCAATGCTTGCTACTGGAACATTCACTGTTTTACATGCTAGCACATGAATCTGAACTTAAATGGGAAAATGTAGAAGTAGTATAAACTATTGTATTCTACTTTTTGTTTTACATACTATCACATGACTCTGAGCTGAAACTGGAAATGGATAATAAAAAAGTAGTATAAACTATACAAGTTCTGACACACTGGGGTATTTATTTCATATCTTAATAATGTACACATATTAGCAATTTTGCATCTTTTATATCATTTTTAATTCATTTTTTCGCAAACTAAAACTCCAATGTGCCAGAAATTCTCATGGTCTAATCATCACACAACTTCAGTACCTAAAAGACTGAAATGATCAGAACACAATTTTCAGAAAATGTGTTATGATGGAAGAATGATAAGCATGCAGACAGATTTAATCTATTTCAAAGGGATCTGATTTATTCTGTATAGTTTTATGTAGCCTAAGAAAATTGTATGGCAGCTCCTGTTAGCGGTCTTTTTTGGGATTTGCTATTCACTTGCCTTTTCAACCATGATTTATCATATGTACTTGCTTATAAGTTGAGTCAAACTGCAAACTGCACAGAGCCAGATCTCCTATTGCATAATGTGCTGGCAGGTCTGGGTCTGTGCAGTTTGTGAGGAGTAATCATTAGAATAAACAACATATACCCTGCTCTGCAGGTACATTAGGCTATGGCAGATCAGGATCTTTGTTGTTTGCAATTTGACCCGACTTACAAGCGAGAATATACTGTAATAATTTCAATCAGATGTCTACTCAACCCTATTCATCTTCATGATTTTCCAAAGGCTTCAAAAATTTTATGAAAAAAAACGTAAGTGTGTGCATGATATGGATTTTTAACGTAGCTTTAACAATGTTTCAGTCATATCGGTACAATGTCTGCAGTGTGGCAGTTTATAGTGATGTCTAGCACTTGGATATCATGCCAAAGGCATGTAGCATGATGTCCCACCCAGTCACTTATCCTGACAACAGGACGACCAGTCCTAACACTAACCTCTTAATGCTGAGCGCCAAGGGAGGCAGCTGTTAGTACTGTTTTTATAAGTCTTTGGTATGACTTGGCTGGGGACTGAATCCACGCCCTCCTGCACCCAAGGCAGACACTCTAACCGCTAGGTCACTAGAGCGGTCAAAAAAAATGTGTAATGAAGTTGTTTAAACATGTACAATAATAAGTGAGGTTGTCTGATAGCACTGATGCATCACTGACTCACAAAGTTTA
This sequence comes from Sinohyriopsis cumingii, assembly GCA_028554795.2. NCBI lineage: Eukaryota > Metazoa > Mollusca > Bivalvia > Unionida > Unionidae > Sinohyriopsis > Sinohyriopsis cumingii. The sequence goes on along the minus strand of CM068824.1, from coordinate 84,988,248 downwards.
TTATAGTCACAGTGCTTCGCTGTATAGACTCTAACTATTAATACATCAAGACGGTAAAATGAAACTTACACTAAATGTCTTTGATATAAGCTGTCCAAAAATAAACATTTTCTAGTCATCTTTCCACCCTTTCCGATGAAGTACACAAATCTGTTTGCATGCGGTCTCCTTGTACCTACTACATCTATGTAATTCATTGCTACATACAGTCACTCTTTTTACATTCAGAGATATGCTTTGAGAGCACTACTATGTTTAGTGTTATTATCTGTATTTAGGTATATATTGTACTACAACATTTCAGGGATAACTCCACATTCTGTGACACCTTGCCTCCAGCAATGAAGACATGGTTCACATTTCTGTTTTATTGTTTTACAGCTGATCTTCAAATAGTGATTTTCCATGCTCTGGCCATGTCACAAGTTTGTTTGCAAATCATGTAAATGATACCAGCAATCAATGGAAAATTTGATATCATTAATGATCTGAAAAAAATCAGTGTCCTTTTCTTCTCTTCTCTGGTGAGACCTAGTAATTAATTCTCCATTTCTTTTTTTTCTTCCCTTCATTTGTTCCACACAGTATCCTGAATCTCTTGCAAAATAATCTGTATAAACATTTTTTTATATTTCATTATGGCTTTTTGAACAAGACATCTAATTTTTCCTTTTGAAATTTAATTTGTTAGCAAAATGATGGCCTCTTCTGTTTTGCTGCTGATGATATAACTAATGAAGCAGTAGGCAGTGACTTAGTTGATGACAAAAAATATTGCAAACAATTCAAACTATGATTACAGGTCTGATATGGCTTATTTTAAAAGAAGAAAAAATCATGAAAAGATATTTAAAAATGAAGGAAATTATTTGAAAATTAGATGGTACATGTATTTTGGTAGAAGTGAAAGCTTTCATTCTAATGTACTATAACCTTTACTACACTCTTCTGAGTACAATAAACATGAGATCTTAAATAAATTGCACAATACTGATTTTCTGAGTACAGTAAACATGTGAGATTCTTAAATAATTTCCCAATACTGATTTGCTGAGTACAGTAAACATGTGAGATTCTTAAATAATTGCCCAATACTGATTTGCTGACTACAGTAACCATGTGAGATTCTTAAATAAATGCCCAATACTAATTTGCTGCAAATTTTGAAAAAATAGACTAGAATAAATGACTTCTACACCTTGTACAAATCTTAAAATATATGGTTTACTATGCATCATTTTATAATCACACATATAATATTTTGGATGAAGTATTGTTATACTCAGCGAATTGAGTAGATTTGGTTTTGTTTTGGTTTCTATGGAGTGTACTGCCATTTTTCAACACATGATAGGCTATACATGGCAGCCTATTTATTTGGTGACGGAAGAACCAAGAAGACCCTTGAAGAACCACCAATCCACAGGAAGCTACTGGCAAGCTTTCTCACATACTAATTTTGATCAAGACAAGATTTGATTGTATGTGGATAGATGTGAGATGTGTGAGTGAGCTGTAAATGCAAGCACCTTAGACCACTTGGTGATCTTAGAATGAAGTGGAAAATCTTGAAGATCAATTAGATTTAAGCAGTAGTCAGCCAGAAATAAGTGAATTATTCAATCCCATCATTGTTGAAATGGCAAATGAATCATATGAAATGTTCATAACGACAAAATACCAACTAATGACACAAAAAGTTTATTTGATATGTGAGAATGTACACAGACCAAAACAGATTTATATTAAATAAATGAACACATCTGTATTAGCTTATCATTGCTTTTCAATGCAAATTTTCTCACAAAATCATCTATGATCACTTAGCTAGGACTATTTATCGTTTATGTAGTTATGAATTGGTTTTGGCACACAGAGGATTTTGTTTTAAATCATTTGAGAAAAATCAGTAAAAGATGATGCTGGTATGTGTCATTTTCAAATTTCAGAAATGCCCATGAGTGTGCTGGAAATCCCACCTTTGGCATAACTAGTTGTGAAAACTAAATAACATTTATTGTCTAGTGCATGCCGATGCAGCTAAAAGATGATGGTTACTGGTTAGTGTTATTATATACCACAGACCCGAAATAGGTAATATTTTAAAGTTAAATGACAATGCAAAGTGAATGCAAACAAAATGCAGAATTGCATAATTAATGCAACTTAAATGAATTGCTGAATGAACACGAAAACTAAATAGCAGAATTAATGCAAATGAAATGATGAATGCAATTTGAAGATTTTTGTTGTTGTTGTTGTGGGGTTTAACGCCATTTTTCAGCACACGATAGGCCATATATGGCGGCCAGTATTAATGGTGGAGGAAGAACCCGGAAAACCCAGGAAAGAACCACCGACCCACGAGAAGCTACTGGCATGCTTTCTCACATATCTACATTGGCTGAATCTGAGACTCGAACTGGCGCAGACAGAGGTGAGATGGCAGTGATCCGTAATGGCGAACGCTTTAGACCACTGCAATTTGAAGAAATGGAGACTGAAAATGCAACAGGCAGAGTGACAAACAAACAAAAAAACACAGAATGAAACACAAATGCATTTCTGAACAGATTTAATACAGATTATTTTCAAGTCCACAGTCAAAAGTCCTTTCATACGATAATCCAGAAAGAAGTTCTTTACACTTACAAACACCCTTACAAGTCATCCTGACACTGTTGCTGTCAAGGAAGACATAACAAATCTGGCATGAAAGTGATAATATAACTTGTCGCTGTATCCATCCGTATAACTTTTATTGGAATGAAATGAGAAAAGAAATCAAATTTGCTGACAAATTCTCTAGAACTAAATTTCTTGCAGTTATGGTTATATTTTAATTTATCATAAATTCAATGCTGTCTTTTGCATTTTATGCACTGATATTTCATTAAATCACTTTTATTAAGACAAAATATAAAAGCTGGAGTTTTCTCCCTTGAACTCTTGCAACTAGCAAATCCAAATGAATGAAAATGAAAGGAAATGATTGACGAAAGTAATAAATGCATATTCTGAATGTATTTCTAACAGCACGAACAAAAAAATGACATGAAAGATGAAATGCATACATGAATGGAATGCAAACAGAACAAAAACAATATCCCAAAAAAATGCAGATTTGATAAAATTACCAATTTCAGGGTCTGAAGTACATGTACAATAGCAATCAATTAATGTTAGTGAAAGATTAGAAAACAAGGTAAAACAAAAGAAGAGTATTCAAGCAAAACAAGGTGTAGCATTACATCCGAATAATGTAAATGAACATATTTTCAATGTGGTTATCTTTAAAATTTAGTAGAAATGAGGTTTTATTTCTTTTCATCTTATTACATTCTAATTTGGCTTCTGCCATGAAACTTCAAAAGTGTTTATTTTTTATTTTCCATCTACCATTTCATTGTTGTTGTTATCAATATTGTTTTTCAGTAGATGAGGGTCAACCCAAAGTCCTGACTTTAACATAATAGAACAATTTTGGCAAAGGTTTAACAGAGAGTTGCAACATTGTTCACAGAATCAACTCAATTCTGAGTTCAGACAAAGCCATTAAGGATATATGGATTTATTTTTCCCTTGATTATCTTCTGAACCTTGATCAAGAACAGAAACTTCAAATGCATTTCTATTCAACTCCAAATGAGTGGAAATGAAAGGAATGATGAATGGATAAAATAAAATGCAAATAAGAGACAAACAAATCCTGAAAATGATGAGATGAGAGCTAACAAATAAACATGAATGGAATGCGAACAAAATTAATTCTGAAAACTTTAAAATCCAAGTAAAGCACAAATGAAATGTAAAGGAAATAAAGATTTGGTAAAATTATGTTGCAGGGTTTGTAATATAGCTACAAATTTTTATTCTTATTTGCATTTTACCATCTGTAACTTACAGGTTTTATAATGACAGATCTTCACATTGCACCATTATGAGACTATTCTGCAAAATGTAGTAATGAAGACGATAATGTTATCATGACAGTGGTGATGATGATAATTTTGTGGAAGAAATAATTTTACACCTTGTTTATGCCTGCAATAAAGGTTAGTAACAGAAGAGTCACCTACCCACTCTTGATCTAAGTATTTCCACATCCCGTCTAAGTTGTTCTAGTTCATCTCTATAAGCATGCTTACTGGAAAAACAACAATGTACAGACTGAAGAGGAAGAAAATAGGTTCATTTGAAATGAAAGCTGTTCTTTACATACAATTAATTTGTTTTCTTAGCAGTAAATATTAAGCTAATATTAATTTTCTAAATCTGCATACATCAAAATTTCTTTTCTTCAAAATAAAAACTTAAAACCATATTTATCCAATTAAAATGGACACTAAACTCTAAATAGTGTACACCCAGATCTACTATCACAAGGTGTGTTCTCAGAGTCCATGCTGACTCAGTGATAACTCCAGGATTCACACTGAGAGGGAATGCTCCCTATGGGCTTTTTGTAAGAGGAATTATCAATTTTTAAGCCGGGAAAGGGGGGAAGGGGGAGTATCTATGAATCGGCTCTTCAATAAATGTGTGTGTGATAAAAAACCATTTTATTAATAAAGAAAAAACTTAAAATTGTTTATTTTCATTACCACCACAGTGGCACCTATGGTGTTATTGTGTATTATGACAAATGGCATTGTCATATGCATTTAAAACTGCATGTAACAGCAGAGACATTACTACCGAATATCAAAAACTGTACGTCATCGATTGTTCAAACTTGCCATATGCAGTTGGTAAATACTTTTAATAAGCAGATAATTAATAGAAGTCTTACAGCTTAATTGCAAAAGGTTACTCAAAAAGTGCTTGATTATGGCACTTGATCTAGAAGTTGAGTGCTTACAGTATCAGACTGAGGTCTGTTAATGAATATTACATGTTTTCTATGCTCATGGCGAATCAACTGTGTCTTTCACATGCTCACTCTTTTTTAAGCATAGGGTGGGGATTCATTCAATTCACAGGATTTGTGCAATCCTGCGTCCTGGAGAAAACGCTCCTCTGTGCAAGCAATTTAATTTAGAACAGTGTAAATCCAGATTTACAATCACAAAATGTGCCAACATCTCAAGGTCTATGCCATCTGCTTGCAATTGTATGCTGAACAAACAGTACAGACCCAGATCTACGATCAGACAATGTACCAGCTCATCAAGGTCATGCTGTCTGCTTGCAGTTATATGTTGAGCAAACAGTGCAGACCCAGATCTACCATTACAAAATGTGCCAACAGGACAGGTTCTATGCATACATTTAATTTCGGTAATGAAAAGTTTTAATTCTGAAAAGTGTTGACTGATTTCGTGTGCATTACTTGGACAATCCAAGGATTCTGAGATGAAAATGTGATAAGGGAGTCTCAAGGGAAATTCAAATTCTCTGACATTGCAAGTGCAAAGAACAACTTCAAAATCAGAAACATTTAAAACACAAGTACAAACTATTTGTTTACTTCTTCATTCACCAACATTCAGTCCTAAGAATATTTAAGTAACATATCTCCACCTGACGAGATGAAACTAAAAGTATGGCATGTTAGTAAATCTATAAAAAAAATGCTGAAGCTCTATTGCTTTTTTAACAATGAGATTTTTCTTTAAAACATCCTCTTTGCAATCATTTAATCCACAAACAAAAATCAAACTTCTTAAACTTGTTTCAAATACTATTTTTATCATCAAAATTAATAAATTTTACTGAAAACATTCACTAATTCAATTAAAATCCTTGTTCCAACTCAAAATTGCTGAAAGAAAAATTCTGCTTCCTGTTAGCAACTGTGAATTGTGACTATCCTAAACTCATTCAAGTACATAACTGGTTTATACAAACCACATCTATATCTCTAAATGTACTGATCTGGCACAACTAAAACTCACCTGTAAAACCTCCTATTTACATTTGCCCTGAGCAGTTCAAATAAATAAGTTCTAATACATCTGTTCTGTAAAACATGCTCGTAACATTCACTTGTGAAAATGAAACTTAAAAGAATGAGCATTTGTATAAATGGTTTTTTCACCACCATGACTAAGTAGATTTCTTTGTAAAACATGAATTCCCCAAAGTGCAGATATACAAATAAAATAGTCACAACAAGTTAAAAAATTTGCTAAAAATTGAAACAAAATGCTTTAGTACCCTGAAACAATAATCATGACATCTATGTATGAAGAAAATATCCTTATCAAATTTCATTTGTGTAACTCAATTGGTTTTTGCTTAATTGTGCTAACAAGATTTCTGACAAAAGTCTAAAAAGTTCAAACTTTGTGTAAATAATGGAACCACTGTGGTACTGGCCTGAAAATCAAATCTGTTCACCTATATAAGCATACATTTATGCCAGCAAAATTGTCAAAGGTTTCTGTGCAATCTTGCTAACAAGTTTTTCAGGATAGACAGCTAAACATATGTACATACAGATGGACATTACCAAATCAAGATGCACACACTACAAGCAGTGGGGGCATAAAAATGAAGTTACTAAGCCTGTGGTTAAAATAGTGCTAACTTTCCAATGAACTACTCTACACACCAACCTTCATTTCCATTCCAGGTTGGTGTCAAATTCAAAAATTTCTGTGTTCCATGGACTGATCGCTGCCTATGCACTGCAGCAAGAATAGAATCTTGCAATGAACAGTACTGAAGACTGTTGTGTTATGCATCTTTGATGAGCAATTCACCACAAAGTTAACACAATTTAGTCCAGAGGAATAAATCAACTACAAATTCTGCAGATTAAAATGTTAACAAATCAATATTAGTAACAGTGACGTAGTGAAAGAACACAAATCTATGAAACTGGTGGCAGATATCAGGAAGTTCTTACAAAAAAACAGATAATGCGGCAAAAAACAGGAAATTCTTGCAGTAAATTAGTTTAATAGGAAAACTTTCTGGAAGTTTAAAGAAAAAGGCAAAAAATGAATTATAAGACTTCAAAAATTTTGAGGAAGAAATGATTTAAATGTTGTAAAATATATCTAGAAAGCAGCAGACATAATTGTTAAGCAAAGAAAAACTAAAATACAAAAGGTTAATGTAAGGAGAGAATGGACAAGAAAGAAATAGCAACAGAAGTGTAGTTGTATTTATGTACAGCGATTTGGAAGAAAAAGATGTACACTGCTTTTGTTCAATGTCTTGTAATTATAAGATTCAGTATGAATTGATAAAATGTGAAAAGGGGCAGCAATGATTCTATACTTATGAACTGCAATAATTCAACATAGAAATTTACAATTAAGAGAAGCAAAAATTTGACTTAATTTTCCAGGAAAGTACAAATACGGCTGAAATATGAAAACAAGATTAAAATGAAAAAGAAAAACAAAATTCTAAACATAGCTACAAAACAGGAAGTAAATAACTGGCATAAAAAATGTATGTTCAATAAATGAGGAAGATGAAATTTCATAAAATTTTATCATAATACTTAAACAAAATCACACAAATATACTTTTTAAAAAATATCCAAATGTAAAATCTTGCTTAAAAAACACAAAAAGATGACCTTATCTCAAAATGAAAGAGAAAACTAAACAAAAATAACAGTCTGTGTTTTGCATGTAAGATAACGCAACATTAACGTTTAATTTAATAATCATTTATCGTGTTTAATTATTATGTAAAATATTAAACTATTCAGTTTAACTCAAACTCTCTTAACAAATTCTATTGCAATACAAAATGTCAAGTCACTAGTTTAAAAATCTTACAGTTCTAGAAGATCCTTGTTGAGTGATAGGACGTGGCTCTCAGATAAATGTGAACCCGTGCCCTTTGCCTTCTGCATCTGGAGCTGAGACTGGAGAAGCTGGATTTCACATAGTAGCTCTCGCTTAACATTTTCAATTCGACGCTCCAGCTGTGAGCCTGGACGTTTGTCTGAGGCTTGGTCTGATAGATGCAGAAATTCATCTGAAATTCACATGGCCATATGTAAGATATCTATACAGATACCATGAAATTCCCATATGCTCTTTAGTCTGTGCAAATTTGATGAATTGTTTAATACAGATCTTGTTGCTTATAACATGGTAGTTGCAGTGCATACTTGCTGATTGCATTATATAATGAACTCTGGCATAACGAAACGTTTGAAAAATGTTATAACTGCATGTGTCAGGGGTGGGGGGGGGAAAAACAAAACACTTATCAAACAATTAACTTTGTCTAACAATAATATTTAAAATGGGAACAAAGATTTAATACTAACCTTCATGTTGCTTTCTTTTAACCTAGATTACCATATATCTGATAAACCAAATCAGTTACATTGGTTTTCAATTAGAAAATTTCAGCTATTGAATGTTTAAAATTTTACATTTTTGTAATTTCTGTTTAATTTGTATAGTCTTGGCCAAGAAGTCGATAACATACATGATAAAAACTTTGATGAATGTATGCCAGGAAGATCAGGTGTGGTGGAATAAACAAAATGCAAGGAGACCTAAGAAAGTTTGTCAAAAAATAATAAAACAAGAAATGTTTTTATTAAAAAAATGGAAACAAATATATGGTGATAAGCATCATGTATCTTTCTTTCAACCAATATTACCATATTTTTTATAGACCAATTCAAAATGTTTCTCACATTAATTTGTCAGCTACAAGGTGTTGAAAATTCAAAAGATGATAATTTTTATTTTCAAATTTGTAGACAATTTTTTGGTCATTATTTGTGGAAAGATATTCAAAAAAGAGTACAATGAGGAAATGCACAGCAACCTAAACAATTAGAAAAACATCTTGAAAATATTACAGACGCCACCACAGCCTATACAACACATGATCACTTTAGTGTTCAGCAAGGCCTCTCACTGACTGAGGTGATTTCATCATGGCTGAAGCATTTATAAGTTTCTCTTTTTAAGTTTGAGAAAATTAAAAACCTTTCTTTAACTTGTGTGAATAATTGCATAGAGTAATAAGGATGCTTTACATGTAAGTACTATTTTACACTGTGTACTTCAGCATAGTTCTTCACCATGTTCTGGCTGTTTTTCTTTCTATGATTATCATTCCATTAAAGTATTTCTGAAAATGAATTTTCTGCAGAAAAGCCTCTAGGTGTCCCCACATCAATGTCAGAGGGTAACACTGAGCTTCAAGCTTCCCAAGGCAATGAGAAAAAGAGTAAAAAGTAATTCATCCGACAGAATCTGAACTTACTTCTAAGGTCATTAACTTGCTGCTGATAGTTATTACGATCCATTTCCAGCCTATGAACCATTGCTGAGAGTTGATCGATTGTCTGAAAAAGAAAACGAAATCATTTACCTAAATAGGATATGAATTTAAATCCGAGACAAATGTTTTAAAATTCATCCCAACAGGACTTCATGGACATAGCTGCATCATCCAAACTTATGACTAGATAACTCCATTACCAGCTATACTCACTTATGAGTCAAGTCCAATAGCAAATGGCACTGACCTAAATCTTCCAGCACAGCATGCTCTGGCAGATCTGGGTATATGATGTTTGTTAAGAGTAATCAGTTGAACTGATAATACAGGTCCTGATGAGAAGGCATATCAGAGTTTATGTTTTTCATAGTTGGATTTGACTTATAAGCAAATATGCAAATATATATATATATATATATATATATATATATATATATATATATAGGACGATATTTCACTTTGCAATTCTTCCTTGTACACATAACACATTCTACAAATTGAAAAGTCTCATAATTTCAAAGTTTATATAGAGGGTTAAAAATACTTCACTTAAAGTATTGCACCTCCAGTTACTATATTGAAATTTACAGCCTACATCCATGAAAACTGCCTTCAGAGTCAGGTCCAATTGGGTAAGGAAAAAATTGAGACAAATTTAACAATAAATGTATCTTCTATATATACATGCAATAATCCAAGTACACGATTTCCTAGTTAATCTGTGCCCTGATAACTTGTTAAACTGCTTATAACAAAATAACATTTATGGATCTTCTATTTTTTTTAAAGTTGGAAACAAACACAAAAACTATTAAATGCACAATGACAAAATAAGACTGTTTTGCAAAAGGCCAATCACACGATCGTCTAATACTGACATATTTTAAAATGTTTGATTATCTCTGACATCAAATACTGACAAAGTTTAAAAGTTAAAATGTTTAATTATCTTTAGACTTCCAATACTGACACTTTAACATGTTTGATTACCTTTAGACATCCAATAATGACACACTTTAAAAAGTTTGATTACCTTTAGACATCCAATAATGACACACTTTAAAAAGTTTGATTACCTTTAGACATCCAATAACGACACACTTTAAAAAGTTTGATTACCTTTAGACATCCAATAAAGACACACTTTAAAAAGTTTGATTACCTTTAGACATCCAATAACGACACACTTTAAAAAGTTTGATTACCTTTAAACATCCAATAAAGACACTTTAAAAAGTTTGATTACCTTTAGACATCCAATAATGACACACTTTAAAAAGTTTGATTACCTTTAGACATCCAATAATGACACACTTTAAAAAGTTTGATTACCTTTAGACATCCAATATTGACACATTTTAAAGGTTAAAATGTTTGATTATCAATAGACATTTGTGGGAAATAAAAAAGAAATCAGTAAATATTTACTAGCTGGTAAATCTGCCATACTACTGAGTTTTGTGTGTAATGATTAGGTTCCTAAGGACACTGAAATCAAAATAAAAAATCTGCGGTAATAACTTAACCTACTCAAAGCTTAGCTGATATACTGACAATTGTTGAAGACTGAAAGTTCCTTTGAAGACAAAACTAATCAACAGATATTCTCCAGTTAATCAGAATACATAATACATGCTGGTAACATGTGCAGGGTCAGCCTAATTTCTTGTAAGAATCGCACACTGTAGGTGACTACTATGTTGTTTCTTTGGATAATCGGTGGATTATTCTTCAAAACTTGCAGTGATAAATTTGAAAGTATCTTGTGAGTTGTAATAAAATGCACATAGTTATTTTCTCTCTTTTATTTTTGTTTTCAATATCGGGGTAGTGTTTATGGACATAGTACAATTTCTACACTTGGACTTTATTAGTACATACTACCTGGAGATATACAGTACTAAGTCTTTGCCATACATACTGTGTAACATTTAAATTGTTTTTTTCAGGAACTGACCAGTGCAAATATATTTATAGATTAAGCTATGTAGGTTTATTTAGTGTAATTTTCTATATGAAGCTTAGTTTCTGAATCTGTGTTTTCAAAGGATACATGTTCTCAGACCTTAAAAAGAAAGAAACTCTACAATATAAATTTGTGTGTACTGCATGTCAGCTTCATTTACATGAAATGTCTGTCAATATTTTATTGATTTCATACCTGCCATATTCCATGACAGTGTTGGGGTTTATCTGAGACTCAAAAATGACATGTCATCCAGCTGAGAATAAGCTATCTTTTCATAAAGTCTAAAGAAAATGACTAGGAAATTCAAATATGAAGAAACAAATTAACTTGACTGTTTCTTCAAAGTATTTAATACATTTACAAATAAAGGTATAGTTGGTAGACTTTTGTATTGTCAAATATCAATGTCATACACATACACATTGCAAACACTAACATAACCACAACCACACTGATATTAAATAAAAACAGTCATCAAGTTTCTGTCTTTAAAATCCATTAAATAACAAAACATATGCATAATTTGATGCAGTCACTACTGCTTTCAGTAGTTTATTATGGAGTTTGAAGGTAACACAAATGTCATTAGTGCTCATCTTTGCACTATCTAGAGACTGGATGGTACTTTTCTCCAAACTTCCCTGCTGAGCAAATCCTGGACAGAACTCATAACAACTGTAACATGGCATTGTCAGATCTATATCGGATACAGTTTGACCACAAGATATGCAGTTTGACCACAAGATATGCTTATCTCTATAGAAAAAAAAAATGAATTATATATCAGAAGTACTAAATGCCTCTGTCCAGTATGGGTGTTGATGCCTTATGAACATAAATCAATTGTGCAAACATTAGCACTCTCTCCCTTCCCTATGCTGCAAATACACTGTTTATGGACCCTGCTGCTCATGAGTTACTGAAGGAGCAGTATTTAATTACTAATGCAATTATATATTTATATGTATCTGTGTTATAATATGGAAGAGCTGTATTACTGAAACTAATTTGAGCACCTGCTGAGAGTAACATTTTTAAACTGTCAGTCTTACAAACAAAGGCCTAAAGTGCTCTGCATTTATTCAAAAAATGATTGGATTGGATTCTAACAGTTCTGGGTGAGTAGTTTGATTAAAAATCAACAAGAAACATACTTTTTATGTGTTTAAACACATTTTCCAAAAACTGGACAAATTTACAACACTGCAAAATAGTCCAGTTTATAATGATAAAAAAACATGCTTACATTTAGCATCATGTAAATTTATTCAATGTACTGAAGAAAATGCCTTATGTTAATCCACTGTGCATACAAGACTGACATGGTTAAGTTCTGCTATTTTAAAAATGATAGTCTACTGTAAACAAAAACACAAAATATGTCTGCATTACCAGTAATTCAAAATCTGGAAATTTTCCAAAAATCAAGTATACTTACTCTGCCTTGTTGCTCGATTCTCTCGGGTAAGTTGCTGTTGTCACTGAGGGGGTAGCTGCTCTGTGCAAGCGATGTTGGGGGTAGATTGGTCAGGTGACCATTGTATGTAGCACCATGGAGTAATGGGTATGCAAGCAGCCCTTGTGTTGGCTGGTTTAAACCATTCTGACACAAGTAGCTATACCTGCCAGCACCAAAAGTAGAAGACTGGGAAAGGTCCAGTAAGGATGAGGCCTTCCGCATTGAACTGGAAACTATATGTGAAAACAAAATCTACAGTGCAATGGTAAACAAATAACTGACTACACGGTTTATTTATTTATTCATCATGATAAATAGGGTTTCTCTTAAACCTACACAAAATGACCTCTGTGTCAAAGAAAACCTGTCTTGAGAGACCAATGTTATGATAGACTACCTCTCTTGAGAGACCAGATTCTCCATGCACAGATTCATTGATTTAAGTGTTATGACCTGTCATGATAGGCCATAAATATTTGGCAGAAGGGGTGGACTTTCAGGATGGATTCTACTGTATTAGCATTCAACTGAAATGATACATTGTCCTTACAGACATGCATTTCCCCACGATTTTTAATATTTAATTTCCACTACAATAGAGATGACAGAAGAGACAATGACTGAAAAAATTTAAATTTCATATGGCAGAAATAAACATTTAACTGAATTGAAACACTTTAATGAAGTATACTTTGCCTTCAAAATAATGAAAAGTTACACAGCACCCAGCTAGCCCAATGATGGCCTGGTTATGATGATCTGAGATTTGTGATTCAAACTGAATTTCTCCAAAGAAATACTGTAAGAAGCATAAGTCAGGTTTCAACACTATACAGAAGATTTTATTTGCATGGGTCCAGGAACTCACTTGATCATATGGTAAATCAACCATATTGCTAAATTTTTATTTTGATCTACTTGGTTACCCATGGGTCAGAAGATGGCAATAGGGGTCAGTGTGTGGGAGAAAGATGGTGTGCAATTGCTAGGACACTATTGCAAGTCTATTATTGTTGTTTTTATAGAAGCAGTAGTATAAGTAGTAGTAGAAGCAGTTACTGTAATAATGATTGTTGCTGTTCTTGTTAATTTTTGGAAAATATCTAGGCCTCTCATTAGGATTTGTTCCCATTTCTCTGAAACCACATTCTGGTCTTTCCTACTAAGACGTATAAAGCTAGAAAATAAAACACTTCTGAAAAATACTTTAGCTCTATGACATTAATACAGTGAAGAAGTTAATCCAGGATACAAACACTGATATACTGTTCTTAACAGAAAGGAATATATATTATATTAGTCATTCTGTCATGATTATTTGAAAACAGTCTTGACTCTTGACAAATTTGTCATTGGAAACTAACTTAAAAGAAATTCAGCTACTTTAGACTGTGAAAAGTTATCTTCTGTGATGAATAGAGTCAATAGTTTATTAAGGAACAGGCAGTCACAGAAGGTACTCAATTAACTTGTGATAATTAGTACCAAAGATTTATAATTAAATGACTAATTTGTATATGGCAGTGAAAATATATTAAGTGAAGAAACAAAGGATATCGTTCATAAAATTCCAAGTCTAATGAATTCTGACTTTGAATATAACATAACTTAGGACTATAATGAATAGAAATATATGAACTTTTATATTTCAAATGACTTTAATTTTTCACTTTTAAGGCGATAACAATCATTACTGAAAACATTTTGCTTGCTAATGCAAACTAATTAAGTTCACTGGAACAACAGATAACAAGACCCTAAGCAAGCACAAATGCTGAAATGTCAAACTGTGTGTACTTACATCCTCTTGAGACCCCTGATGATGCAGGATGATACTTCTGCTGCAAGACAGACATAGCATTCATTTATTAAATTCTTCCAGACATATATGTAACCTAAATATCCAAAAATGCTTTTTAAAAAAAGAAGAAAATCTAAAAAATACAGATGCATTTTATCAGATAGAAGAAAAAAAGCATTGGCATAACAAAATATCTGCATCTGTGTATTATCACCGACTGTAAACTACTTCAGCTAACTTCTCCCATGCATTCATTCCAGGGATTTTTCCACAATTTTCAAAACTGGACCTAAAACTGAAGAAAAAAAATGGGAATTTTTAAAAGGTCAAGATGGTAAAATTTACATCTTCGTTACATATTGTTAACCACAAAAATTAACAGGGATAAGATTTTAAACATTTCAATATTTCAACAGCCTTCAATTCTTTAAATCCCTTGATATAATCACAATGGTAATTTTCTAGGTAAATTACACTGGAATTTTTTAAATTTCTATTTGGTGTTTTTCTTTTCTTTACAAACATCTTTCAAAAAATGGAAAGTAATGGCATTGAGAATGTGACCAAATTACAATTCAAAAACAGCCCCAGGTATTGGTGTAGATATGTTTAAGTAACAATAGTAACTAACATTTATGAAAATGTGGCATTTCACCCTTCACCCTCTCCTCTCACTGATGGCAGATTCTGGGACCTAATACCATCAATGTCATCTCCTCAACCTAGTAAAACATCATACCAAATATGATGATTTCCCTGAACTGGTCTTGATGGAATACAGTTAATAAGAAAGACTGGGTTCAACATCACATACAAAAGTGGGTAAATTACAGTTAAGAAGGAACACAGGGTTCAACATCATGTACAAACATGGGTAAATCACACAGCTAACATGGAACACAGGGTTCAACATCGTGTACAAAAGTGAGTAAATCATACCATTAACAAGGAAGACAGGGTTTTATATCATGCACAAAAGTGAGTAAATCATACAGTTAACAAGGAAGACAGGGTTTTATATCATGCACAAAAGTGAGTAAATCATACAGTTAACAAGGAAGATAGGGCTTCACATCATGTACAGAAGTGGGTAATCAAATATTGCAGTTGAAAATTGTATGCTACATTCCTGATTGGGAACTCTAAGTATGCGCTGAATGTAACTGCTCTGAGAATTTCCTCTTTTGAAGTACCCATATTTCATGTATTTTTTTGTACCCTTTAATTTTTCATACACAATCTAGTTATCAAAATAATAATTACTTAAGTGTATCATAATTTTTCATACACACATGTATCACTTTTTATTTTTCAAAAAAATCCATTAAATTAACTGACATAAAATTTCTAAGAAAATTTACGTTTGCAAAAAAGATCTAAAATAGCATATTGCCATTTTGTTTTTACAAAAAAATAATTAATTGTTGGTGAGAAAATACAAAGACTGATGCATAAGCATGGGCGCCCATAGCATAAGTCAAGAGAGTCACATGACCCCCCCAAAATCATATTGAATATATATATCAGTGTATCCCCCAGGGGTGTAAAACTGAGGGTAAAAAACCCCTTGGTGTCAGAACTGGGGGTCAAATAAAAAATGTGGGGGTCAAAATCATACTGACAAATTTTCATCTGACTCATATTTTTTCAGCTTGAAATAGGATATTGCAACTTGCACAACATACTCTCTCTCTCTCTCTCTCTAAATATACAAATAAACCAACAAGCACAATTAACAAACAAATGCATTGTCCATTCAAAGAATAATTTTATTAGTTCATTTTTCTTTTAAATTCATACTTTTAACAGTCTCCTTATAATATTTTTGAAGCAATATTATAGACCGTAATATTACATACAAGCCAATACAAAAAGCCTAATAAATATTTTTAACTGAATGGCAGTCACTTTATTGCCCATCATAAAATGTGTACTATCATCAGTTTCATTGTACTTCGTCCTAGAACAAATTTATCCAAAAATCAAGGAGGCTAATGATTCATCTTGTTTCTAAAAAGTTACACTTGAACTTTAAGGTCTTTCTTTTATTGCAGCAAAGTTAAAAACCAACAAAATCTGCAATGACCCCCTGACTGTGTAATCCAAATAAATGCAACTGTCTCAGCAAGTTTACTGATTTCTTTGTTGTGAAAGAATGTCTTGGGTTATAGTGTGTTCTCCAGATATCTTGTGGCAACCGAGGGCAGATTTGTTAAAATTCTTAAACTCTTGTCACGAAAGGATTATTCACTTTTGCCGTCTTCGCAATCAGGCTATCAGAAATCACACCGGTAATCCTAATGGATGTGTCGTATTCCAGTCAAGGGAATTATTTTCTCCATTTTTCATTAAAGTTAGATCCACCATTACTTTTGTGTTCTGCTTCCTTCACTTTCTTCGCTAATGATTTTTAGTGCACAACATTTTAATCTGGAGATCACTTTCTAGTGCAACAAGTATTGAGGTTAAACATCAAGATGACATCTTGCTGAGCTCAATGGAAATCGTGTGAGAGCTCGCTAGATTAGGGGAAGCTACTTCGTCATAACATTGCCTATGCTAGTCTGGTTCCTTATTTCGTATGTTCCCTGCGCTCCACTCCGCTACAGGAATAGAGGAGCCCAACACAGGAAGTAAACAAAGTGGGGAACCAGTCAATGCCTATGCTTGAAGTATACACGATGCCACCCTTCGTACAACGCATTGGATATTAAATAAATCCTGATCTCATTATGCGAATCCCTTGCGTCAAAAAAACGCACGGCAACAAAATGTGTGCGTCAATTTTCTCCAGCGTGTGTCCCTGATGCACAAATGTGCATAAAGGGAAACACTATATATATATATATATATATATATATATATATATATATATATATATATATATATATATATATATATATATATATATATATATATTCCTTCAAGTTT
Source organism: Sinohyriopsis cumingii (assembly GCA_028554795.2). Taxonomy (NCBI): domain Eukaryota; kingdom Metazoa; phylum Mollusca; class Bivalvia; order Unionida; family Unionidae; genus Sinohyriopsis; species Sinohyriopsis cumingii. The sequence continues at coordinate 84,970,872 of CM068824.1, read as the reverse complement.
AATCAGGGGCCCCGAGTGGCCGAGTGGTCTAAAGCGCTCTTCGTTACGGATCACTGCCATCTCACCTCTGTCTGCGGCGGTTCGAGTCTAAGATTCAGCCAATGTGGGTATGTGAGAAAGCTTGCCAGTAGCTTCTCGTGGGTCGGTGGTTCTTTCCTGGGTTTTCCCAGGTTCTTCCTCCACCATTAATACTGGCCGCCATGTATAGCCAATCAAGTGCTGAAAAATGGCATTAAACCCCACAACAACAACAACAACAACAACATCAAGTTTAATCATGCAAATGAAGCTGAAAATATGTCACAAGATTCTGTTCAAAACGCTTAGTAAATACTAGCTTTAGTGTCAGACTGCTTCCTATACTAACTCTCCTGACAGATTTTCATTTTCCTAAAGAGAGCCTCATTTCCCTACCTTGCTGATTTGACTACTTCTGTTGATTCTTGCACTCAATCTGGTTTGAACTGGAATAACTCAAAGCACTAAGCATGTTTAATTACCGTGTAAATAACACTGCATAGCCATGTGGTTGTTGTGACAATGTACAAATTAATTAAAACAAGAATGAATTGTTGATTTAGCGGTGTTTATTGATAATGGAATATAGTAGGGTCATAATACATGAGGATTATCGCAATCGTCAGGTAGCAGTCTGTTTTTTTTCTCTTTGCAAACACTACAAATAAAAACCACCCTGAATAAATACGGTCTTCTACACTGACAAAATTTTGTATCATATTTCTCTCTCCTCTCTCTCTCTCTCTCTCTCTCTCACACACACACACGCTCAAGCACATTAACGAAAATGTGATTTTAAGTTCTTTAGTTTTTACTGCAATTTGATAATGAGATTATTATTAATGTAAAAAAAACAAGTTGCACTTAATTTCTTGACAATGTGGTCTCAGATCTTCGCATATAATTTACCAATAAATAATACCCATAACTAATACATGTTCAGACCATCTTAATCATTTTGCCAACATTACACAATAAAACAGCTACATAATGCTCTAAATGCAGACAAGCTTGCACCTGAGACATAATCCTCTCTCTCTCACTAATAACAACAAAAATATTTGAGTACTTTTATTTTTATTGTAATTAGATTCTTGAGTTGAGAGCAGAATAAGACAGAAAATATACGTTTACTTTGTACGTTTGTACCGTTAGGTTGTCGAGTGTTCTGTAGAACTTGTTCAGGTATGATCCCTTTATTTTTCGTACACGGTCAGTACCACCAAATGATAATTATTTATTTTACATATCACTTTTCGTACACTGAAATTTATAATTATTTTTTTGTGTATGAAAAACAACATGAAATATGGTAGTTAATCATCCGAAAAAGTGCACCCAATTGTACGTACATGTAACATGTAAACATACAAAAGAAGTATTGTTTTCAGTTGATTTACATTACAATGCATGTGTACTGGCACATAAGTCATTAAAAGCAAGAGCCACTTGTGGGGACTGAGTATCTACTGGGCAAAATGAATTTCCAGGAATTCAGAATAAGGCAAAAAAATGTTTCCAACTATACTGGTTTCAAAATTAGGGCAGGTAAGTAGGTTTGTTTTGTTAGTTTTTTTTGGGGGGGGGTTAAAATTACATATATTATAATGGTTAGTATTTATACGTAGTAAGCACTTCAATAATGGGCTTTAGTAGATGCATAAATCAATTTCAGGATTTTTTTAAAATTTCTTTTTAATGTAAACACTATATATTATATTGATTAGTTTATATAATGTAATAAGCACTTCAGCTACTGGGCTAAACCAACTCAATTAGTCAATTAGATGCACAAATCAATTTAGGGATGTTTTTTCTCTTTTTTTTTCTTTCTTATTTTTTGTTTTGTTTTTCTTACTGGGGATGAGGGGTGGGAAAGTGCTAGGGTCAGCAATGAACAACAAGGACAGTTTGCCAACTGGAAACACAATTTTTTTGGGTGGGGGGGCCTAAGACCATTTCTTCCTATTAACTGCCGAGTTGAAACCATTTCTGATATTCTTTAGCAATAACAAGATTTTAAAATTAGCTTCTGCAGAAAATACATTGGATGTCAGTTTGGCACCATCTTCATTTAGGACGGAGTGGACATCATTAGAGGTCCTTTGGTGAAAATCCCATGTCATACCAATCAATACTGACAAAAAGACTTTTAAGACGTATAACTGGCACCATTTTCATTCAGACCATCTAGGTTTCATTAGACATCTACTGCTGAAAACCTCATGCTTGGAGATGAATACAGATAACAATATTTTTAACACATGATGATCCATTCAAGAGTAGCAGTAACAAGATTTTCATGATGGCTGTTGTGGTGATCAGGACCTCAGATCAGCACCATTTTCATTTACGACTAACTGGACATCATAAAAGTCTCCTGGTGAAAACCACACATTAATACAACTTTCTTTGAAAGTCAAGTTGTAATAATAAGTTTTTTAACACAGCTGCCATTGTGGCCACATTTTATATCTGATTGGCATCATTTTTATTTAGCATCAACTAGACATCATAAGAAGTATTTCAGTGAAAACCTAATAAAGATACAACCATCCATTCTGGCAGAATAGCGATATCAAGATTTTCAATATGGCTGCCATGGTGGCCGTAACGAATTTCAGATTGGCACTATTTTCATTCAGGACCAACTAGACATCATAAGAAGTCTTTTAGCGAAAACCCTATGTTGATATGATCATTCATTTAGTAGGGGTTGTATTTAATTGGCAATTAATTTGCTTCGATTTGCAAAACATTTGAAAATTGGGTATTTTAATTAATATATCATTCAGTCAAAATTTACTGGACAGTATGTTCAGTCGTTTATTATTTTGGTTTAGTATTAACTGAAACTGAATAACGATATTGAATGATTATATATATATATATGAACTTTTAACTCATGAGGTCCATGAGTTAAACATGTTGATACAGAGAACAATGTTGCTAAGTTTGAAAATAGTAAAAATAGAAGGATATAAGTAGCTAACATGTAGTGTTGACAGATGACATTACAGTATACAAAGTCACCAACTGTGATGTTTTTCCTTGGTAAACCTTGATATGCCTTATTCTTGTTGTTTGATGCATTAGCGTGGTACACAATGATCAAATCTGAATTTGTCATTATGGAGAAATTAGATATCTGATTTGTTATGATATAGAAATTAGATCTCTGACTTTTAACAGTGCTCAAACAAATCTAATAGCCCAATGCCCAGGGCCCCTCTAATTTCAGACTGGACACCGCCTGTACATGTATACTAAGTGAGGTTCCCATTGGGCATGTCGAAAAAAGTCTAATTTGCATAAAAAACTTTGGTCATGCTGATGAAATGTCAAAATTTATTTGAAAGACTAGTAAATTATTAATATTTATCGCCATGTATGCCCCTTAACATATTAAGTTCATCTACTAATCATACTTCTATCAAACTTTGTGCACAAAGAGAAGCATGTGACCTATGAATGAGGAAAATTGCATGGGTTGCTAGAGTGCTCAAATGGCTTTAACATATATGTGATTCTAAATTACTGTTTTGGATACTTATGTGCAGTACAGAAATCAGTAAAAACCAGTCTAATGGGTACTGGAACTTCTAGCAATTCTTCCAACTGGTGCAGTGATGCATGGCCATGAAATGGAATTAAGGCTAGCGTGTATACATGACATGCTCTCAACTGATTACTGTTGTAATCTGATGAGTTTAGGCCAGATGTGGGATGGTTTTTAAGTGATGTTGTTGTGATCTGGATTTTTAATGTAGCTTTAACAATGTTTCACTCATATCGCTACGATGTCTGCAGTGTGGCAGTTTATAGTGATGTCTAGCACTGGGGCATCATACTGCAGACATGTAGCATGATGTCCCACCCAGTCACATTATCCTGACACCAGGCCGACCAGTCCTAACACTAGTATCATATGAGGCTGTTTAGAGTCTTTGATTAAAAAATGTCTGTCCTTTTGAGTTGAGATAAAAAGGAAAGACAGATTAAAAAAGATTTTGGCAAAAACACTTAAGTAAATATTTTATACTTTTTTTAGGTCTTATTTAATTGCTGTTGTGTTGTTTAAGAGGTTTCAAGTTAAAGTTTTTTGAATAATAATTAAGCTAGTGTAATGAAACACTTCAAAAGTGTAAAATGAAACTGTATAAATCTATACATGCTAATGAACATAAATGCTCCTGATTCAATGTTTGATAGAGCAATTAGACAATAGTTGGCCTCAGACCTGGATGAAAACATTGCTTTAAGTGAATTTGTTTGAGATCCAAATACAAGTCTATTTAATATGATTTTGTTTTTATCTTTTCACATCTGAAGTGAGCAAATGCAGCATTGTGTGACAAATAATATTTTTTAAAAAGGTGTGATTCTGGGTATAGGGGAATGAGAGCCTGGGCTTGAAGAATTTGAGTCAGGATTTATGGTTTATTTAAAGTCACCAGCTCTAGGCCTGGGTCTACATTTTCTTCTTCTTTGAGCACTGACTAATAGTATTACTACCATGTGATCCAGTCATGGGTTAACAGAATTTAGAACAAAAGAAAGATCTGATGAAAATGATCAGACATAAGTAGTTAATTCTTATTCTGTCCGTCTAAATATATGTATTATGATAACCTCAAGCTCTCCATAGAAATGCTGAAAATCTGCTATCTACTCCTAAACTCTCTTGACAGAGTATTGTTTAAATCCCCGTTTCCACTCACCATTCTCAGCCTGAGATGTAAGAAATTATGTTGAGGTGATAAGCTTTTTGTTACGCGATACACTTGGACCCTGCACCTCCAAATAACTGACCAACCACATTTAAGCAATAAAAATAGATTTGAACTTTAACAAATAATTTTAAAAATGTTTACAATCAAATGTATTAGTAGTTTTCACATTGCTTTTTTGTTTGAACTTTTACATAATAAAAAAAAAAATATGGGATAGGTATCAAGGACAAATCAATTTATTAAGAAGAGCTCGTGAACAATTACATGATCATACATGTCATCCCTGTGACATTCTTACAGAGTTATTGCCGTTGGTACCAACTGTAACTCACCTTTACACGAGACAAATTTGCATCCGTTTCTCTAAGGACAGAAGAAAACTTGTTTTCCCAACTCATATCTTGCAAATCTGCAGATCTTGAACTGGTTCTTTTTACTACATCTCAGAACAAAGGTTGGATGGTAGACGGCCGACTTTATTTGAAGTCAAGCAAGCCATTGATAGGCGTACTCTGTAATGGATTGAGAAGAATTAAAATGATCTTATCCTTCGTGTTCCGGAATACAACTCTTTCGCATGATAAAATCAAGACAACTAGATTTTTTTAAAACATTATTATTTAGAATATATACACACATGCTAAAGCAAATTCAAGCATAAGCTATAATGAACTTTATTCTACAGACTATTAAACATTATTTCATTAAGGACTCAAAAAGTTTTCAACATCGCAAACTTGTTTACAAATAAGTCCTTTTGCATACATAAAAAAGATCACTCACGTGACATTCGAAACAAAGTCTGGGTAGGAGAAATACAGAGACATATCATGGATTGGGATATTCTGCTCAAATTGAGCAAAAGATTTGAAAAATACTGCCTAAGTTTTATAAATTTTTAGCCTTATTTATCACTGTCTTTTACTGTTTCCATGTCTTTGTCTTTTGCCACCGGGTGAGGTAACTAGATGAAGCCCATATATCTCATCCGTGAAACCCCTAGTACACGGCTCATCATAAATAGTGTAGCGACACGTATACATTTCTCATACAGTGACCGAGGCGTATACATTAAATTACATACAGTAGCACACACACACACACACAGGTTTTAACGTCAAAGTGGGTTCTGTGACAGATATCTCTGAAATTGGAGTCCCATGTTTCTTATTGTAGTATCTATAAAATACAGTCAAATATAACAAAAACCTGGCCTTTCGAAATTAGACTCATACTGTTGCGTGTTTAGGCTGTCATAAACAGTAACAAGAAAAAGATGAAGACAATAAGCTTTGCAAATTTTAATAAATAATTTATTTACCTAGAAAAACAAGGTAAAAATGAAAAATAGAACGTACGGTTCTAAGAATCAAATCCAAAATTAATCCAAGAATAACCCAAGAATGAAAAATCCTAGCGATAAAATGTTCTAATGAATTTGAGTTTTGAGTCACGACGAAAATCCAAAATGGAAGGCGATGACGTATACTGCAACCAGTATAGTACTGATGTGTCTACAGTTCTTTGTTGAATTACAAAATATAATATTCCAGTTTTGAATTCCGAATAAAATTTCAGTAAATGTCTTTGTCCAAGAATTCTATATGAGCACTTAAATATTCCCAGGGAAAATAACCAATCTCTTAGAATCCAAATAATTTGAAGAAAAATTAAAATTAAACTTCAACTGGTCACAACAACAAAAAACACCTTATGTTCTATTGTTCAGAAGCCAGACTGACTAAATTCTGTATATAAAAAGGTTATACACCAATTTAAGGAGCAAAACTGATTCCCGTATGAGGGTCACGTGATCACTTTCTAGAAACTATTTACATGTTTAAGGTCACGTAGTCCTAGTACAGCCTCGATTTCACCCTATAAATCCCACAATATTTTTTTTTGTTTTACAAAAAAGTTGTTTACTGATTCTGTGTCGAGACCAGGAACTAGGTCAGCATTAAGATACAAAGTTCTAATATTAGGTGTTTACAAAAAAAAACAAAAAAAAAAACAGTCAGGTCAAACTAGTTTCTGGAAAATGTCAGATTCCAGGAAACTAAATTACATCACTATAACATGTAATGGAATATAAAAAAAAATTAAAACTAACAAACAAACAATTAAATAAAATCAAATTTAAATTAAATCAAATATACATAAGAACAATTAACTTTTATAAAATAATAGCTCTTGACAATTTTGACAGTAGTCCTGGGAATTGGTGACTCGGAAGTCACCAATCACGTGATAACCTCTCGCACCTGAAATGGGGTCCCAAAACACTCACTTGAAACTGGGGTGGTGAAGAAAAATTAGCCCCTTACCCGTGATGATATTGATTGATAGCACAACCCTCTCTCGTGTGGCAATTTTGAATTTCACAGTAGAAATGGGATATGGCTGTTACCAATTGTCGGTATGTGTCTAAAGTGTATGCAGGTTTGCACATTTTAATGACCAGTTGACATCAGACTGACATATCGTCCATTAGTATCAAAATACTTGATTTATCGGACTAGCTAAAATCTTAACCACTTTGCTGACGGTTGTAAATGTAAATTGTTGTGGTTTTTTTTTCTTCATCCATTTGTATATTTTTGTGATCAAAAAGAGGGGCTGGACCCTTTTCGCGCCGTTTTTTAATGAAGGTCGTAAAATATTGATAAAAGAACTAGTGTTTCAAACCTTGTTTCGGAAAAATTCATACTGGAACACGCCGATTAGTCTGCGATAACGGGTGCCATTATTATTGACTGTTTAACGCAATATAAAGCGTCATAACTGCCTAGAAAGTAATTTTTGTAATTTTAACTATTATACCTACATTACCTTATAAGATAATACGAATACATGTATTTTTCAAATATCCGATTGAACACCAAATAAGAAAAAATATTTATGTTACTTCCACGAAGATCCAATTGTACGGCACATTAAAGTATATAACTATCATGTAAAACGAAAGAAGAATCTCTCTCTCTCTCTCTCTCTCTCTCTCTCTCTCTCTCTCTATATATATATATATATATATATATATATATATATATATATATATATATATATATATATATATATATATATATATATATATATATATATAACGACACAAATAATAGACAATAACATTAAAATCTGAATGTGCTTTTATTGACCATACATAAAAATAATAATAATAATAATAATAATAATAATAATAATATTATTATTATTATTATTATTATTATTATTATTGTACACGTTATAACAGTAATTGAAATTTTTCATGTCAGTATCATACATATTTCTATATATTGTCACCTGTTCAGCGTTCGATTGGATATGCCCAAGTATTAATGTATAATGTCGTGTAGGTATAATGATTAGGCGGTGATGATGCTTTTTATTGCTATTATACAGTTTGTTGGATAGCACCTGTTTTGTCGCAGATCGGTCCTTATGTTCCATAACTTGCCTTGAATTCGAATATTGTGTAAATGTTACAAACCCTCTAAGGACGAGAAATAGTCGAAACCCTCTGTTTTATCAAATTTGCATATGAATGAAAATCACGTGTATTAACAACGTTCATCACTTTTGGACTTGCTGAGTTTGTTTAATTGGTCAGCAAAACACAGACATTAGCAGACTGGTCAAATATTAGATGTGAAACAGCGATATGGTTTAACAATAAAAAAAAATATTAACCAAACCTTTAACAAAATTGTCGAAACAGCCGAGAAAATTTAAGTTTCTCCAGCAAAAAGGCACTTTGATAGCATGTTTTTTTTAAATGCAGCATTGAATATGGTACATATGATAGATATGATAGATATGTTTACATTCATTTCGACATTAAGCTTTTGCTTAGAATAGAGTGAACAGAAAAACAATATATATATATATATATATATATATATATATATATATATATATATACCCTAATTTCATTTAGCATAGTATCAGCAACATAACGAATCTGTTCAATGAAGAGTTCTCTTTTTGTTACATACTTATCGCACAAAATGCAACTGTACTGAGATTGTAATTTCTCTGACAATTCGTGAAATTATTAACAGGTGGAAATTTTAACTCCATATTAAAGCCGAAAACGTTGACAGACATCTAGAAACTATGTATAAAATCCCACGTGTAATTCTTGTTACCTAACAGGATTGTTTGGCATACAGCTACAGTCACAGTCCCTTATCCAAGCCAATTTGTTCACAATTTGCGGTTTCATATTTTGTGTGTCCAAGTTTTGAAATTATAAAGGTATTTTTTGAATGTTTACCCAGAAATGTATTATCTCTAGGCTACACGTCACATACCAAACCCATACTTCTAGATTAATAGCCATAGCCACAAATGAAGGTTAAGTGCCACAGTAAGAAGTTTTCGTGTCTATCATAATTACATACATTACCGTAGAACCCCTAAAGATGTACATGCTCACTCACACATAATACAAACAAATTAAATTGCAGATCAGTTGGTAAAACGTCATACTCGTATTCCAAAGGTCGGCTGTTTCCGAGTCGGCTGTTTCCGATATCAAAAGTCGGCTGCTTCCGATATATCCTTGGCAAGGGCATTTCGCCGACTTTTAATGTGATAAAAGTGCTACTAAACCAACCAATCAATAACAAGAAGAAAAAAATTGTTAAAAGGCGAGCGGAGACTCGACAACCTGCGTATGTATACAATAAACAGTTCATGAGAATCGTATCTTCCTCCTCTAACCTTGCAGTACAAAGGCAGCTTCTTAGTTACGAGCAGTTCTGTCCAGGACCCAGATCAATCTACAAAGCCTAAAATACTACAGCTTATAGAAAAACATGCAGAACATGTAACAAGAACCAGGTACGGGGGCAGAGCCTGAGTGCCTTCCGTCCCGTGTAAAATGAACGCTAAAGAACCTGAACTTAGCCCTGGAAACGGTTTTCATTACAATTAGATAGTTAAAATTATGCCCTAAAAACCTTTAAAATGCGGTGGTTTTGTCCCAGTGAGTTTGCCAACTTGTTTTTATCCCCCCCCCCAATCATATTTCTAGATAAGCGAACTAAATTCAGAGCACCATCTCGTAGATGCCACGCGGTATAATTTGAAAATTGAACATGGCGTTTTTGTAATACGACAGAGAATGAATTTCATTTTCTATTCAAATATCAGTGTTACATGGGATACAGACTCAAGTATAGACCTTTAATATTACTAGAGACAGCCAAATATGGCACATTTATAAATTTTTCAAGTATTAATCACATCATATTAAATTTAGGCTTTTATTTTAAGATCTTTTTAAATTCTCAACAAATTATTTTGAAATTGGCACCAACATCATTCAATGAATTTACTGAACATTTTTTTAAAAAGTGCCCCTTTCTTACCCAATCTCAATCAATTTTCGTAAAAGGTATAGTTCGATTTTTGTAAAATTTGTTGCTTTAACTGTTTGTTGCTAGTAATGTACTCACCTTTTGTCTTCTTTTTATGTGACTGTATTTTGCTGCCTTTCTTGTTGTTGTTGTTGTTTTCTCCAGTTTGTTAGTTCGTTTGTGGCAATTAACAAATATTAAAAAATTGAAACGATTCATAATCTGGCGCGTACGTGTAAATTTTTCATTACGATTCGTGTTATTTTGTGATTTGAAGATATGTATTATTTTAGCCAACTGCAAAATGCATATATTATTTCTTTGTTTATATATAACCTCAACTGTAAAATCAGATAATTTCAAACCATTTGTCTGGCAAAAACCATTTTCAGACATCAAAGTCAAAGTTATGTTCGTATCACGACGGGTGTCAGACTATCTTGAGTGTCCGTCATAACTACACTCTGGCATCTCATCTCCGTCCACGTGGGTTCGAGTCTCGGATTCGGGTATGTGAGAAAGCTTGACTGTAGCATCCTGTGGGTCGCTGGTTTTTCCCGAGCTTTCCTCCACTATTTATATTAAGTATACTGGTCGCCATGTGCCGCCTATCGTGTGCTGAAAAATGGCGTTTAACACTTAACAGCAAAGCACTCTAATCCTAGCTTAGTCCTTCCGTCATGAAACCTGGTTAAAGTTTACACTGCCACGCCCAAGTGATCCTATCTACACTGATACAAACATTTTCAGACATCAAAGTCTCTATTATAAACTGCCGGTACATCCTACCTAAACTAACGTCGTTGATCGTCTTTTATCGGTCATGTATATCTAGCTATGTATTATATATAGTAGTAACAATACATACCGTTGCGGCTTTGATTAAAATAGAAGTATTTGCGGATAGAACAATACGAAAGTAAAAATCAGTCAAGTAACCAAAACACACGAGTTTGTTTATTTATTATTCAGTAGTAAACAAACAAACAAAGAAGGCCAATAAAATAAACTTGATTGTGTAAATCGTCACAGATTAACTATTTAGCAAGTAATAACATCAAAAGCAACATTTATCATCGTGGAAATTGAATAGAGAGATGCGATCGGGATGAAAATTTTAACCTAAAGAAGTCAAAATGTTTCAAGTGTATATGATTAAATCTCTTCTCACAGCTTAGACATAGAGAGAAAACATTGAATGTGATGTTTTGCGCGTTATATCACAAACACGAATCAAAGAATACTTCTGTAAGCAAAGGTGTACAATTTGTGTTAAAAGTCAGGCCTTATGGACCATACGAGATGTTATGAACATATACATTCCCAAAAAGACGAAACAGTTGCAGAATGCAGCACTTTTGTTCCCTTATGCAACAAAGGGCCAGACAAGGCAAGATATGAAGAATACCACAATGCCTATCAGTAATATACCTTTTCTCTAGTCTAGCACTAGTTCTAAACCACCTATACGATCGGGCGAGTTGTATCATTATGGGGAATTTGAACCTTTGTTACTGATACGGGTAAAAGTCTTCTGTACCCCATGACTCTACCCTCGAATCACGCTCGATCTCATGATTTATGCGAGTGCGCGCGAGCCCGCGATGCAAAGCTACCAAGAGGTTCCCTTCCAAAGTCATGTGGCTAGAAGACATTAACCTGGTTTAGTAACCAAACAAACGACTATGAAACCATACGATCGATGATTATTGTTCCTAATCCCGCAACCATACGAGTGTAGCCTTATAAGTGAAATTCTTATAAGGAGCTTCAGTACCGCCATTTATAAGCACTGTACTAGTTTTTGGTCGCTAACTCCCCGGTTCCGTGTCTATGCGCGGAGTTGATGATTTTCCATTTCGACAAGCACAATTTCAAACTCAGCCATTCTAATATTTTTATCGTCAATTGCCAGCTAGTACTGTTGTATTGAGACTGCTTTATGTCGCCGCGAGAAGTTTCAAATACATACATATTCTCGTATGCAGTCAAATTCAACACGATAAATGTCTGATGATGAGTCATGAAAAAAAATTGGACGAATATTTGGATGACTCTTGGGGTCTCATCTCGGAAGAAGCAGTATTGCATCAGTGGAATAAAGACTTGCGTGATCATTCTTCCCCTCCATTGACTGCTCTGAAAATCCGTCGCATCGAATCTCTCTTGGCACATACTACGGAGGCAAAGCCAAGAGACGTTTACTTGACAGAGATTTTCAAGCAAAAAGTCAGAATTGAATTGATGACTTATCATTACCTGTGAAACAAGAAAAAAAAAATGGATACCTTGGAACTTTATTACCTTTTGAAAAACAGTTCGCACAACACTTCTTGGAATCCTGTCGTGTGCGCTAAATATGAACTGTCTCATCGCAAACCTAAAGACCATCAAGCTTATGTCATCAACACGGACGGCAGTCATCTCCCAGGAACCCACTGGGTAGCCGTCAACTTTCCCCACGATGCCTATGTGGAGTGTTTTCATTAGTATGGATTACCACCTTTGGAATACGACATCATTGACTTTATGAGAAGAAATGTCCAGACGACACGATTCAATAATGTGAAATTACAAGGCACAGATTCCATGGTGTGTGGACAATATTGTGTGTATTTTCTTCATCAACGCATTCTTGAGTATCCCTTAGAACATTTAGTGACTTATTTCGATCGTGACTCTTCTAGAAAAGATGACAAAGTAGATCGATAGTTTTGTGACCATTATGGATATCTCTTGTCTTTATCTAGGAAACGTAGTGTAAATCAATGGCCAAATGACCTCAATCAGCGGAAGACTGACTTGTCTTCACAACGTTGTTAACCTTGTCAAAAAGAGTTTGTTTGATATTGTATGACTTGTTGGTTAATTGTTGGTTGAATACAAAATGTTCTCTTTTGAAAAAAGTGTTTCTGGTTTGTTTTAAAAATGAACACTGAATACATTATCTTTGACTTCTCTCTCTAACCCTCACCATAAGCTATAGCGTTCCTACCCAAAATATTGTAGGGATGTTTTCTATCGCGTCCGCGCTTGAGCAAAGTAAAGCGGTGCAGTCTCCAGTCTGACCATCCATTGTTGACTCGTCAACCTATGCAGATGACTTCAAGACTAACAAAGATGAACGAAACCCACGTTAATTTACATCGTGTCAGGCAAAACCTGATACCCTTGCCTGAAGAGATAGAAAATGTCAGGGTGGTAAAAGTGGCCCAAGATCTGATAGAAGAGGTCTTCATATATCAAATCAAGAAGGAGCAAGAAGAGTGGGCCGAGAAGTATAGACTTCAGAAGCAGAGACAGCAGCAGCATCAGCGGCACCAGCAATGGTCAGACAAAGGCTTTGTGGACTGTCGTGTAGACACGAATGTGTTCCCTTTCTGCTACTGCAGAAGCAGGCCCTATTCTGTCGGAAAGTCAGCAGTCAGACGGGGACGCAATCTTAGACAATGAAATCGAAAAATTGAGAAAGGAAAAAATAGGAGATTGAGGTAAAGGAAGAAGAAGAGGAGAAGAAAGAGGAGAAGAAAAAGAAGAATATAGTGGAGAAAAAAAGATGTTGTTGGAGGAGAAGACGAGAAGACAGAAATTAGAAGACAAAGAAGAAGAAACCCCAAGGCCCTTTTAAGAGCCACTCCATTGCCTCGAAACGATTTACTCTCTTGCCTACACAATTTTTTAGTCGAATTTTTGTGTGTGTGTAACATAGATTGATGTTCATCAATCTATGTTTGTGTCATAAGTCTATCTCTCTCTCTCTCTATGTCTCTCATCATGTCTCTAACCACGTCTCTCTGTCTATGTCTCTCTGTTTATGTCTCATTGCCACTACATAATGCGTATTCAGGTTACCCCCTTGCCACACTGTTCCGCCCGAGTAATGTGTGCCACTTGCAACATTTTTGCCAGTGCCCAATACCGTGACGTCACCCCTGTTTCCATTCCTCTTGTCCCTATACAGACCCAACCTATATTAAACTTTCCCTTGTCCCGCTATAGGCCTAACCATGTTAAATTTCCCCATGTTAAATCCCACTGTCTATCTTAACACAGAAGTTCCATTATCCCTAATGCGCTCTTTAATAAGAGCTAGCAAAGTCATCAAACGCCAGTTTTTAGTGCTTATAATGTATTTTGCTTATTTTGTCCAACTTATGAATGCTACATAAATACAAAATAAGGGGGCATTATTTGAAATTTGACCTAATAAAGCATTTGCAGATTTGTAGCTTAGTGTTAGTGGACATATAGTGTTAAGATGTTGCAAGACGTTTATTTGTCTTGATGTTTTTTTAATGAATCTCACTTGTGTGGTTAAAAAAATAAAGCTGAGAATCAATATCTACTCCAAAGAGTTTCACAGCATCCCCACATGGTATTTCATGGTTTTCTATAGTGATATTGGTTGCTTTTGCCAAGAATAATAGCCTGGAATTGAGGGTTGGCTTTCATACTAGTTGCTGCCAACCAGTTATTATTTTGCTCTCATTTTGTAGAAAAGATATTAAATTATTTGGATCTTTATGTATGCAAGATATGAAATTGTCATCAACGTAATTATATAGTGTTGTTTGTTTTGTGAAGCTGAATGTTTCATTTATAAAGATATTAAATATAAGAGGTCCTTGTATTGAGCATTGGGGTACGCCTTTGGGGGTTATATTCTAGTTACTATTCCTTGTTTAACGCGTTTTTTCCAGTTATAGAAATAGTTTTCAATGAGTTTGATCAATGTTCAAGGCTGTAATATTGTCGATGACGAGGCTGTGCGGAAGGCTGTCGAATGCCTTTGATAGCTCCATTGCATCCACACTGGAGCCATTTTCCACTGCGTCTCTCCAGTTCTAAGTAGAGCTGTTTGACATTCATGCCATTTTCTAAAAGCAACTACATTGCAGGATGACAGCACGTGCTCTAAAGTTGCAAGTCTCCCAAAAGGTTTACAGCTGCGTCATTATTTAGTCTTCTTGTTTTTAGATTTCTTGGTGTAGGAGAACATCATACGCTGAGCGTAAGAGGAAGCTGATTTTCACTCCAACATAGTTTTCTGGACCTCACACCTCCTCTGCGTAACCAATGCTTCTGCTCACTCATGATGACAGCTTTGACGTGCCTGCCTTCCTCCTCTGCAAGACATACTTCCTTTTGGATACTGGCACGTTTCTCGTTGATGTTTGCTGCTTGGCGCGCATGGCTTGTCAAATCTCCCATCCCAAACTTATTGTTGCTACTGTGCCTACCATGTTGCTGTGTCTCGGCCTGAATTCTGCTTTTTCGACAGCCTTGCAGCCACCCACTTTCTACCTCTCCGCACCTCTACTACTGCATCTCTCACCTTCTCATCTGCACTGTATTTCAACATCATCTATGAATGTATCCAACAAAAACGTACTTTTACCATATATAACATAGCTAATGCAAATCCTACTTAACAGTTCTTTTTCTATGAAAGTATTACACTATTGTCTTTGAAAGTTGCAATTTTACCCAACCAAGTAAAAAAAATGCATTCCTAATTATTTAAACATTGATAAGTTTTTTTAAAACTTATATTTTTACTTTTTATTTGTGGGTAGTGGGAAGAATGATAGAAAAAATAGAAAATAAAACCTTTCTCCCGATACTTCATGTATCTTGTCCTGTACAATATGTCATTAAATATTGCATTTTCAAATCATACTTTCAAGAGATATATGTTTTACGTACCCATATTGTTAGCCATTTTTTAAATGGTTCAAGTCCTAAATATGATATATATTTCAATATCATTTATTTTCTAAAATTTTATTATTTTAATTTTTGAGAAGAATACTCTAATAAAATAAAAATCATTATAAGAACAGCGTTAGAATAGCAGAGTTAAGTGTCTCTTGCAATTTTCTCAATAAATTTCCTTTTATTTTTTTCATCGGCCCGATAAAGCTTCTACACAAATTGCATCTACGACAGTGTAATGGGAGTAAAACATGGAAAGTGCGTGAAAACACATGACTTAACAGGAAAACTATTCGACAGTGGGTTACCTGGTTAAAACTTAAGCATGCATAGGAAACTGTGGGAAAACGTATCGCTGACATTTTACTTGCATGCTTGAGTACAAGGACTTATATCTGAAATAAAGTTAACGGAATAAATCGGAATGGTTTATATTTCTCAAAAGGTCAAGGTCAGTGATAAAGATGCATGACAGTGACTACCTTGCGCATTTCATCTAGCACACTTAATATTATACATTTTCGGTGTTTTATTCACAAGAACTTGACATTAATACCGATCAGTGATTAGTAATTTTAAGACAATAATGTTGGATAATCGTATACACTGCTCATAGTGTTTAAATCCCTGTGGTACAAAGGTAGCTCGAGAACAGCAGATTCGAGCACGTCCTCAAGTTTCTCGCAGTTGCTGCCCTTGACTCCTCTTAGAGGTATCTAGCCGAAATGGCGATCGTTCCAGCCACTTGGGATATGTATGAAATGTTTCAGGCCATTTTTCAGGTTGAGTCATATTTTGAAATAGCTAATGTGACTGTCTGGTAAATTTAAAGCTTCGTAGATGATGTACATTAAATAGGAAATGGAAGAGGTGTATTTACTGGATGATTCTAGGACTACTGTATAGGATAAATCAATTTGATAATCCATCAGTCTATCTACGTCTGATGTTCAGGACCTTTTGTTGACCTATTCATAGGCGTTTCATAGGTTATTCTGGTCAAAGGACTTTGTACAGGATATAGTTTTAGAAATATTTGATACGGCTTTCTGTCTTGCTTAAACATCAAATAAATGATTTAACACGATTTACAATTTTCAGCCCCTTTTGACTGACGTGCCAATTTGAATTGTCTTCCCAGTGACCTGTAATTATCTTTAACATGCGTAAGATTTGTTTGTTGGTCACTTCTGGTGCTAATTAGCAGCTGTAGTTCACAACGCTTATACCATACAGTGACCCATAATAATAAATCAATTAAATTTAACATGTTAAGTGTTGTGGAAAAGCAGATTTGTCATGAAAATTGGTTGTAGCCTAGGACTATCGTTGTTTTTATATAAAAAAAATTAATTGTCACAAAAAAAGTTAAATCTGTGTCCCCCACAAAGAAAAATATCTGACAGGCATTTTTCCTGTGCTGTATGTTCATTGACTGCATCCATGACATAAAAGGCAGAGAATTTCTAATCTTGTGCCAAAATTGGAATGGGGAACTGTTTGAAAACTGTGGTCTAAATTAGCCAAATACTCTTATTCAGGATGTCAGCTTCATGACAAAGACTGTCAAACCCAGTTTAATCATACTAAACCAAGCATCTAAAATTAAGTTTTTATGTCTGCAAAAACATTTATTGATGTCTTTTTATGATTCTTTGTTAAGTTGAATTTAAAATAAATTTAAAAAAAAAAAATTATTTTTGGGTCAGAAATTGAGTATTTGGCATAATAAATATAATATTTGTTTTCTGTTTTCAGTGTTTGGTGTTTAATTGACTTTATGCCCTTTATTGGTTAGATCTATGATTATGCAGTCCACCTCAAAAATTAATTTGAATAGTAAAAATCTTGCATATATTCCAAGTCAGTTCAAGTTATTACATCCATTCTGGTCTCATCTAGTGTTTTTCTATAACAGGAAAACAGCCCCTCCCAAATTGATTTGACTATTTCATTCCCAATATTTTGGGTCTTTTTAATTGTTTTTGTTCCCAGATGGGTAAAAGAAATTTCCAGATTAATAATTTGAACCCATAACATCTAGGAAATGCTTAGAGGTTATATCCAAATTGAAGTTTGTGCATTTTCTTTGTTTATCATCAGCCTAGTTGCAAATCTGTATCGTCGCAGCCCTGGGATGAGTACATAGTAAAGTTTTACTTTTTCATGTACATGGTGAGATTTTTGTTTGTTTTATTTTTATGGGTTTTAATAACACATTGAACACATTATTGGTTATATCATTCAGAGGAAATGGGTTAAGTGACTTTTCCAAGGACATACTGAGTCAGTACATGGCGAGAATATGTAATGAAATGTGAAAGTGTACATACCATATATTGAAGTAGGGCTTGTAAATCTTTGAATGTGCTGCCCAGCAAGGCAGCTGTTGTGTTATGTTTAAGACCAAATGTGTGCCTATAACTTTAGTAATTAATACATTGACATATACGTTGTAACAGTGTGATCAACTGAGACTGCTATAGCATTTTGTTGTAATCATGGATCTGAAGAAGACGGATAATGAAAATCACAGGTCTTGCACTGCATCCTTTAGATATTTTGTTGTTAAAAAGGTGGAGGAAGCATTAATTAGAGTGGGTTTATTAACTAAGGAATATTTGGTAATTATTTTCCTTGAATTAGAAAGGAATGACTGACAGATGAATTTGGAGTCAGGTTGTTAACTTGATTTGGCAAAATTTGTTATAAGGTGCCCATAATTATCCCATGCATTTGTTTGGTCATTATAGTTTCCTGAAGTGTTTAAACAGTATAATGAGAAATAAAATAACAAGACTAGAAGTGTTAAACTTATCTCCATGATTATAATTGAATGATTGGGTGTGTAGTAAGCTATTAGATCAGTCAAACTATATTGTGTGTTGGCACATCAGCCTATACTGGATATTTGGAACACAATATGCCTTACCTAGGTCATAATTAAGAATAGAAATATACTAGCAACAAGAACTAGTTTGATTATCAGCCTCCAAGTCCTGGTAATGTAAAACTTGACTATTTGGAGTTTATTGAAAATTTCCATTAATTAATTATTATGAATTTTAGGATCCCTGTTTTGGAGATATATGTTTCAGACTCAAAATATTTCCATTTATATTTACATGTACTTCACTTTGTTTAAATCCCAATTATATGATTTGCCTAATTATTCATCTTAAAATTTAGCATGCTGTGTTTTCTTTAGCAAGTGAAATAACACAACACACATTCCTTCTGAACCAAAAAGAGGATGACCGTTACCTTTTGGTAATAAATGCTTGTACACTGCCAGTACTTAGGCAGTATAGCTTCTCATCATGAAAAGCTAACAATATTCTACTGCATCGATATCTCGCACACAGTGGGGTCCAAAAACCTAGACTGCACTTTAAGCAAAGACACACTTTACAGAAGACCTCAAAAAAATAAAGTATGGGTGCATTCACTGCAGGACATAGAGAAAATCTGGGTGGGTGCTTGGTAACTGTGCTGCTTAATTTCTGAATACTTGTTTTATAATCACATTGGGAATAATTGTCTATAAAGAAGATTTTATACCATTATTTTCAAGTTATCCAACAACATTTATTTTCTTAGCGGTTTCTACAGCCATCATGTGTATCCAGGAAAATTGTGTAAATCATCACTGCGTTTTGTCGTTGTTGATTCACAATAAAACAGGATTCTTTCTTTTTGAAAACTATGGACAATTTATTTCATGAAAGAACAGTCCACATTGAAAACTTTATTTTATTTTTATTCTTCTGTTAGTAAAATATTGATGCCATGTTTTCATTGCAAGTAATAGTGAGACTTCTCAGGCTTGAGGAAATCTCTGAGTGCCAATTCAGTAATATTAAGTTCACTGTAAACTCTTGAACTCATTTCTCCATAATGAACTGTATCTGTGAAACAGAACTTTTTATTCCAAAAGTACTCATTTCTTTTGGTTGCCATGTCATCTTTGATCACATTTGTGAATGAGCATGCTGTTTGATATGATCACATTTGTAAATGAGTATGCTAACTTAAGGTACATGTAGTTTGATTCTATTACATTTGTATGTTAATTTAAGGTAGTTTAATTCTATTACATTTGTATGTTAATTTAAGGTGGTTTAATTCTATTACATTTGTATGCTAATTTAAGGTAGTTTAATTCTATTACATTTTATGCTAATTTAAGGTAGTTTAATTCTATTACATTTGTATGTTAATTTAAGATAGTTTAATTCTATTACATTTTATGCTAATTTAAGGTAGTTTAATTCTATTACATTTGTATGCTAATTTAAGGTAGTTTGATTCTATTACATTTGTATGTTAATTTAAGGTAGTTTAATTCTATTACATTTTATGCTAATTTAAGGTAGTTTAATTCTATTACATTTGTATGCTAATTTAAGGTAGTTTGATTCTATTACATTTGTATGTTAATTTAAGGTAGTTTAATTCTATTACATTTTATGCTAATTTAAGGTAGTTTAATTCTGTTACATTTGTATGCTAATTTAAGGTAGTTTAATTCTATTACATTTTATGCTAATTTAAGGTAGTTTAATTCTATTACATTTGTATGTTAATTTAAGGTAGTTTAATTCTATTACATTTTATGCTAATTTAAGGTAGTTTAATTCTGTTACATTTGTATGCTAATTTAAGGTAGTTTAATTCTATTACATTTTATGCTAATTTAAGGTAGTTTAATTCTATTACATTTGTATGTTAATTTAAGGTAGTTTAATTCTATTACATTTTATGCTAATTTAAGGTAGTTTAATTCTATTACATTTGTATGCTAATTTAAAGTAGTTTAATTCTATTACATAATACTATTTATAAAGAAGGCTTGGAAATGCTTAATCATGCTTTTTTGGATGCCAGTTTTTTTATCTGGGATGCAGAAAATCACACGATGGGAATCCTCCATATGCACACAATACAGAGATCTTGGAAACGCTTATGTGTTCTTGGATGCAATTTTTTTATCTTGGATGCAGAAAATCACTGAGGTGGGAGTCCTCCTTATGCATGTAATAGGTGTGCGGCAAAATTCAAAGACTTGCCAGTCCTGCTTCAGCCACCTGCTTTGTGGGAAAATGTGTTGATCAGTTAGCTTTGCTGATATTTACAATGACAGAATTCAGTGACTGAAAGACCTCTTGATGTACATACATGTTGCCATTTTATAAGAGCACATAAAAAAGAACATGATGCAATAGCTGGGTGGCAAGTTCAAAGGCTTTGACTGGTGGCAGGGTGGGAAAATGTACTGATATTTACAGTGATTGAATTCAGAGGCAAAAAGACCCAGAGATGTACATGTGGTCATTTATAAAATTACATCAAATAAACAACCTTAGCTTTCGTTATTGTGTTCATTTCCGAATGTAGTGGAATAAGCAGTGCAGTTGACCTCAGAATCAAGACATGTTGAGACTTAGACAAAATGCCATTCATAAGTGGGTGACAAGTTGCCTAAAAATGTAAACTTTGCCTTCTTCTGTTAAGAGGTACATTGACTGACCATACCATATTTTTTTTTAGCCCGGTTAGTTCTAGTTTTGTAGCGAAATGTATTCATCAAGACATCAGTAGCTAGGCCTAGTTTTTATATCAGTTACATTGTCAAACTTTTGCCCATTCACAAGCATTATGTTTTGATAGCTGATTGACCATTAACCCTTTTCCTTGTAAGGTAGCAACTATCAACTTCCTGCATGCTATCCTTTGATGATAAAACAAACAATCTTGTTATTTTAAGATCAAAATCGGTGATCTGGATATATATTAGCTGCCTCTTGTACACTATTTCGTCATAAAATTAGTTTGAAACTGTAAGTGAACTAGTAAGCCTAACAGGAAATAATGGCAGACTTTGCTAAGTTTACCAGTTTATTAAATTGTCTGTTTTCTTAAATCATTAGGCAGATATATTCAGAAAAAATATACAGGTCATTGAAACCAAAGCCTAGGTATTATCTTAGTAAAGATTTAACTTTCAAATGCAAATTATGTAGGTCAGAAACGTATGGGACAATGCTATGTTGTGGAATTCGTGAGATGCTCTTTAAGGTCTAAGCTGTTTTCTGACTTGACATGTATTTGCGAAAATATGGGAAAAAACAGCAAATCAGATACTATTGCCTAAAATTACTACAAGTATGTATACAAATAAATAAACCATAAATTTGTGATCCTGTCAATGGACTGTTGTAATGAAGCTATATTATATTGAGTGATTACATTACGAAAACCTCTCCATCTAAAAATAGATGCACTCATGTCTGTGTTGATTCTGTAGGAAAGAAGGGACTGCAACCTTTGATGGTGGGACTCCTATTTTTACCAAAATGGGAGTCCTGGACTCCTAGTTTTAAAATCCTAGCGAGACCTCTGCAATAGCTGGGCAGCAAATTTAAAGACTACTAGTCCTACTTCAACCACCTGCAAAATGCATTGATTGTTTAATGATTTTAGCTGTACTGTTATTTACAAATGACGTAATTCAGTGGCTGAAAGACCCCTAGATGCACTTGTCATAAAAAAATGATGATGCAATAGCTGCACGACAAATTCAAAGACTTCAACTAGCTACTGAGAGGAAGAATGTACTGATGTTTACAGTGACTGAATTCAGAGGTAGAAAGACCCAGAGAAGTACATGTAGTACTTTGTATTCAGTGATTTGACACTTGTGTCAGCAAGTACCAAGGTATCAATGGTTGGTCTTTTAGGTCACTTAAAATAGTAGCACCCGGGATATACAGTTCCATATATATTAACTCTGATGCACATAGCCTACCTAAACAAAGCAAGATTGAAAATATATTAGGACTTTATTGATCTATTGTTGAACAGCAAAAGATGTGAAAAGGATAGTGATGGCTTAGGCTCAGTAACAAGATACCTCTGTAGATTTTTACAGTCTTTTACTGTATAAAATAAGAATGCTATAGCATTGTTTTAGTACATTAGAAAATCAGAAATTGTCATTGGTTTTGATAAAAGTAATCATGTTGCATAGTACATAAAAGGGTTAATAGCAAGCAGCACTTACTAAAAAAGTAATTAAAAATTAATGTTTTGTAAAAAGATTTGATTAAATCAGTTTAATTTTATCTGTTCTCATTTGTTTATTCCCAACATGTCCAGTCAGCTTGCCTCCCCCAAATTTGTTCCTGGCTATGCTTGTTTGTTTTGTTTTCGGAAGTAGAAAGTTATGTTGATAGTTCAGATTGACTTGAAAAACATGGCTTTCTTTTGACTCCAAGCATGCTAAGGGAATTGGCCTGGCAAGACATAAGAGGCAAGTAATGAAATAGAAGCATGGTTAGCAGCTAGACTTGTGTACAGAATGGGGCAGGTTCAGGTATAAAACGGATCAGCTAGGGTGGGCTACAATGGTGTATGTCTCTTTTGCTGTTTTTAAGTATCCATGATATCATTTTTTAATCTTAGAAGTTGCTATTGCAGAATAGTTGCATAGATTCTGCTTTGTTAGTTAGCAGTTCATTTGCATGGATACTGTTTGTCAAATGCTTAATAAACTTATGCATTAGTGAGAAATAGGTATGAACAGCTAGGCTATGTGCTATCAGGTTTAAGTGTGACCATGTGCCTGTAACTGTCTATCTATCCATGGACCACATGTCTGTAACTCAGCATCTATCCATGTGACCACCTGTAGGTAACTCTCCGTCTGTCCATGTGACCTTCCATCAATAACTCTCCATCTGTCCATGTAACCACCTGTATGTAACTCTGTCTCCTAAACTGTTGCTTGGAAATTTGCCACACTTGGGATGTTGGTTGTCCATATTGAAACCATGTACAAAAGGGGCAGGCCATATGTACTTGCTTGTAAGTCCAAATGCAAACTGCAAAGACCCATATCTGCTTCACACAATGTGCTGGCAGATCTAGGTCTGTGCATTTTGTTAGGAGTAATCTACAAGTAATGTAGACCCTGATCTGCATGTGCATTATACTATGGCAGATCAGGATCTTCGTTGTTTGCAGTTTGATTCAACTTATAAGCGAGTATATATGGTAATTTTGGAACTTTTTCTCAAGTTCCAAGCTGAGTGACAGAGCTAGCTCCAAGGTACAAAAATTAATTACTCTGATATTTGTGAATAGTTTTTAGACCCATTGTGTCCATCGAGTTATAGCATACATAATGAATGTATTGGATTTTAGGGTAAAGTTTTTAGCATAATTCTTCATACATTAAAATATCAATGAAATGTACAGTGTATTGGACAAATTTTGTAAATAATTATGGAGTACACAACAATGCAATGTATATTTGTTTTTATCCAATACAAAAATGTATTAGGTACAGAACTCAGCCTTTACATTATAAGTGTCACTCATTTGAACCAGTAAACACATGAAGTATAAGGGGTTGACTTCTTGAAGGTGATAAAAAAGTGGAATTAATGGGATAACTAAGAAAGGTCTTTGGCAATAAATGCATCAGTTTCTTTTCTTATGACAAAGAGCTTTTTGTATTGAAGCTTTTAAGAATGATGAAAGAGATGAAATGTTTTTGATGGTTAATATAAACAGTACATTTAGTTAGCCTTTTGTTATTGCATGCTATAATTTGCTTTATTTTTTAGATATGTTATTTAGAAAAAAGAGTAGAAAAGCATATTTATATTATTTTGATATCTTCTTCACAGGCACCAGCATATTATCTGATATTTTATATCCTATTCACAGGCTCCAACATATCTGTTATTTTATATCCTATTCACAGGCTCCAGTATATCTGATATTTGATATCTTATTCACAGGCTCCAACATATCATCTGATATCTTATTCACAGGCTCCAACATATCATCTGATATTTGATATCTTATTCACAGGCTCCAGCATATCATCTGATATTTGATATCTTATTCACAGGCTCCAGCATATCATCTGATATTTGATACCTTATTCACGGGCTCCAACTTATCATCTGATATTTGATATCTTATTCACAGGCTCCAACATATCATCTGATATTTGTTATCTTATTCACAGGCTCCAACATATCATCTGATATTTGAGGCTTTGCTTATACTGTGGATTATCAAGCTGATTTTTTCAAAGTCCTATGCTCCTGGCAAAACAGTGCTGACTGAGAAGGTATTGAAGTTTATAACCTTATAATTTTCTTATCTAACATATGAACACACTTTGGACTTAAATTTTAGCACGAAATTGTCCAATCAATTTGATTCATTTGAATCTTTTGGGTTCAGCAGAATGAGCCTTTGTGGTCTTTCTGTTTAGCCTATTTGTGATAGTATTTCTGCACTTTAAAAAAAAAAGATACAGAAATGAAGTGTGATATTGTCAGGTACCTGGTCTTCATATGGTCACAGGTGAACAAGAGATTTTAATTTATTTAAGGGAAACTAGACAGATAATTAATGCTTATCTTGGGTTGAGCAGGGTTGCATGACAGAGTGTTATTGTAGTTTCCTTTTATTTTAAGAAGAAAAAAGCATTTTCAAAAAATTATCTCAGTCTTGCACATGTTTTTCTTGTTATGCCTGGAAGTCTGTGCTGGGTTTGTCTGGAAAAATGAATACCATAGTTAGTGATGTAATTATCAGATACTGAGTTGTGATTGGCAGTCTTACCTGTATATGTTTTGTGCACTAGATATGCCATGTGGCAGAATGATGTTACAGCCCAAAACCTACATATTTTTTATTTCTTTTTCAAATATATTACCTGATCTAAATGAATACATTAAGAATATGTCCAGTGCCTTTTTAATTTAGCTACTACCTCCTGGGTTAAAAAAAGACATTAAAATCATCTTTGACATGGTTAGAAACAATGGTCCAATAATTGTTGTCTGCTGTCCTAGAAAAAAAGTCAGACGAGTAGTTTCCTCATGGATATAGGGATGGTGTCCACATACCCTATAGTTATCAGCAATTAGTTCTGCTTATGCCTGTGTGCACTTTTCATATGAGGGTCTCACAGATTCCACTTATAAATATGCCTTTACAGTGCAGGGGCAAAACATTGGAGTTTCCTTATTGCTGGGAAGTATATTTTATCTGTTTTCTACCTTGCTCCAATTTAATTCCTGATGAATAATTTATCACATTGGTTGTTAATTTCATCATGTATTGATTCAGGTGGCACCATCGTAACTGTCTGTACATGGGTTGTGAGTACAGACAAACCATTTCTCTACTGACCCAGTTTCTTGTAAATTTGGTTAGTAATTTGCCTTCATTCCTAATTTAGTTTATCTATAGTTCAGAGTATATTGCTATTCATTAGTTATTGAGAATTATTATGTCAGTGTTAGTGTACCTTGTATCAGTAATTACATGACACTTAACTGCTGTATATGCCTTTGTTAGCTGTCTTTAATTACAGGTATCAGGTGCTGTGTACAAAGCTTAGTTATTTGAGCGCATTCTGTTTAAACTGGCAAAGGATAATCACCCCACTTGCATCAATTATATGGGGTGCAGTTGAGATCATAAATGTAATGTTTGTACTCAGTGGATGGAGGTTGGAAGGTCAGTCATTTTACCAAGCAACTACTGGACCAGTTAGTGAGCTAGCAAATGAAAGATTAGAAATTCAGAAGCTGTTGGCATTTTTACAGATTCCACTTAATTAGAAATTTTTTCTTGACTGTACTTTTGAAGGCAGAAAATTCCTGCGTTTAGGAGAAAAATTGTTCAGTACCATTTTCTTGTTCAACTTTTGCCTCTGGTGATGCAGCTGGACTTGTATCTTAAAATGAGTTGACATGGTACAGAGTCCTAACTAGGCCCAATCTGACTACAATCAGATCTCTGCTGTTATACATGAAAATCTGACTATGACCACTTAAGGGTAATGTTCTGATGATCTTTGAATTGGCCAATGAAAATGCAGCTTTCAAAAATCTGAAAGTGACTGAAATTGTTTGGTACACATTCATGTACTTCATCCATAGTGCTATGTCTCCAAATGCGAAGATGTTAGACTTCATCTGACTGGTTGATAAAATTAGCAATTGTGCGATTGTGGTAATAACATAGGTTACCAGAACATGACCCGTAAGCAGTTGCTGTCTGATCTTCATGTAGGACAGTGTAGATCTGATTTTAGTCAGATTAAACTTGGCCAGACATGAAACTTTCCTACACTTGTTATGGTGAATCACCTTCCCCCAGTAGCCAGTGCCAGAGTACATCCTCGTATCTTACCTGACACTGGATGGCTCGTATGGTTGTCTCCCATAAGGAGTGTTACTGGCTACTGTTGACCCATTGTACCATCATGCAGCAATATGGAGTTGACCCATCACTGCCCCAGTACTAGCTGTGGCAACAGTCCAGTCCCGAGGGCTTGATACAGTCTGATACAGCAATAGTATGATGGAAGATGCTTGGAGGCAACCATACCTCAATAACAACAGACTTGTAACCACATTAACCACACCATTCAAATGGTTTCTACAGCACAAGCATTTTGTCTATGAGATTCATCATTATCACTTCATTCATTTTACAGTTAAGTTTCAAGCTCACAAACACAGTCTTGTTTGCCAACCTGATGATGTCGAGAGAAAAGTTTGTTTCAAGCACCAACTGAAGAAATGTTTCATCTGCTTTTGTCTGAAGTCAGCCCACTACTCCAATCACCTATCATTTTCTTGTACAAAATTTTTGCATCCATGAACCTCTGGACAAAGAGAGGTTAGTTGCCATTGAAGCAGCTTCCCAGTCAGATGGGACACATATATCCTACATTGCTTGGTTAGACAGCTCCAGGAACCAAAAGATTGGCAGGCCTTTTTTCTCCCAGCATCATTTACCACCCAGATTCATTGGAGAGTTCAACAGATCACATTTACCAGTCTTTTAAGTTCAGTCATAGACAGTACTCTTGTGGTACCAGCAATGAATAAACCAGCCTCTTTACATGTAGAATGAAAGTCCTTTTCAGACATGCAGCACTCCAGCCATTTTTCACCAGTCTCCTCAGAACTTCAACTTTCCAACAGAGAATCCTTTTGAAAGTCATGCATGGGAATTGGTATTTTAAATGGCATTTATCTTGAAAGAGCAGAATAACACCTGCTTCATAGTGCTGTAATGGCCTCCATGAACATGCAATTAGCAAAAATTGATGTGTTCATTGCAAAGTTTACTTTCTTGAAGGACAATGATTAGATAATTTCAGTTGTTCTTCCCCCTGTCAAGCCTTTTATTCTATGGCAAGATTGAGGAATTCAGGAGGCAGGCCACCAGTGAGGCAAACAACTAATTAGGGCTGTCAGAATTTTCAAAAACAATTAAATGATCCTAATGATCAGTTGCCTGGATAACTGATCAGAAGGAAAATACAGTTAACTGCTTCATTGTTGGTAAATGCTGGCATGAACATTTTGGTGGTCAAAGTGTAAGAACTGTTCATGTTGTTTTTATTTGTATCAAAATGTGAAGTAAATGAACATATAGTTATCAAAACTGTGAAATAAAAAGAAATAAATCATGAGTTACACTAATGTCATCTGGTACAAAGTCCAAGAATTCATCCTTATTGTCTAAAAAGTTCTGAAATCCTCCATCATTGTTGTTATTATTATAATAAATATTGTATGACTTCCTTTCCATGGCTGCACTATCATATGTGGGTGCTTATGTAAAGACTGAGCTTGGGCTTTATATGCAACACTTTAATCATACAGTTTGTGAAATCTGTTAAAGGTGGTCATTTGTGTGGCAAGATCAAATAACCAGTCTCTTACTTGCCACTGAGCAAGTATTACACTTGTGGCCCAATCAAAGGGTTGTCATGTGGGAGAAGAAGCTAAGAAACTAAGGTCAAACATTTACTGGAAGAGGCAGAACTAACTTGGCACGAAACAAATACATATATTTGCAGCTAGATCATAGGATTCTAAACTTGAAAACAAAGTGAGTGCTGCCTTAAAAAGCCAAGGGCATATGGGGCCATGTGCACTGGCAGAAAACTTGCATACTGTATAAAGGGGTACTCAGTGGCTCTTTTTATTACCCAGGTTACTATCAATGGGTGGGTACCCACTGGCAGGCCTACCTTTTATAGGTTAAGTGTGAAAGACCCCAGAAATCCTTTCCCAGGAGAGGCCAGAGAAACAAAAAGGAACTCTTTACGCTACAGCATTCATGGAAACCCTTCTACCAGTCCATTTGCTTATCTGGGAGTCATTTCTCAAGCTCACTGACAGCTGTCCCCAGGGAGAAAATGTGGGTTTCAAACCAATTCCTCTTCTGGGCCAGAAAAGCAGTTCAAGATGCTTTTTCACCTGATTGTTTGTATTCTGTTATTCTTTGAGCAGAGGTGAATTATCCAATAATCTGCAGTTTTCTTAATAGACAAAATCTGTTAGAAGTATTGAATATGTTAGAAGTATTTCTGATAAAAGCGTCATACATGGTACCATATGACCAGAAATGTGTCCATTTATACTAAATCTTTATCAGAGCTCTTTTAAAGTAAATCATGTAATTTGAATCAGACTTGTATGAGCATTTAAGACAACAGGAATAAACTAACTTGTTAAATATTTTCAGTGTTTTTAGGCAGAAATGTTTCAAAAATAGTGACCATATTCTGTTCAGTTGTCAGGCACTGGACAATGTTGCTAGACTGGTTTTGAAAATTATATATCTCTTTCAGTTGAAGCAGTTTTTTGGGGATGCAGGTTAACTGAATTTGTCAGAGTATTGTACTTAGTCATGAGAGACATTTGATAAAAGTTGTGATCATCTGTAAGCATATCTGACAT
Organism: Sinohyriopsis cumingii; assembly: GCA_028554795.2. Lineage (NCBI taxonomy): Eukaryota > Metazoa > Mollusca > Bivalvia > Unionida > Unionidae > Sinohyriopsis > Sinohyriopsis cumingii. Next base: position 84,941,250 of record CM068824.1, on the reverse strand, counting down.
TCTCAATTAGTTCCTTGGTGGTAAATAAAGTAATAATTTTCTCCCTATCTGATAAAGTGGGCTATGTCGAAAGTAAATAAAAAACAATACAGAGTAAAAATAATATTACATTTTTTTCAGAATGACTAGTCAAGTTTTAGAAAGAATTTTATAACTGTGTGGTCCTTTACAGGTTTGAGTCTATGACAGCAATCAGGCCCATACTGTAATTGACCAGTCAGGTGTTTATTTAAGTTTGTTTTCTGTCATATGCAGAACAAAATGAAACAGCTGAAACAATTCTCCTTTTATGACCCAGTTTTGTCTTTTATTAGTTTTCAGCTTTATTGATATGCAGTGGATGTCTAAAAATTTCTACAGGACAAGTTAAGTTACAAGTTACTCGTAAGAACAGGTAGCTAAGTAGAAATAAGTAGAAAATGTCATTGCTTGATTTCGTTATTCTTGCCCATCATTTAGTTGCATCACTTATATATATATATATATATATATATATATATATATATATATATATATATATATATATATATATATATATATATATATATATATATATATTAGGGCTCTACTATCAGAAGCTTTTCTTGATAACTAATAATCAAATGAGCAAAGTGAATGTACTTGAAATAGTGCCAGTTATATCAGTATCTGCAACAGATTATAGGATCTAAGTAGATGTTCATTTTTGTTGCAGGAAAAGGAGGCTCTTATTGAGGAATGGAATCCAGAACCGTTGGCCCCGGATGTTCCTGATGATCATCCAGTCCTACAGGCCATGAATAACAATATCATATCTGGGTAAGGATGTACACAGTTTTAACTAAAACTCTGATTATTGGTCAGGAGATATTTATTTTCTGTATGTATTGGTACAGTAGAGTTTTTCTTTACTTGTATGAAGTAACCACATCTTCATGTATATGCCATCTTTTCAATTTTTTCATCAGATGGCAAAACCCAATTTTTTTGTGCTGTCCATGACCATACAAAAATGTTTTATTTGGTTTCCAAAAACATATAAAAAAACCCCCAAGCCCAAGCAATAAAATCAGCACTGTACGGCTCATGTTATTTTTAATTTCTCCTCCACACTTGCTCTGTGATGAAGCTGCTCAGTGGTGGAGTAAATGAGTAAATGCCTAAAAATCACCACCATGACTTGGCAGACATATCCTGCACTTCTTCACCATGGGATGTGGGTGGGGTGGGGTGGGGCTGTTTGACATTATTAAATGATATTTAAAAAGCCAATGCATAAAGACCAATTATGGAAAGACCAAATGTCATAGTGATTTCCGATTGGATACTGTTTGAAGAATTTGTTGTCTTTATATTGATTATATATTTGTCATTTAAAAATCTTTTCAAATAAATTTGTATATTCACTACATGTGTGTTTAGAAAAGGTTGATTGGCTTCTATGCATCATACTTTTGTTTGCAGTTAATTCAGATGTTAGATGCAGTTTAAACAATATAGCACAAGACGTTTACATCATACATCATGAAAGGTAGATGATGGACACTTCTAGGAAATTTACACTTTGACTTTATTCAGAGACATCTTGATGATTGGCACACATTGCAGCATACATTTATCTTATTGTTACAGATATTAATTAATCCTACAAGATATGGATAGTTGAATTCCATTTGACTATGACTGCTATTTAAAATAATAAAAAGATCAAAAAACACTGAATTTACACTGAAATGCGAACACATGTATAGTCCTCCAGCAGTAATGGCAGCGCGCAGGGTCAACAACAGCATGTATTCATAAGATTGAATATACACAACTTTGAGTCAACTAGATTCTGATTCAGTAGTGCCTGCTCAATATGTCTGGTAAGGAATCAACCATTTCATTTTCATGGGAGGGTGTGAATGTCACTACTGGGATTTTATTGCTAACCAGGATTTTTTTTCTTTCATTACAAGATACTTTTTTCAAATAAAATGAAGCACAGAGTAAAGTCTTTTTCCCAACATTTCAAGAGACCTCATTTGTTTAAAGCTTCTTTAAAAGATTCCTTATACCTTCCCCCACCCACCTAGAAAATTTAATGGTCTGTCCCAGAGAGAGACTTGACTGAAGCAGAATGTTTTTAAACACAATCAAAGCAGTTGCCATTATCAACACAGATAAAATTCTTACAGAATTGGCTTCAAACAAAAATGTCAGTTTCAGCTTTGAAGGTGTTATTTGTATTATTTAAAACCATCTGACTTGCAGCATTGCACTGAACAGACACAATTATAATCCAGCAATTTACACAATAAATTTTGTTGCAGTTAAATTGAATTAAATTTATTGAATAAACAATGAATAAATGTGACAGAAATTGTCGTGATTCCAAGACTAATCCTCCTGTCCATTTCTGTGATCATACTCAATTTGCCATTAAAAAATTTAAGATTTTATTTTCCAACAAAAGAAAATCATTCATTTATTGTTTGCTGACTTGTATTTTCTTGTTTTGGCAAGTATGACATTTGAAGCTATCAGATCTCAGTATACAAAATAAAAATCTTAATATCTTTTATTGAGTCAGTAAATCGGGGTTTATTTAGTTTACTTAATTAAAGAAAATGTGTAGCTGTATAAGGTGCTGTACAGTGGATCATTGTTGATCTCAAAATATGTAGCTGTATGAGGTGCTATACAGTGGGTCATTGTTGATCTTGAAATGTTTCACTTGATAAGGTGCTGTACAGTGAATCATTGTTGATCTTAAAATGTGTAACTGTATGAGAGGCTATACATTGGATCATTGTTGATCTTAAAATGTGTAGCTGTATGAGAGGCTATACAGTGGATCATTGTTGATCTTAAAATGTGTCACTTTATAAGGTGCTATATAGTGAATCATTGTTGATCTTAAAATGTGTAGCTGTATGAGAGGCTATACAGTGAATCATTGTTGATCTTAAAAAGTGTAGCTGTATGAGAGGCTATACATTGGATCATTGTTGATCTTAAAATGTGTCACTTTATAAGGTGCTGTACAGTGAATCATTGTTGATCTTAAAATGTGTAGCTGTATGAGAGGCTATACAGTGGATCATTGTTGATCTTAAAATGTGTCACTTTATAAGGTGCTGTACAGTGAATCATTGTTGATCTTAAAATGTGTAGCTGTATAAGGTGCTGTACAGTGGATCATTGTTGATCTTAAAATGTGTAGCTGTATGAGAGGCTATACATTGGATCATTGTTGATCTTAAAATGTCAGTTCAGATATTTTCAGCATTGACAACTTGAACCTATTTATAGTGGATGAAAATCTACACTTTGCGTGTTCATTTTGCAACTGTAAACTGTCTAACTGTACAACAAGCGTTAATACGATAAAAACTATTTTTTTTAAAATCATCTTAGCACACCAATTTGTACAAAGTTAATAATAAGTTTAGTTTTGGAACATCAGTTGTGGAAAAGTTAACATCGTTATCAGCTTTTAGAAAATTCAAATATGGCGAACAGTGTCGACACGGGAAGATTCAAATGTTTTACAGATTCAGTGCTAGTTGTGGTTTATAAACATTTCCGATATATAAATTTGGTTGCAAAATAAAGCTTGGAATATGCCAGTTTTGATGATACATGATGCATTTATTTAAATTGCCAAACTTTTGGTCAAATCTGCATAAAGTTTGAGGGATTATTTCTTCATGTAGGAATATCATAGGAATGAGCTACAACCACTGACCAAACTGTTTATATCTCCTCTGATTGGATTGAAAATTTCATGAATATTCATGAAGTTTTAATAACCCGCATTTTGTAACAAAGAAGAGAGGTGTCACGTGACTGCAGCATGATCAGCGCTTATTTCCAATGATGCGTGAAATCTGTTACTTTCGGTGATTATAAAGTAATAATTCCATTAATAAAACATCAAATAAAAAAGAAAACATGCCCATTATAAATAATTTTATTAGGTTTTACAATATATAAAATGTGTGTTGCAATCAGATGACATGTGTTGATGCTGCAATGAAAATTGTACACTTGGTCAACAGTTTCATCAGATTTCCAGGTAAACTTATCTTGTCCATGTTAGACTGCAGTTGCTACACAACGGAGGTTTTAAAATTCATTTTTTTGATAATATATATGATTCTATTTGCTTCCATTAATATAGGGTGATTTAGTTGCCAATGGTAAGTGGACATGCTTTTGTTTTATTGGCAAATAATTGCTGGAGTCTGTAAAATGTTCATAAACTAGGGTGTATTAATTATTGTATCATTCAGTACAGATTTATTGAACATTGTGCTCAATGAATACATCTTAACTTTTAAATCACAGTGGCACAAAGAAACAACCTGCCAATGGTGAATTGTCTGATCCTCAGACTCCAAAGACACAGCAAGTTTGTGTCGGCTCGCAGGTGAAGGAGAGTAAATCTAAAGTTATTAGAAAATTTAAGGAAGAGTGGAAAAGTGAACTTCTGTGGGTGAAAATAATTTTAAAGATGGAAATAATATGTGAGTAGTATAAAGATGCTCGAAAATCAAATCCATTTGGCATAAAGTAACTTACGTCATCATGAGATAAACCCTGAGCATACGATTGTTGTTGAAGCTCACAGGGCAAAGACAAAACACCAGTCCGTAGCTCATGTGATAGAAGAACAGGTTGACAAATCAATAATAGAGGGTAAGGATTGAAAGCTTGTGCACTTCAGGACACTCTATATCATGGTGAAGGAGAATCACTGGTACCAAAATCCGTGATGACCATGTCAGTCTTACTGTCGGCTTGTCGTCTTTTACAAAATACTTAATAAGTTTGTCTCTTTATTCAGCATGAGACAAAAAGATCATGAATAATGAACAGTTCCAGCTATGAGCTCATGAACGTCAAAAATCAATGACTTTGGATATTTTGAGAACCCTGTGTTAGTAAAGATCTATCCGGAGTATATTTTTTATGCTTTCATTGATAGTGCCTAGTTGAGTTGACTTGAGCTGTGACAGTACCTTTTAGATGTATGAGTTTAGTTGGATTAGTTAATTTAAATGTTTTTGAGAACATTGTATCCAAAATGTAGACCAGTACATTGGATGTTTGAGAAACAATTCCTGAAAACAGCTGGTTTCACTTTCTATGCTGCACATTGCATTGGGTCTTCACTTCATCTGTCTTTTAATTACATTAAACTCCAAGTAATCACAATAAAAGCTGAAAATTTGCTAAGCCCTAGGTCTAGTGCTCAAAATTTAAACTTTGACCCCCCCCCCCCCCCCCCCCCGGCAAGGTCTGCTGGGCTCAGCATGTGCCTGTAGAGATTATTACCAGTCTGAACACACATAATATTTCTTGGGGTTCATCTTCCAGTAAAATATGCAATTTTCAAATGTACTTTATAAAAGACCAGTCAAAATGTACCATATAACTCTTACAAACAGTAATGTATCATATATTAACTATCAAGGTAAAAGATAAATACTAATGGTTGATCAAATGTTCATACCATACAGTATATAATTGGTTCAGTTTTGCAATTCAGCTTATGAAACATCAGGAACTAACAACCAGTGACAGGCATATTAAGTTGATATGTGATTGGGATATTCCACAATAACTCATCACAAGCCTCTTAAGGTTTCTCAGTGGCCCACAAATGAAGATGACAGTAGCAATTTATTATGTGCACTCACAAAAAAAGGTGAATTAAAATGAAAATTCCAGACCAAGCCAGTCTGAGGCTGGATCTAACAAGAATTTCTCAGAAAACAGCAAGGCACACAATGATATATCAGTCGTTAACAATGTTCATTTTACAATTCCTCCCTATCTTGTAAAATAAAAACACCAGGGATTGTCATCATGAGCCATCAGTAGTACCCTTTACAGAAAGTACAGAGGCCCAAGCAGTTTCGTAGATTTATAAGCCAGGGATTGTTTATTAATCAGGTCAAAGAAAACCTTATAATGTACATCACATGGTATAATGATATTGGATATTACTACAGATCAATTTACAGTATTTATTTTAAGGGCTAAGTCTTTTTCTTCAAATATGCAGCATTACAGAGTTCTGTTCATATGTAGGCTTTTCAGCTTTATCTCTTAAGGTCTTGAGAATGCTCTTTTGTACTACACTGAAGGACCTTTACGATAAGTGAAGGAATTCCAGGAATTTGATGTTGTCAATTAACTAGCAATAAAGTGAAATAAAACAATTGGATTTTGTGATCACTCTGGCTAACATGAATTGGTCTTAGACATGAAGGTATATGCCAATGATAATGGACTCACATATGCCAGTTTGTGCAGACTGGTTGGTACATCGGGGAGTGTGCACTTAGCTGATTGAGGATCAGGTGTAGTAGAAACAGGTACATGTGTTCTTTGTGAGGTTCATCAAAGACATTTAAAATATTGAGGACAGATAACTATTTTACTGGTGGCTAAAATTATAGATAGCAATATGTCAGTCTGTCAGGATAAACAGGTCTGTTATTTAAGAATACAATTCTAGTCATCATTTATATACCTAAACTATATATTGTTATATCTGAACTTATCAACCAGCTCTGCATATTAACCTCAGTCTGCCATCCCTGATTATTGTCAGTTTTACTGGTTGCACAATTTTGAATCATCTCCATAATGTTGGTAATGTTCAGCCTTTCCCAGTTTTTGATGATATTCAAAAATAGCGGTAGAAAATATTTATCTTTTGTTTCAGCACTTCTGAAATTAATCTGTAACAAAAAGCTTACATACAGAAACATTGTTGTAAATGCAGTTGACATACATGATAAGCATTGCACCTAGAAGCCTCTGAGCTAAGATAATGTGTCCCCCAGTCCCCGTAATCAGGGGGATACAAAGTTCAAAGGGACAAGTAATTTTATTAATTAGAAGTAATGGTAGAAAAAGCATAGCCAAGGAGTGCATAGGGGTCAAAATTGGCATTTAGTTTTAAAATGAAAATTTTTAAAATTGTTTTTTTATACTTCTTTATGGCAGCCTGCATTGAACTTTTTTAAGTTTCCAGTGTTTTCAGGAACAGTTTAGCTGTCTTTTTGTGTTCAGAATCAAGAAGTTTATATTTACTGAAAACTACTGTTACAGTAATATACACACTTGTCACATGCATTAAAAGTTTTTTCAAATCGGGACTGCTCAGGTGGCCTAAGTGGCTTATGTGTCGACCTCAGATGTGAGAAGTTGACGGTTTGATCCATGGCCGAGTCATACCAAAGACTTATAAAAATGGTACTAGCAGCTGACTTGCTTGGTGCTCATCATTAAGAGGTTAATGTCAGGACTGGTCAGCCAGGTGTGAGGATAATTTGTCTGGGTGGGACATCATGCTACATGACTGCGGCATGGTGCCCCAGTGCTAGACATCACTATAAACTGCCACACTGCAGACATTTTAGCGATATGACTGAAAAATTGTTAAAGCTATATTAAAAATTGAAATCACACATACACACACACACACACTCACATGCAAATTAGGGAAGATATCAACAAAAATATAGTTTCTCAGGACACATTTTGTTAGACAGATTAGAAATCAGGAGCCCCCCCCCCCCAATATTACACATCTTCCAGATAAGGAAACACTCTCAGACATATTTCAGTCTTTAGCCTTACCTGGATTTTGTCCGAAGTTTCCATTTTTCTGGCGTCAGTTACACTCTTTATCTGGATTTTATAATTTGTTATCTAACCTCAGATACACTCACTCTTATCGGGATTTTGTCAGAAGAGTATTTTGACTAGCCTCGGATATTCTCCCTCTTATATGGATTGTGTCAAAAAAGTGTTTTGACTAGCCTTGGATATGCTCACTCTTATCTGGATTTTATCATTTGTTTGAATAGCCACAGATAATCGCTTATCAGGATTATGTCAAAAGAGTCTGTTTCAACTGGCCTCAGGTATGCTCACTCTTATCTGGATTTTGTCAAAAGAGTCTGTTTTGACTGGCTTCAGATATGCTCACTCTTTACAAGATTTTGTCAAAAGTGTCTATTTTGACTGGCCTCAGATATGCTCAATCTTACCTGGAAGGTGTCACAAGTGTCTGTTTTGACTAGCCAAGCACTCTACGAGTATTCTTTTGATAATTCTAAACTACCATATGCTGGTAGTAATAAAATAAAAACAATAACAAGTCCTTCCCTTACCATATGCTGGGCACTTTTCAACCAACTCTTATCACCATCATTAGACAATTTGTCTGTATTTGTATCCATAGGCTTTGTTCCATGGCAGGAACACCATCAGTCCATCCATTATTTGATACCCAATCAGTTAAATGTTTTCCGCCACCACATGTAAAGACAAATCTATGATTTCACTGCATCCAACTGTAATATTATGCCAGTAGTATTTATAAGTCTAAGACTGATTGGCCAATACAAACATCTGGGATGCATGATATGGAGATGGCAAGGTTACAACTCAGATATAGAACATGGAACAGGCATGACATACCTTATCAGCTTTGGTGACGGGGTTTGTACATGGGTTGGTATTTAAGAAAACATTACAAGGTTTAAGAGCCAAATAATTTCATTTTCTTTTGACCTTGATGCATTGCTTTGGTTTTAATTATCATATTGTGAAAACAGGGCCTAAAAGATTTTGTGCCAGTGCATACCAGAATGGTGGGTTTGGGCTATCATATGTTTGAACTAGTAACTGAGTGTGCAATAAAATTATGTCATGACTTGTTTTACATTTTCTCAAAATATACTGGTTGCTTATAAAAATATATTTCACAAAAGAGAATAGTTTTTAAGTATTGCTAAAGCAGGGAAAAGGAAGTCTTGAAGCGAACAGTGATTTTGAGATAAGATTGGGTCGTGGTCTGCAAATATGAAGAAAGATTTTGGAATTTATAATCCTGTCCAGTTTACCTAACTTGGGTAGGTTGGGATGCTGATGGGTATTAATATAAATCTATGTGTTTAGTATTAACTAAAAAGCTTAGGTATAGTGATGCATTGTTGCAAACATCTAGTCTGATTCAGGTATAGTGATGCATTGTTGTAAACATCTAGTCTGATTCAGGTATAGTGATGCATTGTTGCAAACATCAGACATCTAGTCTGATTCAGGTATAGTGATGCATTGTTGCAAACATCAGACATCTAGTCTGATTCAGGTATAATGATGCATTGTTGTAAACATCTAGTCTGATTCAGGTATAGTGATGCATTGTTGTAAACATCTAGCCTGATTCAGGTATAGTGATGCATTGTTGCAAACATCTAGTCTGATTCAGGTATAGTGATGCATTGTTGCAAACATCAGACATCTAGTCTGATTCAGGTATAGTGATGCATTGTTGCAAACATCAGACATCTAGTCTGATTCAGGTATAATGATGCATTGTTGTAAACATCTAGTCTGATTCAGGTATAGTGATGCATTGTTGTAAACATCTAGTCTGATTCAGGTATAGTGATGCATTGTTGCAAACATCTAGTCTGATTCAGGTATAGTGATGCATTGTTGCAAACATCTAGTCTGATTCAGGTATAGTGATGCATTGTTGTAAACATCTAGTCTGATTCAGGTATAGTGATGCATTGTTGCAAACATCTAGTCTGATTCAGGTATAGTGATGCATTGTTGCAAACATCTAGTCTGATTCAGGTATATTGATGCATTGTTGCAAACATCTAGTCTGATTCAGGTATAGTGATGCATTGTTGCAAACATCTAGTCTGATTCAGATATTTTTAGTACCATGAAAACTGTCATGAACAGGCATTTTATATGATACTGCATTTTTTTTATTATTTCAGCAAGGCAGAAAAGTATGTAACCATCAGGGGTAAAAAATGCATCAATATGGCCACCCTGAATTTTCTTGGCATGGTTGGAGATGCATCCGTTGAGGTGGGTTTGAAATTATTTGGTTATCGAGTAGGATTTCTATTCCTATTTCTGTATGTGTGAAGGAAGTACCTAAAATAAATAAGGACTTGTTAGAATCCTTATTATATTACTATTCATATTTCTGTATGTGTAAAAAGTACCTAAACTAATTAAGGACTTGTTATAGTCGTTATTGTATTACTGTTCATATTTATGTATGCATAAGGGAAGTACCTAAAATAATGAAGGACTTGTTATTGTCTTTATTACTATTACTATTCATTTTTTTGTATGTGTGAAGGGAGTACCTAAAATAATGAATGATTTGTGTTAGAATCCTTATTATATTACTATTCATATTTCTGTATGTGTGAAGGAAATATGTTAAACAGATAATGATTTGTTCATACTTTTGTATGTGTGAAGGAAATATCTTAAAGGAGGATTTGTTCAAATTTCTGTATGTATGAAGGCATCATTTTAAATAGATAAGGATTTTTTCAAATTTCTGTATTTGTGAAAGCTGCATTTTAAATAGATAAGGATTTGTTCAAATTTCTGTATGTATGAAGGCAGCATTTTAAATAGATAAGGATTTTTTCAGATTTCTGTATGTATTAAGGCAGCATTTTAAATACATATGGATTTGTTCAAATTTCTGTACGTGTGAAGGAAATATCTGAAATAGAAAAGGATGTGTTAATATATCTGTATTTGTAAGGGAAATGTGTTAAATAAACAAGGACTTGTTATAATCCTTATTAAATAATTATTCCCCACATTCTTTTGAGGATTGCAGTAAATGTGGAAAGGACATAGATTGTTAACTATGTTTGTCAATTTGTCTGTCTGTCAGCATGTTTTGTAGTTAAGTCATTGTAATCAGGCATTTGTACCTAATGAAAACATTATCTAGTTTAAAACATGCTTCAGGGATTTTTAATACCCTCCATCTATTCATTCATTGGTGCATCTATTTATTGGAAATTTACAGTTGTTGACTATGGTAACAGTGTGCAAAAGGTTCACTATATTTGGAGTTCTTTCCTGGACCTATTTGGTAGAAATTAATGGGTCAAAATACTATAATTTTAATCATGTTGGTAACAATGGAAGATAATTTTTTGGACAGATTTGTATATCTGCATTCACAGATAAATGACACAGTTCATGAAATGGGAACATGACTCAAGAATCCACATTGCAAGCATAGTATTTTGCAAACAGAGCCTTTAAAGGATGAATGAACACTTTAGTTATCTGGATTTTGAATACAATCTAGTTTTCGTTATATATTGGTGATATGCATATCTTTTGTGATACAGCAGTGGAATATCATGATATTTTTCCCTCTTGTGGTTCACACAGCCTTGAAAAATCTTTGAAACTAAGGTTATCCTTGAACTTAGACTTTGAAAAAGTTTGGTATTTTTAAAAAGTATTTGAATTCTTTGGAAAACTCCTTTTTTAATTTCAATACTTTTGAATTGATCTACCAGAATATGATCATTAAAATTGAATAGAGACGTATCACTTAAATTCAGACTTGTTGTTTACTATTTTTCTGAAAGTAATGAATAAAGTAAGAAAATAGGATAAAATTGGGTTGATCCAATCGTACATAACACATCTTGTTACCAGATGGAATAGTATCCCTTTGTTGTGGTGGTGCACTAATTAGTTACATTTTGAGCTTTGCTTTTGATATGTTCCCATTTATGCAGTAATAAACAATACAACATGTGGACAAAGTTAAATTTCAGTAAGCAAGAGCGTAATATTTGGAAACTTTAGAGAGTCACTGAAAGGTTACTCTGGAATGAACCATGCAACGTTAAAAAATATTGTCATGAAATAGATCTCTCTCTGGACTTATGCTCAAGATTATGAAAAAAAGCTGGTCTTGTACCTGGGGATAATTTTTATTAATGCATAAAAAGTGAATGGAAAAAATTGATATGGTTGTTATTAAGGAAGGGTCTCATTTCATAGTGCGGGGATGGGTAATGTAATTATACCAGATTCCATTGCTTTGCATCTTTGTTACAGGCAGTGACAATTAAATCTTTGCGGAAGTATGGAGTGGGATCATGTGGACCAAGGGGATTTTATGGGACAATGGGTGAGCTCAAATGTTTGGATTTGTATTAAAAAAAATTGCTATTTCTTCATTAAATACATTACCCAATGATAATACCTGGGAAATCCAGCCCTCCCAGATATGAATTTTAGCTAAAGGGAGCTAAACGTTGTCTGCCAACCTATGTGGTAGTCAGGTAGACTGATCTCCCTTTAAGACTCTGAGGCAGAGCCTAAGAACATTTTAGTTACTACTTCTGCTTGTACCAAGATGCATGCTCTCGCCATGAGAAACCTCACAAAAGCCAGAATCTACATGAAAGATATACCATTAAACGTTGGAGGAGTTTTTCACTTCTAAGGAATGTATACTCCATCTATATTTCCAACTTTTTCTTTTCTTATCCTGAGGGCTGTACCATTTAAACATACATGGTACCCAGGGAAGGCAGTTTTTAAAAAAATATATGCAAGGGTACTTTGATTTCATAATGTTCATGCTAAAATAATAAGAAAATTCTAAATTGCATCTATGGGTGAGTACCCCACATTAGAAGTGCCTTCCCTGGTCCTAGGTATGTTTTACTGGAACAGAGTTTCTATTACATGGGATTTGTTGTGTCCAGGCACCAACTTTGATTTTATTTGCTTGTACAGGTGATGTGTAAGACTCTTTTCTTTCAGGTAATTGCCTCATAATGGATGTTGTCACCTACTTCATACATATCTATAACAGTGCCTCAGTTCCCTATTATGTGAAGGTTTTTTTGTGTGTAATGTAGATACTTGTGTACATTTCTGTATTGCTTCCACTCTATTTGGACAAAGACAGGTTGGCTTTCAATGGTTTATTCATGCTTATGCATGTTTCTAATGGCAACATTTGAGTCATGTTTATCTGCATAAGCATTCCATTTAAAGAGCACTTGGTTACTAGCATGGGTAGCCTATGCTACTTCACAAGATAGGTTCGGCTACAATATTTATATGTGTGCAGGTCTTTATGCCATTAAGAAACTCCTTATCTGTGTATACTTCTGTCATCTCAGGTACATACAGGTGAGTTTCCTTTACCAAGGCATCTTTAGCTTTGAAACACCATGCTTCAGTGGTTCAGCCTGTACATGGCATCCTTGACCATCCCTACAGGTAGCATTGTAACAATCTGTAATTGTCTAATATCACTTTTTTTCCAGGTAACCATCATTTGTTGTGACTTAGCACTCAAACTGCATTCTAACATCACATGTGCAGGACCATATGCCCTTCCTGCTTACAAATGATAATTTCATTATATTTTAACTGTATGCTTCATTGTTTTATTAGACATTCTGTTAGCAATTTCTGGGTCAACTTTTTATGATTTAGCCCTGTACTGACATTGCATTCTAAAAGACAGGTGCAGGGTTACAGTTGTATACATTTTGTTCCATTTTGTTCTATTTATCTGTCAGATTAGAACTTTGGGCAAAGTGCAGAAACACACAACTAAAGATGAAGACATCACCAGTTTGCATGCTGACTTTTCCTCAGTATGAGAATTTCTGGTAGACAAGCAAGATAAATCCACTTACCCTCCAACCACGAAGTGTTGGACATTGAGACACACAGGAACAGCTCTGAGTCACCATCACAGGCCCCTGCTTTTTTTGGCAACTCCCTCTTCCTCACCTTCGTTAGCTAAGTTTCCAGTATGTTAATTCTGACTACACCTTGGTGGATCAAGCAGATATTTTAGTGCTCTGTCCTAGTGTCATCTGTTGGATTGCATGAGTTGCCTTCATTAGCATGTAATGCCAGCTAACCAGTAGCATGTAACAGCAGTGCATTGGACATTGGCCGAAAATGGTGGAGGCAATGGGCTTCAAAAGGCTGCTTTGTAAGTTTAACAATTGAAGTATGGCTATGTACCAGAGAGAAGCCATTACAGGCATATTTGAGTGAAAAGTACAAATGCAGACTGGCAGTGGAATCCATTCAGGTTGTATGTATGTACCTCTTATCTCATTCATGTAGGAACAGTGTTCAGATTTGAATAATTTAATTTTTATTGGATGCTGTGGTTTACCACAACATCCAATGAAATTCACAGACCCAAAGCACAGAAATATCTGCTTGATCTGCCAGGGTGTAGATAGGGTCAGCATACCAGAACATTGGCTAGTGAAGATTCATTTACCTTGCCTCCTTGGGGTTTGTCTTGATTCCTATTGCGGAACAGCACATGACAGCTAATAAACAGCCAAGTTCTCTCTCACTCAGCAGACATACAGACAGTTTACATGGATCAAACATCCCATCTCCATCCCAAACTGATGATCCCAATGATATCCTCCCCACTTGGATGGCCTATTTCCATTTTGACTGGCCTAGGCAATATACTAGGGATCACATCAGTATTATGGGCTCAATCACTAACAGTCTGGCTTCCAGTACATCGAACCATACTTTTGCAGACATGTGCGGGGACCAGTCTGACCCTCATAATACCTTGAGACACTCGTTGAGCATGATGCCACAAATATTTTCTCATGCCTGAACATATGTCACATCGCAATTTCTCTACACTGTGCTAAGAGAAAAGACTCTTTACTGTCTTGAAGTCATGGTTTCTAATTCAGGGCATTCTGCGAATTTAGTGAGCAACAGACATTGTCTCTCTTCATCAGCTAAGTTGCAAGCATTACAGGGGACCTTAGCCTTACCTCATGTAACCAAGATGATGTTGCTTGTTCTCCAGTGTTGTCATCAGTTCTACATTATCCGATGGCACAGGAAGACTAAAGCCTTCATTGAGGACATTTTCCACCTTTGTTCCCCAGAGTTTTGTCCTCCTTCTCGCACTCCATCAACAACTTGGTCCAGAGCTCCAGCATCTGTTGATCTTATGACAGTAGTGAAGAGTCCACTTCAGTTGCTTCTGCATTCTGGGAGAGTTTGAGACATTCTGATTTGCCTTCATCTTCAATTTGTTGGCACAGGAAGACTAAAGTCTTCATTGAGGACATTTTCCACCTTTGTTCCCCAGAGTTTTGTCCTCCTCGTACTCCATCAACAACTTGGTCCAGAGCTCCAGCATCTGTTGATCTTATGACAAAATTGAAGAGTCCATCTTCAATTGCTTCCGCAGTCTGGGAGAGTTTGAGACATTCTGATTTGCCTTCATCTTCAATTTGTTGGCCGTTCTACCTTTGCCACACACCAGTCTTTCATTTGGAAACCCCAGCATTTGACAGTGATATTGCTACTTTTGGGGACAGGGTTACCACACTACCAGAAAATCAGAAAAAGTCAGGAGAAATGATAATTTTTTTCCTGACCTTGAAAAGTCATTGAATTTCATAAATATTGTCTGGTCATCGAACTAAGCACCCTCAATCAAATTCATTCATGCCCCTTGGTTCTCGATGGAAACACCACAGGGCATTTTGAATGCCATCCATGAGGGAGACTTAGGTGTCCGTGTGGATTTAAACAGTGCATTCCTTCATGTCTCTGTTCACAAGGCTTCCAGGACGTTCCAACAATTTGCATACAACATTGTATAGCAATATAGAGCATTCCCAATGGGGCTCAACATCAGCCCCTGGGTTTTCACTTATCTGATGAATCGAGTAATAGTGCATGTCGAGACTATTTCTATGGTGGCAACATCCTGCAGTAACTCAGTGAGTTAGATCCAACAAGACATAATAACCCTTGTTACCAATCTGGTCTTCTCATCAACAGGGAAAGACTTCGTACCATCTGAACAACTTGTTCTCTAGGCATAGAGTTCAATACATAACAACATATTTTGTCCCCCTCAAGTTCGGGCATGGAAATCTGAACGATGGTAGCACCTTTACTTTCGAGGAATTCAATCAGCATGGGTATTCCTTTGCTTACTAGGCTTGCTGAATGAGGCAGCGCACCTCATAGTCCTGGGTCGCCTTGGTATGTGCCCAATGCAGTGATTCTTCTGCCTTAATTTGAGTCCTAAGTTTCCCCAATCGACCATCTTCGCACCATCTGCACACAGCTGAGGCACCAGCTGCAGAATTGGGGCAACTTGGCTCTTGGCAGGTATACATCTATCACTACAACTGCTCAAGATAACAGTATGTACTGGTGCAAGTATGGAACGCTGGGGAGCCCACCTACTACCATCCTTGTAGGAAACCAGCAGTGCATGCTTTCCCAAGGAATGACATCTTCAAATCCCCTCTAGTTGGGTTACCTAGACACTGTCTCACATATTTAGGAAACTGAAGTTGGTATCTCCGGGATAATGGGATGTACCTCCCTCCACCTCTTATCTATTTTCCTAAAGTATTATGATTGGATAATGTATTTAAAGAAGAAATCAATTTTTCTGAGTAAATATGTTTGATAGTACTTATCCAATCATAATATACATACACCCTCCCGGCCTTCCCGGAGTTACATCCATGTTCTTAGGCTTTGCTGACATGGTCTTATACCTTAAGGAAGATCACTCTGCTTGACAACTTTTTGGTCCCTTTAGCTAGCAAACAATAGTAGTATCTGGGAGTGCTAAATTTGTGAGGTAGTAGTTCTCCTAAGATATTATGATTGGGTAAGTATTCTTGAAGAAACATTTTACCAGGAAAAATTGGTTCGTTACTGATTTAACTGTGACATTGATGAGACATACAGAGTTATCATTTTACCTGTCAGTTTGTCACACATCAGTTAAGTTTTGCATTTTGGTTATTTTCAGGTACTTTGGTGGGGTATCTGTGCTCTGTTAACACATTTAAGTTTTCCTTTTAGTAAAGCTACATGTTTAACAAAAGTCTAATGTTTCAGCTACAGTATTTTCATTTGAATACAGAATTCTTGCAGTGCATGTTTTCCATCCATTAATTCAACATTAGTCACACCTGTCTGCAGCCAAACGCTCTGGTGGCCTAAATGGTTGGAATGTCCACCTCAGTTGCAGGAGGTCACAGGTTCGAACCCCTGCTGATTCATACCAAAGTCTTATAAAAATGGTACTTGCAGCTGCTGTAAATAATCAGTGCTGTCTTAAGTTGACATGTATTTGTCTCACAGTTGTATCACTCCAAGAATTTGCAATGGATTTTTGTTTACATTGATATTAGACTTTAGTCAGAGAATTGTTTTGTTCTATTTGTCCATCTGGATATCATTCTCTACTTCCATGCTTTCTTTGTGCAATTTGCATTTCTCATTAAATCCTGTGTGTACAAATACTTTCAGAAACTTTAAGGATTAAGTTGAAACTTTAAAGACATTATAATCATGGCCATCATAATCATGGCCTGAAGAGTAGAGTTTGTTTCATTGGGAACAATAGGATTAGCTTTTCTGGGTTTATGGTTGTTGGAAAAGGATCTTGCTTAAATAAACTCGGTAAATGATTATGACTGACATACAGCTGTATGTTTGTCACTGACATGTGAGATATTTTGTCAGATTTGTGACCCTTTGACAGAGGTCTTATTGTTCTTGTGATCATTTTCGTCTTGTTACTGTTACTTTTATAATTGCAGATGTTCACCTTGAGCTGGAGGACAGGCTAGCCAAGTTCATGCACTGTGAGGAAGCTATTCTTTACTCTTATGGATTTGCTACCATTGCCAGTGCTATACCTGCATACTCCAAGAGGGGAGATGTTATCTTCTGGTATGGATTACTCTAATGCCTGCTCTACTTTGGACATCATAATTTGTTGCGTGAATAAATGAGACTATTTATTGATATAAAAATCAGGATATGAATGGCATTTTCGGTTAAGATGGTACAATTTAAGTTCATTTGTTTATGTGGTCATTTTTAGTTTTTCTGTTTTCATTGTGGCATCATCAATCCCTTGGAGGAGGATGATAAAACTTCCTAACCCTGCTATACCTTTCAAAACTTGTCGAATCAATAATGAACTATCCAGTACTTTCTCCTGATGAGCAAGAGTACTTTTATACACTGCCCATTTACTAATTTGTACAGTATGTTGATTGTACAAGGCATCTGTCACTGTTGATACACCTAATTGCAGATCTGTCATAAGCAAGAGGCAAGTGGCCCACTGCTTTGAGTGGAGTGACCATGGTTCTTTCAGGGTTGCCACGCTACTGGGAAGTCTGGAAAAAGTTGGGAGAAATGATCATTTTTTTTTCCCTGACCGTGAAAAGTCCTTGAATTTTGCAAACATTGATGAAAGTTGGGAATAACCAGAGACTTTTTCTCCACAATGCCCAAAACAATTATGTAATTGAGTCGTAACTGAACTGATCATGAGTTAAAGTTGTCAAGTTATAACCAGAATATTAGGAGGTTGCAGTATGGATCATTTGGTTGCTTGCCATAAATATATTTATTGAGACAATGCAAATACTAAGTGGATTTGATTCGTCTAGTACACTTTTTGTTTCACAGATAGCTCAATATCCATATCTTTTTTGATATGGAAGGTATGAAAACCAATCTAGGATCACAAGAATCCACTATGGTGGTGTTAAAGCATAGCCACTTAGAGGATGGGCTAGCAAACTTAAATGTCGTTAAAATGAGTTATACCTGCATGAAATCGATTTGAAAATTATTAAATTTCTCAGAAATTGCGAGTATTAAAATCATTGTCTTTAATCTGCTGAAAGATGATAAAACTAATGTGTTGCTGACATTTGAGCTGGGACTAACGATTTTGATTGCTAGTGGCATGAGCACACAGAATCTCACAACTGTCATTTTCAAATATTGTAGAATATTTTTTTAAAATCAAAGTCTTATGTTGGTTGTAACAAAATTGTAATCTGAAAAGATGAACCACATCCGGAATCAGACATTTTTGGTTTTATAGGTAGCCCGCATTTTAAACATGCATTTAAAAACTTTATTGATGGAAGGTTCAAACTACACAATAATGCTTATTCCAGGGCACAATGTGACAATCGAATTTTGTTTAACAACCATCCATGTAATGCTTGAAGAACCACGACGTGTGAAAACAGCTGCCTACCTGAAAAGCAAATGTTACAACAAGATTTGTTAAATAAAAATTGTATACTTTGCGGAGCACATTTTTATATGTGGGACTTTAATTTGTGGGAATTCTTGCGTATCTCTATTTTCCAAGTGCAAGAATTTTTAAAAAGTTTTGCACGATTCACACAATTGAGCACCCTGACAGCATCTCATTTAAGTACTTTATTAATGAGTTTTGCATGCAGTTTCTCTGTTGCTTTTCCAATACTTCCTGTTTGTCCTGCAGAGAATAAACTACATTAATTTCTGATTGGTGGTTATTGTTTAATTTGGACCAGAACAAGCAGTAACCACCAGTGAGAGTTCAATGTAACATATTTCACTGAGTGACACTCTGGTAGCTTTCAAATTGACCTAAGTAGGCAAGATACAGTTCTGTGTGGAAACTTCACATAAAAGTGGTTTTTAATGATGAGAAAAGTACTTCATTATACATGTGGAACACATTTAGAATGTATCCTTTATGCTGAACATGATGCTGGGTTAAGATAATGAGCATGGAGGGGATAACAGATTATGAACCATGTTACTTTGTGTTCATTTGTAGACATTGAGCAAGTATTCTCAATAGTCTTTTTCATTTTTACTAACAAAAGTGAGTGTCAGTGACTGCAAAAGCTGTTTCAGATGAATTCAAATTTAAAGAATAATGAGGCAAACTAGTAATAATTATTCATGACTACTGAATACTAAAATCACTTGCATATGATAAGTATTGTTTTGTATCGATTCCCCATCCCTTGTATATATGTGTGTATTGTTAGAGCAAAAGTATTGATGTATTGTTATATGTTGATGAATCGTTTCACTCCTAATGGTAACCAGAACTAAATGATCTATATACTAATTTGCATAGTAACCAGAACTAAATGATATATGCTGACTAATTTGCATAGTAACCAGAACTAAATGATCTATATGCTGACTAATTTGCATAGTAACCAGAACTAAATGATCTATATGCTGACTAATTTGCATAGTAACCAGAACTAAATGATCTATATGCTGACTAATTTGCTTAGTAACCAGTACTAAATGGTCTATATGCTGACTAATTTGCATAGTAACCAGAACTAAATGGTCTATATGCTGACTAATTTGCATAGTAACCAGAACTAAATGGTCTATATGCTGACTAATTTGCATAGTAACCAGAACTAAATGGTCTATATGCTGACTAATTTGCATAGTAACCAGAACTAAATGGTCTATATGCTGACTAATTTGCATAGTAACCAGAAATAATCTAGTTGTTCTAGTTGTATTTTTATTTCAGTGATGAAGGTGTTTGCTTTGCCATCCAGAAGGGACTGGTAGCCTCACGTAGTTTGATAAAATATTTCAAACACAATGATATGGAAGACTTGGAGAGGCTGTTATTAGAACAACAGGCAGAGGATCAAAAGGTCAGTAATTATCCTTATCAGCTATTTAGAACATACAATCCTGTTTTTGTTTGTTTGCTTATGTCTTTTGGGTGTTGTTTTATTTATTCAAAAATTCTGTTATCCATTTATTATCATTGGCCCATCTATCATAATACCTTTTTTGACTCCAGGTCTTGCATATTGATAAATCAGTTATCTATTTATTATCATTGGCCCATCTATCATAATACCTTTTTTGACTCCAGGTCTTGCATATTGATAAATCAGTTATCTATTTATTATCATTGGCCCATCTATCATAATACCTTTTTTGACTCCAGGTCTTGCATATTGATAAATCAGTTATCTATTTAGTATCACTGGCCTGTCTATCATAATACCTTTTTTGACTCCAGGTCTTGCATATTGATAAATCAGTTATCTATTTAGTATCACTGGCCTGTCTATCATGAAACTTGACTTGACTCGAGGCCTTCCTTCAAAAGGTTCCGACTACTATTCCTGCATTTGTCAATTTCCAGTAATATTTCCAAATCTGGAGTAACATTTGTTAGTCACAGTCTTTTATCTGTCAAAATCACTGCATTAATTATCTTGCCTGCATTAGCAATGTGGCGAAACAAAAGTGATGTTTTTGATGTGGTCTCAGTAATTATGTTATAATGTAACACTGCATAGGCAAGAGATAATGTTTAATGAAATCTTTGTTTGATGAATTAGTAAATTGATTGATTTATTGATTTCTTTCACATATTTTTTATTCTGATTGAATGATTTAATGATTGATTGAATGGTTGATATGGATTGGGAAATGAGTTAATGGTTTCCTAAAATTATGATATTCATTTATTGATAAATGAGTTTTTAAAACAAATAAAAGACCCACAACACAGTGGTGTACAAAATGAGATATTTCATTTCTTATTCACATTCATTCTTATTTATCCATTTCTATTTACAGAATCCTAAGAAGGCAAAAGCCACAAGGAGATTTCTTGTAGTTGAGGGTCTGTATAATAAACATGGAGATATCTGCCCACTTCCAAAGTTGGTATGTTTGATCCCTTTTCAGTGACATCATATCATAAGAGTGATAACAATTTACTTGAATAAACATTAAATCATTGTAGAACATTCATTAGTTATTGTGTGAAGTAAAAGCAGAAGAAAAGCGGATGAATTGCTTTGCTACAAATTTAATTTAAGAATGATTTTCAGTAGTGAACTTAAGGCTGAGCATTTTAGCTGCTTCAGAGGACAAAGAGATGAATAAACAACAATAGTTTTGGTTTAATTGAAGAGACAATTTTCATTTAACCTGAATTAGTTACAGAAATGTTTTATTAATGATGCAGCCTCATAAATGATGTCAAGGCCATTCTTTCAGGTATCACGACACTAATTAAGTCAGTCAGCTGCTATTGTATCCTTTCATAGTGCATAATAAAATAGTTAATATTTCTTCTTGATTTTCCTTGAGATTTGCTGACCTGTATAGACAATTACTTGCATTCACTACAGAGCAGTTGTAACTCTATCCTCTCCTAATGCAAATATGCAATGCTAAAAATAGTCTTGTATCCTCAGAAACATGTATAATTGTTGCAAACAATACTCTCTCTGTCCCCCTTACTTTCCTTGACTTTGTAATTGCTCTTTAAAAATAAATAAATATAAAGTAGCAACATTTTCATTTTTTTTAATTCAGATTGAGTTGAAATGGAAGTACAAGCTCAGGATAATTGTGGAAGAGAGCTTTTCCTTTGGTGTCCTTGGAGCCAGTGGGAGAGGAGTTACAGAGCATTTTGGAATTAATGTATGTAAATTAATGTATGTATAAATAAGAGTGACATAAACTTGTGGTGTTTTTGTGTTAAATGCTCTTGGGAAGAGGTGCCATACTGTGAATTTATTTTCTGTGTGTCCTGGATGCCATTTTCTGTCGTGTATGAAGCATAGGCCAAACAGTTTCTTGGTGGTATTGTCTTTGTTTTTGTTGGATAAGGTGTCAGTCTTAGGTTTTTGCATTAAGCACAGTTACTCTGACTCTGCTGTATGTACAGAAGGAAACTTGATGGTTGCCCTTGCTGCTTATTACAGTTAAAAGGGCATCCCAGCTATCTACTTTTCATGATTTGGTGATTCCATTACATTTTCTTATTTAGCTTAGTTTTCTGATACTGTTGCATTTTCATGAGACATGCTGGGTAAATTTACTGAGAGGGATGCCTCTAACTGTGGATAGAAGTAGATCACAATAATATACTTTTCTTTCTATTGTGACTTTGCAAGATTTCTTGATTATACCAAAGTTTTGCAGCAGAATTACTGTTAATGATTTTGTGGTTCCTGCAAGAAACAAATTTAAGGGATAAATGAACCATGATCATTATGTGGAAATAGTGGGACCACTTCAGACCAATCCAGAAATTTAAGTACCAACAAAGATGTATTTTCTTCTTTGAATACATTCCCTGCTCACATTAATGTTAGCAAAATAAAGTCTGCAGGCTCAAACCCATCCCTCCTGAAAGGTTGAAAAATTAATTTTTTCCATCTTTATACCACATAGAAAAATGGAACACATTACTTTCCTTACTATTGCTAAGTGCTACCTATCAACATGACGTTTTAAGCTATCAAACAGTACTATTAACATAGTATTGCAAGATGTCCTAAAACTCTTGAATATCTTTTGTGATTTCAACCCATCTGTCCAAAAAGGAGCAGTATTGCATGGCATATTAATGTAATTGCTACATATTTTGACCATTTTGTTTGATGTTTGATCCATATTTACATTAATCTTTTGTCATTGTGGTTTATTTTGACCGTGTGCTCCAACTTGATACCATTGCTGCTCATTGTTGGTTGTTTATTTGTGCACACTTGCATGTATTGTTTACTTGTGTTAAATGTTATACTTGAACTCTTTGGGGTTGTTATTTTAAGAGTTTTTTATTGTTCATGTGCATTTTAGATTAACTGATGACTTAATGCAAAAGTTAATGTGGACATGAATGAAACATGTTTCTTTTGTACAAATGATTCTTCCAGCATTGTTATTATCATATGTGAACACTTTTGGGTTGTTATTCTGATATCTGTTTCGTCCTTGTCATTTCAGATTAAATGATGACATTGTGTGCCAGGGTCAGCATAATACTTGTCTCACTTGCATAGATTGTTCATTGAATATTTTAACTGCAATGTGTATGTAAAGTTGCTGGAAGGGATTTAGTCCACAATTGTGTGAAAACGTTTAAAGAGATAAGTCTTGGTTGAGAGAAAGCAAAGTAATTTCCGATAGTGGCTTAGAATTAAAGGGAGAATCACTTTCCTTATTTTAGCAGTGTAGTTACCTCATGTCACCCACCACATATCCAGGCATGGCCTTGGCACCATGTAGGTCTAGGTGCATGGGATATTATTTGGATTTTGATGATCCATATTGGCATCCTTCCATACTGGACACTGCAGATATGGTTGTCAGTTAGCCATTCAAGCCATCCTGCTGACCATACATGTTGACTAAAAACTTAATGTTGATCACACTAGTGTGCCATGCTACATACTGGGACTCTGTTCATTTTTCCATCCATTTTGCTGCACATTCTGTATTGGCACTTTCCAAGCTGACAGCCTTGGCATCTGGCTAGTCATATCTCCAGACCAGTGTCCAAAGACCAAACCATCACTTAACCAAGCCATCACTGCTAGTTCTGTTGTTTGTAGTGCATGTCTGGATCACTTTGGCAATTCCATCCTTGTTACTGCACATTCTGCATATATGATTTCTGAGCAGATTGTCCATCTGGCAGCTGTTCATATTCTCTAGCTGTCCATTCCACTGATTAAGCCAGTGAGTTTTTTGTTCATAGCTTATCTGGCAGAGAAATATCATGAAGCAGTTAGAGACAATGGCAGGGCCCCATCCGTGCAAACAGAAATGTTCTGCACGTCAATGTAGTGATCAAGACAACTCCCACAGCAAGTGTTGAGATAGCACTTGATGACTTCACTTAATCAACTCTGGAATGGAATGGGCAGTGACTGTCAATGAATATAGTGTGTGTGTTGCACTTCCGAATCCTCAGCATTGCCAACTGAGGGCCAAGCCTACTAGGTGAAGGCTAGTCAGAGGAGGATTAATCTCCATCTGTCTGTTGCTGCTGTCAGCAAAGATAGAGAAATATTAGGCCATCTATCAAGGAGATCTGTTATCCAGGCAATTCTAAAGCTTTCTTTTCTGAATGCCAGCTACAAGTAGTGTTGCAGTCATGCTGGTATCAAACACAATCAGTGACATTTACCACCAAGTTTGCAACATTAGATAAAAACATTGCAGCAGTGAATATGATGTCCCTGCTGTTTTAAGTGGATGATAATATTTTCTATGCCACCTCAAACCTTGCACATAAAATTGTGGCAACATTTTCTGTTAGATCTAGCATTGGTAGTCTTTATTTGACTTGGGATATAAATCTAGCATTGTCACTGGTTGGCTTCATCAGCAGAGAATGTGGCCTATGTAGACAACATCCTCCAACAACACAGGGTAAGTTCAGTGTTAGTAAAGGAGATGAATTATTTTTTGGGTCGCTTTTATGTCATCTAGTAAACTATGAAATATTTGTCATTTGCAAGGATAAAACCCCTATTCCATTTTGCCATGGCTGAAGTGGGTGATATGCTTGGTGTATTTAGAATTATAACAGGATAAAATAATCCTTGCAAGGATTTCCACGCATGAGATTGCAGTGGTCTCATCAAGTCTGCATTTTTATATCTAAGATATAAAAATAGCTGCTGGTTTGCATATATATGGAATCTTAATGAGTTTTTATATTTGAGATCTAGGATCACAGAGATGAGACTTGGATTTGTTGTGTTGAGTGGCTGTATCCCATGATGACCACCACACCATATGAGGATGGCACAGCCTCCTCGCTAGTGGATTTGGGGCTTTTGTTGGATTTGTCGATAGTTAACTCTATATTTTCTCCTATGTGAATATTGTTTTCCTGTGCAGCAGTACTGTCTGTTGTCAGTTGTGGTGTCTTCATAACAGGAAAGCATTTTGGCTTCATGTGGAATCCAGCCATTCTTTCTAGGAGGTTACCAATGGTAGAAGTTGGGTACACAGACATTTCCTCCTTCTCTTACCTATTCTCCTATTGTTAATGTGATTGGATAATACATTTGTTGGAGAAAGTTAAGATTTTGGTTAATTATGTTTCTCTGAGCATACTTACCTGATCACATTATATTGCTCAGCTTAAACTGGTAATTCGTAGTTTGCCAGTTTTTAGAGATATCAGATCTTTTTTTCCAACATTATTGTGTTTGGGAAAATATTATCAGAAAAACATAATGTATTAATGAAATGTTTTCTCTCCATCAAATACCTTCTCTAATGAAATGTTTTCTCTCCATCAAATATCTTCTCCATGACAATGTTAGGAAAATAAAACCTGCAATCTCTTGATATAAGCAACCTTGGAAAGAGAAACTCTATATTTCACAAAGACTGAAGCAAGAATCACTAATTACCTCTCCTTACCACTGATAAATGGCCACCCATGTACAGATGTTTACCAGTTAAAGTTTTGCAACTATGCAGTCATCATTGCACCACATTGCTGCTTGTTATCCATCGGAAGTTAGTTTGCTTTCTTCCCATCCATCTTAAATGTTTATTAAGTTATTTGCTAGATATCGGCAATGTTAATTTTGTATTATAGTGAAAAATAATGAACTTTTTTCCAGTTTGTGGACTGCTTGAACTATTTTATTTGTTTATTAAAAAGTGTGTTATTTTTATTGTGAATACTTATGGGTTGCTATTTCCCATTGTTTTTGTTTCTAGTCATTTCAGTTGCACACTGACAACTGAATGCTGAAAGTACCAGAATCCTATGGTCAGTGAGCACAAACAAGACACGCCATTCTTGTACAAAGTGTTCCTCGTCTAAACCATGCAATGATTGCTCTGGGTGGTCAGACATCAGTCAATATAGTGGGAGATGCTACAATGGCTCCTCCCCCATCTGTAATAATGAAAACTGTGCCTGCAATAACAGTCAGTTCCCAGAGATGACCATTTTGCAATGACTTGCACTGCTCGAGTTGAAATGAGGAGATTAGTTCAGTAGGCAATATTGCAGTTGCTGGCTTCTGGACAGATTATATCCTAACATTCATGACATCTCTCCAAAACAGACTTGGCACAAGTACCCCTGCATGTCTGAGCATGGCCTTAGTTCTGTAAGCCCTCACTTGCATATTTTATAACCCTTTTTGTGCCATATGCTGCCAATCCAGTCACTGACCAGCCAGTCCAGCTGTCCATCAGACTATTTCAGATAGCAACAAGAGGCCATTGACATCAGCATGATGTCTGCTTCCTTAGTCATTAAAGATTAAATAAATCTCTAAACATCTAAATGACAGAATCCAAGATCCAAGGAATTAAAATGATTTCTTTTCAGTGTGTCAGATACCAGCATAATTCTCTACCCACTGGTAACAGACACACTTTGACTTGTACAATGGTGACATGCTGAGTTTGGATAAGAACATTGTGACTGTGGTTGTGTGAACCACATATTTCCATTAATTAGGTTTTTCATACGACTTATCAGATTGGTGCAAAATATCATGGTCACATCATCTATGCTTGATCTGGCCTCATTTGCAATTTTGCCTTGCTGAAGAATCTGACAATGAGCGTACATGGGAGTGTGCTGTTTGTATTGCAGTGAGGATTAACACTGACAATGAGCATACACGGAAATGTGCTGTTTGTATTGCAACTGGGATTAACACAATCTGACAATGATTGTACATAGGAGTGTGCTGTTTGTATTGCAACGGGGATTAACACAATCTGACAATGAGCATACATGGGAGTTTGCTGTTTGTATTACAACGGGGATTAACACAATCTGACAATGAGCGTACATGGGAGTGTACTGTTTGTATTGCAACGGGGATTAACACAATCTGACAACAAGCGTACATGGGAGTGTGCTGTTTGTATTGCAACGGGGATTAACACAATCTGATAACTAGCATATATGGGAGTGTGCTGTTTGTATTGCAATGGGGATTAACGTAATCACTCATCATTCCATGGACAATGGCCCGACTGTTTCTTGCAATTTACATATGGTGGTGAAATGAGATTCCTTGTACTCCCAGTCTTCACTTAAGCCTTATCATTCACTGGCTTTATGCTCACTGCCCTTTGGTACATTGTTGCTGTTCAGGGGCAGTATTAAAGTTGTGCAGAAGCAGACAGCACAGAGACACTTTGAGCTTTCTATGCCAACTTTTCCAGTTTTTCAGCTACATCAGTCAGCCATAAAAGAGAGATGGTCATAGGCAAGAAGAGAAAAGGCTGAATCCCATTCATCTGCAGCAGTCTTGATTGCAGTCCAACTTCAGATAGCAGCATGCTCTTTAGTTTTGAATATGACTGGATAGGAAGCTAAGTTTCTCTTCCCCAATCCTCATAACAGTCGCCAGTGACTTGTCAGCCTGACCACTCACCAACAGCACAAAGACTCCTTTTTTGGCAGGCTTTGATCAACCTTTTTTCAGAAAAACAGACGGGCAATTGAAATTGTTTCTGATGGGCTGTAGATTTTCTATATCCTGGCTGTCCCCTTTCATTTCCCTCTTCCATGGCAGGTTCTTTTCAATCTAGAGAAACTAGAAATGTTTCCAAAAAGGAGAGAATTTCTTTACTGACCAAGTGGGCGGTGGAGAGGGTTTGCAAGCCAAACTCTCCAGAGTTTTATTTCAGTTTTTCAGTCAGAAGAGATGAGTTTGTGTGCAGCATAGACCTAATTGATGCATACTTCCGTATCTCTATCCATCTGCATTCACACATGTTCCTTTGGTTTAGATACCAAGTAAGGTTGCAAAATTGACACATGTAAATGGCTTAGTTTGGTTTGCTGATGGTAAATGCATACAAAATTTGTAAACGTGTATATGAACATGCACATGGCTGTCAGTGACAGAAACTACCCATTCCAATTAAGTTATGTATATTCATATGTCTGTTTAAGAGACTCTTCAGTAGGATATTTGTGTTAATTTTTTTTTAAAGTGTGGATAATGTTCTTATTGAATGTGGCATCACAAGTTGAGAAAAGGCAAAGCTGAGTAGACTAGGTTGCAGTACACGTTACACAACATTACATGTCAGGATGATTTACTGATAATGCTGATAACTTTTTATTTAAGCTGCATTATTTTCCTTTGAGAAACATGTTTGTTAACAAAACTTATTATTAGAAACAGTTTATTTTAACAAAATGTTGTTTCATGTTTTCAAACCACAATACAGTTTATTAGTCATTGTAGATCCTACAAAAGCGTCCCAAACACATGTCCACGGTATCTCTGGTCACATTACCTATCCGTTTTATCATGTACATGCACAGTAACAAATACATATCTTACATACTGTCATAATAAAAGGCAAAGTGATTAGAATCAAGATGAGAGTTCCTGCATTAGTTTTAAGACAAACAATAGTTCACATCAGGAATTCCCTTGCAAATACCGTAACTGAAGATTATGGTCCAGATTATGGCAGCTGGGGGCTGGATGAGAGTGCCTTTCATATATACCTAACAGAAATGAAGGCTGCAGTAAATGCATTTCATATCTGGAAGGATCAGCTTTGTGGAAGGATAATTTTCATAATGTTGCATAACTCAGTGATTGTGATCTACTTCCTCAAATAATGACCAACAAAATCACCCAACCTATGCATCCTATTCAGGAATTTTACCAGTGATTTTAGCTCAATATCATGGTGTAGATAAGGCACATTTACAGCAATCGTATTATCCTAGTCCATTCATTGTTGAGAAGAGGCCAGACACTTAATACAAAATGGTCTAGTCATCCATTGGAAGCACAAATTACCCACCTTCCCCACGACAGTTCTGGTACTGTTGGTAAAATGAAAAGTGAGGGCTGATAGCCCCACTCAGATAGGACAGATCTTGGATGCTATCTGAAATGCATGAAAAACAGTCATGGGACCCAGCAACACCTCTTTCTTTTGCTAAATGCCAGGAAACATGGCATAACATCTGAAATGTTTGTGTCTCGGTTTGTGTCGATATTACACTTAGTACTCTGGAGTTTCTCAGGATGAGATATGCCTCATGAAAATTTCAGCTCACAAAATGCAAGCAGTCTTGGTTACCTTGTTTATCTGATTCAATCCAAGACATCTTTGAGGTTGTTCACTGGCAGGTAGTGTCAGTCTTCTCAATCTCTGAGAGCTAGTGTTGAAAAATGAATGAAACCTGGCTGGTACAGTGGCTGTGGTTTAGACAACTGCCAAACCAACTACCACCTCGCAGAATGCCTGGATTTTTTCTTAATAAGGAAACATCATTTAATTTCCTTATTAGTGGTGTGTTGATTTCACATGTCATATGACCATTGTTTTTGCTGCCTCCCATTAAGAGGAGTGGTTTATCCTTCGTATAGGAACTTAAGCCATGTCTGTCTAAAAGTGTAATTATGGTAGAATTTTGTTTAGTAAATTATGTTTCTCAAAGTAAAATTACCCTATCACACCTCAAATGCAAGAATCCTTGTCTTTGTATCACTCAGCTTAAACTGGTATTAGCATTAACACATCAACAAAAATAGCATAGTAGGATGCATCAGTATGTCCATATGTGTTTCTTAAATGAACATGGCCTTTGTAAATATATCAGATGTCAAACACTAGTTCACTCTGGCTGAATTATGTTAGAAATAATTAATTTTCATGTCTTGTTTTTGTTGTTGTTGCTAACAGGATCTCTTGTAAGATGCTTGATTGTGAGATTTGAGTTTGTTTTTTTGCATGAAAAATTCAACTGAATGTGTGACTTTGCACATGATATTTTCAAGTCCTACCTTTATTTTCTCATTAAATCTCTCCTATATTAATAAAATTCTCCCCTTTTTTTTCAAAATGGAGGTTGCTGAATTTTCTTTATTTTGGTTTTGGTAGAGGCTCTGGTTAACAAGTGAAGCAGCTATTTTGATGACAGAATTTATCCTCAGTTTGGAGAGCAGTAATGTCAATAGTATAAAAGTCTTTGATCAGTTTTTCTTATCTTTTGGCTGAAGATCAGTCATATATGAAGGAAAAGTATCAAGTTTATGATGAGTGTTGAAGACATAAGCATTGACTGGTTATCATGCATTATAATACAGTAAAATTGATAGTTTTTGTGAACAAATATGATGGCAGATGCATTGGTTGTTGATTAAGTACTTCATAACAAAAGAACACTATTTTTACTAAACGTATATATTAAATATATTACACGTCATTTATTTAATTTAAAAAAAATGTAAATCATAAAACAGAATGTTGTTCTGTTTGTAAAAGTGCATATGTTAAACAAACTCCTTTGCATAATAGTGCTGTTTTTAAGCATGAGCTGTTTCAAGCTTCATTTTAATTACAATGCAAGTTGATAATAAAATATAAATAAATTCCGTGCTGTAGGAACCTTTTTTAGATAATGGTTTGTATGGAAATATTTTTAACATCTCTTAACATTTATTTATCCTAGATTTAAAATGCACTAGGACAGGTTTTTTTGAACTTCTGTAAAGTACTCTCAGTGGAACAGATGTCAACATTAGGTGGTCATTGAGATGGAAACACCAGGGAAATTTGTGGAAACCAATAATCCTGGATAACCTTTTGCCCATGCATTTTGTGGTTTTGGGAATTAAACCTTGTACTGAAGAGGTAGAAAGCAGACATGTCTCCCAAGCACACTATGAATCTCAAAGTCTTAACATAGGAGCCCTGATGGTTTGCATGTGAAACTCTTGATTGAAAAGGGTGTGGGTTTGAATCCCACCATTCAGTCAGAATGGGTATGGTTACGGTACTGTACTGTGTTATGAGGCAAGTCACTTGAATCCGATTGTATTGTCAATGAATAGCTTATTTGTGTTGCTACACTTGAAAACATGAAAACAAACAAACCAAACCAAGTCTTCGTTTAATTATTAGGTTATAGTTGTAGTAGTTGTTTTCAAGTGTCAGTTTAATTTGAAACTTTTCAGGGCATTAAATATATATTAGCTAAGGTCACCTCAGCTCTGCAAGTCCCTTCCTATTTTATGGGGCTAGGGGTGGTGTTTCTAAAGTTTCCAAGATAAGTACAGTACCAAATGGCAAAGAGATCAAGATAAAGTAACTTAAGCTTAGTCTGCCATAGATACGTATCAAATGAAAATTAATTTGGCAAATGACAGAGCAGCCTTTTTTGTAATCTTTTTATATTTGTAATAATGTCAAATGTATTTTAGGTGGATGAGATTGACCTGATTGCAGCATCCCTGGAGAATTCTATTGGTTCTTGTGGTGGATTCTGTTGTGGGAAGAAATATGTTATTGATCATCAGGTAGGTACAACAAGAACAGTAAAATATCCAGATGTTTTCAAGATTCAAATGTCAGTTATTAATGTAATTTTGTTCTTCCTGCAGTGGTTACTTTGGAAAGTGCTTTTTATTTGAGGACAGCTCCAAAAGTCCTAGAAAAGAGCTTGAAAGCATTAGTCGCTGAAGAATGTTTGATTTTCAAAACAAAAACATTTAACTGGAAGACACTGAATTTAATAATATAAATATTTTTAAAAAGAAAGTAAAGATCTGTTGAAAGAATCAGAAACATGATCATGCTGCTATTGTACTTCTTTGCTGGATTGCTTGTATATAGACTTTCAGTTTGGATTCATAATTGCTTATTATTATTCAGTCTCATTTGGTATTGTACCAGTTTTATTGTGTTTAAATGAATGGATGTTGTGTCAATGGACCATTAAGTTGGTCAAGTGCTCTTTGATGGGAAGTGTATTTTTAAGCATGGTGGCCATAAGTGCAACATATGAATAAGTGGTATAACATGCATATGAAACTCCCACATGGGTTGGTTGATTTCCTGAGTTTAGGGGTATCTCTTTCTTTCTGCCACTCAAAGAAATCTCCAGCATGCACACAATTATTAGTGAGAAATTTAAGTTTTCTTTTTTTTCTCAGTCTGGTTCCAGTGTAGTATATTTATATTAATAAAGCCTGTAATCATGTGACTAAAAATTGGCTTAAGCATGGCAAGACAATTTAGTTGCTAATTTCACCCTTTGCTCTTGTTGGTATGGTTGCCTGGCTTCATTGTTTGTGACAACTTTATGATTGGTGACAGCAAAACTGCATTAATAGTTTGTTGCTTTGAGACATATGTAGGTGTCAAAGGTCAAAACACTTTTTTTTAAACGATTATATTGGTGTGTGTGTATGTGGGTGATTTAGATTTTTAAAGTAGCTTAACAATTTTTCAGTCATATCGCTACAATATCTGCAGTGTGACAGCTTATATCTAACACTGGGGCATCATACCGCAGACACATAGCATGATGTCCCACCTAGTCACATTATCCTGACACCAGGCCGACCAGTCCTAATACTAATCTCCTAATGCTGAGCGCCTAGCTAGGCAGCTGTTAGTACCATTTTTATAAGCCTTTGGTATGACTTGTTCAGGGTTCGAACCTGCGACCTCCTGCATTCGATGCGGATACTCTAACCACTATATCGGAGATTCAGCTTGAGTTGCACAACTGTAGGCCCATTGTACTGACAAGGATGAACAGTGTTGGTACAAGGTCAGATTTTACCAGTACAGATACTAATCAGCTAGTATTGTCTATGCCTGGTTTATCATTTGCATAAAGAAGAGAAAATTATGTTGTAAACAATACTTTAGAGAAAGAAAATTAAATGAATTCATTTCTGCCCATTACAGGAGCTGTGTTGATAATAGACAACATCACAGATCAACAACATGAGAGTAGAGTAATCCCTTGTCCAAGTTTCCTCTAACCCTTCCTATCCCATTTTTGATATTTTGAGAGTATAGTTGGGGTGCAGGGTCAGATCCAGTTGCCTTTAGAAAAGGTGGAATTCATCTCAGAAATTGGCATTATAATATTCCCTATGTGTTTAATCTGAGGGCAGACAAGATAAAACTAAGTGTTGATGAAATTTGATATGCCACTTGCCATTTGTATTATCTGTCACATGATTAAATATATCTCATAACCAATATGTCCACAACATCAAGGGTCCAACAGTCATGTGATATATATATAAAAAAACTTTCCAATGTTTTTGTACAGAAAGTTATAAAATATTAAATGAAAGTCACATAATTTTTTTAAAAAGGACTAAAGCATACTTAATTCTCAACATATTTATTCCAAGAACAAAAACCAGAAACATATTGCTTTCACAGCAACCAGGAGAAAAACAGATTCATCACGCAGAGGGCACATGTCACCATTGACAAGTGCTCTGAATCTGGCTTTCCCCAGGTGGCAGTGAATTCCAACTTTTTGATAGTCAGTTGTCTCTGACCCCACAACTGAACATAAATGTAAAAATATATAAAATGGGGTGAGAAGGGTCAGAGGAATCTCAGACTACGTAATCCTATTCCACTGTCATCACTGTCAGTCATCAACTTAATCCACACACAGTTAACAGCTTTGGTTAGAGTTTACTTACAAAGTTTATAGTGAAGCACTGCATGGGATGTTCAAATTTAGTAGCTTGCTATGAGCTAATTTCTTCAACGTAAGCATGGCTTATAAGATAATGTGACTAACAATCATCCATAAACAGAAAGTGGCCAAATCCAAACCAAGCTGGTCCCTTTGCAAACAGACATGTGGGTATTAATTTGTTTTAAAAAAAAGAAAGAAAAAAAAGTTTGAATTAACAATAGGGGTACTTTAACTCATTAACCCCTGGTGCCTCATTTGCTTGTCAGGAGGTAGTACCCTACTTCTGAGCTTTGTAGCATCATGGTCGTTTAAGATACACTCAAGTGGGTGGTATTATAGAAAGTTAGATGTAGCTCTACAAAGATACCAAATAATCTGGACTTTATAGTCGCACTACAAATTACAGAGGGTAAAACAGTTTTTTGGACCCAATATTTTTCCACCCACTGTCGAAATTGGATTTGGTGTCTGATTTGTGGACTTATGGCCTCAGATCTAAGGCAGAATGATATGAACTGCACACAGACAGGTGAACCTTTGCAAAAGGTATGGTAAGATGGGGATTGGAAATAAAAAGTGGTCTGGATACAGAAATGATGGATCCATCAAGGATAAAAAAAAAGATCTCCAACTTTTACCCTTCTGCTCATGTGCGCACGAAAGAGCCATTGAAAAAAGACGTTTCTAAAACAACTAGGACTTAGGTTAACCAAAAATTTCTTTTAAGTCAATTTATTAGGACATATTTAGAAATAGCCCCCAAAGTGTGTTTCCTACTTGCATTTCAGGCGAAAATGACAAAAACCTTCAGGGGTTAATGAGTTAATTTGTATTGCTTCTTGCACAAGCAATTACTCATCCTCAATAGTAGAATCAGCTTGTATCTATCATGGCTTCAGGCATTGTTTTGACAGCAATTACACATGTTGAAATTGGCTACTTGGCTTCCATGCTTTTTGTGCTGCAGGAGCAATCCAATGTTATGTTTCAGTACTTTGATAACCATGTGAACTCCAGCCCTACTGTAAATTGTCTGTTTCACAAAGACTAGGGAGGCATAATTATGCTGTATATATATCCTATGGTGCCACCTGATACCATCAATGAGATGAGGAGACTCTTCTTATGGTAATGTGTTGTTGATCATTGATAAAAGTTTGTTGGAATATAGGAATACAATTGCCTGAAAAGAATCAATGAGTTTTTGACAGAATTTTATGTTAAGCAGGTTGACTTTCAAGACTTAAAATACATTTTACAGTTTGTCAGTACATGAATACTGACAGTCTCAATTTTTCTGGTAAAGGGACAAATGTTATGGCAAATACTGGTGTTTTGAATCACTAATATATATTGCAAACTGTAAATGCATATGTATTTCTGAAGTATGTCTAAAGTTGTGTTGGACACGGTAAATTTTCAGATCATCAATTAGATACTTGCATTTTAGCGTTAGAAGCAGAGGATGTCCACTGTTTTGTTTCACCCAGTTGAGTATTTTACTTGTCATATGACTTGATCCCACTTGTAGATCACTTGATCTAGTTATGACCTAAGTTGAGGTCTTACGCCTAGGTAGAATAATTTTTAACAAATACTGGATTTTATAACTTGATAATTGACCCACCATATTTTTAGATTTGTAGAATTTTGTTTATGAGGTAATAATGTTCTATATCCTCACTGTACCCGATAGAAACCATTTGAATTCTAAAGGAATTATGATTTACCTCGCTTGGGGGGGGGGAATCCAGTTTATCAATACTAGCCCAAAAGTTATAAAACTCCTTTGTTTTTCTGAATTTATACCTGTTGACCCTAACTAATCCCTAATGCAGAGAGTTTCAGTATTGAAGTTCACAGTAAATAAGATTACAACCCTCTTGGGGACCCCGAGTGGCCGAGTGGTCTAAAGCGTTCTCCGTTACGGATCACTGCCATCTCACCTCTGTCTGCGCCGGTTCGAGTCTCAGATTCAGCCAATGTAGGTATGTGAGAAAGCATGCCAGTAGCTTCTCGTGGGTCGGTGGTTCTTTCTGGGGTTTTCCCGGGTTCTTCCTCCACCATTAATACTGGCCGCCATATATAGCCTATCGTGTGCTGAAAAATGGCGTTAAACCCCACAACAACAACAACAACAACAACCCTCTTGATTGTTGTGTATTTTGAGAAGAAATTTACCTCAAATTCTTATGTTTAAAATCTAGGTTGGCTTGAGCAATCAACAAAATCACCCATGGTGATCAAAATGTTCAGATAGTGTTTCAGTTCAATACAAGTAACCTATTTGTTGATTGAAAATTTAGATTTTTGCCTTAAAGTAGCTGGTGTCTGCTAGTGTAACATTAATGATGGATAGCAGAAGTGCTGTAATTGGACACAAATGAAATTTCTGTTAGAATGAGAGAATTGTGAAAGTAAATAATGGGTAGTAACAAAAGTCAAATCCAGAGTGGAAAATTTCATAAACAGATCTTTTTCTGGTTCACTAAATAATCATACAGGTTTGTATTGTTTAGAGCAACATTCTGTGATTACTTGGACAATTCTAGTGCCAACTGAGCCGGTGTTGAAAATTTAACCTATTTATTTCAGAATTAAACAAAATGCTAACTTGTATGTCTGTTGACAATAATAATAATCATGCGAGTTCAACCTGAATAGCTTTTACAAACATTTTACTATTTTCATTTCATAAAATGTGTTCTTATTGAATTTCAGAGGCTGTCAGGGTTAGGTTACTGTTTCTCTGCATCCTTACCTCCCATGCTTGCCACAGCTGCAATAGAAGCCCTGAATATTATGGAGAGAGATCCAGGTAAGATGAAATTCCATGAATTCACATCTTATTCCCACGCCCACTTCCCATTTTGTTTTGCACATCCATGTATATGAGAAGATTTAACTTCAAGGCAGTCCATAATTCCTTAGGAGTGGAAAAAGCAGGTAAGGATTTTAATGTAATGGTGGAGGCATGGAGATTGAAGGTGCTCCACTAACAGGTGTAGGGGTTAGAAAAAAGTAGCTGTTGCTCTGGAAAATTTGGGCAGGTAAATTATCCAGCTGCCAGTGTTTAGGTAATGCCCTGAGCTATTCCTATGTTTGTATTTCAATCTACAAGCACTGAAACTGTTCGAGATATCGTTATGAAACTTCTTAAACGTATTTGATGTGTGGTTCATATCCACATTATCCACAATTTCGTTTCTCAGTCAAATGCATAACCATCCAAATCTAGCCCTCTCTGAAAGATGAAAAACATCTTTCTATGTATATAGATTAAGGGAAGTAACTCTTACAGATGAAGTCGCCATATTTCCACTTGGTGGCCAACTGTATCCCAGATGTTACCAATTTAAACATTCACTTGCAGTTGTGAACAGTTCTACTGAAGAATCAGTTGCAATTTATAATCTGTTTGGCTCATCCATCAATTTTTTTCATTGTTATAGTAAGTCATAGGTTGATGTACCTGATGTATACAACAGTTGCATTTTACCTGGTGAATTTATTTATATTTATGGACTCTTCCATGATACAAATATGTAATCAAATTTTCACAGGTGTTACAACCCTGTGGTTATAAACTAAGTAACAGAAAGAAGTAAAACCAACAAATTTTGTAAAACTTAACAAAGAATTTAATTATGAAATTTATAAATGAAAATGTGAGTGGAACTTGCAGTATTGTGATGTGAATCCAGAATAACCGTCATAAAGTTCTGTGAAAGTCCTAAATGAATGAAAAGTTCAGTGTAAATTTAAAACCGGAAATGTACTGGTCCACTAAGAATCATGACGTTAAAATGACATCGTTCTGAACTCCTTAAAATTATTCCCAACAGTTGAATATATTATTCTGTATATTATAGTTCAAATAATAAACACTTTCTGTTTCCACTGAACAGTCCATACATTGTTTATCCTCTTGAAAAATATCTAAGTACAACAGTAAACACATCTGTAGACTTATAACAGGGACACAAGAAATGAGGATGACTCCAAAATCGGAATGAATCTGATTGATCAGCTTTTTCCTATCAGACACCTTCTGCTGTGACTAAATTTCACAATATACCCTGTGTGACAGATTTCACAGTATACCCTGTATGACAGATTTCACAATATACCCTGTGTGACAGATTTCACAATATACCCTGTGTGACAGATTTCACAATATACCCTGTGTGACAGATTTCACAATATACCCTGTGTGACATTTTATTACTCATTTTGCATCAAATCCATTCATGTGACCCAGCCCAACCAATGGGAAGTTACTGAATTCTTCTGGAAACATCAAAAATCCATCAGCCACTGAGAAATTAATCCAAAGGTTGCATTAAGTCTTATTATCAAGATTATTATGAATAATTGTCAACATGTATATAAACACCTATTTATAGATCCTATGTAATTTTTGATCAGGTCACGAAGGCAAAATCTAACTAAAGATATTCTGTACAAATAGCAGTCATGAATAAAAATTACAAAAATTAGATAAAACCATGTGCAAGGAGTTACAAAAATATAGATAAGTGTAACACGTGTAATTGCATTTTGCTGTTAATTTTCAGATTAGTACCTATTGTTTAGGATGTCTTCTTATAGCAGTTTTTCCTGTTTGAGCAATTTGTATATTTGTTGTATGTACTTGTTTTTTTTTTTTTCTTCTTTCATTACGGAGATGTCAGTCAAGTGAATGGTGTGCAGAAACTTTAAAGTTTCAGGGCACAACTGTGAGATATGCCTTGCCTGCACAAAATGTTGTTATGACTTGTTGGTCTTAAGTAACAGAAAAGAGTGAAAACCAACAAATTTTGTAAAATTCCACAAATAATTTATTTCCCTAGAATAGAAACTATCAGAAAGAACTTACAGATTTGTGAATTAAATCCCACATAGTCCTAAACGTTCTTTAAAAAATCCAGATGTATGAAGTTCTAAATGAAGTTGCTTTCCAAATAAATTCCAGTATTGAATGTGTTGATGTGCCTGTTGTCACAAACATGCTGTGTACCAATGTCTTGGAATGTGGCAATGTGCTAACAGTTTTTTGATGTTTCACAATAATATAATCCAAAACGTCCTTGCCTGAATTCACTGTAATTCCAAATTAATGTTTCTGTTAAAGAATATTATTGAGCACTTTGTAATTCTATTGAATACTATTTTTGAATTAATAAATCGACCCAAATTAAAACTGAACACAACAATAAGACAGATTCTGCTTTGGATATAATGGTAAGAATTAATAATTGTTCAGTAAACAACATTATATGAAAAGGTAAGACCAGTAATAGAGGCAGGATGTAGGTCAGTCTCCTCAATGAAACATTCAGAGTTGTCAACAATTTTAGGAATTTCCATGTGAAAAACTTAATGTCCTAAGCTCAGATTCTAGTAAACATTAATAATAAATTATGTTGTTTACAGGTACACATTGATCTTGATTTTAGGCAAAGTCAAGTACAAAATACAATGTATAATAGATTTAATCATTAAGAAAAGCCAACAAATGATACAAATTAAATATACATAACAATGTTCTTCCTCATATGGATGTAGCATGTGTGCGATATTGACAAAAGAATCTGTCATCGTGCATGGTAAATAGCACGTCACTCAACAGTTTTTACATTGATAATATCCAAATCGGCCAATCGGAACAACCATATCCATAATACCAGTACATGGCAGATCAGCATCAGAATGGGAATAATCTATCCAGCTATCTGGACCGGCCTTAATGACCACATCAGACTGGCATTCCGTAGCCAGACCATGCCCCATGCTGGACATGCCTCAGTCAGCCTTTCCCTTGGAAGCGGAATGTGCTGAGGATCCCCCAGTTGACAGCAGGGGTAACTTGGACATCCAGTCCATCTTTGGAAAGTCTGTAATTAAGGAAGATAATGAACATCCATCCTTCAGAATTTTATCACAGCTGTCAAAGATATCAGAAACTATGGTGTATCTCTCAGATAAAATTTGCAAACCTGGGAACAATTTTAAGCTGTTGTTGCTGAGTGATTTGTCAGCAACTCTCTCACCACACTGGTACAGATCACACTCTGAGATTTACAGGCAAGGATATTACTGCCATTAACATGTCTCCTTTTCTATATTCTAAAGTGGACAGACAAGTTTTAAATGTTAAATCTTAGTTGGTCAAGAACATTCTGATGACTTCCTCATTACTAAACCCAGCATCTCTTGTAATCTTTTGCTGATCTAATAAAGCTGAAAATGACCATGCCTGGAAATCAATATGCCATATTGCCAAGGTAGTTACTACGGTTGCTTACTGTATAATGGTTAATCCCCTAGTGACCTGCTGTAAGTTCAACATCAAAAGAGAGGTGCATTTCTGATGTGAAATCATGGATGCCATGTAACAAGCTGCAGATGAATGATGATAAAACTGAGGCCATTCTGATCACAACACAAAGACTTTTTCATTCACATCCTTTACATCAAACAATAAATATCAGAAACACCTACATTAAATTCACACAGTCAGTACGAAACCTAGGTGTTACTCTGGACAGTATTCTCACATTGCATCAACATGTCATGAACATATGCAAGGCTGCATATCTTGAGCTGAGATGCATCAGCTCCATTCGCAAATATCTTTCAGTTGATGCCACTAAAACACTTGTGTGTTCATTAGTACTTTCAAGACTGGACTGTTGTAACTCAATTTCTGTCAGGTTCATCTCAGTATCTGCTTCAGAAACTTCAAAAAGTTCAAAACACAGCTGCTCAGATCATATTAGAGTACCACGATCAGAGCACACCTCCCCACTGCTCTGTACCCTAACTGGCTATCCATTTGATCCAGAATCAAACACAAAATTTGTTCTTTGTGCTTTGTTTCACTGTCAAACTCCAGTCCAACATACCTATCTGACCTTGCCCATGTGTACACACCAGCAAGATACTTAACACTCCTCTTCTGACAATTGTATACTCATTATTCCCACTATGAAAACGAAGTCATATGGACAACGTTCTTTTACATACCAGGGCCCAGCAATGTGGAATGAATTGCCCACTGAACCACAAAGACACAGTGATCCCATTCCAGAGTGCTTTTAAAAAACTAATTTATTTTGACTGCAAGAACAAACTTAAAGACCTAGTGATTTTTATATTATAAGTGTTGTCTAATGTTGTAAAGCGCTTAGAGCTTCTATAGATTAGGCACTATACAAAGTCCTCATTATTATTTTTATTATTATTAATAAGAGACACACTCCTGCAATTTTCTCTTAAATCCCACCATGCAGTGAGCCTGTGCTTCCTTCCCTCTTTTGTTTGGGGTTCATATTGAGGAGGTGAAAAAGCAAGAGCTGTCCTTCAGCTCTTGGTGCAAGTCTCTCTTTTTTTGTGACCCCATCAGGGGCACCCAGAGAAGGGATGATTGTCAATAAAAACGATTGCATTGGTAATTTTCAGCAACAGCAGCAACCGTTTAGTTGCTGAGTGAGTTGCAGGCAATCATATCCTCATAACTTCCACATGCAGACTGGGAGAGGGAAGATAAAACAAGGTGTCTTCTTCACCCAGTCTCCAACAAACTGATTCTGATTTACAGGCACTCTCACCCACTGGTGACCTTGTGGGTGCCAGAATCCTCCTGTTCTGTCAGACTTGGATCAGCTTTTTTCCAACAAACAATTGGGTCATTCAAGTCATGTTGGACTCACCCTAGATCTTGTTCATCTGGCCACTTTTGCCATCCTTCTTCATGATGGAGATCCATGACTATATGACCTCTGATGTCATTGACATGTAGGTTGCAAGATTTGTATAGTCATGTGACTCAGGATGCAAATAGCCAGATCCTGGAAAAATTTCAGCAATAATTTACTTTCATCTCTGTCAGCGAATTAAAGACATGACGAATGCTATGCGAAAAATTTTGAGAAAATAAATCATATTCCTGTCGATTTCATGCAGGTATATATCGATGAAAGGTCGTTCATGTTTGCTGGGCCAGCTAGTAAGCGGCTACCCCATGCCGTCACCAAATGGCGAATTCCAACTTTTCGATAGGGAATGGATTCTACACCCAAACATAAATGTCCAAATATCAAAAATGGGGTGACAAGGGTCTGAGGAAACTCGGACTAGAATACATTGTCCCTTTAAAGCTTTGGTGCCAAAAAAAGCTAACTTCCTCCAATTGTTCTATGTGGGA
This sequence comes from Sinohyriopsis cumingii, assembly GCA_028554795.2. NCBI lineage: Eukaryota > Metazoa > Mollusca > Bivalvia > Unionida > Unionidae > Sinohyriopsis > Sinohyriopsis cumingii. Next base: position 84,899,089 of record CM068824.1, on the reverse strand, counting down.
AAGTTAGCTCCCATCACAAGCAAGGGCTACTGTTCCATTATATCAGATATGTATTGCCATCATGATAGGATTGTAGATGCCAAAACAATGACCTCTCTGTACAAAATGGAATCATGTGTGGGTTCTGATGTGGCTGAATATGACATCTTTTGAAGCAGTGTCCAGAACCTCAGTGACTCACCTCTTGTACAAGGCCTACTTTCATGTCACTTTACCTACAGCAGATAGAATCAGTGAGTCATGAACCTTAATGGTTAACCCAGACCACTTGTAGTTCTTGCACTGTGGTTTGATTTCTCTTTAATGGATCCTGCTTTCATGGAAAAAAATTCCTTTGTCTTGAAACTGCATTTTTCGTTGGACCCATCATCCCCAGCAGCATCTGGACCATATATGTTATTACCACAAGAAGGATGATCTGATCTGGCTCCATTCTAGATACAGTCATTTAATCAGCTGAGTATAGACAGAACTAACTGATGACGGAAGGAATTTCTTACATATATTAGATTGTAAAGGGACTGCTGCAGTGGCCTAGTGGTTAAAGCTTCCACCTTGGATGTGGCAGGTTGCGGGTTTGAACCCCAGCTGAGTCATACCAAAGACTTATAAAAAATGGTATTAGCAGCTGCCTCACTTGGTGCTCAGCATTAAGAGGTTAGTGTTAGGAGTGGTCGGCCTGGTGTCAGGATAATGTGACTGGGTGGGACATGATGTTACATGTCTGTGGCATGATGCCCCAGTGTTAGACATCACTTTAAACTGTCACACTACAGACATCATAACGATATGACGAAAAAATTGTTAAAGCTACATTAAAAGTTCAAAACACACACACACACAGAGATTATAAGGTTAGAGCAGTCACCACTTGCATGACATTCAAGTGCAACTACTCTTTAACTGGTGTCGTCCAAGCAGTGGGACAGAGGTCATTCCGAAACTTTACCTCAGAGACCTCTTATCCTAAATGTCTTACTTTGTCCTAGTGAGGCCTCATTCAGTATAATGATTACTCCATTACTTCGTTACACCACTTGGTAAATTTGAGGGAACAATTTTTTTTCTCTAAATTGTATTAATGCATAAGACTCAAGTCTGTATCTCACTTGAACTCAAAGCTGCTTCACATTCATTAGGATTCCAGAAGCAGTCAACTCTGGTGTGAGGGAATAGAACTCTTCTGTAGAAAGGCAAATATTTTTGTTCTACAATACATTTCAATCATGGTATAGTTTCACCCTCCCAAGCCATTTCTGCAGTTACATCACTGGAAGAAAAGGTAAATCCATTCCAGTAATTATGTGATTAATGGGATTTGGTGCTGGTTCCTCTATCGAAGTGTACTCTAACCTCTGCCTAGTCAAATAGATAACCTTGTAGCACTTGTGCACTTGAAACAAGCCTGAAGATATGGGGAACAGCTATTTTAGCTTATGGTGTATATTTTTATGGTGATGGGGGGGAGATGGATTTTTTTAGGTAGTTCATATACTATTTACATTATGAGTGGGTAAGAATTATCAAAGAAACAGATTTTTCTTTAAAAATTGATTTTCCTGAGGAGACATCCACAAACTTAATTACCAAATGCAACATCGTTCAAAACCCTCAAATAACAAGATTTCAATTTTCAGAAATGTGTGAGTGGGAGGACATGATTTACATGCAGTAATAAAAGATACCTTTATGAGATGGACATATATATTTGATGGAGTAACTATTTAAAAAGCATCGTTATTTTAAGGAACAAATTTTTCACATGTATTTTGTTGTTAGATATTGTGTAAATATCCTATTTATGATATTTCTGTTTGGATTTTGCTGTAAATAATTATAATATCTACGCTTTGAATTCCAGTTTAAAACTTATTTGATCATGAGTAAAAAAACTTATATAATTCAGTGTTTGCAAACTATTTTTCATGTAAAGTATAATCAGGTCATAGGTTAATTAGCTTGCTGCTTGAAATTCCCCTACCAAAGAATAGAAGTTATTAGAGGCTTGTACACTAATGATACCAGTAAATGTCTCAGACTATTGCTTGTTGTTATTTATGTGATTTGTTCATTTTCAGAAATCTGTCAGGCATTGAGAAATAATTGTAGAAAGGTCCATAATGGTCTGTCACAGTATGTATTTCCTCCTTTCTGTCTATTTACTTGTCTGCACTTGTTCTTTCATTATTTCGTACTTTAAAGAAATACAAGAGGCAGTATGCATTATGGACACCGTTTGAGAGGGTGTTTACATCGGAACTAATTCTTTGGAAGTATTATGGTGCTATCATCATGGCAAAATATTTTGATGGCACAGGTGATAAAGATGTCTTTTACATCACCAAGACAAATTACAGTGCTTTAACATGATTATGTCGACACTATTATGAATTCATATATAAATATCTTCTTACTGTCAGTCATGTTGTCATCACATTGTATTGACTTTAGACATAATATATGCCCAAAATGTCATCTTCATTTTGAGAAAAAAAATGCCATCTTAATTCAAGTCAAAATCCATTTTTAGTCTTTGACATAAATATTCAGCACTTGTTTTTTCATTGACTGTCCAATTCATTGTTTTGATATAAATTGGATTGGTTGCCTTTCTTTGTGCAAATAAATCATCAGAAAGATTTCTCTACCAGGTTGAGTTGTGTGCCCATGTAGTAATATACTAGACTGTTTGCAAGGAGTCTGAATGTGATCTCTGTTGCATTTTTGGCATACTTGCAAATTATTGCTTATAAGAACCATTAATATTGGACTTGTTAAAAATGGATTTTCCTTTATGATTAACTATATTGCAACCATGTGTATGAACATAGGATGAGAAGGGCAATAGTTTGGCACCAGTGAGTGATGGAGTTTATATTTGGATGGCTGAAAAGGACAAAAATCCCTATAGTGTAGAAATGAATAGGCAGGAATTAGTTTTAGACCCCCAGTGATCAGTTGCAGGAGACCTGAATTCTTGGTGGATCAGGCAGACTTAATTCTGATTTGTAGTTCAGTGGCTGCCTTTCTTGAGAAAATATTATGGTATTCATTAAAATTTTTGCCAATAGAATTGTGGGATTTCATAGATGTGTGCGTTGTGAAGGTCTAATTCATTTGTTTTCTGAGGAAAAAATGATATATTATTTGCATATACTTATGAAAAGCAGGAATGCGTTAAAGAGTTGAAAGTGGCTTTTTTTTTTGGTTGTTGCTATACATTCCCATTTAGTTGGTTGTTTTAATGACAGGAACATTAGAATCATGTATAAGAAGTGTAGTCCAATTCACATGTTTACATTCATTGTTGTGTTTCTAGATGTTTATGGATATGATGTTAGTAGGACACATTTTTTTGTGCCAGTATACCTTTCATTTTCTCTGATAACATTCATACATCTTTCTGAAGTTCTGTCACACTGGAGGTCACATTTCTGATCAGGTGTTGATAGTAGTCCTGCAACAGGTTCCTTTCTCCAGTGTCATCATTTGATTTTTACATCATCCATACTTATTACAAGGTACCCATTAGCAGTTTAGCCATGTCATTCCTGGTGGAATTGGAAGTTGTTATATATTCTAAACCAGAACAACAACTGTATCAGTCAGCCAAGGTTATATCACGTTTTGAAGTAGCTTTATGGATCACTGATACTGACCAGGGAATTTCTCACTATTTTGGTAACAGATGATATATTCTGTGTTGTTGAATTCTGTGAGCTCATTGTTCCCTTTTGTCTGTTTACTGAATGGCTTTGGGGCCCCGAGTGGCTGAGTGGTCTAAAGTGCACTCCATTACGGATCACTGCCATCTCACCTCTGTTTGCATCAGTTCAAGTCTCGGATTTGGCTAATGTGGGTATGTGAGAAAGCTTGCCAGTAGCTTCTCATGGGTTGGTGGTTTTTTCCGGGGTTTTCTGGGTTTTTCCTCCACCATTAATACTGGCCGCCATGTATAGCCTATCGTGTGCTGAAAAATGATGTTTAACCCTACAACAACAACAGCTGAATGGTTTAGTAAAAGTGTGATCATTTTCTGCATTAGTTTTTCTTTTATTTTTGGTCTTAGTATTTTTCATGAAGGCCTTGAACAGTTTTTAGGCTGGTGAGAGAACCATTAATTACCAGCTCATTGAGTTTTCCATCAAAGTAATGCAGTCCAGTTATCTGGGTTGTTAGTGGCATAGGTGACCATTTATCTTGCCCAAGATCGATGAGTAGCCACTATGGAATGCTCAAAGAGAAATGCCATATTTAGCTAATCTTCTCAAATCCAACTGAGATATATTGTCAAACAGTTGTACAATACTCTAAGAATTAATTGACATAACTTGTCAAAAGGTAATGAATTCCTTCAAAATAATGGGATTAATTGAAGAATATCGATTAAGCTCAGTGAGAATTTTGAAAACACAAGCTAATCATGTGGCCAACATAAATTTTTAAGAAGATAGTCAACCTCATCCTGGAATGAAGCTCCTAAGAGTGACTTATTACTCTGCTGGTATGAAAATTAGTCCATTGTAGAACTGAGATCTTTAATTCTTTAATTAAACTGCTCCTACTATCATCAGCTGCAATTTGCACATCTGATAATAAATACAGTACTTGAAACACGGGTATGCACAGCTTCATGTTCTTCATTTTGGAATAGTCAACCACTGTACAATAATTTCATTGCCCTTCGGAGCCCTCTTCTGATCCATATTTACATCACCACTACATTCACACTGTGCAGTCAGTGTACATGTTTCTGTATCAGTTTTTGATAGGAAAAGTAAATATATCAACTTCAGTAGAGATATCTTGTGTTATATTTAAATATGTCAACAAATGTGATGATAATAAGTTCTGGATTTTACTTTGATATTGATGTCAGTTTGTGGTATATATCACAGCTGTAGACAAGATGTTTTGATGACAGGTGTACTTTAAAGCAGTTGAAAAATTTAAATTGTATAACATCCTAAGGATTGTAATATGTCATCATATCTACATAATGATGTCAGTCCACTGCAAATGGTAACTTGTCTTGTTGATATGATCTTGATCATGGGTTCTACACTAACATCCTGTAATGATGACAGAAGCTTAATACTTAGGCATTATAGGAAAGAAAGAAGTATGGATAAAAAGTGTGGAAAATGTTCTCAGATTGAAGAATTAGACATTATTTCTGCAGTCCCACAGCAGAACAGTTGAAGCACTGGCATGTTTACTGTTAGTGTATGCAGGTCAGTGGAATCATCACACCAGAAAATAACAAGAAATAGCTATCCCATACCTGCCAGTGATAATGATGGTAGTGCTGTCATCATCAGCATTATGATTCGTGTTAAAGTTTTTAAACGTTCTGTATCTTCTGTGTCAGTTGCTGAAACTTTAATAGAGGCATGGCAATAAAGACTTAAAGATCCCATTGAATTTCCTATATCTGCTCTAGATTTTATATTGCCCTACCTAATCAGTCAAGCTTGCAGCAGACTGCCCTACCCTGTCAATCAACCTTGCAGATTGTCCTACCTTGTAAGTCAATCTTGCAGGATGGCTGATACAGCATTGTTCTGCCCACCAGGGTAATTTCTGTGGTAAGGACGTGATGTACTATTTGGTTAGTCTGCACATTTCCATTCAACTTGCCTCCAGCTAGTTAAAGTGCTGGTATGGCCAGTGAACCACTTGTCTCTTTCTGTCTGCCATTTTGTTTGACATGAGCAATCATTAGAGCAACTAATCCCCCAGTTTTTGATGGATTGCTGTTAAATGGTGTGTGTCAAGTCACTTTTCCATTATAAGAGTTTTTATCCTTGTTGACTTTTGAACTATTCTCACATTTTCATTGTGGATTGCCATGAAACATTTATACATAACTGTCATCATTTGAAGATGTGCATACCAACAGATCACAGTGATCCTATGGTTTTTGTTGAATCTCCATGAAACTGTGTTATAGCCTTCTTTAAAAGATTCTATGTCAGCAAATCAGTTTGCTTTTGCAAGTTTATTTGAACAAGTCATTGTCCTTTTTTTATCCTGCAACTGAATGCAGTTTAAGACTGAATCTTTCAAATGCAAATTGTCTTTCAGTTTTGTATGGATTGCTGTGGGACTTGGTTTATCATATAAAGATGCACATATGGACAAATCGTTGTACTTCCTAGGATTTTGTGAGAGCTTTTTTCTTCATCAGGTTGTAGAGGTGGGATGTGGGAAATCGGGAATATATTTACATATGCAGAATTTTCACCATTCCTCTAGTATTTTTTTAAAATCCAAGATATGCCACTTAGCATTTGCTTTCTAATTACTGTGTATTCCTAATGCTTTGTTATGTTCCATTTTTTCAACATTTAATTGGTTACCGTGTATGATTTGTGCAGTCTGCCACTGAAAATTGGCTTAGTTATAATGTTTTTATCACCTGACATGCCAAAGTCAAATAAACAGTGGTGGTCATTTAAATAACAAAGGAGTAACAAGAAGACACCAGGTAACAAAAGCATGATAGTAAGATCTTCATAATTGGTTTATTAGAATCATGGGTTGTTGCTTTAGTACAATTAAATCATAAAAGGAAATGTTTCTGTTTTGTACTTTTTAACTAAGTAACTTTTGTAAATCCTCTAGCTATTGTTCTATACATGTATCATGATTAACTGGGTACAGCTCAGTCTTTTCTGTGTTCATATTGAATTTTGACTTGTGAAATTGGATGAAAATTTGCCAGTTAGACAAAATATAAATATTTCATTAAACACAAATCCTCAAATTAAAAATATGGGAAGTTGAATTTGCTCTAATATAAAGATGCGTTGCAGGCCTTTAGAGAAAAGACAATTTCACATGAAATAAATCTAATATCCATATCAGGAAATTTTTTTTGCGCATACTGTGATGTTTCCACAGATTGTGTTGTTACCTGTTTTGTTAAGTATTGGCATAGTGAGCAAACATGTAATTACTAGTGGTAACGATACTGCTGCTGATGTTCCCCTTGTTATAGTGCATGAAGCCTACATTGGTTTGGTAATTAGGATGTTGATTTCTTGGATTATGTTAATCCTGATAGGGTCACTCTCACACCTGCGACACCCACAATTGAAATGTAATTATGTTGTACCATGATATTTTTTGTGAAATTAGTGATTGCCATGAAGCAGCCAAGTTATTGAATGAAGATGATTTCACATAAAAATGATTTTTGTGATTCACTTACTGGTGCATGTTTCATTGGATGGTAAAACTTACTTTTATCTTTTATGACATGTACAGTGTGACCCCGCTATAACATGGTAGTTGGGAGCCATAGAACCCGACTGCGTTATAGACCAAACTGTGTTATAAGTGACCAGGTCAGTTAGCTGAAGAAAATGTACCCCTCAAAAATTGTGGGGGGTGTAGGTAATAAATGCAGGTGGTAAAATACGTGCTTCATCTGCACAGTTACTATCTTAAATTGATGCATGTTAAATCAGAAATACACCTGTAGTGAAAACAGAGAAGACATATATAATAGTTTACTTTACTTAGAGAACCAAGAATTGGTACATATATGTGAATCCTGTTTATATATAAATGTCTAATGTTTATCATGAATAGAGTATTAACACCGTGTACTCACCCGCGAACCTCGTGATATACATTGAATCCACAATACAAGTGCTTCCATCGAAAATATGCACACACACAGCTTTAAAATATTCAATAATTTTGTAACAGGTCATATTGGTCTGAATTTGGTGGAAAAACATAGCACAGTCACGTAATGAATGATGAAGCACATTTACTTTTTAGTACGTTCCAAGTCGGTAAAAGTTAGTTTGTGTTTTAAGCCACCATTGGTAGTGTTTGTAAGCATCAACTTTTTCCCTACAAAAAGGAAACTTTCACAGGACAGTTAATGTGTTCCAGTCACATTGGAAAATGCAAAAATCCATCAGATTCCGTCACTTTTATTTGAGTTTGGTACTGACTTCCTTTGAAGAAAAGTTCTTTGCTGTTATTGAAAGATTGTAGTCTGCTTTCTTTGATGAAGGGTGCATGCGTTATTGAAGTCACCACTAAAGGACAGCTTTGGAGAACCAAACAAATGCCCATTTCTTGTTGTGGCAGCAACATCAGATAATTGTATTGCATGATTGAGACTGGTATTTTTTCGATTTGCTGAGTAAGTTTTCATAACACTCGGTGTTTCAGAGGTAATCTGTTTCCTTTGAAATTTCAGCAAACTATATTATCTGGGTTCATTTTTGAAAAGGAATTGGCTGTCGTTTGGACTATTCTAGTTACTGTCCCTCCATGCCTATTGATTAAACCAATATGTAAGATGTATTATAATTTTTTTACGTTTGTGGTAGCAGCGTGATGCTGCCTGCCACGCATGTGTCTGAAAATTAACAAAGGGTCGACGGATGATAGAGACGCAGGTGTTCTGATGACAGGGATTATTACAGAAAATGTGTGTTCTGAAGGAGTTAATTCTGAGTGAAAAGAAGAGGAATTTTACTTACCATCTACATACAAATGTCAGTCTATGTAAATATATTAATTACTAGCGAAAATCCGATGAAAGATAGATTATAAGATAATGCCTCATCCGGTTGGTCTCCATTACCAGAAATGTTAACAACAAAAAGAGTGGATATTTCACAACATACAGAACTCATGCTAGATGTCAAGATATACGGATTATGATATAACAATGCACTGTTTAGATGGTTTGTTAATATGGACAAAGAATTTGTTTATGTAACAATAGATAAATTTCAGTGTATTTTATATCCAGTTTGCAGCTTCCTTTCATGGGGCCTTTGAATTTCCGCACTCCTAACCAGTGGTTGTATATAAAAGTTTAAGCAGCCAATGATGTCGCCAATAATAAAAAAAGCCACATGGTCTGTTTTGCAGCCAATAAGGAAAAAGAATTAAAATTTGCGACATTGGCGAAGACCTACGCAATCCCAGAATAAACTTTTTAGGCGTTTTTTTTTAGTACTTTTAATTATACAAGAAATATACATATAAAATTTCAGGAGCCAATCCACAATCGTCTTATATTATTCATACACGATCTCTTCCCCAAAATGATAACAAACGTTTTATGTTTTTTTCATTCTTTTTAAGAAAGAATTTTTTTTTTGCACAAGAAAAATACATGTATATGAAATTTCGGGAGCCATGCCACGACCGTGCTATATCCAAATGCGTGTTATAACAGAGCGCGCTTTAGCGGTGTCACACTGTAGTTATACAAATGTATGTTGTTTGACAAATTCATTACTGTTTCATACAAGTTTTGACCTTTTATAAAAACATTCTGGAAAAAAAAGTATGTTTCTCAGTCATAACATTCTTAAAATCTCCTTTCCCTGCAAAAAGTTATAGGGGGCCCCGAGTGGCCGAGTGGTCAAAAGCGTTCTCCATTACGGATCACTGCCATCTCATCTCTGTCTGCGTGGGTTCGAGTCTAGGATTTGGCCAATGTGGGTATGTGAGAAAGCTTGCCAGTAGCTTCTTGTGGGTCGGTGGTTCTTCCAGGGGTTTTCCTGGGTTCTTCCTCCACCATTAATACTGGCCGCCATGCATAGCCTATTGTGTGCTGAAAAATGGCATTAAATCCCACAACAACAACAACAACAACAAATTATAAATAGTATTATATACTTTGCAAAATTGCACCATCAAGATACACATGTTGAAAATCCAACATTTTTCACACAAACACCATGGCTGAAAAATCATATTTTTCCAGAAAGTGTACAGTACATTCCTAAGTGTGAATCTCTTTCCCTCAAACCCACTATTTAAGTTCACACAATTATCAGACCTAACGTGGCCCTTTTTTAAAGATGAATTTTGTACAATTATGCTAGTGTGATATCAGTATAGAGC